>CM045561.1:1584023-2184023 GCA_024721245.1 Mitragyna speciosa | reverse complement strand
TTTGTTTAATTACGATTGACTCTCATCAACTAGCGAGCATTTCTGTGACTTTGATTCATGCGGTTAAACGTTAAAAAAGAAACAACCTATTGCAGGATGAATTGTGCTACTAAATGATGATTTCAAGTTTGGAAATGAATTGTGCTACCAAATAGATGATTTCACGATCCCAAAAATCAACTATTTAGTATTTTCTTCTATATATTCTTCTCATCCAAATTATTTAGTTAAGAACAAGGCATGTTAGGTTCTAATACAAGATTACATTGCATAAGAAAGAAATTGTGTGAAAGAATATTTTCTTGATTAAAGATATCCCTCCCCGCCAAAACGAGGAAAACAAAAAAAATGGTAAATGTTTTTTTGGTTAAGAGTACAGATCGTAAGTATTGGAAAAGAATAAACAAAGAAAGTAATTCAGCAGAAACTGCTCTCCATAAACTTGATAAACTCATCAAAATCAATTCTATCATCTCCATTCTCATCAAACGCCCTGATCATCCTCCTGCAATTCTCCAGTTCTGATCCTTCTCTCAAACCCAGAGCACATAAAATTCTCTGCAGCTCCCACGCATCAATAAACCCATCCTTATTTTCATCGAACACATCAAAAGTAGCCCTTACCTCGTCCTCGCTAGGTTCCTTCTCCTCAAATAAATTAAAGAGATCACTGCAATCCAACTTCTCCTCAAATATTTTAGCACCATTATGATCAGCATGGCTCAGAAATCCTAGGCTTCTGAACACCAATTCTACATCTTCCCCGCTCATACTTTCATCATGCTGCTTTACTCTGAAGCTAGGCTGCTGCTGCTTCAATGACAATTCAGATTCTCGTTTCTTCTTCTCCTCCTTCTCCTCTCCAAAAACTCTAGAGTTCTTTAACTCATTTCTGGATTGTTCTTGGATAGAAGAAGTGGAAGACTTAGATCCTAAGAAAAAAGTATAAATTTTGCTGTCCCAGTCAAGAATTATGTACAAGCAAACTTGAAGGAATCCCAGAACCAAAACGGCAAGGGGGATTGTATTATCTAGAGATATGTACTCAATAGGTAAGTGATTGAGGCCGTTATTCAGAGACATGGCTGATATGATGGGTAACTAATGAACGATATATTTGCTGCGTCCTTTATTGTTGCTTCTCGAGTTTGTGAAGTTGTTCTCTAATGCAGAATTGGAAAGTAGATGAGAAGTATTGGTTTAAGGTACAAACGATTGACGGTATGGGAAATAGGAGGGGCAAGGGGGTATTTATTATGTGGGAAGAAAGGAGGGATGATGTTGATTTGAAAGTCACCATCAAATGATAAAGTTCAAGAAGGAAGAAAGAAAAGAAGAGGAGAGAGGAAGGGGGGGCGGGGGGGCTTGGAAGGTGCTGGTGAGATGCAATTAGTGCATCCGTGGAAGAAGGTGGGAACTGGTAAAGTGGGATAGAAGAATCCTGACGTTTTGACTTGGAGAAATGGTCACCATTTGAGGCAGGGAATTGGAAGTTTCTCAGTTGCTGCCGA
Source organism: Mitragyna speciosa (assembly GCA_024721245.1). NCBI lineage: Eukaryota > Viridiplantae > Streptophyta > Magnoliopsida > Gentianales > Rubiaceae > Mitragyna > Mitragyna speciosa. The sequence continues at coordinate 2,182,512 of CM045561.1, read as the reverse complement.
TTGCCTGTTTGGTTTTTTTTTTTTTTTTTTTTTTTTTTTTCTCAAAAGTCAACTGAATTACATGTTTCGTTGGGAGAGTTGAAGTTTTGGACTAGCTACACTTTTTTTTTTTATTTAATTTTTTATTGTGAGATAAAAGATATGGTGGGGGCAGCGGCTGGCTGGCTGGCTGGCCGGCCTGCCATTTTTTTTTTTGTCTTTTTTTCTTTTTAATAGCATTATAATGCTACGTCAAGGCGGAATCGGTAAGAAGTACAGGGAAATGCCAAAATTTTTTATTTTTTGTTTTTTATTTGGCTTTGTTTGACTAGTGGTGATAAAAGAAATACACATGAAGTTTCTTGAAATCAAATTGCTTTATCAAAAAAGTGAGAAAGGAAATATCTTGGAATTGAAAATTCCTAGCAGCCTTCCATACTAATCAATTGAGTAGTCCTCGTGTTTTCATGTGGTCTTCTGTTCGTGTCTTTTGGCCCCGACTTTTGCACACAAGTATTCTAATTCTAATTACTTCCGTGGAAAGCAGTGAGTAATTTTTCCTCAAACACACAGCTCCTTCCGTGGGAATTCTCAAAACTTTTCAGTTTTCCCCCACGTTTCTTCCACTTTTGGGGTTCAATGATCTATACTCAGATGACATTTGGTAGAACCAAAACCGAAGTTAAATATTTTTTTCCCCCTTGAAATCTGGTGTCTTTTTGAAAATTTCCTTCGAATAAACAAAGTTTTAGGTTTTGTATAATTGTCCTTGGCCAGTTGGCTATTTTGTGATGGTGCCTCTAGGATGAATCTAGTTATTTTTTTGTTTGTTCTAATAAATAAAGCTTACTTTCTTTGGCCCAAAAAAAAAAAAAATGAAGATCTGGGTTTTGTGCCGGTAAAGAACAATACGGACTAATGAATAAATAATCAGTACCCAGATCGGATCAGCAATAAAAGATTTCTTTGGCTATGGATGTGGGCCTGTGGGTGACTTTCAAATCATTTTAATTTTCTAGCGTCGCATTTGGGAGAAGAGAATGGGTAAAAGTATTGAAATAGAGACTGGACTTAATCAAATTAAATGGACGCATTGATTTACTTTATAATTATGTTGGAACGCTGGTTCTTACTCTTACCAAATAAAGAAAAGCCGCAACAGTTTGCTTCTTTTTGGCGTACGTATTTTTATTATGGAAATTGATTTCCACCTTTTGATAAGTCGCTTCAAAATAAATTATTTAATGATGTTGTTGACAAGAAAAAAAAAAAAAAAAAAGCTTGATGGATTGAGTATCGTGGAGGAAGCTAACTGCTATAACTTTGCTAAGAAATTCTTTATGTCTATGGCAAGAAATTTACATTTATTTATGATATTTGCCGAATTTTCCCCTTTTTTTTTCAGAGAAAAGAAGCATCGTCTTCATTTGTAGGTTGCCATACTTTCCTACTTTCCTGGAAAAGAAAAATCTGATATTCGGCAAAAAAGAAAACTGCGTTTCTTATTTTCTTTCTGACAGAAGAGCTTGAATTGAAGTGGTGACTTGATTTACCGGTTTAATTTGTTTAAAATTTGAGATGGGAATAATAATCACTTTGTCTTTTGTCCTTTCAACAGATAACGATTAGGATTTCTACGTTACAGAATATACAAATGGAATTGCAAAAAAGTGATATCCACTTTTTAGATGATAAATGGGTTGGACATATCCACTTCCATTTACCAAACAAATCTGGGCCTGATCCACTAGTTAAAGAGCAAGGCATAAGACATATCCACTTCCATTTTCTAAAAGATCGAGCAGATCCACTAGTTAAAAAAATGTCCGTGATCATTGGGCCCTCCAAGAAGAGTGTTTCATTTCTTTTCTGAGTCTTGTAGGAATAAAGACTGCCCACCTTTGTGTGCTGATATGTTGTCAAAGTTAAGTTTGGGCCTTCAGTATGAAGATGTTACTATCTGATCCACCAGATGGCGTTAGGCCTCGCCTGCCAGCAGATCTAAGCTGGGCAACTCACTGTAGATTGGAAGCTTTGTATTTTTCTTGAATTCCTAAAAGGGACTGTCATCCTTTTTTCAATATAAATTCTGTATATTTTCAAGCTTGCAAATTGTCTTTAAAATCTGTGAAGATTATCATGAATGTTCAATCTAAACGCCGTCATCGTATTTCAATTTTTTTTTCATGATTTTTTATTCCAATTGTTTTCACGTGATAATTAGGTTTTTAGCACATTTTTAACCAATCACTCTTGCGAGCAGCTAATGAGAGGAAAATTTTTTAAATGAACTAATAAGCTGAAAAAAATAGTCGTCCTTTAAGCTGCTAGACGACAACGATCGTACTGGGGGCCCAGTTAACACGTGAGGTGTGACCCCAGGCCCATAGATAATATTTTACTGAGAAAACCCGCCGACAGAGTTAAAATAGGAATGAGTTACTGCCTCAGAAGAACTACTCTATGGTTCTGTATTTCAAAGCTCATATTTGAATGCAGTCTGTTCTGCAAATGACAATGTTTATCATAAGCACTCTCATATCTTTTGTTTACGTGGGATTATCTACTCCTATCGACATTATTTTTCCAGAAAAACTGTCGAACTATTCCACCCCGAATCGTATTTTTAAGTTATATACCAACTCTCCATTCATACACATTAATGGCCGTGACACAACCATTTGACTGAAATAATTAACTGGAAGTCAACTACTGTTACATGTCAGAAGTTTAACAACCGAGCTTTATATCTAGTTCATCAGGAGGGTTGGGCCTGTAATCAGCAGTTAAATCTTGATCTGATATCATCCATTCTATAGTCTAGTAAAGCTCGAGATCGAACAATATTGTTGCTGTTTGAATATGGACGTGCATGCTTACATAGGCAACTGGATGTTATAAAGAAGTTTACAGCTCAAAGCATAAATTCAATCAAAGGAAGCAAATTAGATAAAAAGATTATATTCATACAAGCAAATCACGAGTACAGTACTTTTTCCACTATCGATTGAGATGTGGAACTATAATTACTTTGCATAGTTATAACGTCTCTCCTCTAACAGACAACTACTATAAAAGGGGTTACAACTGCCCATTATTAATTACTTAACCACGCTTGACGTCCTTCCCTTCTCCCTTTCAAGAAACCACACTCGAATGTGATAAAAATATAAGGGACTAGGACTTAAAGCCCTTCTCAAAATTGGCTCATAATTAATCAAACTGTTTCACTTAATTACCCAATCTATTTTTACAGCAATAAAATTTTATAATGCAATAATGTTGTACGACTACTATTTAATTTGTATAGTTGTGGTAGGGTTTATGGCTGATCAGTAGAACTGGCGACCGCTGTAGGTCTGCCCAAAGGACCAACTTGGAGGAGCAACATTGTAAGAGACTACACTTCGACCATCACTGGTGGTGACCTTGAAAGATAGGCTTTGTCCGTTCAGGTAGCTGTTGCTCTGCCAATTTTGGCCCCAATTCCTTGACATTTGTTGCCACCGGGTTCTCGATCCCTTTATGTACACAGCTTGAACATCCCCAGCACCTCCGACATTGGTAACAAGAACTAGGTTGAAGTAGGAATGTCCATTTATGGCGAACCTAATTCCACCCCTTCTTCTGCAGGGTACCCTACAAAATTGCAACATACAACAGATAATTACTTACAATTAACATAATCGCTGCAAATGGCGAAAGATTTAGGGTGTATATAACTACAACACTTAGGATCAAAATTAAGCCAGAATGGTAAAGTGTACCCTGCTAAACTCTCAAGTTGAAACTGTAAATGTTTTCTTAATTTGTTTATATTTACCTACTAGGCGGTTTTGTAAGATGTAAAGTCTCACCGAAAACTGTTAAAATCTTAAGTATCTCTCCCTTATCTAAACTAATATGAATATCTAGCTATATTCTTGCATGAAAATTAGACTTTGGCTGCCTTAAATGCCTCGTGTATTGCGCCCCTCGTAACCATCATTCGCCATTCATATAGAAGTGAATTACCTTCTGTAAAGAACTGGAACAATCCCTGCTCTATATTGGGCAATGCGAAGGAAAGCCGGCTCCGAGAGATCAAAATGATGATTGGGAGGATCACACCATCCTCCTGGTGGACAGAAGTTGGTGGCTGTGACTATGATGCTTCCCCTGAGGCACCATCGTGGATCATTGGCGCAGACAATCTGGTAGCATGATCCACAGCTCAATCCATTGTTGAAGAGAGCCGTGCTCAATGCTGTTGTAGCGGTCCCATAGCCCTGGCTGTATAAGTTCCCATATCCGCAAGCCCCACCTACAAAAAGTATGGAATGATGACGAGTGAATTCCAAATTCTCCAGCGGCCAACAAAAACTCTCTCTGTGAACTTTATGTTAATATATTTTTAATTTTCTGGTCGTCACACCCAAAAAAAAAAAAAAAATTGTACAATGATAATAACAAGGCAATTTGAAACGTACCCATTGTTCCGGAAGCATCACCTCCACCGTAGAAGGTTGCATGAGCATTAATCCAACCACCATAATACCCATGAACGGATGACACAACTGAGAATATCCCAACTAAGAAGAGTCCGAGGACATGCATATTGCTGCAGGATTCACAAAAATAATCACCATTTCAAGAAATTGTCATAACACAATCATAAAGAAAATAAAATGCTAGTAGGAGAAGTGTAATTACACGAACAATTATGGACTTGAAAGGGGCTTCGTCCTAAGAAATTTTTGTGAGGAAGTGAAGATAGAAGATAGTAATGGTTGGGAATAAATAGGAGTTTGGAGGAGTGTGACGTATTAGAGGGCCAATGTATCAAAGCTGACAAACTGACATTAATTTCAGCAGTTGCTAGGGACCAAATTTTTTGGGGTTATTTTGTAGAAACAAATACCATTAATTTGTAATTGAAATTGATTCTCATTTCGTTCTGGCAACAGCTACATAGTTTCGAAGAAGTCAATACTCATTTGGGGGATTTCTCTTAAAATTTAAAACAACTGTGGGGTACAACAGTGAAAATCTTGGTTCTTCCACGTATGTTGACAATCAACTTTTGCAGACGGAAAGCAGAATCCGATTTAATTTAGGAATCAAATTTCTATTGTCGGTCCACGCGATACGCCAAAACTCACCAGAATGATTACCGTATTCACCAAGTAAATTATTCCATGAATTTGTCTTATTTACAACTTTATTGTAAGATGTTTTTGGAGATTATGACACAAAACACTAATACAAGATAGAAATATTGTGTGATATTATTACAAAATTTATTCTAATTCTACGTTCAAACACTTCGGTAAATTTTCTCTCCCTTTTTTTAAAAGTTTTTCCTGGCATTTAGGGATTCAAGCATCTTTTAAAAAATTTTAGTTCAAATTTTTCTGTTATTGTCATGCTAAGTCAAAAAGAGACTACTAAATTATCTGTTTTTTTTTTTTCAAGCATTTAATTTAAGCAGGAAATGATAAGCTTGGATGACGTATTAATTGAACGAGGAGATCCTATTGTTTTTTTACTGGACCCACTGGGGCTTGTAAGACTTATGATAGGTTTCTTTAAATTATCACAGCGACAACTCCTCATGAACCCTAATGGTCGATAATCATGGGAAATAGTAATTAAAATTAATTATAATCTCAAAAATGATTAAAATGAAAAACAAGGAAATGGGACTTGCAATTACCATTTCTTATGAGTTAATGGTTCAGGTTTAAAGAGCAAAAAATAGAACTGGTGAGATTTAACCAATAAAGTCAAATTTAAAATGAAAAATCAACGTCGTTTTGAAATGGTTAATAGTTGCACTATGCTTGAGGAGAGTTATGCCATCATTTCACTATAGTTATACGTTTTAACTGATATGTTACGTACACTTCAAATTATGAGAAATGGAAAAGGGCTCAACTTGCAAGGCCCGAATCCGAAAAAACAATAGCTCTGTTTGGATATGATTATTTATAATATTTTTGAAGATTATTTAAAAAAATTATTTGGATTGTTTTTTGTTGACTTTTTAGAAAATGTGAAAAAGTGTTTGAATGTGAAATTTTTTTTGATGTGACATAATGGTGATTTAAAGAAAGTGGAGGTCCTCTTCGTTGTCCGCTTAAAAAAGCGGACGTCTGAAAAGACATTTTTGTGTCTTAAAGGACGTTCGCTTAAAAAAGTGGACGAGCGGACGTCCGTTAAGACATTTTTGTGTCTTAACGAACGTTTGTTTAAAGAAACAGACGTCCGGTTCGTCATTCGCTTAAAGAAACGAACGTCTGCGAAGACATTTTTGTGTCTTAGCGGACGTTTGTTTAAAGAAGCGGACGTCTGCTTAGTCGTCTGCTATGTCGTCTAACCTCAAAATCTACAAAAAAATGGATCTCATTTTGTTACTCGCGATTTTTTTAGTTTTTCTAAACAAATTTTGAACACAAACATGCTTGTTTTGTGAATAATTACAAAAAAAAATCTCTAAAGTTTATTTAAAATTTCAAATGAAAATTTGGTGAAAAAAATTTGACCAAAAAATTTTGCATGCCAAACGCAATTCCAAAATATTTTTTTCAAAAATCTTCAAAAAATGGCATCCAAACGGAGCTATATTGATGTTATGATGAAACAGGATTACTGATTATTAATGTTTAAAATTTTGCTATTCAGGAAAAAATTTCCACAATACTAGCAATGTCCACATTAAGAAAGTAATGCTGATTGCCAGTTTGGCACCGAAATCGAGAATTTCATTTCTTCCACCCCGTAATCAAAGGAGCAGTTAATTCATTAATTAAGGAAGACACGACCCAATCTCTGAGCTAGATTGTATGGGCCATCATATGGATTTCCATGTTTCATTTGTCTTAGTACGAGAAATTCACACTTGTTTCATTCGACTTGTTTTTAAGAATATATTTTTAAAAAAATTTAAATATATATCTTAATTACCTTTTTATCTTGTATATATATTTATTAAAAATAATATTTAAAAATATTACAATAACATTTTTAAAATACATTCAAAAAAATATCAATCACCCGGCTATTCCATCACAATCAAATCGAGCCCCGAATAATGTTTGCCATTAAGAAATCGGGTTTCACAACCATAATTAGTAATCTTTTCTTAGTAATTTTTTAAGATTAGTTTATCCTTATGTTTGACTTACCAGTACCCACAATAAATATTCCATTCCCTATCCTAATAACTTTGACTGTTGGCAGGGAGCTCAGAATCGTACTTGTGGAATCACTCTTATGGACCTATTGAATCTAAGAAAGGTCTGGCATATGGAGATTAAGCTGATCAAATTTGTAAAGCAATGAAATTTTCGCCTAATGATCATCAGAATATCAGAGCCCCCTGATCCTAGATAATTAAAGTGTGGACCCTCTAAATGATTTGTCTAATCAAACTGGCTTTTATCACGTTATAGGAAACTATGGTACAAACGGAACGAAGAGAACAGTAGCTATGACAGTGGTTAATTAATGGTACAAATGGAGTTGCTTTTGTTGTGGTCCAATATAAGTTTTTGATTTCGATTTTTTTTTTTTTGGGGAGTGATCTTTGTGCAATTCGTCACTCCGTTTGTTTGGACATATTTGTTTTGAAATATGTCTTTTTAAAAATTTAAAACATATTTTTTTATCTCATATGCACATTTGTTAGAAAAATTGAAAATGTTACAGTAATACTTTTAAAAAATTACCGCAAAAAAATAACTACTCAAACGAAGTGAAGATTTGCTTGAGCAGTGGTCTAATTTGAGTATATAATTTGCTTCTGCGGTTGAATTTGCTACTACAAAGGCCTACTGGATCATGGAATTTAAGTTGTAAACTCGATCTATGTAAATCGCATCTCACATAAATTTGTTCCATGAAAATAACATTTTATGTAAGGTGTTTGTTGGTTTATGTTGTATGACCTTTCAAACAAAAAAAAAAAAAAAGAAAGAAAGAAAAAAATTGACATCTTTCTTTGACTAGGCTAAGCAAGTAAATACCTTTGCAACAATGTTTTACGAAGAAAAACATGAAACAAACAATGGTAGCAGATACCAAATGCCACAAGAAATTAGAAAAACCAATCCAAACCAAAACAGGGGAAAAGAACAAAAGAAATACATCAATACAACTAGGATTAATTGTGAAAGATTAAATGCTTAGCATATGGGTGGGATCGAAAGGTACAGTCGAAGCATAAGACATGGAGAATTAGTTCAAATATTTGCTTGTGGATTTTTGCAGCGCCTTAAAGAGTGATGGTTCGACTTGAGGTTGCAAGAAAGTGACACGAGTAAATTGTCACATGATCGCCACACAAACATGTTAGTTTTTTTGGCATCGAGTACTATAGGCTAGGCCACCCCTCAATTGTACAAGTTACATCACCGATTAGCAAATTTAAACAATTTGGATCCTTCACGAAAAATTAAAAATAAAAAGTGTATATAGGGATAACGATATATTCCTTATTTGGTAAAAAAAATGACATTTCTCATATTTCTTTTTATAAAAAAAATCTATCATTTCAAGCTAATTTATGCAAAATATAACACCTTGAGGACTTTTTGAGGCAAAGATGAATGAATTGAGTTGATAAGAATTATTATTATCGTGTCTAAACTAAAATACTTGAATTCGATCTTCATCAACTTCCTCAAAGTGGGATAGTTAAGAAATTTAAGAAGTTATATCTTGTTATTGAACGCAACTGATTTTACTCCTCCTTTTTTCTTCTAATCAGATTCAGAAAATTTGATTTTGTTTTTTTTGAAAACATATTTTTTAAAAATTTCAAATACATTTTTCAACCAACTTTTTATTTGTCATACACGTTTTTTAAAAAAAAAACCTCTAAAAGTGTCACAATAAATTTTTTTAAAAAAAATACCCAAAAAAAATCTGCAAACGGAATTTTAGAAAATTCCGTTAGTTCTCTCAGGTGGAGTTAAAATCTAGCCCGATCTTTAGTACGTTGCCGTACGCATTTAGGAGCCGACAGCCATCATTCTTCATTTCTTATAACGGTCAACTAATTGTGAATGTGCTTGTTGCTGAAGCGTTAAAAGACTTGAAAGAGTCTGCAATGCAATGTCCTTGTGCGAACTATTCAGAGTTGAATTGAAATTTAAGACTGCAATTTTAAAAAGTAACACCCTTGAAGTTTACCACCCCAAAATCATCCTTTTTTTTTTTAATTTTTCAACTTTATCCACATTAATTTAGTCTCCCTCCTCCCAATTGTGACAAGTCTTATGGGCAGGCGTGATAGACGGCAAACTTGGGCCTCATTAGATTCTTAGAAAATCTTGGATGAGCAATGCGCAACAACTGCATGAACGTGTTTGCACAGCACTTTTCTAGAACATATGACTTATGAATAATGATCCTCTTTCACAGCAAATCCGGGTCCAGATATGAGAAAGAGAGTCCAATCACTATTTAATTGTGATCTGGACACCAACGTGACCAACCAGCATCAAGAGAACACAGTTGCTCAACTTGTCCATGGTGGTTGCAGGGATAAATCAAAAGACGTAAATTTTCTACTTGGTAGCTGACAAGGTGGCCCATAACGTATTAACATGACAACCACCAAAAAGACATCTTAAATACCACTCGTATTTGCAATTTAGATAAGTAGGCACATGACATCTGACGAAAAAAAATATCGTACTAATCGTCATAGTTTCAAAAAATCAGCGAAAGAGTTAAACATATATAACGTGCATTAAAAACGAATAGAGGGTCGAGTGGTTAGAATTCTATGACTCTATATTAATGTCAAAATTTTCTTTTCCATGTAATAGTGTAAATTTATCAAAAAAACATGCATTTGCCTTCTTTCTGGTCGATAATGGTTTTCATTTTCAGGTTTCTTTTCGTATTAGGTGTCGGTCATTGAGACCTTCTCTTATTGAGGGTCATTTGAGATTCATAAAAGTTGAAAATTATGATGGACATTATATTGTTTGGTACTTGGTTAAGCATCAATCCTTCAAATGAATTTGGATCTTCCCAATCAGGGAAACAATAAGTGCATCCAGCTCCATACTACTTCAGCTTGATGGGCACTCCGGATAAAAGAACTTAACGCGTTGCATTGACAAGATGGTGCAAGAGACGAGAAAAAAAAAGAGAGAGCTACAAAAGTTCCGTTCGTCATAGGCACTAGGCAGTACTTGGGACAGAGGACGGAAGACGAGCAGTGTACAAAAACTCTGCCTTCACCGTGACAGAGACTGAAAAATATCAACATCCTCATAATTTTGCTTAATTGACCCATTAACTGTTGCTCCGATGCAACTAACAACATTCATTGCAATACCAGAAATTCTTAAATTCATACGGTTCACGATTTCACGTGTGAAACTCGAGATCTAAAATAAAAAAATATAAGTACTTTTATATTATTTAGTTTATACCAACAGGCATCATTATAATTATATAGTACTTTTTTAGATTACAATATTCATAAGTAGAATCATTATTTTTGGTTATACTTAAAAATCTCCCATATAACACCCTATTTTTTAATATCTGTGTGAGAAGTGATTAGCTCATGAATTATTAATTATTTAGTTTAAACATTTTGGGCTTGTAATTTACTCCCAAAACTTAGTAGGTCAGCTTAGATGGGGATTATAGCTGGTATTATAACAAATATATTATGCTATTTTGGACCCATACTTTGCTCCTAAAAAATCATTGGGCCAGCCCGGGGTGTTACGTTAAGATTTCGCCAACTTTTTGTTTACTCTGATTGATATGTCTCCCGCTACAGGACGAGCAAACAAGCCCTTTTCAACTTTTGATTTTGAGCATTGATTCGATACCAGGCAAAAATCCTTAACAGCAACTAAAAGTAGTTCGGAAATCACCCGTTCTACTCGAACACCTAAAGCCACCGCTAAGATAGTGTGAGGGGATTTTTAACAAATTAATTGTGCATATCTTTTTAAGAGATGGCCTGCGTATTGTCTTCAAAATTACTCGAGAAAAGAAAAACTTTTCTCCAAAAACATCCCGTTAATTGGAGTGTCCTTTTCAAGTTTTGAGGAACGTTTCCTGACGTCCATCTGATCACACAAATCCCCAGCTCGAATGCAAAACTAGGAGGGAATGCAGCTAATAGGGGGGAAACAAAAACGAGTCAAAAAGAATAAAATGAGAAATAGTCAATTTTCCCGAAAATCTTATGCTGGTATTATTATGGATCCCGCACAGTGGCTAGGATAATGCATTCTAAATGATTGAACCTGCGCTGCACTCCCAGGTAGCAATGAAGCAGCCTTAGGATTCTGCCAAGCTGTTACTGTGGAGGCTAGAAGCTTACTGCAGAGCAAGCAATCACGACCCTGGAACCGTGTAAGCTCGACTCTTGTCACTGTAAGCCCAAAAGATTACACAAATAATGATTTGAATATGATGAATAAAAGATACATATGCAAATTGAAACCACATAAACCGTGAAGAAAGTTGCTGAACAACCTAACGCTGCATGAACGACCATGGCATTTTTAGTCATGCATAACATGAAAATTGGGTTTCCTTTTTATTGTATGCCGTGGAACGTCCATGATATAATGGAATCTTGCAGACTAATTTAAACCTTGGGTTCCACCATTCTTCTCAAAAATAGCAATCTTTTGCACAGTATTAATTGCAGGAGAACGCCTCAAATTCATCTAAAAGTACTTTCAAGTAAGGAAAGAAAAAATGGCAATGCAAATATTTGAATTGCAGAGCGAAGAACATCAACAGTAACAGCATATTTCATCTGAATCTCAGGCTCTTGTTTCTTTCCATCTGGTTCTACAACTGGCTAAATGTATAAAATAGGTCTTCTAGCATCTAGAAAAGTACCTTAACAAATCCCTTCATTGCCTTAGGGTCGACGGGAACATAAGGATTGGTAAAATCTCTGCACAGCAAAGAAATCAAGCTCAATAAAAGTTCCAAGAAATATTTTCAGATGCCTATCACCTGAGCACTAGCAATGAATGGATGTAGAAACTCCAGAAGAAAGCAGAATTGATTACAAAAGTTCACGAAACTTTTTCCAGAAAAAGAAAGCAAATTAAATCCATAAAACAAGCCTTTTGCAAAAGTAGCGACCTTGTGAAAAGAGACCAAAAGCTGAGGATACCCGAGGTAAAATTTATTTAGATTTTTCTAAGGCAGTTGAGCAAGAAATCACAGCATAAGAAAACGAAAAAATGACCAGCACGGGTTCAGTATCTTAGCCAACAATTATCGATTAGAAAAATGAGAAAAAAAAATCGCAGCATAAAAGAACAAAGTGCAGAATATCCATATTGTCTTCAAAACAAGTACAAAAGAAGTTCTAGCATCTGTGATTCAATCGATCTCAGCCATTTTTTTTTTTTTTTTGATGAAATCTCAGCCAAAATTTATAGAATTCAACTAATATGTAATTTTTATAATTGAATAACCTGAATTCAAATTGACCAATTAAGTGCTGCTCTAAACCCAGGACAAAGAACCACAGAAACATGTGCTAAGCAGAGAGGCACGAAATCATAACGAAAGCTTTTTTTTTTTTAAATTAATTTTTCATTTTAGCTAATGCGCTAAAAGATCGTTTTATTTTTTATGGTAGATTCAGCCCAATGCGCTATTTATTTCAATTTTTTATTTTTTGTTTAACTTTTTAGTCTAATTCATTTTCCATTTTTTGATTAAACAAAATTAAGGGTTATTAAGTATCATATAATCAAATTAATTTCCATTATTTCTAAATTATCTTTTTGACACGATAATGTACAGCTTGTCCTATCTACTAGCTACAATAAGGCATTTTCATGTAAATAGAAGTAAAATAGTCTCCTAAATCTCCATTATGCCACTAAAATGGATAAAATATTATTCAGAGATTGGATAATAAATAAAGTTTGAATTACATTCAAAATATTTCATGCTTGTATAATATTTAGCATTAATCCTTATGACGACATAAGATTAGGATCTAAATATAGGTGAACGGTATTAACCTGTTTGTTGTCAATGATAGTTTGTAATGTGAAATGAATGCTTGTAGTTCCCTATTAAAAAAAAAAAAACTACATTTCAAAAGGAATATTTGATGTAAAAACTATTTTCAATTCATATTGACATAATTAAATATAAGTTACATGAAAGATATTAAATATCTTGACAACAAATTCTCAATTCTATAAACCCAACTTCGCTTTCTTTTTTGCAAATTTTTTGGAGGTGTAATAATTGTTTATTTTTTTTTTTTCCCCAAGCATACTTTATAGCTAGTTTGGGAGTTTAGGTAGGATAGGAAAGAAAAGAAGAGAAAAAATACATTAGAAATGAAATGAAATGAAAGAAAATGATACATAGTAACTTTCTAAGTTGTTTTTGAATTTAAGAAATAAGGGAAATTTAGTAGGTAATAAAATTTTTTGTTTTACATCTTAAAGGGCAATATTATCGTATTAAAAAATTAACTTAACTTACCTTCTCTTTCTTTCAGTTTCTTGCCAAATTTGGTAAAAAAATTTTAATTAAATTTACACTTGTTATGAAATATTTAGTGGATGTCCACCCATGTTCACCCCATGATCTTCTCCATTATTCCTTGTAACTCCCACTACCCTATGATCTTCCACATTATCCCTTATAACTCCCACTACCCCATGATCTCTCATTAGTTCATGTAACTCATGTAACTTACATTTGGGTCCTTATGACCTTTAATATGGAGGAGTGAACCTCAAGCCTATAAATAGTGGCTTATATGCAATGAAAAATTGAAGAAGAAAAGAAGAGAAAATATTGCTTAATTTTACTTTGATTTTGTCATTACATTGTCTTCACTTTTATAGCTAGTTGTAAGTTGCTTTATTTCTATCTTAGTAGTACTATAATACTACTAATTTTATAACACGTTATCAGCACGATTCTCTAGCCAACTTTCAACGCGTTCTTCGAAGTAAGTGTGAAAATGGACGTTTCAAAAATCAATGACAAAGAACTATGTCTGGCAGACAGTGCAACAACACACTCCATATTTAAAGACAAGAAATATTTTTCTTGTTTAATAATGGAAAAATCTCATGTTAGTACTATATCTGGTACTACAAAGTTGATTGAAGGCTCCGGAAGAGCAACAATAATTTTACCAAAAGGAACAAAATTTTGCATTGATGATGCATTATTTTCTCCAAAGTCTCAAAGAAACTTATTAAGTTTTAAAGATATTCGTCGAAATGGGTATCATATTGAGACTAGGAATGAAGGTAATAATGAATACTTGTATCTTACAAGTACTGGTTATGGAAAGAAAATTGTATTAGAAAAATTACCTTCTTATTCCTCTGGGTTGTATTATACATGTATTAATACAACTGAAATATATACAACAGTAAACCAGAAGTTTACTGATCATGATAATTTTATTATTTGGCATGACCGGTTAGGCCATCCCGGTTCTATAATGATGCGAAGAATATTAGAGAATTCATGTGGTCATTCATTGAAGAGCCAGAAGATTCTTCAATCGAATAAATTCTCATGTGCTGCTTGTTCTCAAGGCAAATTAATTATAAAGCCATCACCAGTAAAAATTCGTACCGAATCTCCTACATTTTTAGAACGCATACATGGTGATATTTGTGGGCCAATTCACCCACCATGTGGACCATTTCGATATTTTATGGTATTAATTGATGCATCAACTAGATGGTCACATGTATGCTTATTATCAACTCGCAATTTGGCATTTGCGAAATTACTTGCAGAATTAATTCGGTTACGAGCGCATTTTCCAGATTATTCTATCAAAACGATACGTCTTGATAATGCTGGTGAATTTACATCCCAATCATTTAATGATTATTGTATGTCTATTGGGATAAGTGTTGAACATCCGGTAGCTTATGTTCATACACAAAATGGTTTGGCAGAATCGTTTATTAAGCGCCTTCAATTAATTGCAAGGCCATTGCTTTTGAGAACTAAACTCCCAATATGTGTTTGGGGACATGCTATTTTGCATGCTGCAGCGTTAATTCGCATAAGGCCAACGAATTATCATGAGTTTTCTCCCCAACAAATAATTTTTGGTCGAGAACCAAATATTGCCCATCTTAAGATTTTTGGATGTGCCGTTTATGTTCCAATTGCTCCACCACAACGCACAAAGATGGGTTCTCAAAGGAGGTTGGGAATATATATTGGATATGAATCTCCATCTATAATAAAATATCTTGAGCCAACAACTGGGGATTTATTTACGGCTCGTTTTGCTGATTGTCATTTTGATGAATCAGTTTTCCCAACATTAGGGGGAGAAAATAAACAGCCGGTCAAAGAAATTAGTTGGAATGAATTATCATTATCTCATTTTGATCCTCGTATAAGACAATGTGAACTAGAAGTTCAAAAGATAATTCATTTGCAAAATTTAGCAAATCAGTTGCCAGATGCTTTTACTAATTCAAAACGTGTGACTAAGTCACATGTACCGGCTGCTAATGCTCCAATTCGAATCGATGTCCCCAAAGGACCTTCTACCACTAGTAATGAATTAAAAGCACCTGCAAAACGTGGTAGACCCGCTGGTTCCAAAGATAAAATTCCTCGAAAAAGAAAAGGGGCAAATAATCAAGATGGCAAAATCGAGGAAATTAAGAATTTTGAAAAATCTCCAGAAAAGAAAACTTTTGAAGAGTTTTCTGATATGACAAATAATAAACTTCCAGAAGAAGTTCAGGTACCTGAAAAGTTTGATAATCATGAGATCTCAATCAATTATGTCATGACTGGAGAAAGATGGAACCGATGTACAACTAATGTCGATGATAAATTTGCCTATGCTGCAGCAATTACTGTCATGAATGATAATGAGGATCACGAACCAAAGTCTGTAGATGAATGCAGGCGTAGAAATGATTGGCCAAAATGGAAAGATGCAATTCAAGCAGAGTTAAATTCACTGGCAAAACGTAAAGTTTTTGGACCAGTAATACGCACACCTGAAGAAGTGCAACCTGTAGGTTATAAATGGGTATTTGTGCAAAAACGAAATGAGAAAAATGAAATTGTGCGGTACAAGGCACGACTTGTCGCACAAGGTTTTTCCCAAAGACCTGGCATAGATTATGAGGAGACATATTCTCCTGTGGTGGATGCAACAACTTTTCGTTATTTGCTTAATTTGGCAGCAAATGAACGACTTGAAATGCGTCTCATGGATGTTGTAACAGCCTATTTGTATGGCTCACTTGATAATGATATTTACATGAAAATTCCTGAAGGATTTACACTACCAAAAGGTCATGATTCTGGTTCTCGAGAACTTTATTCAATTAAATTGTGTAAATCTTTATATGGGTTGAAACAGGCTGGACGCATGTGGTACAATCGCCTTGGTGAATATTTGATGAAACAAGGCTATATGAATGACCTTATTTGTCCATGCGTTTTTATTAAGAAATCTGGATCCAAATTTGTAATCATTGCAGTTTATGTTGATGATTTAAATATTATTGGAACTCTTGAAGAGGTTAAAAATGCTACTAATTACTTGAAACAAGAATTTGAAATGAAAGATCTTGGAAAGACAAAATTTTGTCTTGGATTACAAATTGAGCACGTAGAAAATGGCATCTTTTTACATCAGTCGGCTTATACAGAAAAAGTGCTTAAACGATTTTATATGGAAAAAGCACACCCTTTGAGCACACCTATGATTGTAAGATCACTTGATGTGCATAAAGATCCTTTCCGACCTCGTGAAAATAATGAAGAGATACTTGGTTCAGAAGTACCATATCTTAGTGCTATTGGGGCATTAATGTATCTTGCAAATCATACACGTCCTGATATATCATTTGCCGTGAATCTACTTGCAAGATATAGTTCTTCACCTACTCGAAGACATTGGAATGGCATTAAACATATATTTCGCTATCTTCAGGGTACAAAGGATATGGGTCTTTATTATTCCAATGCACTTAAAGCTGATCTAATAGGTTATGCAGATGCTGGATATTTATCCGATCCTCATAACGCTCGATCACAAACTGGGTATATATTCACATATGGTGGTACAGCTATTTCATGGCGTTCCATGAAACAAACTATAGCTGCCACTTCTTCTAATCATGCTGAAATATTGGCAATTCATGAAGCAAGTCGAGAGTGTTTTTGGTTAAGATCTGTGATACATCATATTCGAGGAGCATGCGGTTTGCCCTTAAACAAGGAAGTTCCTACTACTTTGTTCGAAGATAATGCTGCATGTATTGCTCAATTGAAAGAGGGATACATCAAAGGTGATAGAACGAAGCACATTTCACCAAAGTTTTTTTTCACTCATGATCTTCAAAAGAATGGTGAAATTTGTGTTCAGCAAATTCGTTCGAGTGATAATTTGGCAGATATATTCACCAAATCACTACCGACTTCAACATTTGAAAAGCTGGTTCACAAGATTGGAATGAGACGACTGAAAGATGTCAAATGATGTGCTCAAGAGGGGGAGTAATTACACGCTGCATTTTTTTTTCCTTAACCAAGGTTTTTTTTTTTTGAGGCAGTGTTGTATTCAGAAGAATGTACTCTTTTTCCTTCACTAGGTTTTTGTCCCACTGGGTTTTTCCTAGTAAGGTTTTAATGAGGCATTTTTCTTAAAGATGGACATCCAAGGGGGAGTGTTATGAAATATTTAGTGGATGTCCACCCATGTTCACCCCATGATCTTCTCCATTATTCCTTGTAACTCCCACTACCCCATGATCTTCCACATTATCCCTTATAACTCCCACTACCCCATGATCTCTCATTAGTTCATGTAACTCATGTAACTTACATTTGGGTCCTTATGACCTTTAATATGGAGGAGTGAACCTCAAGCCTATAAATAGTGGCTTATATGCAATGAAAAATTGAAGAAGAAAAGAAGAGAAAATATTGCTTCATTTTACTTTGATTTTGTCATTACATTGTCTTCACTTTTATAGCTAGTTGTAAGTTGCTTTATTTCTATCTTAGTAGTACTATAATACTACTAATTTTATAACAACACTAACATATTTCCTTCCCTTTCCCTCCTTTTATTTTCCTTTCTTTACCAATTTTAACTCCCAAACAAACAAAAATCCTTTCTTTTCTTTCTCTTTCCTTCCTTCCAAACTCAACATTAAGATATTAGCCACTAATTTTACCACGAGCACACGTGACATCGCATAATCAAGTTTAACAGGGGAGTCAGTCAAAACCCTAAAAACAGTTGAAACGAAACGCATCTAATAATTAAAAAAATAATCTCTTCAGAAGAAAAGCAAAACAAATCCATCTGCAGGCTGAGGCTCCACGCTTCGCAGCTCACAAACCCATCCTCTTCTTTTCATCTGATACACAGACTACTAGTAGTAATTTTTCTTATTTCTCCGTTTCCTCCGGCAAGGTAAAATTCAATTCCCAATTTTTTCTTTTTCTTGATAAATATCTTTACATTTACCGTTGTTTTTACTCGGTTTTTATGATTTACGACCTTCTTCGTCAAGAGCAGAATAAATAAACAAGAATCGTAAATACGGTTATGAATCCCTTTCGGAATTAGGGTTGTTTAGCACTCAGATCTAGTTCTGTTTACGTTTAGGGAATATTCGTCCTGCTTTTTTGTTTTTAGTAATTTTTTTCTGCCGCCAATAACCCAATATCTTACAAGTTACGATGAGTATTTTTTATTTTTTTTTTGGAATTATGAGAAACGGTGAATTTGCGTTAGCTACAGCCTGCAGGCATACTATTGGAAACTGATTGCAAATTTGAGTGGGTCGTGAGATAGCTTTTATTGCGTAGATTGTTATGACTGATAGGAATGATATCTTGATGGTTCAATCTGTTATAATACGTGCCTTTTATTTTGTCGAGGAGTTTCTTATTTAGTGTATTGTGATCAATATTTGGTGTTCAACAATTAATGAAGAACAAATTTGGGTCATTTTTTTAGGATGGCTGGTCAAAGGAATAGCTATGGGAAGCGTTCTCATGACTATTCTGATAATGGAGGAAATAAAAGAAGGAATACTGGTCCAGAAAAGGACCCATTCTCTATTGGGTCTGATGATACTGTCTATCGTTTCCTGTGCCCTGCCAAAAAAATTGGGAGTATTATTGGGAAAGGCGGGGAGATCGTCAAGCAATTAAGGGCAAACACTAGATCAAAGATAAGAATTGGTGAGACAGTGCAAGGATGTGAAGAGCGGGTTGTTACTATATACAGTTCAAGTGACGAAACTAATGACTTTGATGGTTCTGAGGAACATGTCTGTCCAGCACAGGATGCTCTCTTTAAGGTCCATGAAAAAATTGTTGCTGATGAAACGGGCAGTGATGATGACAGGGAAGAAGCTGCACAAATTGTGGTCAAGCTTCTAGTTCCATCTGATCAAATTGGATGTATTATTGGGAAGGGTGGACAAATTGTACAAAACATCCGCAGTGATACTGGGGCACAGATTCGCATTTTAAAGGATGATCATTTACCTGCCTGTGCATTGAATTCTGACGAACTTGTGCAGGTGAGGAATTCCTCTCTTTTTGTGTTAAGTCAAATATTCCGCTTGCATTGAAAAAGTCTAAAAAGCACTGGCTTCTTTCTCAATCTGTTCCATGCTCTCCTCTTTCTGGGTTTTTCAATGGGAGTTGGTAGCCAAAAGTTATATCTGATCTTTGGGAGGGGAAACAACTCTTTTAAGGCAGAAACAATTGATTTTATCCTGCTGGCCTAATTATAGATAGTGAACTGGTCAAGATGTTGCATGTAATTGATCAATTTGACTAGAATTCACATAACATCTTCTTATTAGTTCGAATATGCTGTTAGTAACTTTTCATCTTTGGTTTTTCTGGATATCTTATTTGCACCTCAGTTGGATAGATAACTCAAGGGTGTTTGTGACCTTTTCTTGTGTATTCAGATAACTGGTGAAGCCCCAGTGGTTAGGAAGGCTCTTTATCAGATTGCATCTCGCCTTCATGATAATCCTTCCCGATCTCAGCACTTGCTTTCATCAGCTGTTCCAAATGCCTACTCTTCTAGTGGGTCACTAATGGGTTCTACTGCTGGTGGTCCGGTAATGGGATTAACCCCATTGGTCGGACCATATGGGGGATACAGAACTGAGGGTGGAGACTGGTCTCGGTCATTTTACTCTGCTCCGAGAGATGACTCGTCTTCCAAGGAATTTTCTCTTCAATTGGTATGTCCGACTGCAAACATTGGTGGTGTGATTGGCAAGGGTGGTACAATAATTAATCAAATCAGAAAAGAATCTGGGGCGGGCATAAAAGTTGACAGCTCGGTTGGTGAGGGAGATGATTGTGTTATATCAATTTCTGCCAAAGAGGTAGCTTTTCCTTCCTTTTCAATGTTGATAAGATGTAATAAATTTGTTTGCTAATTTGGAGCTATTCCTCGTATTCTATCAGTTCTTTGAGGACACATTCTCCCCCACAATTGATGCAGCTTTACGCTTGCAACCTAAGTGCAGTGAAAAAGTTGAAAGAGATTCCGGTCTTGTCTCATACACTACGCGGTTACTTGTGCCAACCTCTCGAATTGGCTGCCTTATTGGAAAAGGAGGTTCCATAATTACTGACATGAGGAAAATCACAAAAGCTAATATTCGCATACTGGCTAAAGACAACCTTCCTAAAGTTGCTGCTGAGGATGATGAAATGGTGCAGGTAAAGGTTTTGTTTTGACATATTGATGTTCAACGTTCTATTTTACAACAAGCTCTTTACACCTCTCCAAAAGAAACTACTAAGCAATGCAACTCTATTGCCCTGTTTGCTTCATGAATCAATGCAACTCTATTTTGGTACTCATTTAATAGCAGATCCTGGTGTGTTTCATGATTTTTATGGTTAGCAGTTCACTCCCTCTTCTAGAAGAAAACCGATCACACCTAATGAGAGTAACGAATAGGCTTTCAATTTATAGCCTGATACAGGAACTTTTACAATTTTAGCTTTTTGTTTACTTGTTTAATCTATTTATCTTTCAGATTTCGGGAGATCTTGATACTGCTAAGGATGCACTCATACAAGTTACCTCTCGGTTAAGGGCAAATCTCTTCGAAAGAGAGAGTGCTGTCTCTGCTTTTGTACCTGTTCTTCCTTATGTTCCCGTGCCAACAGATGGTCCAGATAGTGTAAGATATGAAAACAGAGATGCTAAAAGGCATGGCCGTGGACATTCTTATTCTGTTGGATATAGTGGTTCTAGTGATTTGCCACCTGTTGATGGATATGGAAATTATGCTAGCCTCCAAGTAAGTATCAAATTTGTTTGTCTTACATTATGACTTTTTAAAAGTGCAAGCCAAGTTAATAAACTTTTTGATCCTGTTATTATCGCTCGTTTATTAAGCTGCTGGTGGTAGGAATTATCTATCTTACCCTATTTATGCCTCTAGATTTCCATATTGTTCTGCTATGTAATTTACTGCTTCATCTTGTAAAGGATACTGAGTTTGGAAGAACCTATTTGCAGGGTGGCACTAGTGGAGCTGGTTATGGAGCCTATGGAGGATATTCTTCAGGACGTTCTGGTGGTTCTGGGTAAGGGCCTGCTGTATGCTATCTTTTTTTCCCCGAGTCTCATCTGTTTTGGTTTACTTCTTTCCATATCTTTCTGAAATTGGTATGTCTATGCCAGTGGTTTAACATGCAAGGTGAAATTTCATTTTTATCATGTTGTCTAATCTTTCATGCATTGAGGTCTAGAATTTTTTACTCAAACCTTGACAACTGATACTTTTTGAGGAGTATATTATTAGCCTGGGTTCAATGTGTCCGTGGTATGCTTTGTGAAGTCAACTGTTGTCTTGCTCCCAATTTTTTGTCACTATTTTTCTTGGTGTCTTCCTGGCTTGTTGCAGAACATTCCATTGTCCAATGTATAATAATTTGAGTTATTTTTGTCCATAATTATTGGCTTCTATTGCCAGGTTATCTGGACAGAGTCCTGTTTCCCGGAGGAAAAGTTATTACTAGAGTTTGATAGAGCCTGCAGGTAGATCCTGGTTTTCCTTCCTAGATTGTTCTTTAATATAATCAGCTATTTTGTAAGCACCAATCAGTTGTAGGACTTTGAGAATCTGCTATCGTGGCCTATCCTGACTACCATTTATTTTGTATTGATGAGTAGCCTAACTCCCGTTGAAGAACTGATAATCTTCTTTTCCCTTTGTTTCCTTTCCCTTCCCAACAAAACAGCTGAGATAACTGAAGCCTGAACTCTGAAGCCAGCCTCTGCCTAAACCTGAAGATCAGATGAATCACAGCTTGGAAAACTCATGGCCAACCCTGATGCTTTTGTTTAGGAGGACCATTATCTGAGGGTCTTACCTACAACTGAAATTGCCATGTCCTGACAAATAGATTACCACTTTAAACTCTTTTGCTTCCAAGAACCTGTGTAGCCAGCTTGCCATTGTCCATTCTTACTCATCCTGGCTGTTGTATAAGATGATATGATTTTTTAGTCTCAGCTGTCTGTTTGGTGTATTTAATGTTGATTTTATCTATTTATGGAATTTCTGTTGTCTGAGTTTATTTTTTTCAAGTAATTGAAATTTCCAGGCGCTATTATTTGAGTGTCTTGCAAACTGCTCTCTCACGGTTGTATTACTTTTTTGTTTATGACTTCCAACCTTTTCTCTAAATTTGAAACTTTTCCTGTGCAGTTGTACTTGACTGTTTCATGTGAAAGATTTTTCTCTTCTACTTTCATTGGTTTGTGCAGGCAATTAGATGATTTGGACACTTAATTGTCATGTGCCTGTGCTAATGATCATTGTTTCTGAATGTAATTATCTGAAAATTTCTTTTGGGAAAGGTGCTCACATCTCTAGCTGTGAGAATGCACATCCTGACCCGTTTGCAAGGAACATCAACATGGGCTTTGAAGGCTTTTTTGATGACTGATTGAAGAAGCAGTTTATCATGAAGTTGGTGGTAGGTTCTACTTTACTAGAATGCACAATTTGACAGCAAATCTGGACTTAGTATGGGAATTTATAAGTTGTTGCCATGATTGGCAGGTCGGAATATTTCCTTGTGAAAATGACAGGTAATTCGTTTCCTCCTTGCAGGTCTTGCTTGTTTGTTTTGATCTTTAATTGTTTTCAGTGAATGTATATGGTTTAGTCATAAATCAGTGTTTGTGGGAGGTTGAAGTATTAGCAAAAGATTAAAAGCTTTAAAGGTAATAGATTTCCACATAGTTATATTGGTCAAAGTTCAAAAAAGGTTTGTAAGGTTAATATACTTATATGTGTCTAAACCTATTTTTACGGTAAATTAAGCTCAATTGCTTTGATGTTCAGGAAAGGTGAGATTTTACCTGTCCGAACTTTCAGTCAAAATTGTACCATAAATTCTTTCTATTTAGCTCTTCTTTTTTCATTTATTTATTTATTTTTC
The DNA here is from genome assembly GCA_024721245.1 of Mitragyna speciosa. Classification (NCBI taxonomy): domain Eukaryota; kingdom Viridiplantae; phylum Streptophyta; class Magnoliopsida; order Gentianales; family Rubiaceae; genus Mitragyna; species Mitragyna speciosa. The sequence goes on along the minus strand of CM045561.1, from coordinate 2,159,052 downwards.
CATTGTGTACCCTTTTGCTTCCTCTCAACTGCCACCCCTAAAACTCCCTTGCACTGTAAGTGCCCGCTAGTCCACACAACTTTCTCTGACATTGTGCTCATATCACTTAATCTGCAAGGCTGTTTCTAGGAGTTTTAGGGGAAAAAGGAAATAATGGAAATAATAAGGAAAGTCAAAAAAAAAGAAAAAAGAAAAGCTGAAGTTGATATTGATGAATGTTGTTGGGGTAAAGCGTCACTGCTGTTTGTGCTTCAAGGGATCTGGTCATTAGTGGAATTTACATTTTCGAGGGTTACAGTGATAGTAGGACGCATATTTTAGCATTTGTAGAAAAACATATTGACATCACTAATCTAGATCTGAATTGTATTTACTATCTTTTAGATGAGTTTATTTGTGTTTTTTTAATTTTTTAATAATCAGACCCCTACCTTCCCCCATGGTGTGCCCCCCCGGGGGGGGGGGGGGGGGGCGGGGGGCGGATGTGGTTTTTAGGGGGGTGAGGTGGGGAAGGTAAAAGGAGAACACGTTCCTTCCCTGACCACAGAGACCTTGAAGCTTCTTTTTTTTTTCCTCTGAAGTAGCTTTTGCAATGTAATTGTTGTGGATTGTACTTGTAAAAAGGTGGAACTAATTGACATCTTCGGAATGTGTTTCTTTTGACAACTGTGTCATGTAAAAGTCTGTAACATCAATTAGCTACTTCGGTAATTTGAATCTTTTGTTTAAAGTAAGTTGGGAATTTTGGATGTTCTCTCGTATAATAGCCTTCCCCGTTACCGTCAGCTTAATGTATTGGCTTCTCACGTGAGTGAGGCTGACTCTGCCGAGATGCCCATCATTCGTTTCGTTGGGAACGCTGGCGTCGATATTGTTACACTATATGATATCTTTACAGGTGCAGATTCAATGACACAGCTTAGTGACATGTAGAAGAATGTAACATGAAAACATTAATGTTCAATTTAGCATAATGCTGATATTCTTTGCCCTCTTAATCAGAAACTAAAACGAAAAGGACTTGCAATAGGCGTCAATTAGATAAATGCTTGGGTTTTATAAAATTTATCCATCTAAAAAAGTAAAGGAGAGGATGCTTATTTACTCTGTATTTAGCAAGAAGATGATAACTTAATGGTTGCTAAAAAAAAAAAAACATGGGTATATCTGGATCCTTCTGTATCCGAGATCCTCTTAACCAAAGCTCCTGTGTTAGTAGAGGCAGGTGAAGAATGGGATTAATTATGTTTTTTATGGTTAAAATTTCTTCGCATGAGAGAGAATATTTATTGGAGGGACCAATGTAGAAGAAGTACAACATCTTTTGAAGTCCTTACTGCCATATGAAGTTAATTCACTCACCTAATATGAAGAATCCATGCAGGTACTGAGACGAGACTAATGCTGACAGTGCTTTAATTACCAAGTAATCCCGCGCAAGAAGATCTATGAAAAAGTTCGTACAAATTTGAAAGGAAAATAACTTGCACAAAATATTTATGTTCCTGATGGAAACAGTGGATGGTCACATCTAGCCCCTTATTTATCTCCCAGAACTTCCTTACCACATTGGACAATGCTCAAGTAGGACTGAACAAAGCCTATCTATGTGTAAAGGAAAGAATCCATCATAATTAATACTTTACTGGTAATGCATTACTAGCACTGCCCAACGCTATGAATGGCGTTAAAGAAGCTATCATAATGGTGGGGAGTCGGTAGATTGCCATTTCATGACAAGATCCAATTTCTTTATAAACTCCTCCAGAAAGCCACCGCTTGTTTCCAGCCTTCATTCGTCTATGTTCTGTCTTAAGTGGGTTTCTCGTCCAATTGGCTTCTGTTTTGTACTGCACGCCTGAGCTACTTCTATTGGTGCAATCATGCTTGCTTGTTTCTAATTTGGTTGAATAGGGAAACAGTTTGCTTCATTTTGCAGTTGAGAATGTTAGTTTCTTCTTTCGGAAAGTTCTCCAATCATTTAGTTTTGGTTTAGACAATTGTCAGCTTTGTTGCGATTGGATGGACTTCAAAGAATTAATGTTCTTTGGTGTCAATTTTGTTAAGAAAAAAATTTAGACCATAAAGGTAAACTACATTGTTGGGCTAACTTTTCGGGTTGATTTGATTTCATCTAAGGTCTTGCATGAGGGGAAGAGGTCATGGGAGATGCAGCCAAGGATGACTTGCCGGTGAGCTTGTGTTACATACTAAGTTGTATTTGTGGATTTTCGAGGTAGTACTAATGTGGGAAACATTGTGTCCCCTATTACTATCAGATTGACAAGTTAACTGGCAAGTCGTTATTGGCTATATCTCTGCCTTTTTTTCTCATGCTAGATTTTTGATGACTGAATGAAGTGTCATCAGCTCTTAAAGATTATTGAGGACTGAGGGACAAGTGCATTTCCAAGGGCTAGCTCTTCTGGATTCTACATGATAAGTTGGCCTTTTGTTTCCCTTGTAATTTTTGGCCAAAACTGTTTACTTCTATTATACAAAACTATCGGGACATCTGGCTTGCCTTTTCTAAGTGTTTAATATCTATGCCAAATTCTCTCAGGTAAAAATGCTTTGCTACAATAACATTTACCCTCCTCGGACTCTTTTTATTTGGACTTATCAGATAATGGTTGTCATTTTTTCGGCCAAGTTAATAAATATCGTGTTTTGTTTGTTTTAAGTCTAATTAATGTCTTCACTTTTCAGGGCTCTGATTTTGCTTGCTTTAGAGAAGCTGGAGTGAGAGTCAACCATCAACTTTCTTGATGCCGGCTTCACTAAGCCGTATGAAGTTATGGATGAACGAATTAGATTCTTTTAATTGTTTGATAGCTTGTGCTTTGCTTTTCAAAGTAGTTCATTAAAAAATTTAACAAAAGCTAATATTCTCTTGCTTGAATGTGTCTTACAAATTTATGCGGTTATTGTACACAGACGCAACATTTCAATAGTTGAAACAAGACACAAACAAAATTTTTTTGTTGGGGTTTGGATGTCAGAACTTCCTATGCAGAACCATATTTGTAGGATAAGCAATTGGTTTTGTTACACGAATAACATGCAATCCAAAATTACCTCTTGTGACCGTATCTTAGATCAGTCGGGATCACCTGAAAATAATAATCAGACCTAATATTTTCTTTAAAAAAAATATATATTGGACCCAAGAAAGGAGAGAGAGAGAGCACTGTGTACATGTGCAACTAAAACAAAGCATTTCTTAGAATCATCTAATTCAGCACTTGTGAAGGAAAATGCATGATCAACATTATCGAACTTAAATAATAGACACTCCGAAACAAGTCAACTCTTGGTTACATTTTTCTTTTATAAATGAATTCACGAATTACGTTGATTGCAGCAATCTTCCTTAAACATAAAAATGAAAAAGAAAAAAAAATGCTGAATCAAAGAGAAAAACAGTAATATAATCCTGATCCATGGAAGAAGTATCTCAAAATTGCATAAGCAAAGCAGAAAGACACTTCAAAAAGTACAAATTACGAAAAAGGGAATACCTTTCATCTTAGTGCAACAAGTTACAAAACATTAGGAGTAAAAAGTGTTAAATAGAGATAAGACCTTCCTTAACAAGAAGACCAAAGATGAGAACAAAGAGACCTACTGTGATACACTGTGTTGGAGATACGAGAGTCTGTGAGTAAGCAGAAAGAGTGATAGCTGCACCTATAATACCAATCAGAAGAGCACTTGTGTTTGGATTCATTTTCTTGATTTTCAGTTCTTCTCTTGTCTTCCTTCCTTCCTTCCTTCCTCTAAGCCCCCTTTATTTCAACTATGATGGATGATGAACCAGGAAGCAGTAGAGAGGAGATCTTGTATTTTCTTTTTATGCACAAGTCTGCCTGCCAGCCTATCTCACACTGGTTGAACAAAGAATGATCTCAATTCCCAAAGGCAAAGCCCAAAAGTCAACTCTTTGAGAAGATGAATTTGGATTAATTGCTTGGGCTATCCGACGACCCTCAACGTCTTTATCCTTGTGTTGACCATGAATCATCCATTAAGCTATTGCTTTTTTTTTTTTTTTTTGTCTTCTTCTTCCTTTTTTTGTTTTAATAATTTTCTGGGCCAGAACTGATAAAAAAAAATTGTTTTTTTTTTAATTAATTCCGTGGATAAAGTCTCTGGTGTTATGAAATATTTAGTGGATGTCCACCCATGTTCACCCCATGATCTTCTCCATTATTCCTTGTAACTCCCACTACCACATGATCTTCCACATTATCCCTTATAACTCCCACTACCCCATGATCTCTCATTCATGTAACTTACATTTGGGTCCTTATGACCTTTAATATGGAGGAGTGAACCTCAAGCCTATAAATAGTGGCTTATATGCAATGAAAAATTGAAGAAGAAAAGAAGAGAAAATATTGCTTCATTTTACTTTGATTTTGTCATTACATTGTCTTCACTTTTATAGCTAGTTGTAAGTTGCTTTATTTCTATCTTAGTAGTACTATAATACTACTAATTTTATAACACGTTATCAGCACGATTCTCTAGCCAACTTTCAACGCGTTCTTCGAAGTAAGTGTGGTAAGTTTTTATTTGTTTTCTTGATTTTAATTGTTGTTATGGCTAACCTTGCAAAACTTGAGTTTGTTGCTCTTGATATCACTGGAAAAAATTATTTGTCATGGGTGTTGGATGCTGAAATCCATTTGGATGCTAGTGGCCTTGGAGAAACTATCAAAGAAGGAAATAATGCCACTAGTCAAGAAAAGGCCAAAGCAATGATTTTTCTCCGTCACCACCTTGATGAAGGGCTAAAAATTGAGTATTTGACTATAAAAGATCCCTTTGTCTTGTGGACAAATTTGAAAGAAAGGTACGACCACCAAAAGACGGTTATTCTTCCAAAAGCTCGTTATGATTGGATGCACTTGCGTTTGCAAGATTTTAAAACTGTAAGTGAATATAATTCAGCAATATTTCGAATCAGTTCTCAATTAAAATTGTGTGGAGAAAAAGTATCTGATGAAGATTTATTGGAGAAAACATTCTCCACTTTTCACGCATCTAATGTGCTCCTGCAGCAGCAATATCGTGAAAAGGGTTTTAAGAAATATTCTGAACTGATTTCTTGTCTTCTTGTTGCTGAACAAAATAATGAGCTTTTGTTAAAAAATCACGAGATACGTCCAACTGGTACTGCCCCATTACTTGAAGCAAATGCGGCAGCCATAAATTTCAATAATGGACGAAATCGAGGTTGAGGCAATGGCCGAGGTCGTGGACGTGGTAGAAACCGTTACAATAATCGTGGTGGTTACATGAAAGGTACAACTCACCACCAGAAGTGGGAGAGCAGTGACGAGAAAAATGGAAACCAAAATAAACAAAAAGTGGACAACAAGTGCTACCGTTGCGGCATGAAAGGCCATTGGTCTCGTACCTGTCGTACTCCAAAACATCTTGTTGATCTCTATCAAGAATCATTGAAGAATAAAGAGAAAAAGATAGAGACAAATTTTATTTATAATGATGGCCTTGACCATAGTCTTGTTGACAATGGTTTTACTGATTTTACCTCTTTAGATGTTGCTGATTTCTTTGTCAATCACCCTGAAGGTGATACTAGTCATTTAATTAGTGATGAAAATGTTCAAGAATAGATCTTTTAAATTGTCTACTTTGATTAATAAATTTTTATTTGTTGTTTTCAAATAAAAATATTTATTATCAATATTTGTTTCCATGATCTTTATATTCCATAAATATTGAACTTAAAATAAACAACTAAATAAATATATAATGCATCTCATTTGGAATTTTTGTTTTCTTTGAAGAAAATGGACGTTTCAAAAATCAATGACAAAGAACTATGTCTGGCAGACAGTGCAACAACACACTCCATATTTAAAGACAAGAAATATTTTTCTTGTTTAATAATGGAAAAATCTCATGTTAGTACTATATCTGGTACTACAAAGTTGATTGAAGGCTCCGGAAGAGCAACAATAATTTTACCAAAAGGAACAAAATTTTGCATTGATGATGCATTATTTTCTCCAAAGTCTCAAAGAAACTTATTAAGTTTTAAAGATATTCGTCGAAATGGGTATCATATTGAGACTAGGAATGAAGGTAATAATGAATACTTGTATCTTACAAGTACTGGTTATGGAAAGAAAATTGTATTAGAAAAATTACCTTTTTATTCCTCTGGGTTGTATTATACATGTATTAATACAATTGAAATATATACAACAGTAAACCAGAAGTTTACTGATCATGATAATTTTATTATTTGGCATGACCGGTTAGGCCATCCCGGTTCTATAATGATGCGAAGAATATTAGAGAATTCATGTGGTCATTCATTGAAGAGCCAGAAGATTTTTCAATCGAATAAATTCTCATGTGCTGCTTGTTCTCAAGGCAAATTAATTATAAAGCCATCACCAGTAAAAATTCGTACCGAATCTCCTACATTTTTAGAACGCATACATGGTGATATTTGTGGGCCAATTCACCCACCATGTGGACCATTTCGATATTTTATGGTATTAATTGATGCATCAACTAGATGGTCACATGTATGCTTATTATCAACTCGCAATTTGACATTTGCGAAATTACTTGCAGAATTAATTCGGTTACGAGCGCATTTTCCAGATTATTCTATCAAAACGATACGTCTTGATAATGCTGGTGAATTTACATCCCAATCATTTAATGATTATTGTATGTCTATTGGGATAAGTGTTGAACATCCGGTAGCTTATGTTCATACACAAAATGGTTTGGCAGAATCGTTTATTAAGCGCCTTCAATTAATTGCAAGGCCATTGCTTTTGAGAACTAAACTCTCAATATGTGTTTGGGGACATGCTATTTTGCATGCTGCAGCGTTAATTCGCATAAGGCCAACGAATTATCATGAGTTTTCTCCCCAACAAATAATTTTTGGTCGAGAACCAAATATTGCCCATCTTAAGATTTTTGGATGTGCCGTTTATGTTCCAATTGCTCCACCACAACGCACAAAGATGGGTTCTCAAAGGAGGTTGGGAATATATATTGGATATGAATCTCCATCTATAATAAAATATCTTGAGCCAACAATTGGGGATTTATTTACGGCTCGTTTTGCTGATTGTCATTTTGATGAATCAGTTTTCCCAACATTAGGGGGAGAAAATAAACAGCCGGTCAAAGAAATTAGTTGGAATGAATTATCATTATCTCATTTTGATCCTCGTACAAGACAATGTGAACTAGAAGTTCAAAAGATAATTCATTTGCAAAATTTAGCAAATCAGTTGCCAGATGCTTTTACTAATTCAAAACGTGTGACTAAGTCACATGTACCGGCTGCTAATGCTCCAATTCGAATCGATGTCCCCAAAGGACCTTCTACCACTAGTAATGAATTAAAAGCACCTGCAAAACGTGGTAGACCCGCTGGTTCCAAAGATAAAATTCCTCGAAAAAGAAAAGGGGCAAATAATCAAGATGGCAAAATCGAGGAAATTAAGAATTTTGAAAAATCTCCAGAAAAGAAAACTTTTGAAGAGTTTTCTGATATGACAAATAATAAACTTCCAGAAGAAGTTCAGGTACCTGAAAAGTTTGATAATCATGAGATCTCAATCAATTATGTCATGACTGGAGAAAGATGGAACCGATGTACAACTAATGTCGATGATAAATTTGCCTATACTGCAGCAATTACTGTCATGAATGATAATGAGGATCACGAACCAAAGTCTGTAGATGAATGCAGGCGTAGAAATGATTGGCCAAAATGGAAAGATGCAATTCAAGCAGAGTTAAATTCACTGGCAAAACGTAAAGTTTTTGGACCAGTAATACGCACACTTGAAGAAGTGCAACCTGTAGGTTATAAATGGGTATTTGTGCAAAAACGAAATGAGAAAAATGAAATTGTGCGGTACAAGGCACGACTTGTCGCACAAGGTTTTTCCCAAAGATCTGGCATAGATTATGAGGAGACATATTCTCCTGTGGTGGATGCAACAACTTTTCGTTATTTGCTTAATTTGGCAGCAAATGAACGACTTGAAATGCGTCTCATGGATGTTGTAACAGCCTATTTGTATGACTCACTTGATAATGATATTTACATGAAAATTCCTGAAGGATTTACACTACCAAAAGGTCATGATTCTGGTTCTCGAGAACTTTATTCAATTAAATTGTGTAAATCTTTATATGGGTTGAAACAGGCTGGACGCATGTGGTACAATCGCCTTGGTGAATATTTGATGAAACAAGGCTATATGAATGACCTTATTTGTCCATGCGTTTTTATTAAGAAATCTGGATCCAAATTTGTAATGATTGCAGTTTATGTTGATGATTTAAATATTATTGGAACTCTTGAAGAGGTTAAAAATGCTACTAATTACTTGAAACAAGAATTTGAAATGAAAGATCTTGGAAAGACAAAATTTTGTCTTGGATTACAAATTGAGCACGTAGAAAATGGCATCTTTTTACATCGGTCGGCTTATACAGAAAAAGTGCTTAAACGATTTTATATGGAAAAAGCACACCCTTTGAGCACACCTATGATTGTAAGATCACTTGATGTGCATAAAGATCCTTTCCGACCTCGTGAAAATAATGAAGAGATACTTGGTCCAGAAGTACCATATCTTAGTGCTATTGGGGCATTAATGTATCTTGCAAATCATACACGTCCTGATATATCATTTGCCGTGAATCTACTTGCAAGATATAGTTCTTCATCTACTCGAAGACATTGGAATGGCATTAAACATATATTTCGCTATCTTCAGGGTACAAAGGATATGGGTCTTTATTATTCCAATGCACTTAAAGCTGATCTAATAGGTTATGCAGATGCTGGATATTTATCCGATCCTCATAACGCTCGATCACAAACTGGGTATATATTCACATATGGTGGTACAGCTATTTCATGGCGTTCCATGAAACAAACTATAGCTGCCACTTCTTCTAATCATGCTGAAATATTGGCAATTCATGAAGCAAGTCGAGAGTATTTTTGGTTAAGATCTGTGATACATCATATTCGAGGAGCATGCGGTTTGCCCTTAAACAAGGAAGTTCCTACTACTTTGTTCGAAGATAATGCTGCATGTATTGCTCAATTGAAAGAGGGATACATCAAAGGTGATAGAACGAAGCACATTTCACCAAAGTTTTTTTTCACTCATGATCTTCAAAAGAATGGTGAAATTTGTGTTCAGCAAATTCGTTCGAGTGATAATTTGGCAGATATATTCACCAAATTACTACCGACTTCAACATTTGAAAAGCTGGTTCACAAGATTGGAATGAGACGACTGAAAGATGTCAAATGATGTGCTCAAGAGGGGGAGTAATTACACGCTGCATTTTTTTTTCCTTAACCAATGTTTTTTTTTTTTTTTGAGGCAGTGTTGTATTCAGAAGAATGTACTCTTTTTCCTTCACTAGGTTTTTGTCCCACTGGGTTTTTCCTAGTAAGGTTTTAATGAGGCATTTTTCTTAAAGATGGACATCCAAAGGGGGAGTGTTATGAAATATTTAGTGGATGTCCACCCATGTTCACCCCATGATCTTCTCCATTATTCCTTGTAACTCCCACTACCCCATGATCTTCCACATTATCCCTTATAACTCCCACTACCCCATGATCTCTCATTAGTTCATGTAACTCATGTAACTTACATTTGGGTCCTTATGACCTTTAATATGGAGTAGTGAACCTCAAGCCTATAAATAGTGGCTTATATGCAATGAAAAATTGAAGAAGAAAAGAAGAGAAAATATTGCTTCATTTTACTTTGATTTTGTCATTACATTGTCTTCACTTTTATAACTAGTTGTAAGTTGCTTTATTTCTATCTTAGTAGTACTATAATACTACTAATTTTATAACATCTGGCACTTTTTTGTTTTTTGTTTTGTTTTTTTTTTATTTGAATTCACGGGGAAGCACTTATGCAAATATGATATGTTACATGATTTCCCTAACAAGATGGTGCAAAGCCCAATAGTTCAGCCCACAAGATATGGAGGTACAAAATTGATCCAACTGTTTCGGATGTCCAATTAAAGGCCCAAACTAACCTCAGTAATAACATCGTCTTCATGGCGTTTGCATAACAAATTAGCCAGAAAACAAGAAAACATTTTCAAGGAAAATCGAACAATGAATACTGATGAAAAGAATTGATACAGTTCACAGCAATCGAATGCTTGAAACCATATTCAGCTCCCAACTAAACAAACTTCCCGGAAAGCAGGTTCAATCTCTCTCCCAGGTCCTTTTCTTTTGCTTTTTTACGACCTGTGTTGAGTCCCCAGAATCACCTTCTTTGTCCCAAACAAGAAAAAGCAATGAAGCTTTGCCTTCAACTAACTTCCGTGGCATTGCAAAATCAGTCGTATCTAAATGTTCACATCTTTGGGACAGCAATAGCAATAAAGGTGAGCCCTTTATCAATCTTTCACTAAAAGATTACTTTTTGAAGCTGTCTAATATATCTCCTGAAACAATTAGAAGATTTTGGAGGCTTTCTGTTTTGAGGCCTCAAGATGTTCATGATATATTACTGGGTTTTGAATCTGATTCTGGGAAATTTGAGATTGAGCATAAAAAGATTGAATCTTTATGGGGAGTTTTTAAGTGGGCTGGTGAGCAATTTGGGGAATTTCAGCATCTTCCTCAGTCTTGCAAGATTATGGCCAAAATGCTTGTGCGGGTGGGATTGTTTAGTGAAGCTGACTGCTTGCTTTCGAGGTTGGATGTTAAAGGAATTCCGTTGGGTTATCAGGAAATTTTCAGTGACTTGATTGAAGGGTATTTGGCAGATTGTGATTTAGAAAGGGCTATTTTGAATTACGATCGAATGAGGAGGCTAGGTTTATCGCCTTCGTTTTCTTGTTTCCGATCACTTCTTGACTATTTGATTCAAATGAACGAAACCCAATTGGCATATGGAGTTTATATGGATATGATCAAGATAGGAATGGGAAGGCACGCAGGAGAAAAGAGAATTTATGAGAATGTTGTGCGGCTTTTGTGCACAGATGGAAGGGTTCAAGAAGCCAGAGATCTTGTCAAGAGCATTTTAGCTTTTGGAATTGAACCTACCAATATTGTTTTTGATGCCATTGTTAGTGGATACTGCGAGAAAAAGGATTATGATGATATCCTGACTTTTCTTATTGAAATCAGGGGAGTACCTGGTGTTGCTGTAGGTAACAAGGTCATATGTTCTTTGAGTAGAAGTTTTGGTGCTGAGAGAGCAAACGGGTTCATGCAAGAATTGGAGCAATTAGGATTTTATCCAGATGGAGTAACCTTTGGAATTCTGATTGGTCAGACTTGTTTTGAAGGGAGTGTGAGGAATGCCTTCATTTTTCTCTCAGATATGCTGTCAAGAAATATTAAGCCTGACATAAATACCTGTAATGCTCTAATGAGTGGCCTCTTTATGGAGGGCCTATGGAAGCAATCAATGGATGTTCTTCTAGAGATGGATGATTGGGGGGTAATCCCCAAGTTATCAACATTCAGGGTTCTGTTGTCAGGATTGTTGAAAGCGAGACAATTTGGTCAAGTGAAGGCAATAGTTGGTGAGATGGCTGGTCGTGGCTTGATTCACATCTCATCGCCTGAAGATCACCTGTCTACAGCATTAACCTTGTTGGGGTTTAATTCACTGTCTATGAAGGTTAGAAGGGATAATGACATGCGATTTTCAAAGACGGAGTTTTTTGATGATCTTGGGAATGGACTTTATTTGGAGACAGATCTTGATGTGTTCGAGAAAAAACTGGTTAAGGTTCTTCATGATGCCATGATTCCTGATTTCAATTCCCTTATGTTGAAGATTTGTACTGATGGAGATATTAAAGTTGCTGTGGAGTTGGTGGACGAAATGGCTCAATGGGGCCAAATATTATCTTCCTCTTCTGCTTCAATATTAGTGAAGAGGCTTTTGGCATCCCGTATAAACATTAAGACAATTAATAGTATCTTGGAGAAAATGCCTTATTCAATCTATCAACTTGATCTGGGAGCACAAAATAAGCTTGTTCAAAAGTATAGCAGAAGGGGATGTACATGCAGGGCAAAGTTCATATTTGATAACATGCTACAAATGAAGTTAGAAATTGAAAATGAAACATATAGTGCTCTTTTGATAAGCCTATGCAGAAAAGGTAATTTGAGAAGCTTCCGACATTGCTGGCGGGTAGCACAAAAAAGTACCTGGCTCCCTGGGCTAAAGGATGGTAAAGATCTTCTGGATTGCTTATGTAAGTCAAAACTGTTGAATGAGGCTCTGGAACTGCTTGAAGCTATCCTGGTGGAATTCTGTCACAGACCATTGGATGCTTCCCATGCACTCATTGAAAGCCTGTGCTTTGGCGGTTTCACAGGCATTGCTGATGTTTTGGCAATGGAACTCCTGGAGCGAGGCCTTATATTGGATGATGTGGCTTACAACCATCTCCTTAGGGGATTTTGTAAAGAGAAAAAGCTTGCCGAAGCATCTTTGCTAGTGGATGCCATGGTTGCCAAAAAGTTTGACCCTTCCTTGGATGCATCTCTTTGGTTAATTCCTCAGCTCTGTAAGGCTGGTAACTTCGAGAAAGCAGTCTTACTGAAAGAGATATGCTTAGAAAAGCAATCTTCTACTCATCTTTCTGTTTACTGTGCTTTGATAAATGGACTTTGCAAGCTGCGGAGGGTTGGAGAAGCTTCCAATTTACTCAAGGAGATGTCGCTGAAGATGCAACTTCCAGACAAAGAAGTTTACAGTATGCTGGTTCAAGGGTATTATCAAGTGAACGACTCGAAGAAAGTGGGCGAGCTTATTGGGGTCATGATAAGAAAGAATGTAGGCATGTCAACATCTACTTATTACAATTTGGTGCAACTGGCTTGTAAAGCAGGCAAGTTTTCTGCTGCATTGAGTTTGAAAGAGCTTGTGCTTGAAGAAAATAACCTTCCTTATATTGCTGTGTATAACATTTTGCTATTTCACTTATCTTTAGTGCAAGACACTACTAGAATTGTGGATAAAATAGTCAATGAAATTCAAAATAAAGGATTGCAATTTGATGCAGCAACTTATAATTCCATTGTTAAATGTACTTCTCATTGTAAAGATGTTCCACGTTCTGTGTGTTATCTGAAAACTATGATAACACAAGGTTTTAGACCAAGTAATCGTACTTTGAGAAAAGTGATAAGTGTCTTTTGTTGCCTCGGAGAGCTGGGAAAAGCTTTGGAACTTAGTCAAGAAATGGAATCAAGAGGTTGGAGTCATGGTTCAGTCATTCAACTTAATATTGTTGAGGCCCTTCTTAGAATTGGTAAGCTTCGAGAAGCAGTGGAGTTTTTGGACCGTATGGCATCTAAAGGTCTTATCCCCAAAAACATCAACTATGATTATCTAATCAAGCGGCTCTGTCAGCATGGAGAACTGGAAAAGGCAAGTGATCTCCTAAATGTAATGATAAAAAAAGGCAGTATTCTTGATTCTACCATTTTTGACTATCTGATCCAGGGTTTCTGTATAAGTCACAAGTTAGATACAGCTTTGGATTACCATAGTGAGATGTTGTGCAGAAACCTTATTCCAAGCAGCAACACTTGGAACACTGTTGTAAACAGCTCAAGTGGAGCTGGTCGAGTTGTAGAAGCAGAAAGGCTACTTCATGTAATGGTTCAGATAGGTGAAACTCCAAGCAGGGAGATGTATTCTTCTGTGATCAATAAGTATCGCGCTGAAAACAAACTTGGGAAAGCATCAGAACTCTTAGAAGAAATGCAACAGAGTGGCCATGAACCTGATTTCGAAACTCATTGGTCCTTAATAAGAAATTTCAGTAGTTCTGTCAACAAAGACAATAGCAGTAAAAGTGGCGGCTTCCTCTCAAAGCTTCTTTCAGGGATTGGACTTTCTAGGAAGAATTAAATGCTAACATCGGGTGAAACTAACTTTAGCTTTCTTGTTTTTTGAATCTTAATGTTACTCTTTTGTGTCAGTAAATTCAGATACATACAGGGAAACTTTCTTGGTATATTAGTTAGCTTCCAGATTCAGCTGATGAATCTTCAACAGTAGGAGCAAGGCGTTTCTGATGTTTTTAGCTTTGGATGGCTTTTACAAGAAGCTGCAAACTTGTACTTGTTTTTGTGATTCCTCCATTCAGGCTGCCATTGAACTTAGATTTGGCCTTGCATATCCCACCAATTCAGCCAATCCAAGCTGAAACTTTTACTCATTCCTTTTCCAAGGCATGTATTGCATAACTTTAATGCTAAAGGAAGATTGGACTCTAATTTAGGGATAGGATTAGCTATATTCATCGAATTCCATTTGGGAATGAGAAACTTCTATGCATATCAATAAACATCTAATGACTTGTGTCAGGTTGGCTCTGCTCATGATGACCTAAGACTCGGGCTGATTTATTGCGGCCACACCCACATTGGCTGATGGGCAGCCCGCTTAAAACTACCAATCCAAAGCATCTATGTGGTAGGTAGTACAGCAGATTGGGCTGTATATGTTTTGGGCTTCTTGCAGTAAAGGCCGCAATTGATTAGGCTTTACTGTTTTGGGCTGCGGATGTCTTCCCTTTCTTATTCGATGGGGCTAGACATACTGTGGAGGGAAATAATTTCGATGATATTCTGGTCTTTTTATTTCGGCCTGCATGTTTATTTTTATTTTTCCAAGAAACAAGAAATTTCATTGATTAATCAATTTCCTCGTGAAAATGATTTATGCACTTCAACTTTTTATTTATACATGCCTTATTTTCTTTATTTAGTGAAAAAAAAAGGAAAAAAATTTCTAACGGTCAAGTCTTCACAGAGTCTAAATAACACGTAACTTCTAGACTAGAATAGAAGAAAAGAGTAAACGACTGAAAAAAATTGAGCATATAAATGATTATTATTATTTTTAATATGTATTGGAAACCAGAAAATAAAAACTACAAAAATTTTTCTGTAGGAAAGTACTTGAAGGTAAATAAATTCTTTGGCCCAAGTAAGACATGAAGTATATGTTCCATTGTTTGGATTTTTAGAATCCACTCCGAACCAAAGCAGTCTTTTTTTTTCCCACCCAAATATATGTAAAATTTTTAAAAGTCTTTTCTGCTTTAACAAAACAATGGCAATTCCCAGCTTAAAATGATTGTTAAGCTTATCCTTTTAGTGCCTTTTTCCTTCACGGCACGTTATCTTCTTCTCAAGATCTCTGCTAAATTACTAAGATCACAAATAAGACTCGTTAATAACAAACTGTTGATATAAATTCTGACGAAAGGAACTCAATTTTGTGCTGTAGTACTCAACTAAAGAGATTATTCTTCCTTTGGAAACATGGAAATGCAATCAGTGCTTATAACCAAAAACTAGAAATATAAAAAATCATCAACATTTGATGAAATGTTTGAGAGCTTATCACGAAAGGTTATATTGCATTGGATTGGGAGGAAAGAAAATTTGTTCAGATGGATCTTGAAAGTGGTTTAGTTAATCGAATACACATTGCGATGTCTAATGCTGCATATTATTCTTTACAACATGGGCCGGTCAATTCAGTGTACAATCCGCATACCACAAAGCGTTTCCATATGTGAGGTGATCCAAAGTTTCCTTAGTAGGAAAAAAGGTTGGTGGAGTGGGAATCTGTAGCAGATCAAACTTTTCTTTTACTAAATTATTTTTGATAATTTCTTTTACTAAATTAAGACAGAGCAAGTACGAGCAGGTAAATCATGTACTCCACTTTAGTAAGTAAACCATGCATTGGCCAGGTGACCATTATGATTATTTTGACTCTTTCCACGATTGACTGCTTTGTTACATCATGCACGAGCGAGCCATCTCGCTAGTATATAAATTCCAAGCCACCCCTCTTCAATCCAGCATCTACAGAAATAATCAGCATTTTCACATTTCTTAGTAAATTAGCAATTCTTTTTTTTTCCTTCACTAATCAGAAAATGAAGGGAGGTGCTCTTGAGATGGGTACTGAAGTCGCCAAAGGTGCAGCTTCAAGTCCAGCGAACAGAGGAGCCGCAGTTGTGGATTTCTTTCTAAGGATCGTGGCGATTATTGCAACCTTAGGGAGTGCCATTGCCATGGGAACAACGAATGAGACACTCCCCTTTTTCACACAATTCATTCGGTTTAGGGCCAAATATAATGATCTCCCTATGTTTACGTAAGTAGTGCCACTACTACTTATGAAGTTGGTCCTGTCATGACCAACTTCAACAGTACACAAAAAGCACTAAAATTTTAGCAAATCGAAAATCATACTAATTGCATGCATAATTCTTGACGTTTACTGCAGATTTTTCGTAGTTGCAAATTCTGTTGTGAGTGCATATTTGGTTCTTTCGCTGGCACTATCCATCTTTCACATCACGAGGAGTCAGGCACATGCCAGTCGAATTGTCTTGATATTCTTCGACACGGTAATTAATAAATTAATTTTCCCAACAACGTAGTATTTTTTTTCTTAATTTCCGTGTACTATGACCTTGATATATTTTGAACTGAAAAAAAAAAAAAAATGGTTGTAGGGAATGCTGGCGCTTCTGACAGCGGGAGCATCAGCGGCGGCAGCAATAGTGTACCTAGCACACAAAGGAAACACTCGGGCAAACTGGTTTGCCATCTGCCAGCAGTTCAACTCCTTCTGCGAACGAATTTCGGGCTCCTTGATTGGCTCTTTTGGCGGAATACTTATTTTTGTTGTGTTAATCCTGATGTCTGCTGTCACCCTTTCTCGTCGTTGAGGATGAAATGCCGAGGACATCAATCAAATATGGCTGTTGATTCCCTGTTCACAAAAAATGCGTTTATTTGCTCATTTGTCTCTTGTTATTAAGTTGTTTCCCTTGAATATATGCTTTCTATCCTCATTTCTTCATTATCCGGTTTGTTAAATGAGCCAAGGCGGTTGCCATGGCCCTCAAACGGGGTGAATGTATTGCTATTTTTCAAGTTATTGATGAATTGTACGTAGGATAATCAAGAATTTGTTGCAGTCTTTTCCATTATCTTTTTCACTTCCCCTCTGTTTTCTCCGGTGCAATTCTATCCTTGCTACTATATAACCTTAAAAGCCTCTACTCCTATAAAAAGGGCTTCTGTTTTTCTGATTTTAATAGTCCGAGCTCCCACTACAAGAAAAATCATCAACAGTGACAACAAAAGTTGTCGCTGAAAATTCACAAGTCATCACTAATAACTTTTATCGACAAAAAATATGTCATCGCTGAGTCGTCACTAAAGGCTTGTCACTAAATGTGAACAGTGACAATATTGAAAGTCGTCACTGAATATATGGCTTGTAGTGACGACATCTGTCGTCACTAATAGTCATTGGAATTGTGACAATTTTTTTTTCTTGTCAGTGAAAGTACAAACATTGTTGTCACTGTTGATTACTTATTAGTGACAACTTTTGTCGTCGTTGATACATTATCTATTTAATGACAAAGCTATGTCGTCACTAATACTTTATTTCAACTACCATTCAATATTTAATGACAAACCTTTCTTGTCACTTATCCGTTCTTTAGTGACAACTTTTATTGTCAATAATACATTCGCTATTTAATTACAATGCCTTATCGTCACTAATGTTTGATTTCACCCATCATTCAATATTTAATGACAAAAACTTCTTGTCACTGATGTCACTGATACAGTCCCTATTCAGTGACAAGGTTGCGTCGTCACTAATGTTTGATTTCACCCATCATTCAATATTTAATGACAAAGACTTCTTGTCACTGATACATTCATCAGTGATGACTTTTGTTGTCACTGATACAATACCAATTCACTGACAAGATTGTGTCGTCACTAATGCTTTAATGATGATATTCAATGACAAAGCTGTCATCACTAATGCATTCTTCAGTGACAACAAGAAGTCGTGACTAAAAATGTTACCATTCAGTGGCAACATAACCCACTAAAATTGTATTTAGTGACATCACATTGTCACTACAAATTGTATTCAATAACAACATAGCATTATCACTGGTTATATTGTATTCAGTGACAACATCTAATTGTTACTATAGTTATTATTTCTGCACCACAATCTGTCACAGATCAATATGTATATAATAAAAACTCATAATCCAAATATAATTATAACACTGAATCTCAAATCAATCATAATATCATTAATAACAATATTTATACAATAACCATCTTTTCGATTGCCAAAAATAATATTCAAAACCATATAGAAATAATTTAATATACTAACTTTACAATACATTCTTTTGATGCACAAAACATAATATAATCAAACTAACATACTATTTTTATAATCTGTCCAAACGCTTTGTAGCATTACAAAATAACACTATATCAATCTAAAAATCTCAATAATCAAGTCTTTGCAACAGCAACAAAAGTAAGAAAGATAAAAAATAATTTTAAATATCCCTTGTTGTCAAAACAAATTTTCTTTTAAGTGAAAATTTGCCACCTCAACCTGCTTTCCAACTTTTGAGTGGATGTTGATGTCACTGCTTGAAGCTAACGAACATTCATGTCACTGCATAATATGATTAAAAGTTTATAGTGGAATTAGCTACGATATCTTAATATGAAATTTAAATAAAAAAGCAAAATAAAAAATAATAAAATTTAAGCCCCATATTTTAGAATCTAACAATTACACATGAATTTTCCTTGAGGTCTAATTAAGCCCCTAATAAATTGTTCCAAGTTTCTTTTCTCTTTTATGAAGGTAAACTAATAGTTGAATTTAAAAAATGGACAGCTTCTCCTGATTTTTCAGATGTTTCAGAGTTTACTACAAAGACATCAAACAATTGTAATTTCCCACTTGCACAAAATCTAAATATCAATGAGCATGTCACAATCCAATCCTTTTATTATGGATGAAAATCTAAGCTCCTATAGTTATTTATGATATTCTATGCCTATCAATTCATTCCTATTCCTTATAGATAAATGAACCAAACTTATTACATGCAAAGTAAAATGCAGTGGAGATACTATTTTGCAAAAACCAGGCACAAAATTAAATCTTAAGCACACAGCTAAAACTACACTATGAGAGAGAGGTGAAACCTGGCTTGGCCAAAAAAGTAAAAATTTTACAATTGTTTCAATTATTTAGAAGAGACAAATGGAGAAGGATTGTTGAATGACCTCATTTTAGAAGCAGTTGCATTCATCAACAACGGATAAAGAAAGAAAGTGTCTAGACACTCATCAAAAAGTCTCTTTTAACCAACCAACCTTCTCCAATTCATTTATTTTCATTAACAGCTTTCTATTCCATTTTCCTCGTTACCGTCATCTGCTGGTACTAGTGTGCAACTCTAATTAGCCCAAAAGCTTTCTTTCTTTGACAGCAACTTTTCACCTGACTTACAAAACTACCATTCACTTCATCTACTTTTCTATATCTAAGGGTCCATAGCAAACAAGAATACTACTATTATATTTTAGAAGAAGCCAAGTTCGTCAAAATTCAAGAACACAATCCTTTCAAGTTTTTGATTACATATAAAGAGTGCTTTCCCCATTCATTATTGCCATGTGTCATACATATTTGATAACCCCGGCAACATGCGAAGAAGAAAAGTTTTGACCAAGGAAACATGAAATACTCGAATCCAATATCATATTTTGGACAATTGAACTTTAATTTATAGGGAATTATTTCTTCTGTTACATGATGAGTGTGAAGTTTAACTAGAGTTTCAAACAATTTGACATGTATGAGTATTGCGTAACTAAGTTGGCTTATGCAATTAACAAGCCACTAACAAGTTGTTATAAGCCGATTTAAAAGAAAGGAAAATTGGCCAAAAATGATGGCTAATAAACTTGGAAAAGAAAGAAGAAATTGAGTTGGAATTTGGAAGCTTGAAGTGGAAAAACTCCAGCAAGAGGTGTCACACAACTGGGAGTCAACTAGTGAAACAAGTAGGCGAATTAAATACCATACAAGCTGCTAATCAAACGTAGTAGGAAGCCCAAAGAAAGGAAAAGGAAAAGGGAAAGAGAAAACAAAGAAAAAAAATTTGTCATGGAACTGGCTGGTCAAACAAGATTGCAAGCAACTAGGAGGTATCTTGGAGTTTTTACGGTGAAGCAAGCACCTTATGAGCAGCCAGCTTAATGTGCTGATTAGATGAGATAAAAATGATAGAAAAATGATGGAAAAAGACTGCTTGAAGTCGTGCAACAGAGGAAGGAAAGGCTGGAAGAAAATCTGGAAAACACAATAGAAGTATGAGATGTCCGATTGGAGTTGAGGTGTCTTTTACTTGAGAAAGACAATGTGAGACAGGTTAGTGAAGCTACCATCTCATCCTAACTATTACCTAAATTGGTTTAAGTGAACAAAAAGAAAAGAAAAAAGAGAAGAAAGGGCTGGGAAACGTGAAGAGAAAAAGAGAAACAAAGGAAAAGAAATCTGGAAGACAAAGCTGGAAGTTGGAAGAAAACTTGAGGGCTTCAAGGTTGGTCAAGTGGAAGGTAAGAACTCTTGGTCTTTTGATTCTTTATATGTATTAATAAGTTAGTGGAGAACATAACTAACAAGTAAAGACCATATACATGCTGGTTTAGGAATGAACCAACAAGAAATTAGCAAGTTCATGGTTGAAGAAAGGAAGAACCTAAGCAAGTTCGAATGAACAGTTATCTCTGCGCAGGTTTAGAAAACTGATCATAAATTTGTGTAGAAAACTCAAAAATGGATGCCGTTTGTTGTGTTAGAAACTATATTCAAAGGCCTTTTCATGGTATGAAAATCTTGTTCTTGTTCGTCATGTAGACATCCCAGAATCGTTTGGAAACTGACTGAAAATCTGGACCTACAAAGAACAGGGTTGGTGAAGTCCTGATTTGTAAGCCAATTTTAAGCTTGATATGATTCGGATATGAATTGGAGCCCTTCATAAGAGTTTTAGTGATTGAATTTTAGTTTCTATTCATGTAAACATCACGCTCATACGACATATATTCTGAAAGATATGTTGAGTTGAAAATCAACATCTGGCTAAACTGAGAACTTGGTTTAGCAGCAAATCGTCTGCAACTGGGTTAAATTGTGGCCACATTTTGACTGGGATTTTCTTCGAAATTTTAAATGGTTCCTTCTGAAAAGTTATATAAAATTGAATCTAGTTTCCAATGGTATAAATATTGTAGCATTTGAACGAGTATAGCTCAAGTTATGCTCAAACGAATGGACCCTGCGCAGGAAGCCACGAGAGGATCCGCAAGAATGAAGCCCACGGCTCCACCCACGGTTCTTCTCCAAATTGCTTCTACAAGGATAGTTTTCTTGGTCCATTGGGACCCTATTTTGCAGGGGTTTGGAATTTTTTCATGATCTATCATTAGGTATGTGTTATTAAGTTAATTGTAGCCGTATGGTTTGGGTGTTTCTTTAAGAGAGTTAATCACACTCTGTAGGTAAATTGGATGGGTTGGTAACTCAAGCTACTTGGATGAATCTCAGGCTGTCTAAATGCAGTAGACAATGGCAGAATGAATCAAAAGCAATAATGCATTAGCTACTTTGTTTGGATTTTCTTGTCAGAACATGCCTACCAAAAGGTAGCACATGAAAATCTAATCCCCACACCCTATAAATAAGAAATATAGTGCTGAGGTGGAAATTGAAAGCATGACCTTCACAGTATGTTTAATATTTAAAATGAGGAAAAAGATAACCCTCAGACATAAAAATCTTCAACATTATGAACTACTATAATTATTTTATCGGTAAACAATCAAACATATTCCTTATTTGTAGCAAGTGTACACTCAAGATGAATCACCATGAATTTGAACAATGGTAAACTATAAGAGAAAATTTTTTGCCATCTGAATACCATATGATCTTCCAAACAGTTGCAATGGTTCTCTTTAGCATGACATAATATTCCATCAATGGCATAGGGAGCTTACTAATATGAAACTACAGAAAGTTCAGGGGAAGCCCAAAAAGGAGGAAGGTAGGTAAATAGTGAAGTATACAATCTCCCACAGAATTAGTAGGAAAAACAATTATGAAGTATGACCCCACATTAAGCCTATATTGATGTTTCATTGCTTGTAACATTATCATGACTGATCAATTGACATTAACAAAGCAGGTAAGCAAGCTCGAGCCATATAATCGGTGGTCACAACCAAATGGCTTGATTTGAATAATACAAAGATCTCTTTCAGAAAGCACAAAATTATTAGGTTAAAAAAATCTGAAACAAGTAAGAAACTCACCACACATTGTAAGATGGTGTAAAGATTGAAAGGGGAGAAAAGCAATGTGATTCTCAATTCATTTTCCTTTTTTACTGCCTTTTAGAAGGCAGAAACAACAAAAATGAAGAAACAAAATTGCATATGCAAAACACAAGAACATACCTAATAAGGGAGGCAGTGGAAGAGACGCACTCTGGAATGGAAAAGGCTTCTGTTTGACTAATTTTTCCAAGACGCAAACTGAATGTTGAATCATGTGTCCCATTTTTTGACATTTTTAAAGCCCAAATGTTCCTGAATTATAATAAGATAAACATATAAGAAAGTATACCATGTTCTAATAGCTAAAGGAATAACTTCCACTAAATTATAAACCAATGCTAACAACTAAACTAAATTCAAATTTACAGATTACAATCAAAGATTACAGACATTGGATACTGAATTTGATTCGATAGTCAACAGTGAACTAGCAATATAGAGCAATTACAACCAAGTTTAGACACCAACTTAGCCAAAACTCCTAAACTTTAGACCAGAATTTTTGGCATATATGTCACATGAAAAGCTTGAGTTATTATTTGCTTTTATAGTGCATGAGAGATACTTGTTACCTGTTCCATGTTTTGTCCACGGTCTAGGAAGGTCACTTCTTCCTTGTAGGGGGTGTGTGTGTGTCTGACAGAGAGATAGATTTATGATATTGAGAACATAGTCTTTGCCACATCCCAATCATGGTTAACCAGTATAATTGATAGCAATGGTTGTGCAAATGTCAATGCCTATGTATGGCCATTTCCACATAATTAATTAAGAAAATGAACAATGATTATGGATGAATTGACTTTACAGAAAATGCAGCCTTGGCATCCCATAACGAAGTGAGAGACCAAGCTCTTACTACTAAGCTAAGCAAGTATTTGCAAACTAGATCATAAAACAACAGTACGGATTACGACTTTGGAAAAAAATAGACACTCTTAACAATATTAGTCAGTCAGAAATCGAGCCATTACATTAGAAATGAGAAAGAAAGGTAACTCACAGATTTATTATTTGAATGCGAGGATAACTCTTCCAAATTTGATGCATGCTCAATTGACAATTTAGATACTTGAGCATGACTAATCTCAGGAATAACTTTGCTGTTAAGCAAAAAATCAGTTCACTCAAATTACGATCTCCAAAGTTATTGAAGAAAAACAAACATATATGGATGAGTATTTACTGGTGCTACGGTGGAATAAATGATCAACAACCTTCTCACCAGGTGGGTTGACACTTCTACTAAAACTAAGCATCTCCAAATTTCTTTGTTGCCTTAATTTAGGAGATGACCTGCTTTTGTGGAAAGATTCTGCCACAGTGCAACTGCAACATGAGTCATTTCTCGCATTTGTAAAGTTGTCATCCAATGATCTCTGTCCCTGTCTATACGTCACATATTTTCTCAACTATTTGAGAATAAGAACACAAAAAATAAATTAAACCATAAATTGCAAGATTTCAGAAACAGTACCCATTTTCCTCAAATTTTCTCCCAAAAATTTCCAAAATCCCAGAAAATAAACACAACCCATGATTTATTTTTACTTCAATTTCAAGTATAAACTAGTACTGAACAAGGAATATATGTATTTATGTGAATTTCCCCAAGTATTTTGCAAGCATATAGTAGAATAGTAGTTTGTCAGATACTCTTTTATGCAAAGAAGAAAATGCTAAGTGTATATAGGGGATTGCTCCGCTGGAGTCTTGAGGATAGAGAAAATGAGAAGACTTACTTTTTTTCCGTTTTCTTTTCCTCTGAAAAGCCAATAATAGAATCCAGTCCCTCCAATTCATTAACCCCCTTTGAAAAGCCAATAATAGAATCCAATCCCTTCGCCCTCGCCAGAGAAAAGTTCTCCACGAAACTTAGCTGCTCAATCGCCGGAAACTTATCTCTTTAATTCCCCTAATTAGCCCTAAAACCTCAATTTTCTCATCCTCACTGGAGTTCTCCTTCAACAAAACAAAGCCCAGCTTTACAATGTCACTTACGAAGAGACGAAGAAACGCTACCAAAGAGCAACAGAAAGAGAGAGGGAGAGGAAGAGAGGTTCAGTGGCAAAGTAGCTTTGAGGTCCAGGTGAAAGCGACGGCCTTCAAGTTTGGTGAAATTTTGCTTCATAGCCAAAAGGAGAGGAAGAGAGGAGAGAAAAATTAGAAAAGATGACGAGAGTTTTGGTGAAATTTTGGGGGAAAGTTTGATTTTGGATGAAAACTTGGCGGAGGGAAGGGGAGCTGGGCAAATCCTATTTCCAGATCTGAAAATTTTCTAAGTATTGCAGTTGTATGTATGCGTATGTATGTAGGTGTATGTGTCTACATATGTCTCTATGTGTGTACATATATCTCAATGTAAATTTGTACGTGTATAAAATTATATATATATATAATATGTGTATATATGTATACATACACAGATATATATGTGTATGTACACGCATATATATGCGTGTCTATATATCTGTGTCCATGCGTGTAGACACACATGTATGTGTGTATACACATATATGTGTGTGTTTATATATATATATATATATTAAGTCCCCCTCCTATTTTTACTTTGAATTTTAATAAAATACAGGAGTGTTACCCTTCTCGGTGTATCTGTGTATATCTATGTATATACACACGTATACATGTATGTATATGTATGTATTCATGTATGTATGTATATGTATATAGATATGTGAGTGTGTGTATGTATATACATATAAGTAAATGCATACACATACATACATATATACATATATCTACATATATGTGTATAAACACACATTTAGACATATATATATATACATAAATACATACATATACATACATACATACATACATACATACATACATGTGTATGTGCATATACATACATACACGCATACATATATATATAAACATACATACATGTAAATGTGTATATACATATATATACATGCATAAATACATATAATCTTTGTGTGTGTGTGTGTATAAATAGATAGATAGATAGATAGATAGACATAAATATATAGATAGATAGATAGATACAAACATACATACATACATACACATATCTGTATATGCATATATATACATAGACACACATACACACACATAGATATACACATATATACACATAACTACATGTGTATGTGTATATTAAGAAAAAAGTCCCAACTTTATTGACAACAATTGTGGTTATCATAAAAAGTTAGTTTTTCAGTAACAACAACATGTTGTCACTGATACATAGGATATCTAAGCTTCAGTGACAACATTAAATTGTTGTCACAAACGCTTTGTATATATTTATCATTAGTAACAACATGTAATTGTTGTTGGTAAAGGTTTTGGTTTCAATGACAACCTCGGTTGTCACAAACAGCTTAGATATATTAATAAAAAAAGTCCTACTTCAGTGACAACAAATATGGTTGTTGGAAAGGATTGGCTTTTCAGTAACGACAATAGGTTGTCACTAATATGTAGTAAATCTAAGCTTCAGTAACAACATTAAATTGTTGTCACAAACACTTTTATATATCTATTATCAGTAACAATATGTAATTGTTGTCAGTAAAGATTTTGGTTTCAGTGACAACCTCAGTTGTCACAAACGACTTGGATAAATTATGAAAGATATAATATCAAATACCTCAATTGAGGCTTCAAATAATTTCACATACATCCCTTCACATTTTTAAATTTTATTTATATCCTTGAGATTTCTATTCAATAACAAAACACATGAGCTATATTATTCCAGAAATGCCCTTGTTGATTAATTAAAATACCTTTTCCCGATTAATTTTTTTATTTTCATTTTAAAAATTAAAGTATATATTACACTAAAAGAAAACTCTAAAAATCAACACATATTTGATATGGAAAGCACATTTATATTATTCAAATTCAAATAATATTTTGATAAAAGTTATTTTAAAATTGCTACCATTTGTTAATTAATTCTTTTGTTTTTGTACAGAAAGCATACTTAATTATTCAAATACAAAAAATATTTCGATTGAATAATTTTGGACTTAATTTGATGTTGTATTGTTTTTGTGGCTTTTATTCGATTAAGAAAATTTCAAAGTATTAAATTGATTATTTTATTTTAGGTATTAGCAATAGTTTATTTAGTAAAAGAAATACAAAAAATTTATTTATGAAAAAGGAAAAGTGAGAAGTTCAAATTGGGAAGAATTTTCTACCATTACTTTGTGTTTTTGTATTGTTTTATTAATTAAAAACGGCATTTTTAGAATAATATAAGGTCATGGTTTGTTTTGTTATTGAATAGAAATCTCAAAGGATATAAATAAAATTTTTAACATGTGAGGGGAGGTATGCAAAATTATCAAAAACTTCAAGGGAGGTGTCTAAAATTATCCCATTAAGAAAATAGTCCAACTTCAGTGACAACAACAGGTTGTCACTAATATATAGGATATCTAAGCTTCAGTGACAACACTAAATTGTTGTCACAAATGCTTTGTATATATCTATCATCAGTGACAACGTGTAATTGTTGTCAGTAAAGGTTTTGCCTTCAGTAACGACCTTGGTTGTCACAAACGGCTTGATATATATTTAGAGAAAAGTCCAACTTCAGGTGACAACAAATTTAATTGTCAGAAAAGGTTGGCTTTTCTGTGACAACAATAGGTTGTCACAGATACATAGGATATTTAAACTTTAGTGACAACACTAAATTGTTGTCAAAAATACTTTGTTTGTATATATCGTTAGTAACAATATGTAATTATTGTCAATAAAGGTTTTGGCTTCAGTGATGACCTCGGTTGTCACAAATGGCTTGGATAAATTAAAAAAAAATTCAACTTTTGTGACAACAAATGCGGTTGTCAGAAAGGTTGGCTTTTTAGTGATGACAATAGGTTGTCACTGATACATAGGATATCTAGGGTTTAGTGACAACATCAAATTGTTGTCATAAACACTTTGTATGCACTACATCATCAGTAACAACATATAATTCTTGTTAGTAAAGATTTTGCCTTCAGTGACGACTTTCATTGTCACAGATAGCTTGGATATATAAAAGAAAAAGTCTAACTTCAGTGACAACACGCGGTTGTCAAAAAAGGTTGGCTTTTTCAGTGACGACATGAGGTTGTCACTGATACTAAAAATATCAAGCGTTTAGTGACAACATTAGATTGTCGTCACAAACGCTTTGTATGCATATATCATCAGTGACAGCATATAATTCTTGTTAGTAAAGATTTTGCCTTCAGTGACGACTTTCATTGTCACAGATAGCTTGGATATATAAAAGAAAAAGTCTAACTTCAGTGACAACACGCGGTTGTAAAAAAAAGTTGGCTTTTTCAGTGACGACAAAAGTTGTCACTAATACATAAGATATGAAGGATTTAGTGACAACATTAAATTGTTGTCGCAAATTCTTTGTATGCATATGTCATCAGTGACAACTTGAAAAATATTGTCATTAATAAATGTATATTTAGTGATGACATTTAGGTCTTGTCGATAATGCATTTGGTGCCACATGGAAGCAAACAATCAGTGACGACATTTTGCTGTTGTCATAGAAGATAAATCACAATTGTAACAAGAATATTGTTGTCACTGAAAGCTTTCTTTAGTGACAAGTTCGTGTCGTCACTGAAAAATGTCGTCACTAATGATCCTTTTTCTTGTAGTGTCCCCAGGGAGATAGTTTAGTGATTACTGGTAAACGTGAAGGTTTATATCGGATACTCTCCGTTGCATTGTCCCCCATCAACAGTTCGTCTGCATCAAATTTATAATTGGATGCAAGTAGAAATTAATGCTATCATACATGTCACACTTTATGAAAAATAATTCACTTGTCTATTTTAGACCTCAATTGATACCAGTATTTTTATTAAGAAATTTGGACAGCCTTTTCATAATTGGTCAGATGCTACTATTTTTACGTTAAGTAATATAATCGTCCCCCTCCAACTCTCCTCTCTCTCTCTCCTCCCCCCCCTCTTCTTAAAAAAAAAAGAAAAAAAGAAGAAGCTACATTCCTTTCTTTTATGTTTTTTTGTTTTGTAAGCTTCATCCTTTTAATCTCCCTTGCGCGAACGCATTTCTGATTAAGAAACTCGCAAGTTTGGATCTCACCCTTATAAGGCTTTAATTACGCTATTACTCTTTCCATAGATAATTTTTAGAATAATTCCTTGTGATTAACAAGTTTGAGAAACTAGTTATCATTTTCTGGCGGTTCATGTCAAAAAGTTTGATCTGTTTAATTGTAATCTCCGTAGTTGTTGGTACTAGTTTTAACAGATGAAAAGAATAACAAGTTGGAGGAGCGGCCCCCCAATATGGGCCGAAAGCGCAATAGGATGTATCGGCTGAACTTGGGTCTAATTAATGTTTTGGGCCTACGTTCATCTTGGCCGAGTTCGGGCTTAGAAAACGTGACATTATGGATCAGAGACGTGACGTTATGCTATTAGATATTGTCACACCTATAGGTGCTGGTGTGCTTCTAGACTAATACGGGAGTAACGTGGTAACACCTTCTGCCTTTCTTACCTCAAAAAAAAAAAAAAAAAAAAAAAAAAAAAAAAAAAAAAGGAAAGAAATAACTACCTTCCGTTCCGAGTTTGTAGGCGTTGAATTCCGTAGATAAGAACGTAAGAAATCTGATTTATGACACTGCTAAAATTTGAACATCAAGGGAAAAAGAATATGTCTACATATAAGTTCTCGAAAACTAAGTAAATTTTATACCAATCATTAACACCCCCCCCCCCCCCCCCAACAAAAAAAAAAAAGGAATTCTACACATTCTAAATTTATCTATAAAATTCCTTTGGATTGTACTTTTTTAAAAGATTTGAAAATATAATACTGTAATACTTATTGGAATGTCATGTATTTTAGACAAATATATATATATATAGTTGGGGATGTCATAAGGTGGTTAAAAATGTGTTTGGAGAATATTTCAAAATTATTTTCTGAAAAATGTCTTTAGTCCAACAAAGCCAATTATTCCCACATGTTTAGAAACATTTTCTGAAAATGTCTTTATACCCAGCAGTTTAAAATCATAATTTTCTCAATTCCCCCAAGTATAGAAAGTGAAAGCAATTTTTCTGTTAAATCATCCGAGGTTTGCCACTATTATAATCTAATGTGATTATTTAATCGCATAAATCACGATAGAAGGAGGTTTCCCCTACAAACACCGGGGAGGTGGCGGGAGCGGTTTTGTTCTCGATCGGGATTTTTATTTTCACCGTCATTTAAGAGTCCGTGTTAGTCGCAATCCACCAGTTAGGCCTTTGCCTAATGTGCTTGGACCAGTGGGTCAAGAACAGTTACTATTTCACTATCCGGGGACAACTGTTACAAATTAACAATTCATAATGGTCAACGAAGTTGCACTAAGTTCTGCTAATACAATTCATTCTCTCTCCTTTTTTTTTTCCCGTCAGACCAAATGGTTGGTTAGTTAGGGACCTAAGCACTCACCTGAATTTTGGTAACAGCAGTTCCACAATGCTAAGAACCTCATCTAAGTAAATTCAAAGTTCATATTGTTAGCTTTCTTGTTCCCCCTCAAGTTAATTTTAGTTAAACAATAGTCAAAAAGTTAACCGTTCAAGTGCACCAAATATGGGAACAAGATGGTGGGTTAAACAGTTAAAACTCTATGACTTTTTCCTAATGATTAAGGGTTCGATTCCTATCACTGTCAAGTTTGCAAATATAAGAGACCCCTAAGTTCAGTTATCCCCTTCCCTTAACCCTTCTTGTAATAGAATAGGAATTAAAAAATAAAAATTTGAAATAAAAAGTGCACCGGATACTGACTGATTCATTCACTAACGTTGACATAAAACAACTAAAATTTAATTAGTTATTCCCAAACGTGTTCAACTGCCCCAGCTTCAGAATAGGCAACAGCCCCTTATAGACTACATGTCGCAGAAACGAGTTTAATTGACTCATTAACCTAGTGTTTTCTGGTATGGATCCTATAATCCTTCTTGCCAGTAAGACTAAATTTAGTTTGTTGGAGTCGGAGAATCATGTGTATTTAGAAGAAGATGCTGACTTTGCAGTCTTAATTGTTTTCAGCTGATAAATAGTACTAGTAGAATTTAAAACACTATCGTCTCTTAAAATTCAAGGCGGCTTCAGTACCCACATATTTGGTAATCGACCACCAATTGACATTTTTGCTTTGGTCAAAAAACCAAGTGGGATTCTCCCTCCCAAGTTTCACCAGCACATTCGAAATTCGCGTTTATAAATTCACATTGCATTCTTCTACCCAACTGCATCACAATCTAGAGCAAAAACACCTCCAATATTCCCGGCAATTAGTTGCTAAAATGCTTTTCAAAAAGAAGACCAAGGTAGAACACTCCGACGAGCCTGAGGTTGATGAGGAGTCCAATGATTCAACTCCAAAAGCTGGGGCGAATAGAGGGATTTCTAAGTTAGACTTTATCATGAGAATAGTTGCGGCAATTGGCACCCTAGGGAGCGCTGTTGCCATGGGAGCTACCAACAAATCACTTCCTTTTTTCACACAGTCCATTCGTTTCAGGGCTGAATATGATGATCTTCCTACATTCGCGTGAGTTAATCACTTCTCAATTATAGTCGCTGATGATCATCAACAAGTATTATTGCTTATAAATGCTTGTTAATTAAGTACTAGGAACATTTTTAACTTGGTTAAACCAAATGACACTGAGACATCTTTTGTATTTCAATTATGACAGGTTTTTTGTGGTTGCCAATGCCATAGTATGCGGCTACCTGGTTCTTTCCCTTGCGCTTTCCATTTTCCATATTTTGAAGAACGCTGCCCGATTAACTAGGGTGATACTGATCATTTTGGACACGGTAAATCCTTGTATTCTTTTACTCTCTAATTAAGAAAACTGTACAAGTATTTGTAGATTGTCTGCAAATAAAACGTAATGCAGACTAAGCAAGAAGCATCTTTCGAATTGAAACTCCTAAATGGCAATTATATATTTACGCTTAACTAATTAAAGCTCGCTATGGATTCTGTAAAATTAAGGTAATGATGGCATATTTGACGGCTGGAGCTTCGTCGGCGGCGGCCATTGTACATTTGGCGCATACGGGAAATAGTCGGGCAAATTGGATAGCCATCTGTCAGCAATACAATTCCTTCTGTGAGAGAGTCTCTGGCTCTTTGGTTGGTTCCTTCTTGGGAATTCTTGTGCTTCTGCTCCTGATTTCATTGTCTGCCGTGGCGCTTTCTAGACATTGATTAGTGTTGCATGACGGATAATCAAGTCTCAACAATTCCAGCTGCTGATGTGATTTGAACAAGTCATCCTTTTACAATATGAAGTGCTTAATTTTTTTTCTTCTACTCTTTTATCTATCTTAGTTGGTTGTAGATTTATCAAAGATTAAATGTTGTTGAAGTATTTTACTAATTCAAATTAATTAAAGAGTCTGGCTGCAAAATGAGCAACCAGTATGTCAATTGGTGCGCAAGCAATTAAAGCCATGTATTTTTTTTTTTTTAGCAATTAAAAAAAATCTTACATTCATTCATATAATAGTAAGCTAGATTTTCAAGCCGATATGGGTCTAACGTAACTTTGGGGGTAAGGTTTTTTTGGCCCGCCTCCATGTATCTCTTGCCATTTGACTTAATAAATCCATTTTTGACGTCCTAGCACACCCCATTAGCATGTGCTTTTTCATTTAATTAAAAAAAAAAAATCTAAGTCAACAAAAAATAAAAAAATAAAAATAAAATTGAAACTAAATGTTGCAATATTTGAATATTTCCAAACTGGCGGATTGGAAACGATCTTGATCTACAAATCACTGGTCATGATAGAGATACTCTCATTTCTTTGATTGAATCCAATAGTTTGTTTCAACTTTGCCTTCATCATGTTGTATCCACAATTATTATCTCAATGCTTGTCCAGAAAAGCATGAATTGGAGATATTAGTGCATCCTTGATAGCTGTCACGCAATGGATTGTATGAATCCACTAACCTTAACAATTTTATCTAGGTATCACTTATAATCCTTCAACCAAGTTGCATGTCTTCTTTTGGCTTCAACCCTATTTATTTGCTGCTCTGTTGGGGACACGGTTTTCCATTCTGTATTTCATGCTTAAGCTTAGCTTGCTGATATTTAGCCCCATTAATATCCCTATCCCTTTCCCTTTCTAGGAAGAAAATATAGTCTGATCCTTTTCTACTTTTATTATGTTTCAAAATTTAGACCAAGTGACATGATTATTCTTGCACCAATTATTGGTTTCTTTGGACTGGATCTCCGATCTTTGGTGTCTTTCAGACTGTCACACGGCAATAAGGCCCTAAGACTTTCTTTTTTCAACTCTTCACCCGAAGATGGTGGAAGCCTCACCGCCTTTTTTTTTTCCCCCCTTTCTTTGGGTTCCCTGAAAGAGAAAGGCTCACTTTTGAAGTTCTCGTTAGACACATCATAATTCATCACTTTTGAAGTTCTCATTAGACACATCATAATTAATTTGATTAATCATAAGCATCACCCCTGTCTCCTTTTGAAAATGGCTTGGTGGGTTTGGCTATGGCTAGCTAGCACTTCGGCCAACTTCCATTGATCCGTCCAAGCTCACTTACGGTGTGGGCTGGCTTAGCTCTTGTGCTTGAGAGTGGGTATGTACGAGAAACTTCTTACACTGGACTTCAGTTCTATTTGTGAATTCTTATATTAATTTTTTACATGTATCACTATGCTTTAATAATACTCTTTTAGATCACATGGTCTACAAATGGGATGATGTACTCGATTCAGTTGAGAATTTTTCCGGTACTGTATGTATTCGGGATGTTCTCTCCATTTTAAATTACTATTTTTTTTCTAAAGAAAAGAAAGAAAAAACTCTTCTCTCCACTTATACTATTCTGTCAGACTCTGTTTAAATGATTGATTTTGAAGTATTTAAAATACTATAACATTTATTAGAATTGTTTCAGGAAATTTGTATATTTGAGATCAAAAGTAATTGAAAAGCGTGTTCATAGTTTTTCAAAAACAATATTTTTCAAAATCATTGCATCCAAATAGCATCGTACCATCTATAAACCATGCTTGCACGCGAAATCAATGAACGACACAAAAAATAAAATTAAATAAAAATGTGTAAAAGTGTTTGATATCTATTAAATCAAAGATATCTACTGTAGTTTCTCACGACTGACGGTGTTTATGTCAAAATTATTAGCCTAAGTTAAACAGTTTAGTAGATTAAAGAAGAACAAAAATCACTGCACGCAATTTAAACATTTGACGAATCAAGTCAGGGCACGTGCTTGTTCCTGTGGCGGTTTCATTCATGTTGGAAGTGATGAGACAGATTGTCTAAATATCCAGCTCAGCTTAGAAGAACAAAGTCGTTAGTCAAATTATTTGTTGTTGATATGGCAGAATTAGTAGCTTTACCGTATCACTTAAACCATCAACCGACTAAGAACTACGCATTTTGGAAGATTGGGTTATTTCTCCACTGGCGGTGGCGGCATAGACAAATTTTCTCTCTCAAGGAGAAGAAGATTATTGTATGTTTTAACTTTTAATCTAGTCTGTACACGATGCAAAAGAGTTGCCCAAGAATTTGAAATTCCTATAACTAGCTAAAGGCAACACGCATTTGACGAAAAAATCACATCTCGATTGCCCAATTTGGTTGCACATTTACTTTGACAAATAACAAAAACACATTATTGACCTTTTCTTAATAAAAATTTTACTTATTTTAGATTTACAGCCCACATCTAGGAGGGGAAGCAAATAATTCAAACATAGGAAATTTTAGTCCTAGAGATATATAATCTTGGTTAGATGCTACAGGGGCCAAGTCCTTAATTTTTTAGCATGGAAATAATCGTTGCGACAATCTAGTTCTTTGGGTTCTGGAATATATAAGTTGGATTCATTCGACAAATGCATCCTTACTGAAAAATTCGAGAATCGAAACTAGAAGTTGAATGAAAGGACATTCTGTTAGTGCTATTATCACGTTTGAAAGGGATAAATGATAGTTATATTAATGAATTACAAATAAATCATCCCCCTTGCCCAGTCCCATTCTGCATTAACTTCAATCTTTATTATTTATGTTATTGCACGTGAGAACAAATTAAGTCCTACTATTGCTCACTTGTTTTGCAATTTTGCTGTTTGTACGGTTTCTTGGAAAGTTACTCCACTGATTGATTTCTATTTTCTAGTTTTGTACTCGTAGCGCAAAGGCTCTGGGTTAGAGAGAGGACGAAAAAATAGAGAATAGAAATTGGTTTTGGACTTTAAATATACTTCTAAAACCAAACGACTTCTTGTTTAATTAACTAAAAACCATGCGTCTAGGTAATTTGTTGACTATAATCCTACTCGGAAAAAGATTCTTGCAGGCCAAATCTCATCTTAGAAGTATAAACAAGTGTCACTTGAATAAAAATCGAAGTATTCTTTATGATCAGGACGAGGTTACTGGGGGATTAGCAGGGGTGCTGATGGTATTTTACTTGGTCGGTCAGTCAGTCAACAAGGATGGTAGAAGTATACTTTATTTTATTTATTTATTTATCCCGAGACAAAGTCCAACGTACCCAGCTGTCAGGCATGAAGGGTATGAGGAACAAGGAATCAAGGAAGGAATATGGTTAAATTTAAACTCAAAAAGAATTTCTTATTTGCCTGCAAAAAGGAAAAGCACGAGGAATCGAGAAATGAAATAGAGCCATCTATTATTCTAAGGTGTGTTTTGCTGAAAATCCAGTTACAACTGTACAAGCACGCTACGTAACCGTACACTTTACTGACCATTTGAATAATTTACCATTAATTTGAATAGGCATGTGGAAGAAACTGGAGAGCAAGCTGAGCCGGAATTTGAGGACCGCTTGGTCTTTAAGAATAAGGTTTCTATCCAATTTTTGGATTTCTTATTCATTTCAAAATAAAAAGATTTACTATATTGGTTTGCTAATTATGTTTCAGGATTAACATTGGATTAGGCAATAAAAAGTGTTTGTGAAAATTGAGGTAGTCAATGATAAGCTTTACACCTCAGACTTGAGAAGGCTAAAAGGCTTTCATAGACTCATCATTTACTCAATTTGCACAACCGATTCATGTGGGCAATGCCTAAATAAAGAACCTTATGTCTAATCAAGTAGTTTTGAAATTTGAACAGAATGGAGAAGAATTGAGGATTGAGTTCACTGAGCTATATTATTGAACTCTTCCTTCGGGTAAACCACGAACGAGGGAATCACCTTAGTTGACCCATGAAGTCTAAAAGGCATCGCCATAAAACCATAATTGCGGTGCCTCGGACAGTATTTATCACATGTGTATCTTGTTTCTAACATTCGTACGTATTTTTATACTCCTATTATCTTTACTGGAAAATCTAGGAAACAGATGGAAAAGGTCATGTCCAGCTGGGGTTTTATACAGAGTTAGTCATTAGTGTAATCTCAAGGATAGTAGACAGAGAGCGTGCAGATAATTATGTCATGAATTGAATACGGGCGTTAGCTGTCTTCGAGGTAGTAGGTGGATAATATGTTCCTTCAGTACGTAATTCTGCTTTCTGATAATTATGCCATGAATTGAATGTGGGCTTTTGTAGTCTAGGAGGTGGTTGATATGATAATGAGTGTATAATATGTTCCTTTTGTACGTAATTCTTACTGCTTTTTTAAAACCATAACGGTGAGTACTTCACAGCAGAAATAGTCATCTTGCAATAAGATTGTTGCAAGTAGATAACTTTGGTTAAACAAATGACCAACTAACTAAGCAAGTGCATCTTTAAAACTCCCTTCTTAACCTAATAACTTACACGTATGATGGCAACACTAGGATTAATTTAACACAACTGGAGTTGTAATCATATGCAATAGAGAGTATGAAGATGAGCTGCTCCAGGTCAAATCTTCACACGAGAGTTCAAGAAAGGGACTAAAATCCAGAAGCTGCCCACCCAAGTTGCCTTACATACCACGCTTCTTTCTCTCGTGTAAAACCACTATTTATAGAGCTGTGCGCCTCATAATACCAAATTTCAATCTTTCATCTCAAATCCTCCTCTATTCTTCCTCTTGCAACATGCTTCTTTATACTTTTCCTTAGATGCCTCTATGGCCCTCTTTTCTATGTCAAAAACAACATACTATCCAGAATTCATTATCCTAGCTTGCTTTCTTTTCCCCTGTAATTCTTTCTAGTGTACAATTTTTAGAGCTCTTTAAGGTCAAATTTAATACTTTGGACTAAGGAATTTATTATTCTTTCTCAATACAATTTCAAAGATTGTTAGGTTATTTTATAAAGATTTTGGATATATCTGAACAGAAATTAACCTTCAATATTACTTGAGATAGAAAGTGGAACGGTGTTACAAAAGAATGGAAAATATCTCCGCTATAACCGAGGATGACGAGAAGATGGAATTGCCTCCGGGGTTTAGATTTCATCCAACTGATGAAGAGCTTATAACTCATTATTTATCCCCAAAAGTTCTTGACAAAAGTTTCAGAGCAATAGCAATTGGGGAGGTGGATTTAAACAAGGTTGAACCTTGGGATTTGCCATGTGAGTGCATTTTTATCCTACAATTCTCTGTTAATTTTTCTTAGCCGAATATCTTGTACTTTTTTCTGCATGCTCAAAATCTATGTTTTGTGCTGATTTAGCTCTATAAATATAAACGCAGGGAAGGCGAAAATGGGAGAAAAAGAATGGTACTTCTTTTGTGTCAGAGACAGAAAATACCCAACGGGGATGAGGACAAACAGAGCCACTGATGCTGGATATTGGAAGGCAACTGGGAAAGATAAGGAAATTTTCAAGGCGAAAACCCTCGTGGGGATGAAGAAGACTTTGGTTTTTTACAAAGGGAGAGCTCCCAGAGGAGAGAAGACCAATTGGGTGACGCATGAGTACAGACTAGAGGGGAAAAAAACCATCCATGTTGGTGTCTATAAAGCGGCAAAGGTATAAAAAACAATACCTCCATTGTTTCCCCTCTGTTTCCCCTGTTTTCTGGTATTGCTTCTTGATGATGTTAATTTTTTTTTTTTTTTTTTTGGGTTCCCCCAGAATGAATGGGTGATCTGCAGAATCTTTAAAAAGAGCTCAGGAGGGAAGAAAATACATATTTCAGGGCTAACCAGAACAAGCAATAATTGTGATGATTCGGGTTGTTCAGATTTGCCCCCTTTAATGGACATGTCATCTGATGAAACTCAAACAAGAACCACAGTTGCTGAGGCATCTAACGTGACCTGCTTCTCCAACCCAACGGAGGCTGAGGACCAAAAGCCTCAGCTTAGCACAATCACCAACTTTATCAACACTCCTTTTTCAACTTCAGCTTCAAAGTCTTCTGCTTTCTTCCCTGCTTCCGTAACTTTCCCTAAAGTTTCAAGTCCAAATTCGATTCGTTCTGCTCAGATCATGCCGTATATGGATAATCTGCAGTATACAGATTCTGTTTTTATGCAAGATCAGTCCATGCTGAAGCTTTTGCTTGAGGATTATGAATCTGAATCAAATGCCAGACAAAATTCCAAAACTGAATTCTCCCAGAGCACCGGGACTAGTACAGATATGTTCGCTTCTCCTATTGATTTGAGGCATTACGGTTATCAAGAATGTCCAAACACTTCAGCTGGACCCGTGGAACTTGATTCTCTATGGAATTATTGAACTTGACGATTTCAAGACTAAAAAGACTGCTATTCTAGCAAAAGAAGAAATCATATGGAGAGGATAGAATATTAATTTTGGGTTAAGTTGTTGCTAGTACAAGTTTGTGTACAGATTTTTCTGAAATCAATTTTTTTTTTTTTTGACAATACTCCAATTGATTGTTGTCATTGACTTATTGTTATGGAAGAACGGCAGCGATGTAAAAAATTCACAAAAAAAAAAAAAAAACATGAGTGTAGTACAATAATTATGCTCTACGATCCCCCGGCCCCCGTCTCCCCCCGGGCCCAAAAAATTCAAAAAAAAAAAAAAAAAAGTTTTGCCTTCAGCATGAGGGGTCGATACATGCAAGTCTCTTAATACGCAGATTTATTTCTGTCACGATTGAAGTACTTTTTTTCTTTTCCTTTTTTAGTGTTGAAGATTTGATTAGATATTTTGTTTACATGCATGACGCGAGGATAATAAGTTCTAATAAGTAATTTATTCATTATAAAATAATGAGAACCACTCATTTCAAAGAACGGTAAGATTAGGCAATACAACACACGAGTGTCAATTCCTCCTCAGGCAGAGAGGAACTTCTAAATCTCACGTGTAAAAAACAATTACAAATATAAAAAGCTTCAGATATATTTATAATTACGCAGAATATTATTGTTATTTATTCAGTGAAATTTTGTTCCCGACAACTTGGGACAACCAAACTAGTTGAAATCGTGTCAGCACAGCAATTTGAGGGTGGCCATGGACCCAGTCTTTTGTTGCGTAATTGCACTGCTAAATGCTTTAAACGTTGCAAGCTGGGGGACCTCATTCCCCGTCCCATCCCTCCCATGACGCCCGCTCGGAGGATGACAGAAGAACAGTAGGCACAAGCAGTGAACCCCTCAAACAGTTGAGATGTGGGCTCGATGTAGCCCATTTGCTTGCCACGTCATCAATTTCCGCGCTCCGTCATATCGACCATTAGTTCAGCCCTATATGTACACATCATCAAGACTTGTCTGTCTCGAGACTTGTGAGCCATGAGATAAATCGAGTGGGACAATGGGTTCTTCCTACATCAACTGATAATGGTCACTGTTTCTAGGTCTACTGTTACAATTTGTACGTTAAAACTTCATCTGAGACGTGTCTAAATCGGACTCCAATTAATTATGTATCCCTTTGTCAAATGGAACAATATGGAGCGAAATAATAAGTTATAAATAAAGCGTAACAAAAAATCTTTGTTTCAGCTGTTTGTCACCGGATAAAAATGCGTTCTCTGTTAATATTAAAATAGTATTGAAAGGTTATAAACATTTTTTTTTTTTGGAAATCTAATGTAAAACTACATTTTATTTTAAAGCAGGAAATTAAGGTATGAAGTGATCAGTTACTCTTGAGCACATGAAAGATTTTCTAGTGAGTGAGATACGTAAAGAAGTAAACTCTGCATTTACTGAGCCAATGCCTATTTATTAATATGCTTGTATTGGTGAATCTACACGAAACATGACTCAAGGCAATTTTCATTATGTTCTCTTCATCACTCATCCTATACTTTGGATTTTGGAGAGATAATTGAGTTCCTTTTAATTTGGTGCAACGTATATGACTATGGTTTGAGGAACCACGGCCCCAGTACGAGTGAATACAAAAGGTCGTGCCTAAAAAATGAAAGAAAGACAGGCCGGGGAGGAGAGAGATTAGGCAGTCTCCATCTAAAAATTGCAATATTTTGGCTCAGGTTCGTGAATCATAACTTTGCACATTAACATATTCAAACAACATTTTATGCATATTTCCAACTATCATGCCACAATCCATTGGTAAGTAATTTCTACTACTTTATATAATGAGAGTTTAAGCTATAAGGAATAGGAAGATTTCTCGAAGAGTTCAAAAACTTAGAACAGTTTAGATATTGCATGTACTATTGTTACTTAGAATGTTAAATCTTTAGCTCAGATAGAGCAAGAGCCACACGAATCACCTTGTTAACTGTCTGAGGACTATGCCCACCTTTGGCAAATAAAATATTTTTACAATTTTCTTCAAAAGGAAAACAGAGACCTTGATTATCGGATCGTGTCATGTACCCTTGCTATTAATTTCTTACGTGTGCATTATGCCATTTAGCTTCTTTTTTTTTTTTTTTGTTTTTCTCAGGAATATGGCTAATCACACTTCACCTAATTAAAATAAAATATTCAACATGAATAATTAAGTCTTCTGACAGCTCATAATGGTCGAATTAAGATTGCTTAGATCAACCAATGCAGGTCTGGGGTTCTAACCCCACCTGCAGCAGTTGGATGGTATTAAATCCAAAGGAGCACCATAGTGCTCCTTTGGTCCAATGGTGGTTTAGTCCCCATTGGCCCCTCAGGTCCAGTTGGACCATTCCCTTAAATAGGTTAGGAGTAGGCTAGTATGTTGAATCTTGAAAAAAAAAAAAAAAAAAACCAATCACTGATGGTCATTTGATAAAATATTCTTCGGGCTCTTAAAGAATGAACGAAATCTCGTGTCCAAGAAAATGCTCAGGAGGCGTTTGGTTCAAATTTCTCGATCACTATCACTTTGGGTATCATTAATCCCTACTATGAGTATGGGTTTTGAATGATTCCCCCCAACATGTTTGGTTTAATAATGGAATGGGTATCATTATAAGAATATTTGTTTGGTATACTGAAATGACTTTCAAGTAAATTTTAAAATTTTTATTTATGATATACATATTTTTTAGATTTCTTATTTTGTATATTTAAAAAAATTTAAAAAGATTTCTTCAATTTTAAATATAGTCATGCTCTAATTTGAGTTTTATGAAAATGATAATCTTAAAAAAAAGTTATTTTTATTATATTAACAGAAAGTATTATATATCTTTGATTTTCAATACAATTTTTTATAAAATTATTGAATGTAAAAAAAATTATTAAAAAGAATTTTTATAAAAAAATTATTAAAAAGAATTTTTGTAAAAAAATTTATAAAGTACTAATAAAAAATATTCAAAATGAAAAGGGAGAGAGAGAGAGAGAGAGAGAGAGAGAGAGAGAGAGAGAGAGAGAGAGAGAGAGAGAGAGAGAATATTGAGAGTGGATAACTCAAAAGATATATATTTTTTAATGGGTGTGTTTTTGCCCTTAATAATAAGGGTTAATGGGTTTGATAGACTAATATTTTGGAAAGAATCATTAACACCCCAATTAATCATTATCATTCCCATTGAATGATAGTGATAGTTATTTAACAAACATCAACAATGGGTATCATTACTTGTGATACCCATTCCTTTCTTTGATTCCCTTAAACCAAACACCCCCTCATTTGTAACAGAAAATAAGAAAAATGTGCATAATGTGCCATATGGGATGTAGACAATTTTGTTGTTGATTGGATAGGGAGATAGTCCTGTCAAGCTCCCTTCTCTCGTTACCCACAATTCGTATATGTTGTTTAGAATAACATATAAAATAGTCATCACCGATAATCCTTTTCTGGTTAAGGGAATTTTATGTGCTTTGTTATTTACCTTTAATTAAATATATACTTTCATTTGCCATCATTTCACAAACAATAAACTTAGGTGGCGTTCCAACACGAGTGAAAAAGAAGTTCAGTTACTCCTTAACCAATCATTTTAGCCTTGGATAATCAATCAAGACTCAAGAAACCCTTGGTTTAATGAAAATTAGGGATAAGCATTCACGCATAATTTTGTATCATCATCTTTTCTGACAATTAATACTCCTAATAATATTTAGTATATGAAAAAGTCTTCAGGGAATCTCTCCCCATATGTGGCTAATCTAACGATTATTTAGTTTGTTGCGAAGACAAG
The DNA here is from genome assembly GCA_024721245.1 of Mitragyna speciosa. Classification (NCBI taxonomy): domain Eukaryota; kingdom Viridiplantae; phylum Streptophyta; class Magnoliopsida; order Gentianales; family Rubiaceae; genus Mitragyna; species Mitragyna speciosa. The sequence goes on along the minus strand of CM045561.1, from coordinate 2,117,139 downwards.
AGGCTAGTAATCAAGTCTGATGGGATGGGAAACTGAATGAAGGAATGAATGGAACACGTATGATTACGTGGGAATTAGTATTAATACTATGATGAGAACTTCGACAGTTTAAAGATACGTACAAAATCATGCATCTTAACACGTTGACGAACCAATAACCAAATTTCACATATGAATTGCATCATCACAAAAGATAACTGCATGTATTTTCTACTTCTTCTTGCGGCTACGGCCTACCAAACGCTGTTGAGCAGCAGCTCATACGCTACTAAAACTATACGTACGTATGTATAAAGAGCACCATAACGAACTCTGACAGATCACTGGAACCAAACCCAGTCAGAAAGAAGGTATATCCCCAGTAAAACTGCCCAACCATGACGTTTTTTATTGCTGGAATTTGTTCGAGTAAAAGCCCATACGCCAAGCGACCTTCGCTTAGCTGCAGCAGCCAGAATAGTCAGATAGAATTGGTGTCCAGGTGACAGTATCCCTGACGTTTAGGATTTGGAAAGTTTACACAAAGTTAGCTCACCTAACTTTGGTTTCTGCTTTTGCTTAGCTGGGTCTTTCTTCTCTTCTGAATTCCCCCTCTTTCCTGATTTTCTGCCAGCGTGCCTCAGAAAATGCCCAAAATGCAAGAAGATTTTCTGCCAACGAACCTTTTTTTTAATGCCCTTCTGCTAACAAACTTGCTCTTGTGCTTGTTTTAGTTGCATGATTCCTAATTTCTTACCTATAATATTCAAACATTATAAAGTTGATGGTGATGATGGCATCATAACGGTAGTTGCTAATGTATGGTACAATTTTACTAACCACAAAATACAGATCACTAGCATTTTGTTGACGAATTCTAGAAACGAAAAATATAAATAAATTTGTTTTACTTCAAAAGAACTGTAAGGTCAAACTTATAAATTATGCATAGAAAGCTTGGATCACAATTTCATGATATTATACACCCTAAAGACGGTATGAATAGAGAGTGGATAATAGTTGTTGTTGACAAATCTGAGGAGGCGGAGAACAGAGGAGCGAATCTAAAACAACTTCAGAAAATCCACCGTTATGAGCTTATTTGTTGGTTATTGGGCCATGAACACTTGGCCCTCATCTACAATGAATATGTAAAACACCGTGTCTATTCATTTTGGGATCTAACCAGCATGAGTCCATCACCTCAGTTAACACATTCAACAAAACTGAAGGTTTGAATTTTGGATATAAACTTGATTATTGTTGACAGGATTTCTCTTTCATTTTTTATTTTTAGTTCTTTCCGTTCTTTTTAGACATGAAAAGGTTGAAGTTTGAAAAATAAGGTCTTTTAAAACATAAAATGAACATTTTTAAAATTAAAAATAGTGTCCAATATTTAACACATTGGTATCGCGGATTAATCATATTCAAATACCCGGAATGTTGTGGCCCAATTAGTTATTCTTGAGACCCAGACCCAAGTTAAGTCGATTGTGAATAATTTTTTATACAACACAAGAACCCACCGATTGCCCTTCTTTGTTGATAAGGATAAAGTAGAATAGCGCAAGAAGGCCGAAGGAATGATTATGGGCCACAGATGTCGGTCGAGAATAGGCCCATTTGTGAGACATGAGGCACTTGCTGTTGAACGGATCTCAGCAATATCTTTTCCAACCCCTCCGACAACCAAGAAACAAAATAATGGGCTAGGGAAAGGGCCTTTGCCGCATGCTCGCATTCGGCTTAGTCGGAAGATCTTTTTTTAGGGACAATGGTGTGCCAATGGACTCCGATTTGTCGAGGACTGTTAGACGCAAAGAATAGTTAATTATTGACAAATTATTGATAAAAATTTTTTAAAGTCAAAAAGGGTGTTGCCTTGCCACCCCACTAGCCATTCTTGCACTGGTAGCTGAAGGTTGGATATCTGTCTGTCATGTTATATAGGAACACAAGAGTTCAATTTTCATTACCATCAACTCACTCAATTTAAACCAATTGTATCAGAATTTCAAAAAAAAAAAAAAATGGTCCTTCACTTCATTTGACTGTTGCACATATAAAGATAAATCAAACTATTAGAAACAGAAAGAAGAATAAGATGAGAAATAATACATCGCCTATCCGTGCCAGATATAAAGGGTAATTTGAAATATTAGCAAAAGACATCTTAGAAAGCAGTTCTTTCTAGCGGTGCTCCGACATTGAGATGAAGCTTTTAATTGCAAAAGGGACATCCATAATTAGTCAATAATTTCGTGCAAAGGCTGAACTAAAATTTCATTTGTTTTATATTGTGCAAGTTGCACTCCCTGCTTGAGATTGAGCAAGCAGACAGCATCACCAACTTGTTAGTAGGGTGATTATTTCTTGACAATTATCACCCATCCCTTCCTTAAACAGACGGCCTAATTATCATAATATGGAATAGCCATCAATGTATTAAAATGAAAGCTACTTCCAATTTGATTTCATCTCAGGAACCCTTGTCTGACACTTCTGAAAAAAGGGATAAACACGCACCCATCGCTAGTCCATGCGGTCCAGTCCTCAGTTCACTAAACCTATCCATTTCCCAGCTGATGCAATCAGCCAAGTTGCGAAATGTTTTTTTGGTTAAGCGGGGGAAGTGGACACATTAGTTTTCTTATTTACTGAAAATTACTATTGTGAGGTCTTGGTGCATTTATCTAATATTTTAAAGTTCAAGAAAACAGAGATGTTATCACTTATTGATCAGTTGAGAAAGGTATGTTTTACTTTCCAACTGAATATACAAATTTTCAGTTTTCGAATTTACATTTAAGAAGCTATAGACCTAAATTTAGTGAGGTAAAAGTTTCAATTAACTTCAAGTTATTACATTAACACATAACATAATTAACGCGATTCACATGCATCGTCAGCATATATTCACCAACTGCCTTAGCAAATGACTAAATGTGGCATGGCTCGAAGGGGGCGCCATCTTTTGCCAATTTCATTGAAAGTTTGAGCCATTGAGCTAACTCCGCAAAGTCTGATAACTTGCAAGTGTACAGTACTACTGCAAATAATGTTTTAGGATGCAAAGTGAAAATTAATTATTATTTTAAGAGTGAAAAATGAGTTTACCCCGCCTTTAATCAAATAAATCACCATCCTACTTCAATATTTCTTCATAACTAAAGGTAACAAAAACCCATAATCGATCATTTAATGAGCCCACATGACCTGCCTTACATTCGGTACATAATTGACCATTACAGTCAAATTCGTAATCTCAGTGTAGGGCTAGTGGTGTTCATTGGAATGTTAAAATTGTCTTTTCAATCGTACATGCAGCCACATGCATATGCATGGAATGGTAATTAGGTACGTGTGATTTTGCATGCAAGAATATTTACTCTCTCTAGCCAGCAAAATGTGGAAAAAAACAAAAAAAAAAAGAAGAAGAACAACTAAAATCGTACGAATAAAAGAAGAATGAAATAGTCAGAATGGTTACTGTCAAAACAAAACTAAAGGCCACTACTGCAATTATTAATCATTAATCATATTTGTTGTGACATAAATGGGCATTATATGTATTAATTAATATACGTACAGCATTATTTTTTGGGATTGGTTTTTCCATTAATTTAATGTTTAATTTGTTTGAGGAAGAATTGGCCACGTTGGAGTTTTGTATAACAAGTCTTGTCTTGTGGGGAGATTATTTAATGGAAGATTTAAGACTGTGTTGGACCAGAAAAAAAAAGCAGGAGGTGGCTGCCAAGGATCGTGAAAGGAGAATTTAAGGGGAGTTCCCCATTGTCCTCCTCGCCACGCTTGCCTCACCGGCAGCACATTTGTTTCTTTTGTTGGCTTTTGCTCGCGGGGCACATTTTCGTAATTCCGACAATATACACTCAGCGAAATAAATTCTCTCTGCTTTGCGAGATTACCATATTAGCCTTCTTAAATTCATGGGCCTCACCATCTGTTGTATGCCACTTCTGTAGTCTGCCCAGCGTACAAATATTTTATATGATATGACTGATTCCTCCATGCATGTTTGTGATATACCACATGTTATGGTCCTTCTTATCTTTCCTTTTTATTTCTTAATTTATAACAATATTTTCTTGATGTTGCTCCATGTCGTAGGAATATAGAGTATCACCTTACAAAAATATATAATATTTCACTAGAAAAGCTTAAAAATAAGTTTTTTTTTTTGGAAGAAAAATAAATTTATTGAGTTCATATATAAGAAGCTATGCAGACATTCTATTCAATAGATGTGACATTATTCTTTTAGCAATTGGTTTAAATTAATGTCTTTTTAAAGATTAATCCTTTGTATTTATGCAGCAAAAACCGGACTAGTGATCTTGATCGAAGAAGAAAAAAAAAAAGAAAAAGCAAAACCACAAAGTGGAATATCTTAGTACGAGTGAATTGACTTGAAACGTCCGGGCTGCACTTGCGCTGGCGTATCAATGTCTGCGGCGAAGGAAATACATTGATTACGGTTTTGGGCTGCCAAAACACAAAGCAACATGGAGAAACTTGTAACCATGCATTAGAGTATTGGCCTTAAATCAAATACCTCGCCAAATACAAAAAGGTGAAGTAAATTCATTCCTTCGCAACGATAATATGGAAAATAAGGTTCTTTACATAAAGGGAATTGATAAATTTACTTCAAAATTCGTTTCTTTCACTCTCAACATAGTCTTTTTAAAAGAAAAAGATGGATTAAATGAGATTAATTTTGGAATGAATTTATTTGTGTTGTACATAAATTGTCTTCTTCTCCTGAAAAAAATTTCGATTTGACAAAATTGAAATAGAATGCTTTCTCGTACATCAAATCTATTTTGAAAAAAAGAAATGTACCGCATGAAGCTGTTTGTTTTTAGCTTTCTTCCTAGATGTGTAAATCGGGATCTATTTAGTGCTTTTTGAAGGAGGCCATCTTCTATCAATTTTCATCTTATTCGGGTGATAACATAATTGTTTTAGCGTCTGAACTGTCGAATTCATAAAATGGTAAAAAAGGGTTGTATATATAGAATTTACATTTGAGGCAATTACGATATAAAGTATATATGTCAACTATAGTGCATCTAAGGAATTTTTTCGCGTATCCATGGTAGAGATGATCTCGACCACAATGCTCAAAAAGGTATTACTTCAACGGCATATCAGATATGCATCATACATGCATAATAAGATAAAAATTCAACTCTTTCGTTGTTCGTACTTATAGGACTATGATATATACTGCTTCAAAGAACTGGTGGTATAAAATCTTTGCTTAAATTCATTCTAAAAGTTCTTTACTCTTTGCTAGCGACTAAATCAAAAGATATTAATTGATGTGGTTACTTTTCTAATGAATGACGTACCAAATTTTCTCATTAGTGCACTTGTAGTTTGCACGATCTCTTTAGATGAACTGGGCAGAAGATAAATTTTTATCTTTAGGCCCCGAACTTAATAATTGTCCAATGGTGGTTTGCAGTACTAAGCCTATTATCAGTTTAATGATTTGCCCAGCAATACAATTTTTTTTTATGTCAATATTTGATATCTTTACAGTCTAACAAACTGTAATTCTGATGAGATATTTATTATCAGAATTTCCTTGCGTGCATTTAAGCCATGTCAATAGGAAAAATAATGAACCAGCCCACATAGCTGCCAAGATAGCACTCAATTCTGCTGGTTGTAAGGTCTGGTTCATAAATTTTCCTAAGGAAATTGTTGCTTCTGTGAACAACGATTTGAAGTAGTGAAGTAACTCACCATCTTTATGTTCAAGAAAATAGAAAACTGTAATTGCAGTGCACTGAGAAATGACTTTCTCTGTTCATCGGTCGACAGTATGCAATAATGTTGAAGAGATACACACACGAGCCCATACACGAGTTATTATTGTACACATCAAGGTACAATCATCAGAAGCAATCAATGGCAACTAAAGGGTGTAATATTGTGAGCAAAGGCAAAAGACTACTAGTAGTAGAGATGCAGTTAAAATCAAATGAGTTGAAATTTTTGTGATCAATTCAAGTTGACTTAGGCATTGTTAACTCGTTGCAGTTAATGTTCAACATCTCACATGGTGGATACAGGTTTGATTTTTGAATAATTTAAGTAGTGGAATGGGAGAGCAAATATTGTGTTGGTGCTTTTTCTTGAAATGGCATTATTTCAAATAGAAAACTTTCGATGATGAAAAGAAAACAAAACTAGCCTAAAAAAAAAACACATAACATAACATAAGTCTACTGGACAATATAGATCATTTTTATTTTCCGCATCTTATGGGGTAAATCTATTGAAGATGGTTAAAATCTTCAATATTAAAAAATAATTACTTTAATGAAAGAATAAATGAAAAACCAAAAGAACAAAAAAAAAAAAAGTGTTAGCATTTCATAACTGATAAGAAATAAATATTCTTATTTCATGACCAGTGAGAATGTTTGCAAGATTATCATCGTTAAACAGCATCATTGAAAGGGAAGTATTATTCCTAAGTCTTAGAAAGTCTTTTGGACAAATCTAGCTTTAAATAAATCTATTAGACTCTAGAAGTTAATGTGCCCCATGCATCCTCACAACTTCATCTAGCTGTATAATAAAAGGCACTATATATATATATATATATATATATATATATATATATGTATGTATGTATGTATGTATATATATAGCTTTAAGGGACTATATATATATATATATATACATACATGAGCAGTATCAAGAAACAAGCATACAGAGTCCCTTAAAGCTTACTATCCTAGACGTGTGTTTTGAGGATATTGTAGGATAAAGATTTTTTAGAGTAAATAGTATTCATAAATACTTTTTAGTTTCTCTAACAATTTCTTTACTATTTTTAATACAAAATTTTCACCTACAGAAAAAAGTGCGTAGGAAGTTCAAAAAAGACGCTTGTACATCATTTATAAACATCATTTTCATCTTTTTGAATTGCAAAAGGCGAGGACCAATTCGGTCCTCAAACCCTAAGCAGCAGGGAAGGGTAATTGTGTCAAAAGATATCCCATTTATCCCATATATGTCGCTGACCTTTCTTCTTAGCCCATCTTTTTCCATATTTACTTCTCTCTCTCTCTCTCTCTCTCTCTCTCTCTCTCTCTGAGACTTGGAGAGTTAATTAGACTACACTGAACTCTCTATCATCTCTCTTTTAGAAACTGTGTGTGTAGTTGTGGTAGTGAAGTAGTAGTATGATAGTATATAAAGAGCCGCAATAGCTAGAATCTTTTAGTTGCTGATCATAAAAATCAGTAGTCGCCAAAATGGGGCGATCTCCATGCTGTGATAAAGTAGGCCTGAAGAAAGGACCATGGACTCCTGAGGAAGATCAGAAACTCTTGGCTTACATAGAAGAACATGGCCATGGAAGCTGGAGGGCCTTGCCTGCCAAAGCTGGTGATTTTTTAGTCATTACACTTGTGTTTTTTTTTTTTTATTTCCGCTTACTCATCAGTCAACTAGCTTTTGTTTACACATCCAAGCAACTTTCTCAGATTGATCAGTGTACTAAAAGTATGTATGCTGCTTCCTCGCTTGTAGGCCTTCAAAGATGCGGGAAGAGTTGCAGACTGAGATGGACTAACTACCTCAGACCCGATATTAAGAGAGGAAAATTCAGTCTACAAGAGGAACAGACCATCATTCAACTCCATGCTCTCTTAGGAAACAGGTGATCCAATTCTTCTTGTGTTCATCAGTTAATACTGATAGTAGTGATTTATGATACTAACTAACTAGTCACCTTCAGGTTATCCAAGAAAACTAATTTGTTATCATTTGGTATCCCGAGTGTATTTTTAATTAGCTAAGTCAGGAAACTCTATAATTCTTGAATCCAATTGAAGTACCTTCTTTTAAAATTTTGTGAGTCAGGTTTTATCTTATCGCAGTAATTTAATTAGATACTATGTGCAGGGTCCTACAATTCTCACTGCTTCTTTTGTTAGCGTGTCAACCTCAATAGTCGATTGTTTTTTGAATATCTTGCTTTGTTAAAAAGTAAATGTGTCCAACATAGTCTTAATTGACTGCTTCAATTATTCCAAATCGAGCATTGTTGCTTCGTATGAGCTTGAACTAATTGTGCTTTGGAATTGCACAAGAATAAAAATGTAGCACAGCGTTATTTTGTCTTTAATCTACCTGATTTTGTAATTTTCCTCAAAGCGGCAAAAGAGAATAGGATTTCGGCATTTGTTTGTACATTGGTTGGGCATTTTTGTCTTTATCACAATGGAAAGAACTGAGAACTTTTGCTTTTTATTCGGTTGATGTTTAATTTTGATAGAATCAAGGGTTTTGTTGTTTTGTTCCTTTCCCCCTCATTGTTTTGGAGTGTTGACGCTTGTCTTCTTTTGTTTCGGTTGCTTTGTTCTCTCTCAGGTGGTCGGCTATAGCAACTCACTTGCCCAAAAGAACAGATAACGAGATCAAGAACTACTGGAATACACATCTCAAGAAACGACTAGCCAAAATGGGAATTGATCCGGTCACCCACAAGCCCAAAAGCGACGCAATCTTGTCCGGCGACGGTCAGTCCAAGCATGCAGCCAACCTTAGCCACATGGCGCAATGGGAAAGCGCCCGGCTAGAAGCCGAAGCCAGATTGGTTAGACAATCAAAGCTACGCTCCAATTCATTCCAGAACAACCCCCATGGCTCGCCAGAATTTTCCTCCCCTTCCAGCCCCCTAAACAAGCCAGCCGTGGTCCCACCCGGGCCTCCCCGTTGCCTCGATATACTGAAGGCATGGAATGGTGTGTGGACCAAGCCTAATGATCAAGCCGGTACAAGCGCTGGTGCAGCATCAGGTACCGGGCTAGCCGCTGACCTGGAGTCCCCCACTTCTACACTTAGCTACTCTGAGAACGCCCCTCAGATGTCATCCAACGGAATTAATGCAGATAATTCCGCGGCTTTTATCGAGTTCGTGGGGAATTCATCAGGTTCTTGCGAGGGGGGAATGATGAAGGAAGAAGGTGAAGAAGATTGGAAGGGCATTGATAATTCAATGTCATTTACTTCTGGACTTCAAGATATGACTACCATCACCATGGACAATACTACTACTAATGCATGGACGGAGGAGTCCCTTAGGCCAAGACCTGATCATCATCAACATGTCTCTGGCGGGGGCAATTTTGTTGAGAGATTCACGGACCTTTTGCTTAGTACTTCCGGCGGCCGGAGCTTTTCAGAGGGCTGTGGAGAGTCTGATAACGGCACTGATGTTAGTGGAAGTGCCGGCACGGGAGCTGCAAGTCATGACTACTTGGAAGATAACAAGAATTATTGGAATAGCATTCTAAATTTGGTGAATTCTTCACCATCTGATGATTCGCCTGTGTTTTAGAGTTAAATTAAAAATCCTGATGATCAACTGTTACAAGACCAAAAAAGTGTCGACTTCGATGTCCGTCGATTAAATTGAGTCACGACCTCGAAATGCATGCTACCAATAATATTGTCATCATTAGTAGAGATGAACAAGTTTGGGAAATCAACCAAGATTCCTCTGTCTCTTTGGTTTCTTTCACATGTCCATTGTCAATAGCACTGTGTTATTCTAGTCCTTCCAAAATTATTACTCTTTCGTGTCAATTGATGAATTTTGTCTTTCTCTAACATTAGTTTGCTCCTTTCTTTCAACTAGTATGTGTGTGTGTGTGTTTTTTTCTTTTTTGTGAGAGAAGGTGAGAATTTTTTTATGTGTAAAACGAAGAAAGGTGGAGACAACAAAAATCCATAACCAATGATTTTTTTCCCTTTTAATTCCACAAAAGAAAAACAATATATGAGTAGTTTTTCAGTCATCATATAATCGCTTGTTGTCAGCAGCTGATGATGCTCTGGCTCTGCATTGTGCAAAAGAAAATTTTTCTCACGAACCAGAAGAACTATTATTGAAAAGAAAATGGAATTGATAATTGATAGGTTAGTAGTATTTTGTCATAAATGCCAACGATGTATATAATTGTCCGGATGAGAGGCGTATTTATGATGGTCTTTACTGCTGTTGGTTGCATGTCACATTCTTGGTTTTGGGTTTCAAGTGTTCCGTCATCAACACAATGACAATCGAAGAAAGCCATAGTGAGAAAATTTCTCATTGCTATTTCATTGGCTTCCTAATAATGTTAAGTAAATTAAATGGAACTAAATCCTCCTATTAATAAACTACAACCACATTTCTCTATTATTATTAAGACATTTGCCGGTCCTTCCCGTGAGAATTATTTATTGATATCTTCTACAGAATTATTTACTCATGTCCATTTTTGACACGAACAGCAAATTTAGAAGACTTGCAGCAAATTTAGAAAACTTATGTGAGTCAGAAGTCAAGGAGTACTATTATTAGCCAATACATTCACCAGATTTTAAGCTCTCAATTTTGAAAAATTGCATCCAAATTAATTGTATGTCAAATTTTCCATAGGAATTGTTCCATCGAATTTATTGAAAGAGAAGATTATACCCCTAGTCAAAATCATGTGGTCTGTCCTTCTTCATCGAGAACATTGATTAAACATGTCTAATTTTTACTATTACAATCAACAGATCAACCCTTCCTATTGTTGAAAAATTGCATCTAAAATGATGGGTATGCCAAAATTTTCCTAAGAAGTTGTGTATCAAGTTTATTTCAAGAAAAAAGATTATACCCCTAATCAAAATCATGAAAGAAGCATTCTCACGAATTTTAGCATATGCTTTTAATTTTTTTTTTTTTTTGAGGTTTAAAAATGTACTCATCAAACCGTGTGCGATATTCTAAGCCCTAAAATATTTATTACTATTAACTTCTGTACGTGGCTTAATGTTGAGAGGTCGCAATCGACCACGAATTTGTCCATAAGAAGGTCATGTGCTCTGGGGAAGTGGTCGACTCAATTCCCCTGCGACGTCAATGGTCCATGCTGATCTTAAGTTTACGTCAACGATCGCTGCCTCTTCTACAAGTTGTAAATTCTGATCTGACAATATCTTTCTTGGAGTTATTATAATTTATTAACATTTTCAAAATAAAAAATTTATCGCTCCTTTGATTTGATTTACTATTTAATTCCTGTGTAATTAGAAAAATGAAATTCAATATCAACTCAACTTAGTCAAGGAAAAAAACTAAATTTGATAAAACTTGGTGATTAATAAAGCATATTAACTACTATTCATTACATCTGTATCGACTAAATTCGGTTATTTTTCATGAAAACGGTATCTAAAATTTCCTTTGGACGAGGGCAGTGTACTGATCAAACATTACGTCACCAAAATTGCTATGATAAATATCTCTTTATTTCCGGAATTTTTGAATGATGTCTGAATGAATAGACGAATCATTCAGTTCAAATCTCTAATCGTGAACTTTGACTGCAAATCTAAAAGCAGCCATATGAATACAAAAAGGTCTCATCATCGGTAGTTGGTTGTTGAAAGCTCATTAGATTATATTTAAATTTTAGGCTGGAGAAAATCTTTTATTTACATATGATAATGCTGTTACCAAGATTTCTGAAGCCCAAATGTTTACCCGTAAAAACACATGGAGGCGCTGACTTTGTGGACTTGAAGCCTCTATAATTAAGAATTCCAACTTAAAAGTAAAATGTAAATTCTCAGATTATCTTTGTAAACCTATTTCTACATTATGTATACTAATACCTTTTTCTTTTTTTTCTTTTTTTTTTTTTTTATCTCCACCGAACTTGGAGACAGAAGAAGATCAGAACCAGCAAATCAAGGGTTAATAATGATTTAAAAATTAACAAGAATTACTTTTTCGCATTTAATGGATGAATGATGAAGCCAGGCTGTGTGAAAAGTTGACCTTGGTGAAATATTGGCCACATTTTGGCAAGCGGTGATGCAACCCCTTATTTTTGTACATTTTCTTGAAGCTGTGTGTAGTACATGGAGCATTTATATCATCAGGACAAATTGAATACATCACATGGGCTTCCTAAAGCCGTAGCGGGCAGGACCAATGCGGGCTTTTTGAATGTAATTGTTAGCAAATTTGTTACTTGGTTTTCTTAGGCACTTACATTTGTTGAACATGAGTACTTTGCCACTTAAATTTGTACATATGACTCCTAAATTTCTTCGCTCATCAAATAGTAATTATTCCTAAATAATGTCTAAAATATAGAAACTTAGATTCTATTTATCATTTTTGCCCATACTACCATCAAAATTTTGCAGATTCTTATAGTAACAACTAACTTTAGATTACTTGAGAGAGAATATCATTGTAGAGTTATTTTTACATTCACACTGATGTCCACATTATATAAGAGTTACAAATAGGTGTCCTTATTTAACAATATGCACATATATCAATGAGTGAGACAAGAAATGAGATTTGTAAAGTGACACATAATTATATGTGAAAAGAATCTTGAGGCTATTTGATAGAAATATGTATTGACATAACATCCACTAAAAAGATTGTTTTAGAAACCTGCAAAAACATTTCCGTTGGACTTCTCAAACTGTAGCTTAGAGTTCATCTGTCAATTTCCTAAATGTCCATTCAAATTGACTAGATTTTATTAGAAATTTACGGTACAGAAGTTAAAAAAAAAAAAAATTACTGTACCACACCATAAGTGGCATGTATGCCTTGCACGTTACTTTACAGGCAAATAAAATGGAAGCAGTTGCAAATTGCAACGGAAATGGAACCGGATTGATAAAATTTCCAAATATATCACCATCCGAATCCGTGTGGTAGCTTCTGCGTTTGAATGAAGATGGTATTATGAATACTGCAAGAGTAGAATCGCAGGCCCAGAAGCCTAACTTCTACTGTCCTGTATTTGTACTTTGCTCGAAGATATTATGAAGCTATTCATGTAAAACCCTTTTCAGCCGCTTTTGCAGATGCACATATCACACGTATAACCAATTAAAAGGGTTCTAAATGAAGCCTCGGTAAAGAGGTTGGGTGAAGATATTATGTACAGAGCAACATGTCCCCGGCTGCATTCAATTCTATTGAAGTCTTTAAGTTTGATCTCAGTTTGAATGCTTTTTCCATTCAAGCTAAGAGTACGAACGAGTTTATTATGTTCTTGCACATTTGAACTCTTTTACCGAACGCCAATCCAGCATCTTTAACCGAATGGTCATTCGCACCGACTGCGTCGAATTCGCAATTAAAGTATTCCCGAAATGAACAAGGCATTACCAGCGTACAATCAATATCTTGGAGAAACGTCTGAATCCAAGATTGGACTTCAAGAAAAGAGGTTGTTTTACCTGTTTTAGTTTTTGCTCCAGAAGCTGCAGGAAAAACACTTGCCTACAGAACTTCCAGAGTAAAAATAGTAGTAATAGGATTTAACTGTCTTCAGACTATTCTTTTCTCGCGACTTGTTCGAGAGCTACACGTATGATTTTGTTTATAGCCGTGGAATTGTTTTTGCTCGTTTGCTGGTGCCTGCTGCCAATTGCATCAAAAGACAAATTCAATTTCTAATCATAAAGCGAAAGAAGTTCCATTTTGATAGTGCCCATACGAAGATGTTGGAACTATGAATGCCATGTTCATTGATTGATTAACAATTAAAAGTTGAAACGAAATGTCATAGATTTTCAAACGGCCTCTCATGGTAATGCAACATCGTTATCAAATAGTACATGAGGTAAAACTAATTCTAGGGGAACAAAAAAAAAAAAAAGCTGCTCTCCCGTGACTGAGAAAACAACTTTTGACAAGAATAATGATGCCGCTGCAGGGCATCCTATAAACCAATTTTGAACCCACTTGTACGTTATAAGTTATCAGAAGACGCTCGTATGTCTTGCCGAAATTATCTAATGTCTAATTGCCTAACGATTTGGGATTGACCCTGACTTGATTAGTTGAGAGAATTATAGGGCATTAAGTTACTCATTACCATACTTTTGGAAATATGAAAAAATGAAAAAGGAATGACCCATGGATTCTACCTGCAGGCACAACAAGCAGAATTACCATGAGCTGGGCTTACGCTGCCGAAGTCCATCACTCAGAGGTAGTAGACTAGTGTAGCATTGTTTCTTGTTGGGTTTAATTTGTTGGACTCATTTTTTTGTTGTAAGTCTACAATACATAAAGCCCGAGCAAGACATAAACTTAAAAAAATAATAATAAAGAAAAAAAAAACATAAAATTATATGATTTTTATTTTTCAGGCTCCCTTTTCCAGTCATAGTAATAGCTATTATTTGGAACATGAGCTTCATCCCGATTGGTCTGGTGCAGATACAAAAATAGTAGCCATATTTATAATGCCATGGTCCATTTATCTAGGAGGTGGTATGGGCTTTGCTTCATGCCTTCACTTATGGGTCTATGCTGCACAAAACTCATGTTGAGTGAAGAGATAGTCCAATCAGTTAATTTTCGATATTGCCTAGCCCAGCATCAAATGCCTCCCTGCCTATATTATTTTCTCTTCACAGCGTTGCACCAAGAACAAAGATCTAGACATGCCTGTCTATAAGCATATAATTCTTACAAGTCATATACATATGAGTTCAAAAAACAAAGATAGGTTTTTTTTTTTTTTTTTTGAGAGAAAAGATAGAGTTGAATTGTCCACGAATTTTACGCCAAAATTAGTCAATAATAGAATGGAGTTGTTATAAAGCCGAGGCTAATACAACCTTTTCAGCATGGCTTACTGACTTCACCCTTTTTCTAAGTGTTCAAGCAGGTCTTAAAAATTAATGCAACAAATTTATGATCATTATCTAATATATTTTAGCTGGATATCATGATTTTTTGAGAGAAATGGTTAACATAAGTAAATAGTCAAGGCTGCATCTTCCCAAAGTGACCATAAATCTTCAATAATTCCTCGACTACAGGATTTGTTTGAAATACAACATTTATATGACAAAGAAGCACCCAAATAACACATCTATAAAGAAACATTATAGACGAGTTACGAATATCTCTCCACAAATATTTTATTCATATTTTACTCGACAATCGGTCTGAGAAGATATTACATGATCATGTAATGTATATTATATAGTATTGGCAATGTTTGCCTAACATAAGACGAATAACAAGTAGTCGCGACCATTCCAAAGACAGAATCTGGAAATGAGTGGAAGGCAAGGCAGAACATACTTTTTGGAAACAAAAGTGGCATACTCTCTCATGATTTGGAAATCTTTAATGGGGCAAAAAATTGGGGATGTGCATTTGGCTGGCCAAGCTAAAATGTCAGCCGGGGAGTGATTGTAGGTCCTGTCTTTCCTTCAGTACATAAAATTATGCTTGGTTTTCATTGGAGCATTATATAAACTAGCAGTATATAAAGTTGAATGTAATGAATTGTCAAAAAAAAAAAAAAAAAAGTTGAATGTAATGAAAATTTTTTCTAACTACTTTTTCGATGTTATGAAAATTATGTCTGTGTTTTCACCTTTTGATCAGTACTGAAAGTAGTGTATATCCCATTCTCCATCTTTTATTGTCCAGACGGTTTACACTATTTTCAAACACCCTTC
This sequence comes from Mitragyna speciosa, assembly GCA_024721245.1. Classification (NCBI taxonomy): domain Eukaryota; kingdom Viridiplantae; phylum Streptophyta; class Magnoliopsida; order Gentianales; family Rubiaceae; genus Mitragyna; species Mitragyna speciosa. The sequence goes on along the minus strand of CM045561.1, from coordinate 2,101,605 downwards.
TGTTCGCTTTTGCTTGGCCATTGATTGCTGTTTTGAAAGTGCGGAGACCAGGATTAGCTAGGCCTCAATTACACTTCGGCCGTACACACTTAAAATCAGACAAATAGCTACTTAAAGTCAGACTAATAGCTGTTGAGCTATTTGGACAATTGTTGAAATCTAATCCCAAAGCTGACCAGATTTGAAAACGTGACAAATGCTGTCTGAGTGTTGTTAATATCAAAACCTATCCCTGACACCGCCAATCTACTCCAAATAATTTATCAAATCAGGGTTCAAACTTGCCCGTTTCTCTACCCAATATGTATACCTCTTATTTGTTTTCAAACAAGTATACTCTTTTTTAGAATTCAAATCCTCCAAAACTCTTCTATTTTTTATCCACTTCAGATGATTACTGATTTAAGCATCGGAGATATTTCGGAAACAAAGCTTCACGTGTTTTTCATATCTTCTATTTTTGTAAGCATCAGAGGATTTTTTAAAAAGAAGCCCCGCGTATTTCTCACTCTTATATTATATAGGTGACGTCAACAATGACTTTACTAATTCGGCTACGCCCAATTTTGGTCACCATAGAGAGCATACCTTTCCCTTTGAAATTTGAACCAGTACTCAGATCCTAGGAAATATTCTTTGCCGATATCGGCCCTTTTACATAACACAACTCCTAGCATCCCCTGTTTCAACTGAAAGGTCTTGATAATTGCAGGAGAAAACTTTGTAAAGCGCCTAATGATATAGACAACTAGCAAATTTATAAATTGGTATACTATTCAATTATTTCACATTTTAAAAAAATATCAAGCCAACCAAATCGAACTGAAATGCCGAACATTATTATTGGAGCATGTGGATACCTAAATTGACCTAGCCTAAGATCAACCCGGATCGTGTGATGGGCTCACCGAGAAATCGCCGAATACTATTCATAAATAAACAATATATGATTGATAGGATGAATTCCTTTTGACACACCAAATGCCACAAAGCTATACCACCTAAGTAGTCAATCTATGATAGGAGTATCGTCGCTCATTCTCTCTCTTTCAATATAAAAATCTCTTTAGACTTTCGTTATAGGATATGCACATATATCTTTCTCAACTCTTTAGTATCTTAAACCCTTCAAATTCATCACTTTTTACTTATGTTCTAAGACTCGGACCGAACTGACTGGTTGAATCGATTGGACTGAAAATTAGTCAGACATCTAGTCCTCAAATTAGAAACTCAAAAATTAAAAAGCTAGTCAAATCGGTCAAAAATCGAGTTTGACCGAACCGACCCGGTCTGTAACTCCAAGCTCTTCTCCGTTCCAGTCATAGGTTTTCCGAGCAATGAAACTTCCTATACGATTGGTGTTTCCCATTGGACAAATCTCCAATCGTTGTCACAAGGCCCACGAAATCGTCGTCTGTAAGTTGGAGAATTGGGAATGATTCACCAAATTCCAAATCTAAAATTTGCCGGATTCTCAACCTTGCGTTGGCGAATACTCGTCATCCAATGAGACGGTCGAATAACTTAATAGCGAAGTCTAAAGTTTCTTAAGCTAATTCAAGGAGAAATAGATGTTCAATCGCCAAAGCTTAGTTCAAGGAGAAATGGATCATCAAACGGTGACAGATCAATCATCGAGAATTAGGAGATCACCGCTGAGTTTTATCATAAAGAGAAGATAACCCCCATCGTAATAGAGAATGAATCATCTCCCATTTCTGAAAGTACATTGTGCATATCTTCTCAAACAGATGCGGAGGTCCGTCGATGTCACGTTCGCCTACTTTTTTAAGCTAATTAATTAATTAATTTAATCAAATTAGTTAATAGATATTAATTAGAATTGAGTACGTAGGTGTGCTGAGTGATGTTAGCTAGTATTTGGTTTTTATTGATAATGATGATGATGTGACGTGGTATTTATAAAAAAAAGGAAAAATTAATGGTTTTTATTAAAAAGGAAATATAAGTATTTGTGATGTTATCTAGTTCAACTTGGTCGAATCTCTTGATTCTTAAGATCAGGCAAACCGATATCCGGTCTGAATATGAAAACATAACTTTTTACTGCACGTTGGGGGATAGATTGCCGGGTGTTTTTTAACTTCCTGCGTGCTGCAAGTAGGTTTTCCGACTAAGGAAGTTCGCTCAGCTGTTTCGTCCGTTTTCCGGTCACATCAGAGCAATTGATATTCTAAAGTCATACTCTCAATCAAAGTGCCGAACAAACCAAAAAACCTTTGGAGGATGAGGTGTATACGGTCATGAAGCCAAGCATATTCGAAATGCTACTAGATCAATTATTGATCTGGGCCATGGATAACCGATAAAAAAAAAAAAAAAAAACAGAAATGCAATAGCTACGAAGACAAACTAAAGAAATGTTGGGACTAATTAATTACATCTTCTCGATAGATTAAGTTGCTCCTGCTAATGCCATCGATGCACATATAAAATTTAGCATTTGATTCTAAATCATCACGCATTTAAACGTTACCATTATTACTACTGGTACCCATTTTGTGCTACATGGTTATTTAAGGACATATTCTCAACAATTTTAATTGATTTTGGAAAATCAAATTCCTTATATACTCAACTGCTTTTTTTTTTATTACTCTCTACTTTTAAATTTTTAAAATTAAAATCAAGAAATTTCTAAAATCAAGCCACGGATCTTATCAATTACTAGTGTACTCTCTTTCCTATCCCCAATTGCTGCATAGAGATTATCTTCTAGTGTAACCTGTTTCCCTATCCCCAATTGCTGCATAGAGATTATCTTCGACTGCTGGATGGAAATTGTTGATCCTAGAAATATTGATACATCTTAATATGGTTCATGTCATCTGGATCACGGTGTGGGTAATTGGTCATGATTATCCTTTCCCATCCTTAATGTTAGGTTAGGTGGAACTAATTATAGAAAAAATCTAATGCTCGGTATCTAACCAGGGTCAAATAAACGTGAATTTAGTCGTCAAATTGCCAGGTACTATTGACCACTAACCACCAGTAATTAATAGTATATAATAGTTAATAATTAGGCTCTTCCATATAAAACGACACCCAACCTATACCCCCCCGCCCCCGTATTTGACTATTTCCCTTTTTATTTTCTCTTCCATCGCATTTTCTTTGTTTCAGAGAAAAAGGAGCAGGCCGCCAGGTAGAAATTTCCAATTCTAACCCTCTTAATCTCCGAAACCCTAATGGCTGTCTACAGCTGCGCTACTGCTTTCCGGCCATTCGAGTGCCGTTCCGATCCCGACTTCTCCGGCCGCGTTCCTCGTCCGGAGATCCCCACTTCTGGCTCCGCTCGGTTCTCTGGCAAGGCCAACTCCGTGACTCAGGGTTTGTTGGTTCGCGGTGGTCTGTCCTCTTCTCTGATCTTTAGGTTTCCGCCGAACTTCGTCAGGCAGCTGAGCACGAAGGCTCGGAGGAACTGCAGCAACATCGGCGTGGCTCAAATTGTCGCGGCCTCGTGGTCAAACAACCAGCCTGGGGCTTCCTCACCTTCCGCTCCGGCGGCTAAGGCCGTCGACGCTGCCGCCTCTGCCTCTGTCGTTGCGCCTTTTGAGATTGAGACTGGCGCCGTGGAGGAGGAGGTGGCTGCTGTGGTGGAGAGTGATTTTTCTGATGGTGAAAATGTACAGTCTGAGCATTTGGTTGGTGCCAAATACTCTTCATTTTTAACCTGCGACGGCAGCGTCGCCATTCATGCTGGTATGGATCTGGGAAAATCTAGGTTGTTGATTAGTTAATTCCTTCCCCGATTTATTGACAGACAACTTTCTCTATGCATTTTTGTTTTTATTTGAGCCGTGCAAGCATTGATTTGTACATAAATGTCCTTTGTGTGTGTATGCATAAACAATATTGCCGTGATCGTCCAGATTTTTTTGCCATGCTTTTACTGTAAAAATGGAAGTCTTGTCATAATTCTTTTATTTTTTGATCGGAGGTTAATATATGGGGCTAGCTTTGGCAGGTAACTTTTTGCAATAAGCTTTGCAAGTATGCTTGGAAATTGCCTAAAAGAGTTATTTTATTGTGTTAATTCTGTGTCCAATCCCTCATGTTCGTTTAATGTAGGTTTGTGTATGGAGTGTTATGCATTTATTTGCCTGTACTTTTACTTTCTTTGGCCAGGTGAAAGATTGGGTCGCGGCATAGTTACTGATGCGATAACTACCCCTGTTGTTAACACATCTGCTTATTTCTTCAAGAAAACTCAAGAACTCATTGATTTCAAGGTATTTTGTATTAAAAAATTTGCTAGTTTCACATTAACTGTAATATTCTTGATCCTGTCTTGCTCCTGAAATAAGTATATGTTAGAAAAGAACAACTTTCACTTGACAGACATACACTGGTTTTATGTTGATTAGCATTACCATTGACTGTAACTGTTTTGTAATGTGCCAAATATCTAATGGAAGTCATATTTGATTTATAAGTTCTTTGCTGGCGTAAAGAATGTATTTCCGTGTAGACCAGCATTCTTATGCTACTTTTGTTGATGATATGGTTTAATTCCCCTTCTGTCAACTTTTGCAGGAGAAACGCCATGTAAGTTTTGAATATGGACGCTATGGAAATCCAACAACTATTGTAGCAGAGGAGAAAATAAGGTTATTCTCCCTCAACCTGTGTTCTTTTCATTTCTTTCTTACCATGTAGCATCTTTCTAATGAAATATATGTTAACCGATGATGTGTTCTTTGAAACGAAATAGTGCACTGGAGGGAGCTGAATCAACCTTGATTACTGCCTCTGGAATGTGTGTGAGTACTTGCATGCTGTGGGCATTGGTCCCTGCTGGTGGGCATATTGTGACAACCACAGACTGCTATAGGAAAACTCGGATATTTATTGAGAAAGTGCTAATGCCCAAAACGGGAATCACGGTATGGTAACTCCAGAGAAGTTGGACTTTCATACCCAATGTTATTTCTTGTTCCCGTGCCTTCCTTTTCCTTTAAGAAACTTTTGTTTCTTCCTAGGGTGGGGATTGGAGTTGCAGACATGTTTGATTGGATCTCATGTCATTTGGTTGCCGTCTGAATCAGCATCATTTGCATTTGCAACTATAATTTATTTGCAATTTTCTGGTGTGTTGATATCCTTTATTTCCATGTTTTGAAATGCAGGCAACAGTCATTGACCCTGCTGATATTGGAGCTTTGGAGGCTGCTTTGAATGAGAAGCAAGTAAGATTGGATGCACTGTTCCCCTGTAACATTTATTAAGTCTCAAATTTAGGGAGCAATTGATCTGAGTCAAGTCATGCTTGAGTAATTGGATACCTGAAATTCTCAATATTGACTTGGCTTGACTTCTTGACTTCAGCAGGTCACGGGTCAACGCCAACTAATTTCTACAAAACTACATTATACTTTTCTTTTCCACCTAAATTTTAAATACAGTACTTAAACAAGGCGTTATTACATATATTAATTAGAATCATTATAAACAGTGTATACTATTTCACCAGTACTTAAAATGCAAGAGTTTCAAGTTTTAGTTTTACTTCGGATAACTTCTCTAGCTCTCAGGTTCACAGTAATTGAGTTGAACTTGTGCGCTGCCTTACTCAAGTTACAGTAGCAAGTAAACACTGTGCTGACAGAGAAATTGCTTTTCCATTCAGGTGTCACTTTTCTTTACAGAGTCTCCAACCAATCCATTCTTGAGATGTGTGGACATTGAGCTGGTTTCAAAGCTTTGCCATGCAAAAGGAGCCTTGGTCTGCGTTGACGGAACATTTGCATCTCCTATCAACCAAAAGGCCCTTGCTCTTGGTGTCGATCTTGTTCTACATTCTTTAACAAAATACATTGCAGGCCATAATGATGTATGCTGGTCTCATTTTTGTGTGTAATTCTGTGAATTATCAGCAACTTTGAATCTATTTTGATGCAGTTAGCATTAAGAGCATTTTCATCTTCTGTTGCAGGTCCTTGGAGGTTGTATCAGTGGTCCAGAGAAATTGGTCTCAGTAGTACGTGACATGCATCATATTCTGGGTGGTACCCTCAATCCTGTAAGCATATTTGATTGAGGTTTATGCCATGATGTTTTGTTTTACTTTAAATTTACTGGTTTAGAACTCCAGCTCTTGATATGAAAGATATTCTGGGGTGGTACCCTAATCTTGGTGTGTTTTATCCAAGAGGAGGCTTGTAATTTATATTTGCATATGCCATTTTTAGTAATAGAGTAAATGATGATGCCTTTCTATTGTTAGAATGCCGCTTATCTGATCATTCGAGGCATGAAGACGCTGGATCTTCGTGTACAGCAACAAAATTCAACAGCATTGAGGATGGCCGAGATTTTAGAGGCACATCCTAAGGTACTGAACTCGACATTAATTTTTATCTTATTGGTCTGTGTTGTGTTATGTTCTGGGACCAAGTTGATGGCAGCAATTTGGTTGAAATCTGGAAATCCAAGTTCATCTTTTGTATGTTTAGTTGAACACTTAAGGATGGATTTTTGTTCTGAGAAAGAAACCAAATAATTTGTCCAGTGATTTGCGTTGCTAAGCAAACATACGTTCTTAATATTCATGAAGTGCACTATCTTCTCAAGCATTATAATCTACACAAGTGGACTATAAGATAACCCACTTTTGTCACCTGTAACGGATTGTTTATCTTATATTAGTTTGTGATCAAAGTTTGAAGCTGCTGGTGATGCATTGGTTGTTCTGGTCAAGCCACTCCATATTATCCAGAATTGAGACACTGCTTAGTTGGTCCTTTTTGAACAGTTTTCTCTGCAATTGATGACCACTTAGCTGCTTTATGCCTTTCCATTTTCATAATCAGCATGAACTGGTTAATAATGCCTTAATTTCTCAGACATGTGATTGTTGAATTCAATGAGTAGTTCTGCCGTCTATATCAATTGATTTTAATTCTGGTTTTCATTATGAAAGGAATAATATGTTGGCAAAAGTTTCTTAATTTTCTTAGTACCACAGTCTTACTTCCTCTACTATAACTAATTTAACATGAGTTACAGGTGAGACGTGTCTATTATCCAGGCTTGGCAAGTCATCCAGAACATCATCTTGCAAAGCGACAGATGACTGGTTTTGGTGGTGTGGTTAGTTTTGAGGTCTGTTCTCCAAAGCATTGATACTTTTTAGCCTTTTTTTTCCTGGTTGGATATTGGTTTTCTGTTATTTCTGTATTAAGTGGATTACAATCCACTCATTAGGTTGATGGAGATCTACATACGACGGCAAAATTCATTGATGCACTGAGAATACCTTATATTGCCCCCTCATTTGGAGGCTGTGAGAGCATTGTGGACCAACCAGCGATCATGTCTTATTGGTAGGTATCTAGTGTTGCTGTATTGCCCTTTTTTTGGTTAGATTTATAGGATGATTAATAATATTTTCCCCGATATAGGTGCTTATGATACTTTCCAAGTTTGTTTTCTTTATATACATCACTCGTGATTTGGGAGAATTTGATGTGTATAACTCCGAGAATTGATATTGCATTGAAAATACCCGTGCCTCTTTTTGCTGTTCACAAATTTGCATCTGAGCCACTGTGTAAGTTAATAAACTTGTATTCCTTGTGGACTAAAATAAATGAGAAGCAGTGTAGGAGTAATCTGATGAGTATATTATTGGGCCAGTTCTCCCTACCAAGCAGCATAGACCATCTTGTCCATGTTTATATCAGATCATTCCCACCTGGTAGCAAGATTAGTTAATCAAACATTGAAGGCTTCTTGCAAATCCTGGTCACGCCTTTTTTTCTCTCTTCTTGTGAACATGTCCTTGTAAAATTTGTCAAGTATAAAGTTTGTGGCATCAAGTACTATTGTCATGATGCTAGAAGGTAATGTTTGTAATTTGTATTTGCAATCAGGGACCTTTGCCAGTCAGATAGGGCTAAGTATGGAATTCTGGACAACTTGGTTCGGTTCAGCTTTGGAGTTGAAGGCTTTGAAGACCTGAAGGCTGATATTCTTCAGGCTCTGGAGACTATTTAGGACGACTGACCTGCGCCAACTTTTTTCACTGTCTTTTCCTTCTATTCCATTTCCCTTTAATCGTGCTTTGATGTTCGGTTGATTTTCAACTAGGAAATTACTTGTTCGGTGTTGGTGAAAAAAAATCACTGAAATGATACTTTGAAGTTGTCTTGTACTCTGTTTGAACAGGAATGATTTGTTCCTGTTTATTGAGGTGGCTGTTGTTCATCATATATTTCTTCAAGTTATTGATTTGATTTTTCAGCTGTGGAATTCTGTCCCAAGTTGTCCATGCAACAACACTGGAAGATCATGAACACTCGTTTCCCTTTATTTCTAATAGCCCCTCCGGCCTTAAGATTCTCCTTTTTAATAAATAATATTTCTAATAACTTCCTAGAAGTGGGAAGGATCCTCGGTCATCATCGGATAATCTGCGGGATCTAAACTTAGTTTCGGGTTGCGGTGGCGAGTAGGCTAGCTCTGAATAGAATGATTCAGTAACTGTTAGTTTCTGACCCTCGAGTATTTCTTTTTTAATGCTTTCGAGTCGAAATTTTGGTGTGCGCGTGGGAATCTACACTGTTACCTATATTTTAGGTTTGGTATACTGGAATGGTTCAGAATGATAAAGTCTTTTCACTCGAAACGTTTTTTCTTTCAGGATGGATTGAAAAAAATTTCTCAGTCTATTATTTGGTAATTCAAATTAGAATAGAATGTTCATTTATTTTTCAATGTTTGGTATAAACATATTTAAGTATCAAAATAAAAAAAATATATTAATTTGACTTATTTGTCATTAATTCTTTTCACTAGAATATGTCATAATTTTATTTTGTTTATTTATAATTCTATGCATACAAAGGACTTTAATATTTTTAATTTTAAAAATTCTTAATATTCTTACTAACATTAAATTAATTATACTCTTTAATTAATTTTAAAATTTTTATAATTATTAGCATTAAAATTAAAAATGTGAAAAAATTAATAATGAAACTACAGTCGCAATTTAATTTAATTTATAAAGAGTTTAGTTTTTACACATTTGCATAAAATTTAAAAATAGTATTTTAAACATTTTTATAGCAAAAAGAAAAAAATTCTAAGCATATATTAAATTGATTGTGATTTAAAAATTATAAAAAATTATTAATTGAAGTTATTAAAAACCTAATTTTTTTAAAAAATTTTAAAAATAAAAAGTAGTGAATTTATCCTAGGTTAAAAAAATTAGCAAAAAAAAAATATTCGGGGGAGATAAAATTGACTCCTATATTGAAGTTCTTTCCAAGATGAAGTTGAAAAGACATTTCTCTATATTTTGTTGTGAAAAAGGACTTTTTTAACTTAAAATGTCCATACCTAAAAATGAAAATAGAATAAATAAATTGAAAAGATTTTTACATTCTATCTCATTCTCGTGTACCAAAATATGGGAATAGTGTCTCCCTGGTACTGACATGGCATTTTTATAAAGCTGAGTCGAAACATAATTACTAAGGAGACGGGAGATCAAAGATTTGAGTGTGCTTGATATACCTTAGCAAATTAGGGGAAGTAGTGCCGTGGAAACCTCGGAGACGGCCGATTGAGAGAGTAACAGCCAATCAGCAAACAGCAAACACCAATATCCTTCCAAATAAAAAAGTGGGCAACACACGCACTTGAGCGTGTTTTGTCCCGCATCCTTGTTTGGTATTATGAATACTGTGAAGCCCATTTTAGTCATTTTAATACGTTGTCTTTACTTTTTTTTTTTCCCAGCCTCACCAACTTCTTTTTAGCTTTGTTTTGGGTTTTCCCAGCCACGTCTCTTATCAAACAAATGTCTTCGACTATTTCTCCTGCCCACGTCTCGTTTTGCCAATGTCTCATAAGTCATTTTGATTGGTTGGCTTCCTTACAATCACAATGATCCCGGGTGACAAAAACAACGAAGAAATCTCAGAGGGTCCTCAAAGTCAGATTCTTGAACGCCATGACCCCAAGTGAGGTTCTCTTTCTTTCTTTTTTTTTTATTCCCCATCTCGTCCACTGTATATCAATCTTCTTAACAACTCAAAATATGTAAGAAATATTCTTCTTCGATGCTTGCTTTGCATTCTTGCTCAGAGTTAGTGGTTTTCTGGTAGTAATACAATTTCAGTTCATGATGGCAACTCGAATAGGGACAAATGTAGGGCGATCCCTGGTGATGGGGTGGAAGGGGAAAGCTCAGATAATCCTCATATTCAGAAATTGAAGCCGAAAAAACAGAGGTCTGATCGAGATAATCCTCCGCACCCTGTCTGCGCGTGAGTTCTTCCTCGCTAGGTCCAGTAATTTAATGGCAGTCTTACTCTTTTTTTTTTTTTTTTTTGGCGCTGCATAATTCATGCGAGTTTCTCTGGTCAAACAGGATCGATGATTCCAATTTGCTTTTCTTTTATGGATAGATTCCAATTTACCATACGGAATAAGGATTTATAAGCTAATTTAGTTATTGCATTATTCATTTTCTTGATTGTTCGCACATTCTGTAAGTTGGACCAGAACTTCTTTGAGAAAAAGAACTTGAATAACTTAGTTTTTTGAAGGAGTCTTCATTTTTTTATCTGGAATGCTATGTCATTTATAACCCCGAAAGCCAAGCGTGATCAACTTGAGTCTATGTTGTTTTAGCTTTGTTGAATCTCTTTAATAGATTGGCAGGGCAGATTCTGCAGCAGTACATGTTATCTTTGTTGCTATGCATGTTATCTGTAGCCCTGAATTATATGTATGCTCATTTTGTTTCTGTTATCTTTGTCAAATTCTTAGAAGTTGTAGTTGTGCTACAGTCTGTGTCCTATTCTTATAGGGGATTGAGCTTTTAAGGAGATTCAGGCGGCAATATGCATCTAGGCGTCGAGTTCAGAATAATTCTATGGGATTTATTTTGCAAATCTCAAAGCCGCTATGCATCATAAGTACAGAATCCAAACATGGCATTGTCGTAACTCAGGTATTTACGGACCAAAAAAGTTGGTCCCGATAATATAGCCATGTCATGGGTGGTAAACAGCTCCTGAGCTACTTCCCAGTTACTCGCAATGAAGTTGCGATGTACTCATAGCCTGACGGTGAATGCTGGCCCGTATTTCTCAGCCAAGGCTGCCAAGGTTTTGTGGGAAGGATTTGAACCTCCAAAGAGATGAAAGTGACCAATGATGTGCCATGCTCCGCCAGCTTCTGGTGGTGAACAGTTTTTGGCAGCTGCAACTTTTGTAGGTTTAAACCTCCATGATAAAAAGTAGGGGACAGGGAACGTATATAGCAAGCAGTCCAACAACTGCATTATTTTGGGAAAGGAGACACAATTCCATAGCTAGCAAATTACTTGAAGATACCTTTCTGGGGTGGGTTGGATTAATTTTGTGGCTCCTTGTCTGTTTTCCACGTATTGACTGAAAGTGTGATTCTGTTGCATTAGAAAAGAGGGAGTTTGATTCATTGTTTCCACATATGTTTTTCCACACCTGTCCAAACGAGCTCCTGCTGTGATTCTTGTGCAGATAATGGGACTATTTAATTATTTAAGCATCTTGTTAATTATTCTCATTTATGACATGCTCAAACTTTCTAAGCATGCTATTCAATTTTATGCACATATATCAAGAATTTCAGCCCTTCACTGGGCATCCTCACGCACTTGCAGTGAGCCTTAACCACTAGTATGAAATAAAACCTGTTATTGCCATATGACGAAGTACAAAATACACTGATCGATATGATCAAAGCGTATAGAATAATGATGTAGGGTCATGATCAAAACGTATAGAATAACAATGTGGGGACAAGGTTAAGTCGTTAATGGTAATAACATATATTCTTTCCTATCTTTTCATGTCTATCCTGGAAGTCTCAAATGGTACCAAATAGAGATTCCAATTCCTTTCCAAATAGCAACCAAAGTCCTATCCTCATTCCTCACATCCTTCCTTCTTTTCCCTCTCTACGGAGTCTCTTAGCCAAAAAGCAACCCCCCTCAAACTCCCCCCCCCCCCCCACAACTGGCAAACATTCATGCCAAGAACATCAAACAAAACAACTAATCTTATAATTGTTTTGTTTGGTTTCTGTAATTTGATATCCTTTAGTGCTTAATGAGATGAAATTTGGGAAAGAATTTAAGACCCACTTGGAGGAAACCTTACCCGAATGGAGAGACAAGTACCTGTGTTACAAGCCCTTAAAGAAGCTCCTCAAAAACATCCCCGCCTACCCGAGCGCCACCCTTAACCCCTCGCCGACCTCTGACGGGGACAACCCCCCTCCCTTGCCGGAGTTGCAGGACTGGTTTGTCAGGATTCTCACCGAAGAGCTTGAAAAGTTCAACGACTTTTACGTGGATAAAGAGGAAGAGTTCATCATTCGTCTCCAGGTTTCCTCCTTTCCTTACTACTGTATTGTTTTTTTCATTTTTTTCACTGTGAAATTTGTTATGAGCTTGAAAATTTGATTTTTGCTTTGGAAATTATCATGCTTAAGAATTTAGAGCTGTTGACTAATTTAAAGGCGGGGGGAGATGGGATCTTTAATCACGCAAGTTTAAATGGAATCTTTGATTCTTTATTCTAAAAGGAAAGGCATACTAAGAGATGTCAGGAATATTTGTAACTGTAAAGTGGTGTGGAGATGTTGCTCTGAAAAGAATGCGAATGGGAGGAAATTACAGAATTTTAAGATGGATTGAGCATTGACACCAATGCAAAATGAGGAATAACATGTTTATTCTTTAATTAGTACAAGTAAAATGTGATCATTGAGATGGTTTACTCTGATATTATAAGAAAAACAGGAGAAAAGAAAAAAGAAACAGATATGGTTGTAGTTTGATAAGGGGGAAAGAGGTCCTTCCAAAAAGATCTAGCAAGACATTGATAAATCATGATAATTTGGATTTGATATGATCAGGAGAAAGATTGGCTATAGAAAAGGGAAAGAAAGGTTCACAAGATGCTTAAACAGCAAAGGTGGTGAACAACTCATAACTCAAGGCTGGGAGCAGAAAGGATTATGTTCAGCATATTCCTGGTTTGCATAATTTAATTGGCTATTAAGAGATCAGAGATTTGTTAAATAGGGCTGTCACAGCTGATTTTTTTTTTTCAAGTTATAAATAGTAATTGGATATCAGGCTTTTAACTGTTCTTGTTCTTGTAATTGCACATATGTGTGTTTGGGGCTTGTGTTTGCTGCAAGAAGTGAACTAAATGAGTCATCTGATCAGAATGATGCTTCACAGACTTAAGAGGCCTTTTAGATAGACCAGGTAGTAGTTGACTGTTCGTCAATTAAACAAATGAGGGAAGCTGCATTGAAATGTTTTTTCAGATAATACTTATTCCTGTTGGCTCGAACAGGTACTGTTGAACTCATTTTTCTTTCCTTTTTATTTCCTTTGAAAGCCATTCATGTACATTGGCATTCAAGTGGCAATGTCCATCCCAGTGATGATATGTGTTGAGTAGTTATGATGGAATGATATGGACAATATATTTAGTTAATGCTTCAGTGTATGTGCAGTAATTTCTTCAGAAAGGTCAACCTGCTGGACTGTCTTGCTGTGGTATTGAGCTAATAGTTAATTGGTGTTATGACAGGAACTGAAGGAAAGAATTGAGCGGGTTAAGGATAAGAGCATCAAAGATGGGTCTCCAAATACGGATAGTGAATTCAGTGAGGAGATGTTGGTCATATGCAAGGACTTTGTTTCAATTCATGGAGAAATGGTTCTTCTAAAAAATTATAGCTCCTTAAATTTTGCTGGTAGGATGGTATCTAAACATTTCCTTGTTCTATACTCAGCATGGAGTGTTAATTAGATATGCAGTTATCTATAAACCTTATTTCAGAATATATAGTAGCATATATCTTTCATCTATATTCTTGTAGAATTTGAATAGTTTCTATGCCAATTCTCTCTGTACATGCTTAGGTCTTGTCAAGATTTTGAAGAAATATGATAAAAGAACTGGGGAATTGCTGCGCTTGCAGTTTTACACAGCTTGCTCTCCATCAGCCTTTCTTTACAACTGAACCACTCACAAGATTAGTACGAGAGTGTGAGGCAAATCTCGAACTTCTCTTTCCACTGGAAGCAGAAGTAGTCGAATCTACTGCTGTTGAAGATAAGACTGGAGAGACATCATCGAATATGTCTATGGAGACAACATTCCCACTTGGGGAAGAAACTGTGGATATTTATCGAAGCACTCTTGCAGCTATGAGGACTATCCAGGGCTTGAAAAAGGACAAGCTCTACCTACAATCCATTGTCATTGTCGGCTATCTTTGGGAATCAGGACAATGACAGTACAGGTGATGTAACAGCAGAAAATTCTGCTGACTCTTTAGCCAACCTGCAGAATGGGGACGAGGTAAACAATGAAGTATCCTATCCCCCCAAATAGTTCCAGTGTGCTGGTTGTTTGACTTTTTATCACTATTCAAAGCTGAATTTGAAGCCAGCCTCATTGGTTTCCTCGATGCTGGTTGTTTTACTCATCTATCAGTTTTGATAGCTAAATTGAAGCCACATACGGTTGTCACTATACTGGTTTTTTTTTTTTTTTAATTTTTTTATCAGTTTTGGTAGTTCAAATGATAAGCTTCTCTCTGGCCCATGTATATAAATGTGCAATAAGATGCCAGCCAAATGTTGTTAATGGCAGTAATATTGGGCAAAAAATTGCATGGTAGCTTGGCTTTCTTCAGACGTGCAAAGGCTTTGTGCATACGATTTTCAAGCTTACAGTGAACTCCTTTTACGTTTTCTTTCATCTGAAGTATGTAATCACTTATTTATATGATTTTCGATGCCAATTTGCTGAAGATGATTAATGAATGTAAATTGGAGCTTTCAGCAGCGGCTTATGATGTTTGGCTGTGTTCCACAGAAAACTTGTCTGAACAGATTAAAAAGCATTCAAGTTGGTCCAATTGGGTATTCGTATAATTTTTACCGTCTTTTATTACTTTAAATTGTTATTGAATATTATTCCGATTGATGTTAGCCTGGAAATGTAACCATTTGGAGATTCTTTGGCCATCTTTGTTTTGGATTTGATTTGTAAATGGATCTTGATTTTTGAAATTTTGACTGTTATCTGCCTTTATTCAGATCTCAAGACAAAATAGGGGTTGTCCTCACACAGATACTATATATTTATATGCATGTGTTTGCAAATTAATAAATATGTGTATATTTAGGTATACAAAGAGAGCTGCAATAACCTTGTGGACGCCTAGTGTTGTAGGTCTGCAGGATACAAGCAGTTGTAGTAAAAAGCCCTGTAAACAATTGCAATCACGTACTCTTGTCCCCATGATAGTAAAAAGGCAGTGGCATTGACTTAAGAGCCCGGAACTTCCCAACGTTATTCAAGTGCTCATTTTCCAATCTGAACGGTAAAAAATGCGGCCACGTAACTACCCGTAATGAGCAGAATTTAGAAAGATGGATTTTATATGCAGCTAAGGAGTCAGACCTGAAGAAGTTCCAAATGCCACGGCGAAGGATTTCCAAACAGGCGACAACTGCAATTAAGGCCCTTCTGCGGAGGAATGGTACTTGGAAACCAAGAACTAATTGCATCCATACAAGTCTTAGTAGGATGTTAATAACCTGCCATCAGGGATCATACATGTTAGATTATCAGGCTTCTATGTTGATCTGATAAATCTATAATTTGCTGACACAAACTTACTATGGCTGCAAAATATATAATCTTTTTTGATATGAGGAGCTTATCCCTGAGCCAGGGGTTTTTGGAATTCCTTCGCAAGAGCCCCCAATCTATTACAATGTCCCAGTACGTGTTACTAATTGTAGCAACTCCTGAACTTGCAGCTGCCATGATCCTCCACAAAAAACCCTTTCTGAGATCAAAAACCGTCCTCATATGAATGGCAAAAATTGTTGAGCAATATCTGAGGCCGTTAAACGCATGGATGGAATCTCCTTCCTCAAACCATCGACGTAGGCACTATCATAAAAACATGATTGTAAGAACCTTTAATCACAGTGCTTGTTATAAAATAGATGGAACATGAGAAAAAGATGCTAGTTTTTTGGAAGATCAAGGGGTTGAACCTTTAAATGAGACAAACAGAAGTAGTAATAGTGCTGCACATGAAAAATAGTATATACTAGTAGTATACTTTGGGTACCTGAAGTAGACGAGCCCAAAATGGAACAGCTGCAATAGCAACGTAAAAGATTTGATAAATATGACTTGTTTGGCACGTGTTTGACCTCCTTTTGAAGTCACCCCATCCATAATAGCAGATATAAAATTCCAGACTCCTGAAAGCCTGAACCTGAATTTATCATAGTATAGCACATCATCAGAATTCAAAAAATCTCTCTCCTTCTTGAGGTGTTACAATTGAGCAATGAATAAGCATAAGTTGGGACCTGGCTAGTGAACTGATCTGCCAAGAAAAAGTCGGGGAAAGTAACCTACATAGTTCAACCAAAACCATATCAAATGATTTTCTGGACAGCTAGTACTTAATTTGTGCAACATGCAGTTGCATGAGTACATAGTTGGGTACCTTATAAAGGGGAGCACAAAGACAGTGCCACGAACATATGATGAGAGAGAAGCGACCTGAACGGTATATGATGTTCAAAGGACAAAATAGTATAATAAGCACCACCTGCAACGTAGACTTGTCAAAACTAATTTTTCCTTAAACAATTTGTTAAAAGTTAAAATTAATTCCTCGTTTGAACAGTTGAAAGTAAATAGTGTTGTAAACCAGATATGACAAGGAAAAGGCTGTTTGCTTGAACTTACAATTACAAGGCCTAATGGCACCAATTCAGTGATTGTCTTGTAACTTCCTGTTCTAGGATCCATTTCCATATCCAGGTTCGAAAGTACAGCAGCCAGTGTTAGTACTGAAAGACCAGAGGCAACGAGGAGGATATCTCTATAACCCATGGATTGTTTTCCCTCCTTGTAACCGAATATAAAGGGATAGTTAATCCGAAAACGTCTCCATAGGTAGATGTTTATCGAGTATAAGACCAAATGTAGGATTATGAAACCAAACAGACTGCAAGAAAATCTCAATAATCAGGAGATTAGTATTGAAGAGGGAAAAAAAAAATCAATACAGATGTCTGGCCAAAACATGCCTGTAAAGTGGGAATATGTTGTCCATGTATTGTCCTCTTTCTTGACTGTTAAGAAGATTTCTTGCATGGATGGAGATAATGAATCCCGCTAGCAGAGCAATTGTGCAGCCACAGAAGAGACCTGCAGCGGAAATGTGGTTAACATAGATTTCAAGTCCAGAAACTGTAAATCTGTATCCAAAAAAGTAGTAGTAGAAATTCATCGTGCAAGATAACTGCTGTAACGCTTGCCTAAGAAAAATGTTATTCTGTGCTTTTCTCTTTTAGCTTGTGGCCATAGAAGTTTCATTCCTGCCTTGCGATTTCCACTAGCAAAGTGTTTTATTATTGTAGCCTCAACTCTTTCTGTTAGTTTCGTAATCTGAGGATATAAAAGAGGAATCCAGAAGGATCAAAATTTTAAACGTTGTGCCCAATTTTTCTGAAATCTATATTACAATAACATGATATGATTCATGCTAAACCTCGTCAGAGTTCCCAAGATATGATCTGTCAACCATTTCTAGATATGATTTTGATGCATTCCTTGAGGTGATCTGCGTGAATCAGAGGATAAGAAAGAGATATTCTGAACAATTGGATAAGAACCTTGCATTCCTAGAGTTCCCAAGAATTTTGAACAATTGGATAAGAAAGAGATATTCTGAAGCTTATCGATGACTGAAAATTTTTTGCTACCTTATCATGCTTCTTCATGATCTTAGAGAAAGCCAACAGATTCAAGGAACTGCCAAAAGAGGGAACAATATTCTAGATAAATTAAATGATGCAAACTTGTCCACATTTTTTTCCCTCCTTAAAAAAATAATAAATACTCTAGAATCTAATGATAGCAGAAAGATAAAAAGAGAGTAGTTTTATTTTTGTTACCAGTAGCTTTTGAAAAGTCGAAGCTTTCGATGGAATTCAACAAAAGCCCGTTTCATTTCTTCCTCTGCTCTCTTTAACTCCTCCTTTGTGAATGACAGTTCAGGTTTGGAGCAAATGAAGACATTTTTCAAGGTTGAGACTGGAGTTCTTGGTTGAATATTGATCCTTGTATGTTCCAAGATTTTTAATTTAGGAGGCACAAATCCCTCGGCAACATTTAATTTGCCTTTTTCTGGCGACCTCTGATGATGGCTTCGTGATGTATTCCCTGGTCTCATTTCATCCCTGGAGATCCCTTCACTGCTCATCTCAACCTCTTCAATCGAATCCATAAATGACCGACCTTAACATTCATGAAAGTTAAAACATAAGTAAGCATTTTGAACTTTTCTAGTAAAATATTCCATGTACATTGCTTTTGTGGACTAGGATAATTCAAGAAATTTTCTTTACCTTGTCTTGCACGAGCAACTAAATTTGGAGACGAGGCTTCACTATTGGATAACGCAACAATATCATTTCCATTGGCGACATTTTTTAAATTTTCCATTGGATTCTCTACCCTTATTCGAAGAGCAATGAGAGTATCCATCTGCTTACTCAATTCCTCTGCCTCAGTCTTCACTTCATTTACTTTTTCCTTGTAGAATTTAAGAACCTTGTTAAGTTCATCATCCAATCTCTGGAAAAAAACAAGTTCATGCTCTCCCAGTTCGTCAGATGACATAAGAAACATGGTTTGGTTGTGGCTGTCTGTTTCGTCTTGTTGCTGCTGTGCTGCACTTACTAGTATTACTTTATCATCATTGTTTCCGGGGGACACCCTTGGAGTGTCGTATCGACTTGTCAGTCCACTAAAGGCTCTGTAAAGAGAGAGCCTTCGCCTTAATGTACCTGCTGGGGTTCTTAAGACTGATGCTGATGCATTGCTTGGACGAGAATTCAAGATATCTTTCAACAACTTCTTGAGATAATTATAGTCCATGTATGCCTGCTCCCATTCCTGCACCATCTGGGAAGCAAATTCCTTCCCAAACTTCATCTTTTTGAATCCTCTTTCCTTCTTCAGATGGTTTAGAAAGCTTTTGCAAAGGAAATAAGAGAATTTGATTGCTTTGACAAGCTTTAATTCTTGAATCTTGTTTGTTGGTTTTCCGTAAATTTGTTAGATGCGATGTGCGCCTAAAACTAAATGTTTTTTTGATGCTAGAATGCAACATTGCCACAAGGGCAAGCTTAAAAGCAAAATAATATCACCAATGTAATAATGCAAATTTTCCTAACTCGGCAGCATAATTAAAACGCCGCCCTGATCTTCTTTTCGTTTGAATTTTCAGCTCGTACTTCTTGTAAAAAAAAACTTGGACTTTTATCTCAAAATTAATTGGTTATGAGTGGAGTGACTATGAGAAGTCTTTGCAATTTCGATGTAGGATATTATTCTTTTTAACAGTTTTAGTTGAGACATACGAGGGCCCCAAATCGACCTGATTAGAAACTGTCCTAGCCAACTGCGCGCTAGTTGAACTAGTCTATGTCTCCAATCATTAATGTTAACCTTAAAATATGGATAATGATAAAAAAGGTTCATTATCAGATTTCTTCCCATTTGAGGCCCCATAAACGATGAGTAGTCCCTTTAAAAATAGGACCATATCGTCCTTGTCCAGTGTATTTAGTCTCAATTCGATTTAATGTTGCCAACTAACCTTGAATCTGCCATTAAATCTGAGCTTGGACTACTACAACTACTACTACTTCCAAATTAAAAATGAATTACAGAAGATGAAATGTGTTATAAGCAATACTTCCTTCATTAATCAAGAGAAAACTTTTTCTTTACCATATATATATTGTTTAAATTTGTATTCATAGCTTTTGTTTTCAAGGATGCCCACTGCCCAGTTAACGTTTGCAGGTCGATGGAGACACAATTTGCAACGACCAATGAGCTGTACAAGATAATTGCCAATAATCAGCCTCCGCCCGTGGAATTTTACTTCAGCTCTCTCTCTCTCTCTCTCTCCATCAATTTCAGGTTTATTGAAAAGTCCTTACGTGGGCCTTGTTCTGCTGATTACAACGATTAGGAGGGACAGTGGGACCATGTAAAGACTTGACCCATTTATTAAAAGTAAATGTGATTCCTTATACATTACTACTCAAACACAAATTTTAAAAATCAATGAAATATTACAAAAAAGTAGTTCACTTGTTAACCGTTTTTCTTGTTACAACTTCTATGCAGTTGTTTTTTGCGTTATTTTACTTGCAACATTGGGATATATTTTTATATAATACGGAAAAATAATAGAATTTTTTAAGTAATGGCTGGTGTGAAAATGTGAAACAAAGTTGGCCTTTTGTTCGTAAGGTTATTAGACGGATATTGGGCCAAGAGTTTTTATTTTAAATTTGGGTCAGGCTCAAGCTTTTCGGCTCAAGTCTTAATTGCCTACGGCCCACTTTGTTAGAAAACGCAAGGACTTTAAGCTATGGCAATAACGATGTTAGGGTTAGCTGGGCCTGTAGGTCGGCGGATTGAGCACCAAACTGGGCCTCTAAGTCAGGAAATAAAAATACTTCAAAAACACAACCCCTGGTCAAAGCTATGGCCAGATCAAAATGTTCATCCAGCAACAGCACTATTGGCTAACACACAATAGCCAAAAGAAATTATGAACTCAAGAAATGGACGTGGAAATGAATAGATGGTCGATTAGTTAGAACTTTTATAATTTCATTCCAAAGATCGAGAGAGTTCAAATCTCATCAACGCCAAAATTCTCTTTCTCCCATGAAATAGTATAGGTTTATCGAAAAAGAAAAAAAAAAACCTCAAGAAATGTCTCTTGTTGTACGAATGTAAAGCTGGTACAATCTATATGGTGTATACAAGTTTGTATATATGTTATAAAATTAATCATTTTCACGATTCTTTTGAATGATAAAATTCAAATTTATGGCGAATGTGCAATATGACAGTACAAAAATTAATTCCAATTCATGAAAACAAAAAAAAAAAAATTTAACTGATATGGAAATCCTTCCCTTGAAATTGTCCAATATAATTGTATTGATTTAATAATATGTTTTCGATGTTGGAGTTATTAAATAAAAGTTAGAATAAAAAGGGTATATTCCATTAATTCCTCAAATAATTTACGACACAAGAAAAACTCTCAGCAAAAGTTGGATTTTGGGTAATAAATCTGAGTTGCAGAAAACTGTGTCTCTCTCTTTAAAAATCAATCACTAGCCACTATACACTGACGGCTGATTTATGTATACAGAAGAGCAGCAGTCAGGTAATCAAAAAGGCGAAAAGATAAATTGGAAGAGAGCAATATTAAGCTACTCCTTTTGTCATTCAGCTGCAATGCATGTACAGTTACATACTCTTGTCTCCATCGTAGTAAAAGGGCAGTGGCACTGACTTAAAAGCCCGGAACTTCCCTACGTTGTTCAGGTGCTCGTTTTCCAGTCTTAAACAGTCAAAACACAGCCATATAACCATCCATCAGCAGTGTGCACAGTTTAGGAACATATTATTAAGTATGCAGCTAAATAATACCATGCATCAAGATTAGGAAACGTCTGTTTTAGCGTCATTAATTTTCTGGATTTCCTTAGTCCTACAATTTGAAGTTCTTATGAGGACAATTAACATTGTCAGCATCATCTTATTGCCTGTTAATCTGAACAACTAGTAACAGTTTTAGTATCTCAGTTATTTCAAGCTAATTGCAAATGTAGTTCTTTCAATATTGTTAGTGAATCAGACCTGAAGAAGTTCCAAATACCACGGCGAAGGATTTCAAGACAGGCAACAACTGCAACCATAGCTTTCCTGTGGAGGAATGGTGCTTGAAAATCAAGAACTAATTGCATCCAAACAAGTCTTAAGAGAATATTAGCGACCTGCCATCATGTGATAAGACCTGTCAGCGAAGTGTAAGGAAAATAATCTGCCAAATAGTACCTGTAAGAATGATTGGACTCAAATTTTGATCATTCACACCTTAATCAGCTAATAATGCTAGTACTTACAATGGCTACAAAGTAGATCTTCTTGTTTGATACGAGGAGCTTCTCTCTAAGCCAGGGGTTTCTGGAATTCCTTCGCAAGAGGCCCCAATCTATTACTATGTCCCAGTACGTGTTACCAATTGTAGTAACTCCTGAACTAGCAGCTGCCATAATCTTCCAAAACATTCCTCTTCTGAGATCGTATATTGTCCTCATTACAACAGCAACAATTGTTGAGAAGTACTTGAGCCCGTTAAGCACATGCACCTTATTGCCATCCTCAAAGCATCGACGAAGGCACTGCGTACAGCATTTTACATTTAATTTAATCCCCTTCAGAATTTAATTCACAGGTCATGAAATGGAAGAGTAACTCAGTATTAAGCCCAAAAAAAATAATATAGGTACCTGAAGAACGCGAGCCCAAAAGGGAATGACTGCAATGATGATATAAAAAATTTGATAAATTTCACTATCTTGACACTTGTTTGATCTCCTTTTGAAGTCTCCCCAACCATAATAGCAGACATAAAATTCCAGGCTCCTGAAAGCCTGAATCTGTATTCACATACCAGAACATCAGATAAATGAGTAATGGGGTACTAGGACATCTTTTCTCCAGTTCAGAGGCCCCGGAAAAAATGAAAAATAACAACAGCCTCTTTTTTTTTTTTTTTTTTTTTGCTCTTTAAATGTTACAATTAAGGATTGTTTCGGACCTGACTGGTGAGCTGATCAGCCAAGAAAAAGTCTGGAAGAGTAACCTACAAAATGCAACTAAACAATATAAGGTGATTTTTCAGGAGTAGTAATTAATATATGCAATATTCAATTTGAAAAATTCTGCAGATACCTTATAAAGAGGAGCACAAAGACAGTGCCATGAACATTGAATAAGAAAGAAGCGACTTGACCGGTATATGATGTTGAAAGGACAAAAGAGTATAAGAAGCACTACCTGCAAGGTAGTGTTATTGTCAAACTAATTTTTCCTTCAGCAATTACTCAAAATCAAAATCAAACCTTCTTCTTGTTGGGACACCTGAAACTAGTGTTGTAAAATAATATGCTTTTTGGAACAAAAGCGATTGTTTGTAGTAGGCTTACAGTTACAAGACCTAATGGCACCAATTCAGTGAGTGTCTTGTAGCTTCTTGTTCTAGGGTCCATTTCCATGTCAAGGTTTGAAAGCACAGCAGACAATGTGAGTACTGAAAGACCAGAAGCAACGAGAAGGAATTCTCTGTAACCCATTGATTCTTTTCCTTCCTTGAACCCAAATATAAAGGGATAGTTGACTCGAAAACGCCTCCATAGGTACATGTTAACCGCGTATAAGACCATATGAAGGACGATAAAACCAAACAAGCTGCAAATTATGATGTCCCTCGTTAAAGAAGTAGAATGTGTTATAAATTAGCTCTCTCATTTCAATTCTGACCACAGTGTCATTGAAGAAGGGATAGAAACTAATTAACTAGCCAAAGAACACCTGTAAAGTGGGAATATGTTTTCCATGTATCGTCCTCGTTCTGCATTTTTGAGAAGGTTTCTTGCATGGATAGATACAATAATGGCAGCTATCAGCGCGATTGAGCAGCCAGAGAAGAGACCTGCAGGCAAGCTGGTTCTTAAATTGCAAATTTAGAAATTGTATTCCTGAGTAACTGTGAAAAATGGCAGCTTGAGAGGTTACCCAAGAAAAACGTAACTCTGTGCCTCTCTCTTTTGGGCTGTGGCCTTAAAAGCTTCATGCCTTCCCTGTGATTTCCATTCGCAAAGTGCTTTACGATTGTAGCCTCCACTCTTTCTGTTACTCTAGTAATCTGAGCAAATAAAGTAGAAAACCCGAAGTAGCAAAGTGTTTATAAATTGTGCCTAATTTGCTAAACCAAGAGAATGTGTCACGGTTCAGAGCAATAACCTCATCAGAGTTCCCTAGATACGAATTGTCAACCATTTGTAGATAAGATTTTGATGCATTCCTTGAGGTGATCTGCTTGAACAGAGATGAGCAAACTTTTCAAGTTCTGGAAATCAAAAAAGAAACCCTGAAGCTTACGTTGATTGAAAGGTGCAATTTAATACCTTGTCATACTTCTTCATGATCTTAGAGAAAGCCAATAGATTCAAGAAACTGGAACAAATATTTACGTTGAATTATGCATATGCATCTGTTATATTTCCTTAAAACTATGAATATCTAGCTATATCAGATAAAGAAGAGCCGCTAGTATTATTTTTGGTACCAGTAGCTTTTAAGAAGTTGAAGCTTTTGATGGAATTGAACAAAAGCCTGCTTGATTTTTTCCTCAGCTTTCTTTAACTCCTCCTTGCTGAATGACAGATCGGACTTTGAGCTAATGAAGACATTTTTCAAAGTTGAGACGGGAGTTTCTGGATCAACATTGACCCTTATATGATCCAAGACTTCTAATTTCGGAAGCGAAAATCCCTCAACAACATTTGAATTGCTTTTATCTGGCATCCTCTGATGAATCTGATGATCACTCTTCGATTCATTCCCAGATGGTCTCATTTCATTATCTGAAATTCCTTCGCTGCTCATCTCAACTTCTTGAATTGCATTCATACGAGACCTTGCTACAAATTTATAGGAAGATGCACATCAATTAAACATATCAGTTTCTACAAGACAACATAAGCATATAGTCTGGACTATACATCCTGACAATATCTTTACCTTGTTTTCTCCCGTTATTTGGAGGAACAACCGAATCTGGTGGTGGTGGGGCTGTACCATTAGTTCCATTATAGGCACCTTTTAACTCTATCACTGGATTATCTACCTTGATTCTTAGAGCAACGAGAGCGTCCATCTGCCTGCTTAATTCCTCTGCCTCCGTTTTTACATCATTTACCTTTGCCTTGTAGAATTTAAGTACTTTGTTGAACTCATCATCCAATCTCTTGAAGAATACAAGCTCATATTCTCCCCCTTCTTCTGATGACATTAGAAACATTGTTTGGTAGCTCCCTTCTGTATCATGATCTTCTGGTTGTTGAACTGCACCAACTAGTATTACTTCATCCTCATTAGTTTTTCTAGGGGAACCTCTCAGACTGTTGCGATGACTTGTCAGGCCACTAAAGGCTCTGTACAAAGAAAGCCTTCTCTTTAAGGTACCTTTTGGAGTCATTAACCCTGATGTTGAAGCAATTCTTTGTCGAAAATTCAAGACATCTTTCAGCAACTTCTTGAGATAGTTGTAGTCCATGTATGCTTGCTGCCATTCCTGCACCATCTGGGAAGCAAATTCCTTCCCAAACTTCATCTTTTACCCAGCTAGTTGGGAAAGCAAAGCACCCTCTTTGTTTTACCAGATGGATTAATGAGGGTAAGTTCTACTGTTTTCCAAGTTTTCAGATGGGTTTGCAGTTTTTCTGAAAGTGAATGACAGAAAGCCTGATTGGTTTAACAAGATTACATCATCACGTTTTTGGGGGGCAAGGTGATATATCATATGTCTTCTTTGCAAATCTGCAGATTACATCAAAGTTGTTTGAAGCATTATTCCAAAGCAAGAGGAAAAGTTTTTTTGACGCTGATTGCGCCTAAACCACTGGAATGTAATAATAAATAGTAGTACGTAAGAAAAGATGCAACGTGCTTGATATGCGACTAAATCTGTAACACTAGTAAACTAATAAATTGTCCCCAAAACAGTTTTTTTCTCCCCCACTTGTGAGTCAGTAATTTTTTTTAATAATTATTTTTCAGTAACATTTATTTTGTAAGACTTTGGAGTAATCCATCTGTTTCGAACCAGCCCAACTACTAGATACCTTAGCAATGTTAGGATTAGTAACATGTCTAACTCGTAAATACCAACAAAAAGGTCACCAGCGACAACATCATTATGGTCAGTCCAACATAAAATGACAATTCTTTGAAATGAGGTCCACCACATCCATTCTTGGTAGATTAGGTCTTTACACGCCTCCATGCATTCAATGTTGTTGGCCAACTCCAGCCTGCCCTTATAATTTACTTTCCATTGAGTATAAAGCTTTAGGCTACTTTTTTCTTAGAAGGAAAAATCAAGGTCATGCTTCGCATTTATTAACAGAAAACATATTATTCTTCATTAGCTTGTAAAAATTTTGATCGCCAGTTGTTCCGTACCCGAGTAATCATTTCATGTTGCAGTTCGCGGATGTCCATTAATCTGGTCGCCAGTTGCAAAGATGCTTGGAATATGTTTGTCTTCGGAAGAATTCTCAAGGAATTCGTCTCCAAGACTCCAACCTTTAATTTGACCTTGTTTCTGTTCCGTTTCCACTTTTACCCCCACTAGACAGGTGGGCGGCTGGAAGTGCTCGCTTCCATGTAACATGGAATACAGTTTTTTCAAAATTTAAATTAAAAACATACAAAAATACATTTACAAAAAATAATCTTTATAACTATTATAATAACATTTTTTTAAAAACACAAAAAGAATAACTACGCTATCCAAAGGGAGGCGTACAAAGGTTCACTTTAGATCACAAGGTATATTCAAGATAGACCAAAAATTAAAAAACCACTGGATAACATACAGATTTAAATAAAAACTCTCTACTGCAAAAACTGGTTCAAGTGTTGACGTTTCGAGTGTTCTTAACCTACAAACAACAATTTTCTCTGCTGACTGTCACTGTATTTAGAGATCTGAGAATGATCATTATGCTGCAAAAATTAGTTCAAGGTGTAAGCATGCTCATTTTATGCTACAAATATTGTGAAATAAGATTTATAATAAAGTCTCAGAGAAAATGAACTATAATGAAAAAGCAACTTGGCCATGAAATCCGGGACGCTGGCCAAGGAACCAATGCCAACAAGTTTCAACTTTGACATGAAAAAAGCATCTAGCTGCAGTGAGAATCATAAGAGACAGAGAGAGAGAGAGAGAGAGAGAGAACCAAAAATGCGTCCTAACAGACCTTCCCAATTCTTTGGGATTTTATTTATCATCATATAAATAAAGCAAAAGCCTAAAGGCTTAACACACACACAATAATTGAGTTCGCACTCTGAATAACTGGAGTATATTTATTTCTTCTCAAACACAAGGCTGCAAGAAACTCTGCTTAAAACACACAGACACTTCTTAAGGGAAGCATGTCAACCCTTTATTTAGTAGTAGTAGTAGTGGATTCAAACAGCATGATCCCCTAACAGGCAACCACTTTAGCATTTCTCTCACTCATCGTCATAGTCGTTGCGGCTGTGGTGGTGGTGATGCTTGTAGCGATGCTTCTTTTCCTCATCATCATCAGATTTCTCCTCTCCCTGCCAATATGAGACGTGACATCATAAAACTAATAACAAGTACGGAAAAATTATCATGATAAATAATCCGCATGCTCTTATGAGAATACTATAGATTTGAAGAACATCATTAGTGTAATGGTTGCAGTGACCCCTGCAGCATGATCTACTCTTACCTTTGGCCTCTTTGACCATCGTCTAAATACTACGTGCTCATTCCACTGCAATAGACTAATTTCACAATCACGCAAAACAGAGACATCATTGAACTAGTTACTTAGACTCCAAAATTTTTATGTTCTTTCAACTTATATGTGTTTCTATGTAATTTATCCATACGTCCCTTTTACTAACATGTTCTATGTGCACACAATCATATCCATGCACAACATCTGCATCTATTTTATTTCACGGCTATGCTTAAACAACAACGTTTGACAAACTTAGACAAACATCAAATGCATCTCTACGCCCAATTAATATGTTAGTCCAAATGAACAAAGCACCCTCACATTTACATACAAAACATTCAAAATAAAGAAGCCCAATTAACCAAGCAGACATAAGAAACAGATTCAACCTGATTACGCCAACCAATAAACAACATTAAAAGGACAAATTTATTGTAGTAAATTCTTATCAAGCACAAAAGCTGTAATCTTCAAACTGATACCGAATTCCCAATAAGAGTTGGAAATGGGCTTACATATTTCTTGCGGCCATAGCCCTCCTCCTCCTCCTCCTCAACAGGCCTTCCATAAACGGGTCTGCGGTAATCCTCTTCCTCAGACTTTCCATAACTGGGCCTCTCATAGCTTGATCCACCATACCCCCCCTCACTCTCTTGACTCTCGTAACTGGGCCTCTCAGGTCTCCTTCCAGATCCTCCATACCCACCTCCACCACTCTCCTCCTCCTCGCCATAGCTAGTCTTCCTCCCATACCCGGAACCAAATTCCGAAGTGGGCTCATCATACTCACCCTTTCTCCCGTAACCAGATCCATATTCCGAACTGGGCCTCTCATACTCCGGTCTCCTGCCGTAGTCGGATCCAAAAGCCGGAGTTGGCCTCTCGTACTCGGAACCGGGCCTCTGATACCCGGATCCATATTCCGAACTGGGCCTCTCATACTCAGGTCTCCGGCCAAACTCGGATCCATACTCCGGAGTTTGCCTCTCATATTCGGAGCCGGGCCTCTGATACCCAGATCCATGCTCAAAACTGGAAGGCTTTTCATAATCTGGCTTCTTGCCATACCCGGATCCGAAACCGCCACCTCCATACTCGCTTTCTCCACCATATCCACCGGCGCCGGGGCGGTTCATCCCAGGCTGGAAGCCATAGTTGGGTTGAGGATTCTCAAACCCATATCCACCTCCACCTTCCACAGATGGGACACCAAAGGAAGGAGGTGGGGGTCCAGGACGACCCGGGCGGGGGTTGGGTCGGACATAACTCTTGTACTCGTTGTCAAGGGCCTCGTCAGCGTAGGCGGAGGGCTCAGCATAGGAGGAGTACTGGGGGCGGTCGTAGTCGAAGTCCAAGGACTCTGATGAGGAGCTGGGGTAGCAGGTTTCCTCAGAAGGGGGAACTGGGCGGCCGTAAGTCAAAGTGATGTCGTATCCACCACCGTAAGGGGTGGGATCATACTCGTCAAAGTCATCGACATCGTCGCCTCCGCCGAAGTGACCTTTTGGGAAGTAAGACATGGTTGATTGACTGAATCGATGGATCCGGAGCAACTGACGGTCTGTGATGAGCCTATAATTTCTCTCTCTATATTTTATGTCCCGGGATTTTGCTGTTTACGGTGTCGTTTCGTATGGGCTAAGATTTAGGCGACGTGTCGGCGGATTTACTGGTTTGTCCAAAAATGGACCTTAGATCTATCCAAAATAAATGGATTTGGACCCCATAATTACTTTTGATTAGGGCTATTCAAAAAAAATTGAAAAATTAAAAAATCGAGAAAATCGACTTGTCCCAAATCGAAAAAGAGGGTAACTAAGCCGGTTATTAGCACCGAGTCGAGTAGCGGATTAGATAGCGGTTCACATCTTTGTGAACCTGTGAGTACTCGTCCTGGTCCATAGTGAGGAGTAATTTTATCATTTTTCGTATGTGGTATTGTTTTACTAATTCATTATTTTATTTTTTTGATTTATTTTATTGTTATTACTAAATTGTATTTATATTTCATCTTGACTAATGAACATTGACTATTTATTTTATTATTTAGATGTTCATTTGACTATTTATTAAGTATTTTTTTTTATTTCTATGGCTGCTTGAGATATGAGAATGAAGTTTGAAAAAGACTATCTGTTTATTTGGTTTTTTGTTTTTTTGGTTGCTTTAAAAATTACAATTTTATGATGAAATTTAACTTAAAGATCATTGATACTTGTGTTATTAGTGATTTAATGATGATTTACAATTTTTTTTGTTTTATTTTTTATTTTAAAAATAGTGGTGAATTATGATTGACCGGGTCAGGATCCGACTAATCTGAACTAATTTTGCGAGTAACTGGAAGGTCGAATACTCGCTACATGTAGATCGATTCACGGTTTAAAATTTTACTAAACTGGTAGGACCGAAATTTTTTCCGGTCCATAAACACCCTTCCTTTTGATTGACTTCAATAATAGGCTACGCAATTTTTAATTTTTTTACCTGAAAATATCGTGAACAAATTATCTAATTTGTGTTCTCAAATATTGAAAAAATAATTTAATGATGTATATGACAAATTTAAATTGGAGTACGATAATACGTGCTGACATTGCCCGTATGCCAATGCGATAATTTAATTATGTTCATGCCAAATGTTGCCTATACCAAGGCTTTTGTGCTTTTATACACATTTTTCAAATTGCTGCACTTGTTACTTTTCAAATTGCTATTCTTGTTACTTTTTCTGTAGTCATATAGCCTAAAACTTTTCTGAAAATTGGGAATAGAAGGTCCAGAAAATATCTCATTTTTTTCACCACAAAATCCTATTTCGAGGTAGTAGAGTGAAACTTATCTTGATTATCATACTCTGCCATCAAAATGGATAATTATTTCCCAATGATATAAGTGTGAGGAAAATCTGTGTAATGATGTGTACTATTCGTACATATGATGTGAAGAATGTAGTGACAAATACATGTGAAGTGTTGAAACGAACAAGCTGTAACAAGGCCTTACATATCTATCATTGATTCTGTTAAATTAATAACGTGTGTGTCTTATTAAAAGTGGAAAAATAGCATGTAATATTGAAAATTGCTACTCATGGTTGTTAAGGTGAGCTAAGCAAAGTGTAAGTGTCAAAAGAAGCTCTCCCCTGATCAGTATGACAAATGTTGTAAGGAGTAGCTGTAAAGAATTGAAATAAACAGTTCTGTGATTGCCTCTCTAAAGTTACAGTTTTGAACAAGTAAATAGAAATATGCATCAACTACTAAGTGATAATATTATAAAGAAAATATGCCACAGCTTTTGAATCATTTATGCGTTAATACAATGTTACCGCCTATGGATAGGATTCATGAATAAAAATACTCTATGTCCACAAATCAAATCTTCAACTATTAATCTCTAATTGCTTTATAATCTCACTGCTTTAAACACAAAGATAATACAATAAGTTAGAACAACAAAATATATAAACATTTATCTATGAACATTTAGCTCAAAACAACTATCATACACATTCCTACATAATCAAACTTGTTTAGCATCAATCTGCAAAACCAAAATCCGCTACAAAATGGCAAAAACTGATCCTCATGATTGAAACAAACTTATGCAAAATCAAAGATAGAAAATCTATTTTCTTCAGCACCACCTGCTTTAAACAGACGAAACGATTAGCTAGGACAACTTCGTCATTCGTATAAATCCACCGCATGTACTTCAGCCTTCTTATGCCATCCTTAACACCCATGTCTACTTCATTACATCAAGAATTTAATAGGCTTGTAAAAAATAAATATCATTTCTCAAAAAAAAAAAAAACACATAAGAAGAAAAAAAAAATCTAAAAACACAAAAAAATGTATATACATATATATAAAAAGAAACCAGTAAAAGGGGGAAAAAAAACAAGGCACCAAAATACCCGCGCGATGCGCCGGACTCCCGTAACCAGTACTAAAATGTGGAAATAAGGTTTGTTAATGGGAATTTGGAAACGAATAAAAAGTCGAGTATTTAATTTTCACCTTAGAGGTTAAGTTAGGAGTTTAAAGGCCTGTTTTTAATAATTTTTTTATTTGATTTTAATTTTTTATTTTTTAAAAATTTATTTTGTGATGTTCTCAATTATTTTTTGTACTATTTTTTTAAGTTTTTAAGTAAAAATCAAGAACAATTAATTTTTAATTTTTTTAAAATTAATTTTTATAAAAATAAAAATTTATTAGCACCGTTTACTTTTACATTGTAACAGTGTAAATTGATAAAAGATAAGATTCCATTATTGCCGTCTCCTCAACTTTCACAGGTTCGTCATTCTTTTCTTCCTCTGCGTTTAGTCTCCGCAGTTGGTATTCCCATTTTCCCATGCCAAGAAGATTTTAAGTCCATCGAACAAGAGGAATTAAGCCAGAGTCCTCTAAACTCAGCCACTATTTTACTAGCATTCCACAGAACACAACACAAAATCACGGAATACACAAATAAAGGCAAAAAGTGGGAAATGGGGTCGAGAGTTCTAACTGTGGCACAAGATGGTTGTGGTGATTTCAAGACGGTGCAGGAAGCCATTGACGCCGTTCCTTTCTGCAACACCTGTCGAACCGTGATTCGGGTGGCTCCCGGTGTTTACAAACAGCCCGTGTACGTACCTAAGACCAAGAACCTCATTACGCTCGCCGGTTGCGTCCTGAAATTACTCTTCTCACCTGGTATAACGCTGCCACTAGTATTCAACATCATCAGGTCCCTCCCTTTCTATCTTCTTCTATGGTATTTTACTATTTTTGTTTACCCTGTTGGAATTTGTGTAATATTTTCTTTATTGTTTTTGCTTAGGCATCGCGGGTTATAGGAACAGGGACGTTTGGATGTGGGAGCACTACTGTGGAAGGAGAGGATTTTATTGCTGAAAATATCACCTTTGAGAACTCTTCTCCCAAAGTAATCATCTTTTTTTCTGTTTTTTAACCTTGTCCCTTTCATGGTTTAATTGCTGCTTTTTATTTGTTTCTTTCCTTTATTTCACAAGTAGAAAGTTGATGAACCAATCAATTAAAAAAAATGAATCTTTATTACGCATACTAATCTTTTGTCCTCTGGGTTTATTGATGCCATTGTTTTTAGTGCATCTTGTAAAGTTGCAATTTATATGTGGATTCAATAACGGACTGATGAGCATTCTGTCGATTCTTTTACTTCTGATAACTGTTCTTCCTTGTTAGATCATGAGTATTATTGATAAGAGAAACATGAAACGAAAATCTAAATGACCAATATTGGGTGTATTGTCCACTCAGTTAAGAACTGCACGATTAGCTGGATGTTGCAGCATTTGGTCGTTCCAAAATATTATCAATTTATTCACTCGCAGATGCTGTAGTCATCACGTTAACTTTCCTTTATAGGGTTCAGGTCAAGCTGTGGCTATTCGAGTGACAGCTGATCGCTGTGCATTTTACAATTGCAGATTCGTTGGATGGCAGGTATTTAGATGGACGCATTAGTAGTAGCTGGAAAGTGTTTTATTAAAAGTATACAGAGGTTTGGATTGATGTGTTTGAACTTGAAAACGATGAAAGTTTTGGTAGTAG
The DNA here is from genome assembly GCA_024721245.1 of Mitragyna speciosa. Taxonomy (NCBI): domain Eukaryota; kingdom Viridiplantae; phylum Streptophyta; class Magnoliopsida; order Gentianales; family Rubiaceae; genus Mitragyna; species Mitragyna speciosa. The sequence continues at coordinate 2,068,464 of CM045561.1, read as the reverse complement.
ATAGTAGATATTGTAGTTTTGTTTTATTTGGATTTAGCTTGGTTTCTGAACCTTGCATATTTCCGCACTGATTGCAAAACATAGAAAGCTATAGAAAGAAGAGAAAACAAAGGAAGTAGATAGGTCAGTGGAAATGAAAGTTTACGGCTTCATTGTTAGACTAAATTTCTCATTTATCTAGGAAACTAAAAAGGAGAACATCATTTGCATAACTATTAACAGAAAGTAATATCACTCTTCAGAACCATAAAATCATCTAGTCTTCATTTTCTGATTTTGCTTTAATATGTTTTCTTCTATGAAAACTACACAGGACACGCTGTATCTGCATTATGGGAAGCAATATTTGAAGGATTGCCATATTGAAGGAAGTGTGGACTTTATTTTTGGTAACAGCACAGCACTTTTGGAGCATTGTCATATTCTCTGCAAGTCAGCTGGATTTATTACAGCACAAAGGTGAAAATCTTCCCAAGAGACAACTGGCTATGTATTCTCAACGTGTGCCATCAATTTTTAGTTTTGGCTTCAACTGATTTATAAATGTAGTTTGATTATTTTAAATGTAATCATTATTCCTTTTTCATTCTTGAAATTAATTCCACAAATGCTCTGTACTTTCGATGATCTGAGCAAGATGCCCTGTGAAACAATGCCCTTGATGGCTGGCTGTGTTGCAGAGGCACAATTATTTGATTCTATTTGATCATGGTTGTCTAACTTAGTCATGAGATGATATGCCTGGAGGGATGAAATTAGTATCACCGAAGAAGAAGATGGAATTATATGCTTGACCATATATGATTCTCTATTCACTACTTGTCAAATTGATGTCTGCTGAAATTGAACAGCCACATTGCCTTTTTGCTAGGTAGATTGTCTTTTCCCCATCACATTGGCATGATTTCATATTTTGCGTATATATTATATACATTCTTCCTATGGCAAAATTGGCACCGACTAAATTCTGCTAGCTGGCAAAAAGCACCCTGTTATATAATCCTCCAGTGATGTAATAATAGCCTGGACTAAACTTGTGAAAAATTTTCCCCTTTCATGGTAATATACTAAGTACTAACCAAGTAGCATGTTTTTAGGCTTTCTTTCCTCTGCAACATGCAGGAGCAAAAACAAAATCTCCTTTGGAAAGGCTTTCTTAATCTTTCTCATTCCTTAGTAGGGTTTGAGCTTCACCTGTAAATATGGATTTCTGAGTACTTCTCTGGGTTTTGTTGCTGCTGCAGCTCTACATTCGGACTATCTGGAAATCCATAGTTTCACGTTTGCACGTTAGTAGTTGTATAATTTGGTGTAATTTAATGTTCAAGGATCAATGCAGATGTGTTATTACCGGTAATGGCGAGACATCATACACATATCTTGGAAGACTAGGGGGACCTTTTGGAAGGGTTGTATATGCGTACACTTTTATGGATGCTTGCATTAAGCATGTTGGCTGGGACAACTGGGGCAAGCCAGAAAATGAAAGAAGTGCTTGCTTTTATGAGTACAGGTAAGCCTTTTATCTATTTTTGGGAATTGTGGAGAATGTTTATTATGTTAAACTTTTAAGATCACAAAAGGAAGTGGCATGTTCTTGGTTTTTTTTTTTTTTTTTTGTGAGATGAAGGGAAGGGAGAAGAGACGGAAAAAGGGGGGGGGGGGGTGTTAGTCTGGGAGAAGAAAAAGTTCTTTTTGATAATTAGAGAAACAAATGATTCTTTTTGGATTCCAACTTATCTAAACTAATAGGAAAAGTAATTATCATCCTAATCAAATAGCTTCACTTTTATAATTTATCAAATTACAAACCAGTTGGCTCGAGATGCATGATAATAAACAAAGCTGTTCTACAAAATTCAGTAGTTTCTCCTCGTGTGTATGAAGGAATGAGAAAAATATCAACTTCTGGAACTGCTATCTATAAAAGTTGGCAATTTTGAGATGGGTTCGCTTGCATCATACTTTTTCCCGTACTAGATTGTTCAATGGAATTTCAGGTGTTTTGAGCCAGGTAGTTGCCCCTCCAAACGTGTCAACTGGGCCAGAGAACTCTTGGAAGAAGAAGCTGAACAGTTTCTAATTCACACTTTCATCGATCCAAATCCAGAAAGGCCTTGGCTGGCTCAAAGAATGGCACTAAGGATACCATACTCAGCTTAGGATAATGTAAGAAGTTGGCTGTTTCAAAGGAAGACTCGAGGATATGCTAATTTGATTAGAATGGAGAAGTTAAATAAAATGCGGGGTTTCCTCAATCCTTATGAGAAACGAGCTTTGTATCTTCCGTGGATTGCAGACGAAAAAGATTACTCTCCACACTCAATAAAATAATCGGTCTTTTCAACATTTTGGTGATTGCAACTTCAGGTTTATACAGAAATGTAATTGATGAATTGCATTTGCAACCAGAAATTTACTCTATTTCCAGTTACGGGCAGTGCTGTACGGGTCTTTTTCAGTTTATCCGAATACTATTATTTGTTCTTTGAAGTCCCTATTACGGACGTTGCAATGCAGCTACACGTTGCCACTATAGCCGTCGAATGTTGCTAGAAGGTCAGCTTCTCCTCTAAATTATGCTTACAAGAGTTTAATTTCGAGGACTGAAAAATTTACTAAGAAGCTTTCCGTGGCGTAACCACCTGATTAAATACTAGTATTAGAATACTACCATGTTATTGTTGCTACTAGGGCTAGGCCTTGTTAACACACATCATATCTGGGTGAGAATGTAAATTATGACTAATCTTTAGAAAGTATAATGTTAACGTACTCATTTACCGATTCTCCATAGACTTTGTAATTTAAAATTTAAATACACTACATATTATAATACTTAAATCTTTGTTCTGAACTACATATTTTTGTGACGTGGCTAATTAAAATATAAAAATATTATGGGAGCATACCCTTAGTTTCAGATCATTAAGTAGATTACTATATATTCAAAAATTATTATGTTCAAAGTTATATCTCATATTTAGACAGCGCACAAATGGCAAAAACTTCAATATAAAGACATAACATCGTAAAATTAAACAAGAAGACGTTACACTTCTGTCAATCAGAGTATGAATTATAGACAATTTTGATTTATAGAGTGATGATTAAAATTTTATTTGTTGAAGGGTAAATTCTAAATGATGAGATTCAAAACCATTCAATGGAGATTAGCTATTTATTTTCAGTACAAATATAGCCCCCAATAATTAGTCAATTTCATGCGAGTGACAATACACGTGGCAAATTTCGACGAAATATACGTGGTTGGAGCTTGATTCATCCAGGTCATAAGGGCCCCACTATTGAAATGGTTATCTTTAAGCGCCAAATTCAGTTAAATGCTAAACGAACAAAAGATATGCTGCCTATTTCAGTCGCACATCCCCAATTAAGTAGCAGCAATTGTCCACACTATTAGCAAGAAAGGGGGAAGGAAAATGAGCGGTGTTTTGGTGGCGCCGTCGTACTGTAAGAGCCCATTACTTGGCAAAGGATGGAAGCAGAACGTCGTGGTGGTGGTGCCTCCAAGGTGGCAATGCGGCATCTTGGTCAGCGGCCAATCAAAGCTAAAGCCTTTGACGATTAAAGCACAGATGGCGAACCCTTCATCATATTCTTTGATAATCTCCACCGATGTCCCTCTCTTTGAAGTTCCTGGGGTATTATTACTCGTTAATATTGACTGTCTATTATACATTTTCTCAAGTACTTATTATTAAGCATTGATTGACCATAGAATTGACAAATTGAAATTTGTGGAATACTTTCAATTCTTCGAAATTTGTAGCAGGCTACTTTTGACCAATATCTTGATAATAAAATAAGAGTTTTTAGAGCCATCTTTCCTGACAAGGAGAGAAGTCAGCAACTCAATGAGGTAAGTGTTTCTCCAATTCTTGGACTAACGAATTTGCACTGATTAAATTGAATTAATCTTGTTATATGGAGATCGAGTCCCTTTGATTCACCATGTAAAAAAGAATGGCCATTCTTGGTTAGAATTTTTCCCTGATTGAGAGTGGCACTGGATCTTGTTTTAATTGAACACATAGTCTCAGGTAAAACTGTAAAACCATGGGAGCTGTACGTACAATATATGTGCTCTTCAGGTAAGCAAATGGACATTCTTACATAGGATGCCCGCCCGTTATGCATTGCATGCAATAACCTTTCTTTGTATGATTTGGGCCTGTGTGCGTATTGTTTCAATAGAATGCTTGACAATTAATCAGTGTGATACAGGAAGAATGGAGAATTAATATTCTACCCATAGAATTCCTGTTCATGACCGTCAAGCCAGTAGTTGACATGAGAGTGAGATGTAAATCACAAGGGATTGAGTACCCTCCTGAGATTCCTAGTGATATAACAAAGGTGGTTGAACTTGAAATTGTAAGTGAATTTGAGGGGTAAAAGTTGTACTTTTCATTTTCTGTTTGTTAGATTTTCTGTACTTACACAGCTTTTTCACTAGCTACTCACTAGTGATGTGTCTTGCGGATCAGATGGGAGCTTCAAGGACTAGATGATGTGCTAAAGCCTTCTGAATTTTCCCTTGGTGTTAAAGGAGTTCTTTACCCTGATAGACGAGGCCCTCATGCTAAGCTTAGAGGTGGACTGCAGATGAGCATGAGCTTCATTCTCCCAGCTGTACTTTCACTAATCCCTGAAAAAGTTTGTCGAGAAGTTGCAGAGTCGGTTAGTTACTTGATGCTTCTTGTTGTTCATAACAAATTTTTTTCTGACTCTGAGAGATGGTAGATGGGATTCTTGAAATGATTAGTTTTGATGGATAAAATTGTTTTTCTAACCAAATTGTTTACATACCCTTTTGTGCTAGGTTCTAAGGAGATTAATGGAGAATATGAAAAGTAAAGTTAATGGTAGCTTGCTTGCTGACTATAGTTTATTCACGAGGGAAATATCCATCGGATCAAGTTAGTATGACTTAATCAAGAGATAATTTCGAACCGGCAGCATAGAGGATACTTTTGATACTTAGAAGACCGTATGGCAGTTGAGATATCAAATAAGGCCCTCACAATCCTAGGATCCCCTGTGGATGAAGTGAAACGATGTATTCTTTGCCAGCGGGAGAAAAAAGAAAGATGTAGTATATTTCTTTCTCAATAGACATTGGCAGATCATAACCATGAAAATGTGTTTCCTTTTTTAGAATGTATCTGCTTTCCTGAGTTGGCTATGTTGATGCAATTTCATATGTATCTGCAGTGCTTTGTTATCACTTCATGTTTTTCCTAGGAGTCAAAGAGTTAAGAAACAAGAAGTTGGTTTTACCGGATACTATGAAATTTGGGAGCTGATATTAGTCTCGAGGCATCATAAATTTGACACGTTGCATATATTTCGCCTAAACTAAATCTGACACATGGCATATATTTCGCCTAAACTTTTTACTCTACTGCCGGTGATGTCTTTCGGGGATTGATATCTTGAACCATTTATGATGACAATGGAAGTGGATGCGGGAGTAGGATTCCGCCTTCCGTTTAGAAGTCAAAACACTAAGCTGCGAGACCAAGAAAGCTTTTTTCTGAAAAAGAAAAGCTACATTATGGAGATGCGGGGGATCGAACCCCGTGCCTCTCGCATGCAAAGCGAGCGCTCTACCATTTGAGCTACATCCCCGGATGTTGTACTGTTTGTATATGATATATCCAAATATTTTTCTTTTTACACTAAAGAAAACTAGTCCAAATAATAAGATTCAAAACAAATGTGAATTTTCATAATATTACAAAATTTTTGTTATGCCCAATATAGATATTAAAACTGTCCAAGCATAGACTCTATATGACGTAAAAATGAAATGGAGTGAATAGTATATTGCTCTTTTTGATTCGCAGGCAAGTTAAAACATGCTACTAGACTATAATCAGATTTATTTAAGAAGATATCATAAATTAGTTTTTCTTGGTTGCGGCTGAAGTTCTTTTTTTTTTTTTTTTCAAGAGGAAAAGTTACTGTGAACATCTACAGTAACTAATATTCTAAGTAAAAAAGGAAATCTCGTAACATCCTAAATTACAACAAAATAAATCAGATTACTTGCTACTTGGTCGTGGGAAGTGTAGGATATGTTCTCTTGACAGAAGTCATGCGATTTTGACGTTATGAACTAGAAGATCAGAAATGCTGACGACTGTTTACTGATTGGCGGTTTCTGCATACAATGCCGAATCCAAGATCAATTGTTCATTGATCGAAGGGAAGAGTGAATGATGTTCTATGCGTCTTACGGTTGTGAAAATCGTCCGATAACACTCTACCATGCAAGTTATAATATAAAAAGATGTTACTAATAGTTATTCGACTATTGTAGGTTAATTATAATTTCATCCGAAAAAGGAAAAACTGGATGAATAGTAAGATCCTACTACAGAAACTTAGGGAGTATTTTATAAAAAAGATGCTTTAAATGACCCTTTTTTAATGACCCTTTCGATTATCTGGGATGGTACCAACAATGACGATTCTCAAACCAGTATAGGAAGCGAACCCATATGACAGTTCCGCTCTAACTGCGGCATCATGTATGTTTTTACACACACGCAAAATTCTCGGATGCTACCATCACCCGTATATGTGAATTTCAACACCATAAGAATTAAAATCTTATATTCAGAAGCATATCTGTTCAATCAAGTTAAAAAATCAATCACAGTTTCAAGGACAATATCAAGATAATTTATATAATGCAACACATCACCAAGAAATATTAATTGCTTGGCTATTTGGATAGTTTGAAGTACAAAATCAACGCGATGGCAAGAACAAGGACCGTGATTATAGACCCGATAATCCACTTGTTTCTGCTCATCCTCCTCGACATATTGGTTAAAATTTTCTTGCTTCTGCTTATATTGTCATCAACACCATGCAGCTGGAAAAGGAGGAAATCATCAATTAAAAGAACGAGGCACTACCATTGATTCATATTAAGGCAACGGAGAGCTAAAGAAGAATATGCAAAATTTAATGAAACACTTCTTTCTTCCATATGTTAAGGGTGAGATCTAAACCATCCACTAGTTAAATCGTACCGTGTTATTGGCATGTAAAAGAGACTGTCGCTGCTGGTGCAGGTCTTGAAGAATTGAAACACCAAGATCTTCTGTCTCCAGCATGGTCCTCCTACTCTCTCTGATCCTGTCACTGGACTTGTCCAATCTTTCAGTAGACATTAAAAGTCTTGTCCTTTGATCTGCTGATACCTATTAAGGGCCGCACCAGCATCTCCATAAATCAGCAAGAGGGGAAAATAAAGAGACTAAAGCATGATGTTAATGACTTTTCTCTCAGTTACAGTGGAGTTCACGAAGATTTATGATCCTCTCTTGCGGTAGAACCTCAACCTAAATCATCTACTTACAAGTTGCTCACTCTACTAGGCCAACAATTTTATGCAATAGACACAGTCCAAGACAGACTCCACAAAAAAAACTAGATTACACAAGTTTTTAAGAACAATTCGTCAGGGAGACTGATGTCATGTTGCCATCCTACTAAGTCTAAAGCAGGCTAGAAATGCTCCCATAACATACTGTTTAAGAGCATATTTTATTTCGCTTATTTGTGTCCTCATGAAAAAAATTTCATAAGTATTGTGGTTTCACTTCTCATTCAAAACAGCTAAGCAGCATAAATATGCTCCTAGGTCACAGTAAACAAAAGAAAACCTGTCATTGCCTCATAATAACCAAGACATACCGTTAATGTATCAGCCATTCCAGCCTCCAATAACTCATCTCGTGCAGCCTGGTTTAAGTTAGATGAAGCAATTCGTTTAATTTCACTTTTCAAATTGTTCAGATCGGATTTATATTCTCTGAGCTTAGCAAGCAGGACAGCCTTAATATTTGGCTGCAAACTTCGAGCCTCAAGATCCATCTTGCGGATCTGAATTTGATAAACCCAATATCAGAAATAAGTCATAGACTGTGAACAAAATGAAAAGAATCGAATAATACATCAAAGCATCAGTACCAAAGATTCCGCATCATCAACTCCAGCTTTTATTTCAGATATTTTTTGTTTCTTTTGCTCTGCAAGAGAGTAGTTTTTGATATCTAGATATATCAGTAAACATTACTTTTCACAAATTGATGAAGCAAGCAAGAAACACAAGATTAAACGATCATGAAGGATCCAAGACTAATCCCCTTTAGTACATTTAAGAAGCCAACGTTGGAGATTACATGTAACATACAGATGTAGAAAATCTTAATATATAATAAAAAAAATGGTGCAGGATCATTAATCTCCACAAGATAACAACAACAACATAATAATATCATTACTATTATTTAGTAGAAAAATGAATAAATTTGAGAAATTAAAAGAGAAATAATAAAATTGAGAACGGACCTCCATGAAGAAGAACGGCGGAAGTGCACTTCTTGAATAAATTGGAAGACAGCTCGCAGTATTGTCTTTCGTATCTTTCAAAAGCTTCACTCATCTTTCTCCTCTTCTCCAAATTATTATTATGATCCTTTTGAGGATATTAAATTCAACCCTAAAATTACAGTTCAGTCATGAAAAAAATTATCCAAATTCGTTTTTTTAATCATCATCGTGCCTAGTAATATTTGTTTATATTGTTATTCGCAAATAAAAAACAGAATTAGAAAAATAGCGCACCTGATCGACGGCGATCGGGAAATCAAATCGGAGTTCTCTTCGTAACCTTGAAAATCTGGTGGAAGATTTGACGCTTTGCTTATTTGGCAACCAGCGGAAAGGAGGAAATCTCTATTTTTTGATCCGTATGCTAAACGACAGTAATTGTTGTCATTTCGTCCATTAAAAAGTGGTTTCGTTTTACAGAGAGAAAAGGTGGTTTAAAAGGTGGGAATCCTACCAACTGCATTCCGTTCCTCATATTTTACTTGGGGTTTAGATATGTCTGGATGTATGATCTGGTTCACAGATTTTCCTAATTCTGTTGTAAATGCAGTGTTAAATGATCGAATGGAATGAATGAGTCCTGTCAGTTCTCCCAAAAAAAAAAAAAAAAAGAGTATCTTGTTATGAAATATTTAGTGGATGTCCACCCATGTTCACCCATGATCTTCTCCATTATTCCTTGTAACTCCCACTACCCCATGATCTTCTACATTATCCCTTATAACTCCCACTACCCCATGATCTCTCATTAGTTCATGTAACTCATGTAACTTACATTTGGGTCCTTATGACCTTTAATATGGAGGAGTGAACCTCAAGCCTATAAATAGTGGCTTATATGCAATGAAAAATTGAAGAAGAAAAGAAGAGAAAATATTGCTTCATTTTACTTTGATTTTGTCATTACATTGTCTTCACTTTTATAGCTAGTTGTGAGTTGCTTTATTTCTATCTTAGTAGTACTATAATACTACTAATTTTATAACACGTTATCAGCACGATTCTCTAGCCAACTTTCAACGCGTTCTTCGAAGTAAGTGTGGTAAGTTTTTATTTGTTTTCTTGATTTTAATTGTTGTTATGGCTAACCTTGCAAAACTTGAGTTTGTTGCTCTTGATATCACTGGAAAAAATTATTTGTCATGGGTGTTGGATGCTGAAATCCATTTGGATGCTAGTGGCCTTGGAGAAACTATCAAAGAAGGAAATAATGCCACTAGTCAAGAAAAGGCCAAAGCAATGATTTTTCTCCGTCACCACCTTGATGAAGGGCTAAAAATTGAATATTTGACTATAAAAGATCCCTTTGTCTTGTGGACAAATTTGAAAGAAAGGTACGACCACCAAAAGACGGTTATTCTTCCAAAAGCTCGTTATGATTGGATGCACTTGCGTTTGCAAGATTTTAAAACTGTAAATGAATATAATTCAGCAATATTTCGAATCAGTTCTCAATTAAAATTGTGTGGAGAAAAAGTATCTGATGAAGATTTATTGGAGAAAACATTCTCCACTTTTCACGCATCTAATGTGCTCCTGCAGCAGCAATATCGTGAAAAGGGTTTTAAGAAATATTCTGAACTGATTTCTTGTCTTCTTGTTGCTGAACAAAATAATGAGCTTTTGTTAAAAAATCACGAGATACGTCCAACTGGTACTGCCCCATTACTTGAAGCAAATGCGGCAGCCATAAATTTCAATAATGGACGAAATCGAGGTCGAGGCAATGGCCGAGGTCGTGGACGTGGTAGAAACCGTTACAATAATCGTGGTGGTTACATGAAAGGTACAACTCACCACCAGAAGTGGGAGAGCAGTGACGAGAAAAATGGAAACCAAAATAAACAAAAAGTGGACAACAAGTGCTACCGTTGCGGCATGAAAGGCCATTGGTCTCGTACCTGTCGTACTCCAAAACATCTTGTTGATCTCTATCAAGAATCATTGAAGAATAAAGAGAAAAAGATAGAGACAAATTTTATTTATAATGATGGCCTTGACCATAGTCTTGTTGACAATGGTTTTACTGATTTTACCTCTTTAGATGTTGCTGATTTCTTTGTCAATCACCCTGAAGGTGATACTAGTCATTTAATTAGTGATGAAAATGTTCAAGAATAGATCTTTTAAATTGTCTACTTTTGATTAATAAATTTTTATTTGTTGTTTTCAAATAAAAATATTTATTATCAATATTTGTTTCCATGATCTTTATATTCCATAAATATTGAACTTAAAATAAACAACTAAATAAATATATAATGCATCTCATTTGGAATTTTTGTTTTCTTTGAAGAAAATGGACGTTTCAAAAATCAATGACAAAGAACTATGTCTGGCAGACAGTGCAACAACACACTCCATATTTAAAGACAAGAAATATTTTTCTTGTTTAATAATGGAAAAATCTCATGTTAGTACTATATCTGGTACTACAAAGTTGATTGAAGGCTCCGGAAGAGCAACAATAATTTTACCAAAAGGAACAAAATTTTGCATTGATGATGCATTATTTTCTCCAAAGTCTCAAAGAAACTTATTAAGTTTTAAAGATATTCGTCGAAATGGGTATCATATTGAGACTAGGAATGAAGGTAATAATGAATACTTGTATCTTACAAGTACTGGTTATGGAAAGAAAATTGTATTAGAAAAATTACCTTCTTATTCCTCTGGGTTGTATTATACATGTATTAATACAACTGAAATATATACAACAGTAAACCAGAAGTTTACTGATCATGATAATTTTATTATTTGGCATGACCGGTTAGGCCATCCCGGTTCTATAATGATGCGAAGAATATTAGAGAATTCATGTGGTCATTCATTGAAGAGCCAGAAGATTCTTCAATCGAATAAATTCTCATGTGCTGCTTGTTCTCAAGGCAAATTAATTATAAAGCCATCACCAGTAAAAATTCGTACCGAATCTCCTACATTTTTAGAACGCATACATGGTGATATTTGTGGGCCAATTCACCCACCATGTGGACCATTTCGATATTTTATGGTATTAATTGATGCATCAACTAGATGGTCACATGTATGCTTATTATCAACTCGCAATTTGGCATTTGCGAAATTACTTGCAGAATTAATTCGGTTACGAGCGCATTTTCCAGATTATTCTATCAAAACGATACGTCTTGATAATGCTGGTGAATTTACATCCCAATCATTTAATGATTATTGTATGTCTATTGGGATAAGTGTTGAACATCCGGTAGCTTATGTTCATACACAAAATGGTTTGGCAGAATCGTTTATTAAGCGCCTTCAATTAATTGCAAGGCCATTGCTTTTGAGAACTAAACTCCCAATATGTGTTTGGGGACATGCTATTTTGCATGCTGCAGCGTTAATTCGCATAAGGCCAACGAATTATCATGAGTTTTCTCCCCAACAAATAATTTTTGGTCGAGAACCAAATATTGCCCATCTTAAGATTTTTGGATGTGCCGTTTATGTTCCAATTGCTCCACCACAACGCACAAAGATGGGTTCTCAAAGGAGGTTGGGAATATATATTGGATATGAATCTCCATCTATAATAAAATATCTTGAGCCAACAACTGGGGATTTATTTACGGCTCGTTTTGCTGATTGTCATTTTGATGAATCAGTTTTCCCAACATTAGGGGGAGAAAATAAACAGCCGGTCAAAGAAATTAGTTGGAATGAATTATCATTATCTCATTTTGATCCTCGTACAAGACAATGTGAACTAGAAGTTCAAAAGATAATTCATTTGCAAAATTTAGCAAATCAGTTGCCAGATGCTTTTACTAATTCAAAACGTGTGACTAAGTCACATGTACCGGCTGCTAATGCTCCAATTCGAATCGATGTCCCCTAAAGGACCTTCTACCACTAGTAATGAATTAAAAGCACCTGCAAAACGTGGTAGACCCGCTGGTTCCAAAGATAAAATTCCTCGAAAAAGAAAAGGGGCAAATAATCAAGATGGCAAAATCGAGGAAATTAAGAATTTTGAAAAATCTCCAGAAAAGAAAACTTTTGAAGAGTTTTCTGATATGACAAATAATAAACTTCCAGAAGAAGTTCAGGTACCTGAAAAGTTTGATAATCATGAGATCTCAATCAATTATGTCATGACTGGAGAAAGATGGAACCGATGTACAACTAATGTCGATGATAAATTTGCCTATGCTGCAGCAATTACTGTCATGAATGATAATGAGGATCACTGAACCAAAGTCTGTAGATGAATGCAGACGTAGAAATGATTGGCCAAAATGGAAAGATGCAATTCAAGCAGAGTTAAATTCACTGGCAAAACGTAAAGTTTTTGGACCAGTAATACGCACACCTGAAGAAGTGCAACCTAGTAGGTTATAAATGGGTATTTGTGCAAAAACGAAATGAGAAAAATGAAATTGTGCGGTACAAGGCACGACTTGTCGCACAAGGTTTTTCCCAAAGACCTGGCATAGATTATGAGGAGACATATTCTCCTGTGGTGGATGCAACAACTTTTCGTTATTTGCTTAATTTGGCAGCAAATGAACGACTTGAAATGCGTCTCATGGATGTTGTAACAGCCTATTTGTATGGCTCACTTGATAATGATATTTACATGAAAATTCCTGAAGGATTTACACTACCAAAAGGTCATGATTCTGGTTCTCGAGAACTTTATTCAATTAAATTGTGTAAATCTTTATATGGGTTGAAACAGGCTGGACGCATGTGGTACAATCGCCTTGGTGAATATTTGATGAAACAAGGCTATATGAATGACCTTATTTGTCCATGCGTTTTTATTAAGAAATCTGGATCCAAATTTGTAATCATTGCAGTTTATGTTGATGATTTAAATATTATTGGAACTCTTGAAGAGGTTAAAAATGCTACTAATTACTTGAAACAAGAATTTGAAATGAAAGATCTTGGAAAGACAAAATTTTGTCTTGGATTACAAATTGAGCACGTAGAAAATGGCATCTTTTTACATCAGTCGGCTTATACAGAAAAAGTGCTTAAACGATTTTATATGGAAAAAGCACACCCTTTGAGCACACCTATGATTGTAAGATCACTTGATGTGCATAAAGATCCTTTCCGACCTCGTGAAAATAATGAAGAGATACTTGGTCCAGAAGTACCATATCTTAGTGCTATTGGGGCATTAATGTATCTTGCAAATCATACACGTCCTGATATATCATTTGCCGTGAATCTACTTGCAAGATATAGTTCTTCACCTACTCGAAGACATTGGAATGGCATTAAACATATATTTCGCTATCTTCAGGGTACAAAGGATATGGGTCTTTATTATTCCAATGCACTTAAAGCTGATCTAATAGGTTATGCAGATGCTGGATATTTATCCGATCCTCATAACGCTTGATCACAAACTGGGTATATATTCACATATGGTGGTACAGCTATTTCATGGCGTTCCATGAAACAAACTATAGCTGCCACTTCTTCTAATCATGCTGAAATATTGGCAATTCATGAAGCAAGTCGAGAGTGTTTTTGGTTAAGATCTGTGATACATCATATTCGAGGAGCATGCGGTTTGCCCTTAAATAAGGAAGTTCCTACTACTTTGTTCGAAGATAATGCTGCATGTATTGCTCAATTGAAAGAGGGATACATCAAAGGTGATAGAACGAAGCACATTTCACCAAAGTTTTTTTTCACTCATGATCTTCAAAAGAATGGTGAAATTTGTGTTCAGCAAATTCGTTCGAGTGATAATTTGGCAGATATATTCACCAAATCACTACCGACTTCAACATTTGAAAAGCTGGTTCACAAGATTGGAATGAGACAACTGAAAGATGTCAAATGATGTGCTCAAGAGGGGGAGTAATTACACGCTGCATTTTTTTTCCTTAACCAAGGTTTTTTTTTTTTTTTGAGGCAGTGTTGTATTCAGAAGAATGTACTCTTTTTCCTTCACTAGGTTTTTGTCCCACTGGGTTTTTCCTAGTAAGGTTTTAATGAGGCATTTTTCTTAAAGATGGACATCCAAGGGGGAGTGTTATGAAATATTTAGTGGATGTCCACCCATGTTCACCCCATGATCTTCTCCATTATTCCTTGTAACTCCCACTACCCCATGATCTTCCACATTATCCCTTATAACTCCCACTACCCCATGATCTCTCATTAGTTCATGTAACTCATGTAACTTACATTTGGGTCCTTATGACCTTTAATATGGAGGAGTGAACCTCAAGCTTATAAATAGTGGCTTATATGCAATGAAAAATTGAAGAAGAAAAGAAGAGAAAATATTGCTTCATTTTACTTTGATTTTGTCATTACATTGTCTTCACTTTTATAGCTAGTTGTAAGTTGCTTTATTTCTATCTTAGTAGTACTATAATACTACTAATTTTATAACATATCTAAACTTTTCATTTTTATTTTTAGGTTCCTAAACTTTTTATTTATGCCATCTAAAAATTCTTTCCAAAAATTACAGTTGAAGCTGGATATCAAATTTAAACTTACCTTTACAAGAAAAAGAAAGGATTTTATGTTGGAAAAAAGAAAAAAGATTATTTTCTCGAAATAAATAAATACTAGCAAAAAAAAAAAACATTGAATCCTTCCGAAAATGGTGAAGGAGTGTCCTTCAGAGGACAATTCAACAAGCCCAACCAGGATTTCTAAAATTAAAGAATCCAAGTGTATTATTGCATATGATACTTTTTGTACAACTAGAACAGGTAACAATAGTTCATTTTGGGTATAGCAACAACTACTATATGACAGACAGCTCCAAAACGGTATAAAAGAATACTAACAAGTTAAATGACCCCTCGTCTGGGGAAGAAGAAGGGCACAAAATGCCACAAGTAAAGGCCTGTTTCTGCAACTAATAATATCCACGACCATAAAACAATGCAAGTATCCAGTATCCGTTTTACTTTCAATAAAATCTCTTTTTTTTGTTTTTTTTACACCATTTTACAATCTTTCCCCATGTCTCACTCTCAGTCACCAAGGTCATCATCTCCTCGGGTTACAACTTACAACCAAACTCTTGTTCTCACGCTATGACTTCCAGCCAGCAATGCGGATAATTTTAAGCCTCATCAAATCGCTACCCTGAGCCTCTAGTTGAAAATCTATCTTCAAGCTGTTGTTTCACTAGGGAGATCTATCATATTTCTGTCTTGGATAGGACTACAACATTTCATTTGCTTCTTCTGCAGCTGCTCCAGTTCATCACTAGAAAAGACTTGTAATTGTAAGGATGGGGCTATATTTTTCACAATCAACCAAGTTAGTTGCCAAAAATTGTCCTGTTCAATCAGCACAAGTACACTATTGACTTCATAAAGAGTAACGTGTTTTTTAAAGAGCTCTGGGACTAACTCCTTGATCTTTTGCTCCGTTTCCCTCTGAATTTCACTTTCATGCACCTTTCCATACAGCTAAGAACCCTTAACCATAATTTGCTGAAAGAAGTCAACCGTGAAAGATCATGCAATGACCTGTTAAAACACCATAGACAAGAGCTCCAGAGACATAACTAGTGTCCCTTCCATATTATGACAGTCCTTCGCAGAATGCTGCGGTGCAATTTCCAGTGAATCGTCAAGCAATGTGAAGATTACCATATCAAAACACTGCAACCACAAATCACTGGGGATATGCATCACCTCCACACCTGTTAAGCACCTCTGTAAGATCAAAATAGCATGATTTCTTACCTCTTCTCTTTGGTCCACACATACTTTCCTAAGTCCCTGAACCAGCCTCAGCCACATTTCCCATATATCCTGAGCCATTTTTACAGCAGCTTCCTCCCCTACTGCTTCCTTGGTTTTGTAAAACCATCTTACCAAGCAGTCAAGCGAACCAGCCATCAGATCTAATGATCTGATCGACCGGTCAACACTACCAACTCGGGACTCAGCAAACTGTCTGGCTGCATTCAGACAAAGCACATAGTTTGCAGGCAAGAGATGGGCCCCATCAGACATGATAAATGATAATGTCTCAAATCCCGCTTCAGATGCCTCTGGATGCCGAGCTGTGATAGAAAGAAGTGATATAATCGTGCGCCATCCCACATGCGATCTTATCTGCATTGCATTTGCTTTGACAAGGTGCATAACTTCCTGTGTGATATGTTCACAGTATGCATCAGCAACCCGAGCATAAAGTAGTATTAATTGCAAAGTCTTGAGAAGTTCATCAGTCAAATTTTCCTTGTATGGAAGTAACCGTTGACATATCTGGAGGAGCCTAAAAACAGCTTTCTCCACCAAAGCACAAGGCATCATAGTTGACAGCACAACATTGGCTATGTGCTCATAAACCTTGCCATAGGAGCATGATCCTGTCCTGGTTGTTTAGTGCAATGGCAATTGACAAATCAAGACAGAGTCACTTCGTCATCCAGAGCATTGTTTGCTTTGTGAGGCCGCCAAGCAGCTAAGAGAAGAGCCTGAACAAGCTGCGGTAGGGACACAGCTCGCAAAAATTTACTCTCTGAAAATAGGTTATCTACATGAGAGTCTTGGACAGTCTGAAGAGCATGCTGACAAGCAGCAACCTGTTCTTCGGTAGGATGAGGTTCAGGTTCTTCTGTGTCAAGGTATAACAGTTGACTAAACTGCCCCATCAAGCCAAAGGATTTCCTTGCTGGGCCAATTGATGATGGAGTAAATGTTAGCAAAGACAAAGGCTCTAAGTCATCAACAGCATCATTGGCAAGTTGAGCGGGAAGAAGACCCAACTTATTCAAGCTTATATTGCAATCCAGAATGTTTTCCATCTTGAGCGAATTTGATCACCATACACGTTTGCTATTATGAAAACTGCCACAGTTGCCATCCTAGCTTTGGCATCATCCCAAAACCTACAATAAATTCTTCATTGTCTATGGATGGAAGCAACAAATTACTGACTCTAGAATGAGATATAACCAAATCGTCTAATGAATCTATAAATTATAGGATGCTGATACTTTAGCCATTGCCAAAGTATCCATCAATTCATGTTTGTAAAACATTGTCCTGCTCCACATGATCTAAAACCACAGAGATAGCAGAAAAACGAGAACTTGAATATCGCCACCATGCAAGGGATACCACATGGATCCATCATAGACTCAGCTACAATCTGAGCAACCTCACCCTGACCAAGTGTTTTTGTTTACTCATCGACCTTGCTTGCTGATGCGAATGCGGGATTACCTGAAGGCTCTTCCAGACATATTGCTTTAGCATCGCATTTTGCATTCCCAGTGGCACTAACAACTTGTGTGCCTTCCAAAATATGATTATCCACGTGAACCTGCAGAATATCAAGGTTTAAGACTCAAAATGAAAATTTGCATAATGGCATGAAGATCTAAGACGCAATCTGGTAGAACTATCTCATGAATCTATCATCTGACATTTCTATCAACAAACAAAAACAGGCTACGGCCTTAAACAATTAGATACCAATCTTTAATACTCATATCTCTTAACATCCATTAAAAATATTATAGCCCAGACACAAAATTATAAACTACTATTTCAGTTTATTATAATCAAATAGTCAATATACAAAATAATTGTTCTCTTCCAGATGTATGTAACCAGATTGCATATCTATAATATTACTGTCAAAGCAGCATAGTTCCAATTGAAGACAGTAGCATTCTACAGACTTTGGTCATAGGAGCATTATTCATCAGCTCTTAGAGAGACCGGATATTTCTAAACATGAAGAGATGTCAGATAGGAATAACTTTCATGCCTACCTCTGTCTCAGCAGACATTCTGCTTCCCTCAGCCAATGCACGTAGTCTGTTGCCAATATTGGGCAGGTGTGGAAAAAATACACTGAACCAATTCATGCATGGTGTGGCGTGCTATTCTTAGTCAAAGTTCACCTTTTGAGCTTGCCTGATGAACTATGCGAAAACTTGTGTTTACCGTGTTGCAAATATGATGATTACTCAAATAAACTGATGCCTTATTCTTCATGTAAGCTAAAAGAAATTGAAGCATCTTCATGAGTACCACTTCTTCAGAAGCAGGATCAGTCACCTCAAAGCGGGCAGCTCGTCACAGCATCAACTATCAGATGCAAAGCCTTATCTAGATTCACAGTCTCCAACTCAAGTATCTCAAAAGTTAAGATATTGTAAACAGATGACAAAGCAACGTCAGTAATTAGAGCCCAGTTTCATCAGATTGAATCACATCGAGAAATGGTTTAAGATAAACCACTGGATCAATGACATGCCACTCATGTTTCCATAAGAAAATCTTTTTACATAGTTCCTTGAAAGAACAGATGAGAGAGTGCTCAAGTTGATCATCATCAGCATAACGTACTCCTCATCTTACGTTTCTCTTCATCACAGCCCGAACTACACCGATTTCTGAATTTACCATGCATGCTAAGCAACCCTTGAAGTCCTGAAGGAACCATTCTTGGGTTCTCTAATCACAGCAGTGACTGCAGTCTGTTGATTTAAGCAACCCATCATATGACTCCTGAATGCTGCTTAAGAACAACGTGAACAATATGCACCAGCAAGCGTGCAGGACAAAAGTCACAATCTTCGGACCATATATTTACCCTGCACTGAAATATACAGAAACACACATATAGATAAGAAATGCGACTTTAATAAACATACAAGATTGTTAAAAAGATGCTAAGACGAAGCCCAAAGGTGATTCACCCTGCAGTAAAAATGGCAACTGTGGCTTTCTTCATTTTCTTTAAGCACCCACAAAAATCAAATACTACCAGAAAAAGGAAAAAGTAAATGGAATTTTGTGTCTAATGCAATAATTTGGTTGGGAACTTTGCCTTGTTGGTATCTATAAGGCCCAGTTATCTCCAAAGTCCACAATTAACTTACCAGATGTAGGTTTAATAGGATCAATAATAACCACTCAAATCAATGACAAGAACAACAAATCATTCTGAAAAAGACATTTGGAGGAACACCCATATATCAGTATTAGAATCAGATTAGAAAACAATTGCAGCTTTAAACATACATATCAAATATGACAAATTTGAGAAAAAAAACCCACCTGAAAATCCCAATCTCAATACACCACCCCACCCCAGGAACAAGTTTGCTTGATATACTACTTCTCAATCACAGTCAAATGGAGATTCCTCGGAGGAGTGGTGTCCCGCGAGAAAATTGGCATTTGATTTTTGGACACAGAGGAGGACGACCAAAGAAAGGCTCAAGTAATCGTAGTATTGTAATTCGCTCGTCTCCTCGGTGGATCTGGAACCGGGGCGGGCGCTAATTATTGATTCCGGTTCCCAAGTACTTGTATTGCACTACCGACACGTGATACAAGAGCTACCTTTTTGGGAAATTTTACATTTTTAAGTAAAGTACGACTAATCGTGATAATTTGAATATTTCTCTTTCAACCCATGATTTTATATTTATATTCAATTGGCATTATCATATCGGTAGAATCCTACTAATTATTAATTCGTTGTAGTCGGTCTTACTCCCTTTTTTTTTTTGTGTTCCCCGTGCTGTGGAACTTGTATTTGGGTTAATCATTGAAATATTAATAAATTTAAACAAATTAAAAAATATTAGAACTATAATTAAGGTTCAGAAACTCGTCTCAATTTTGATTTCATTAAGAACACTTGAATTTATTAAAAGGTTAAAATCGAGTTTTCAATATCAAATTCAATGAACGTTTATGACTTTATAAAGTCAGTTCGATTTTAACGTTTCATTCCAATAGCTAATTTAACTAAACTTTTTTTGGTTTAGATTTTTTATCGTATTTTTTAATATTGATTTTGTCATTTATGGAAACACTAATTAAAATAGTAATATTTATTTTAATATATATACAAATATTCAAATAATGAAACAATATGTGTTTCAACCAAAAATCATAATACCTTGTCAAAACTTATATAAGTTTGTAATTTTTTATGTCGAAATGGAAACTAATGCAAGTTTTAAAGGTCCAAACGATATTATGTCAAAAGTATATGGCCTTTAGTTTATATTAAAGGTTTATTTCTTTATTACGTAAAATAAGTAATTAATTGATTTGCTTTTTACAGAAAATGCAAGGGCATTTCAGTCTTTCAGACTATCCATTACTACCGTAATTTATTACAGCAACGACAAGAGCAATTAATTTTTTCATTACAGACGAAAATAGGAGAGCAAATCTGACTTGAGTTGAGAGTGAAGTGATCAGATTAAGCGAAACGATGTCGAGTCGAGCTGGGCTGATTCCTCCCGCCCACTTTTCCTCTAAAAAACTCTGCTTTTATTCTGCCAACTTCACACTCAACTGGTTCTCTACCTCTTTCTTGAACCTTTTCTAGGGTTGAGAAAAGCTTCTGCTGTTTTTATCACCTACAGCTTACTAACACAGGTGATTCTATCACTGCATATTAGTACTATCATTCATTTATCACCTGATGATGATTCTGGGTCTGAGATAATAGGCTGTATTGGATTATAATTTGATTGTTCTTGTTACCGTTGTGGATTTTTTGATATTGGGATTTTCACTGGAATTAAATTAAAGAGAATAAAATTTGATCTTTACGTTATATATTTGCGTAGCAATGTTTCTAATGTGAACCCTTTACAATAGTGCACCCTTTTTATTAATATTAACTCTTTTTATTTTGATTGATTTCATTTTTATATATTTTTTGTTTGGTTTTTTGGCATGTTCAGTTGGGTTGACAGTAACTGTTAGCGTTTTGTTGAGCCGAAGTATTTGAAGGGATGATTCTATCTGCGCTATTGACTTCCGTTGGAATCAATCTTGCACTTTGTTTTCTGTTTTTTGTGTTGTATTCCATCTTGAGAAAGCAGCCAGGCAATGCTAGTGTGTATGCACCAAGACTGGTTGCCGATGGGAATTCGCAGGACTCCGGGGATTTCAACTTGGAGAGGTTATTGCCTTCTGCTGGTTGGGTTAGAAGGGCATGGCAAGCCACTGAAGATGAACTCTTATCAGTTTCGGGTTTGGATGGTGTTGTCTTCATGCGCATTTTCATCTTCAGGTTATTTAATATATGGACTTTGATATATGTGATTGCATGGTGAACGCAGTTCGTGTCTATGTGTCAATATTTGCCTTCCTATTTACTTTTGTTGAGTTCGGCTTTTTTCTAATTTTACCTGTCTACTTTTGCAGTTTGAGGGTATTCACTTTTGCTGCTGTTGTTGGGGTTTTCATTCTTCTTCCTGTTAATTATATGGGTGATCAGCTAAGTCTCGACTTCACTGGTGTGCAAAATAAAACCCTGGAATCATTCACTATTTCAAATGTAAATGATGGATCGAACAGGTGATTCCTTCTCACATGACTGCTGTGCTTGTGGCTTAACAATGTTTGCATAAACTGGCTGGTATAAGCGGCAATGCATAGCTTTTTTATTTCTTTGAATCCAAAAGTTGTTGTATTTTACCTTATTATTTGGAAGTTCTGTTTCCTTGTACATTTATTGGATTTAATGCAATTCCCGTTCTTCACCAGGTCGTTCTTGTGATTATGAAAAGATGTAGGACAGTCTTGATTGCTATGTGGCTAAATCTGATTTCTGACCATCTGTTTTGGCCTTTCTAAGGTTGTGGATTCACTTTTGTGCTGTGTATGTTTTCACGGTGTTTGTTTGCTGCCTTCTCTATTATGTAAGTAAATCATGTTCCGCAATTTTTAATTGCTCCTTTCTGGTCCAAATAGTACGAATTTAGAAGCGATGGATGCTGAAATACTATACAATCTGCAGGAGTATGCATACGTTTCATCCAAAAGATTGGCATGTTTCTATTCATCGAAACCTCGGCCACAAGATTTTACTGTTTTAGTTCGAAGCATCCCTGTAACCTCAGGGAGAAGTGTCAGCAATACTGTGGAGAGCTTTTTCACAGAAAATTATCCGTCTACATATCTTTCACATTGTGTAGTTCATCGGACAAGCAAACTCAATAACCTTATTGTAAGAATCATTATGAAAAATCAGCATATTTTGCACTTTTATGTATTTGGAGTTAATGGTTTCTGTGTTGTTTCTAACAATTGTGGTCCCAATTCATTTTACTTCTGTGAGAAAACTTTTCAATTTATGTTTTTGTACTGGATTAATATTATTTCATTTGAGAAGTCGTCTTGGATTTATAATTAATTGACAAATCTGAGTTTAGTTGAAATTTCTGGATTTATCTTTGCCTATTAGATTAATGTGATATTGGCAGTTTCTGGAAAAAGTTCAATAATTGCTATACAGTTAATTATGGTTTTACATATTAAACAAAGTTTCCATGGACTAGACATTTTCCCGGGAAATCACCTTTAGTGTTGCCATATCGACATTAACTTAGAATATATGTTGCTTGGCCAAAAGTTTGTGTCAAGATATCATGCACTAAATGTAACATTGTGTGAACTGCTGATGGTTGCAGATACAGGGTGTCTTATATGTTTGTGAACTTTGCTATGATTTGGTTTGTGCAAATTAATGACATGGGCTTGAAGAAAATAGGATGAATAGGTGTAAATGAAAAACCTCTTATTTCTTTCTATTGATTCTAAAGATTTTGATTTAGTACTTAAGTTGTTGCATCAAATCTCTGATATCTGTGTAACACTCCTGCAGAATGATGCAGATAAGTTTTATAGAAAGGTTGTGAGATTGAGGTCAGACAACCCCAGCGAGCAAAGGTTCAAGCGTACTGGATTTATGGGACTTTCTGGACGGAAAGTCGACCTTCTGGACCAATATGAAAAGAAGCTAGCAGATATCGAACATAATGTGAGGAGTGAACAATTGTCAGTTTTAACAAAGGTAACAATCGTTTCTTTGATTTTGTAAAAAAATGTATTTGATCTGGTGGCAGTTATTTATTTCCGAAAGCATTTCACCTTTATCCTTCTTAACCTATGATTGGGTCGGCAATAGCAAGGGCATATTATGTTTTTGCAGAGCAATCTTGAGCACCTTAAAAAACCTAAAGTATGAAGTTAACCTGCAGATATTGTTGCATTTTATTGGACACCCGATAGGACATATTATATACCCTCACTTGCCTTTTGCACTTCCATCAGAAAATGACACCTTAGTGAGTTTGTTTCTATGAGTTGGTTATGCATTTTCTTTATGTTATGTTGCCTTTTTGTGTTACATCAATTTACGCCGCTGCCTGAGTATCTTTGAGCTATGGGGAGGTCCATGTTTCTCATCAGCCTCACATATGTTGGAACGACGGCATGCCAATCAAGGAAGAAAAGATATAACTGAATGACTAGGCTTCATGCATCCTCTATAACAAGCATCATTTGGACATTCACTGTTGCAGATTTTTGTTACAAATATGCTTTTGTGGACTGAAGCTACTTGATTCCCTTTGGCTGAATTTGATGTCTCTCTAGTGTCTATGTCTGAATGTGGCATATATTAAATCATATAATTGCATACTTTATGTTGTAAGGAATCCTATTTTAATAACTTCTATGTAGCATTTTATGTCATGTTTATAGCATGACATCTTTTCTCTTCTCTAGTGTGTATACCAGTGTGATGCAATTATGCTCTCAATATGCTTATCCTTGTGTTGCTCTGGTTTTTACACGCATATCTTCCATGCAAGCATTATGTCATCTCTTTCAAGTGTTAGTAGACGGTCTGGCATATGTAAAGTCATATAATTGCATACTTTATGTATTAAGGAATCCATTATTATAATAACTTCTATCTAACGTGGTTTTTTGCATTGATGTTGTGTTTATCTCATGACATCTGCTTTTCCTTTCTAGTGTGTATCCCAACGTAATGTAGTTATGCTCTCAACGTGCTTATCCCTATGGTGCTTTGGTGTTTACCCAAATATCTTTCATGCAAGCATTATGGCATCTGTCGCGAGGGCTATCAGTGACACATAATCTCTTTTCTTTTACAGGATGTCCAGGCTGCATTTGTATCTTTCAAGACTCGACTTGGTGCTGCAATGACTTTGCATATCAGACAAGGGATAAATCCCACTGAGTGGATCACTGAACAAGCTCCTCATCCTCAGGATGTGCATTGGTCTTTCTTTTCGGCATCTTTTACAAGGAGATGGATTTGCAGCATCCTTGTTATTGTTGCATTCACTGTTCTCACCATTTTATTTTTTATACCCGTTTTGATAGTGCAAAGTCTTGCTAATATGGACCAGCTGGAGGTTTTCTTCCCTTTTCTGAAAAGTATTCTGAGAATGTAAGCAATCTGTCTTCAATTTTGTTTTCGTACGATTAATATTTGTAACGCTCATATTTCCTGAGTTAAGCATGTCCAACACTTTGTACCTTTAAATTTGCTCATACATATTATTATGCATATGCTGGTCTTCTAGTAAGTATCATTTCGAGCTCTTAAAGTTCATCCAGAACTCTAAATGGCTGACATATAAGGCTCAGAAAACTTCAAAAGTGTCCATTTGTTTTGTCATTGAAGCTTGTTTCATAAGTGAAATACTGTAACTGAAGTAACTTTTTACTTGGTATTATGATATTCCCACACATGACACCACCTCCAGACCTGTTGCAAGAAGGAAGAAAGTGAATTTAACCCTATTTGAATGATAAAGTGGTAAGTTACCTTTTTTATTATGTCTGTGACACCTTGATCTTTCATTTTGGACTGTATTCAACATTAATTCACCAAGAAAAAAGATATACATGATCTGACAAAACTACAACATGAAAGTTTTATTACTGCAGGAATACTCTCATCTGATGCATATTCTTGACTTTTTACGGCTAGAATCTTGCTGCATAATCTCCTTTTCCTTACAGCCAAATTCTGCTTGAATTATTGGTATGAGCTTTTGTTTGCAAACAGATCATTCGTCAGTCACGTGGTTACTGGATATCTTCCTAGTCTTATTCTTCAACTTTTCCTCTATTTTGTGCCACCCATCATGGTCATATTTTCCTCCATTCAAGGATACATTGCTTTGAGTAAGATTGAGAAAAGTGCGTGCAGAAAAGTACTGTGGTTTAGCATATGGAACATCTTTTTTGCAAATGTATTATCAGGATCAGCTCTCTATCGTGTTGATGTTCTTCTTGAACCTAAGAAAATTCCAAACTTATTAGCTGTTGCAGTTCCTGGACAGGTATGTCCTTTAATGTTGGCCAGCTGAAATGATTGCATGGATCAAAAGATTCCTTTGTCATGATAACCAATGTTTGTTTACTACCATACATTACTGCCTCAAGACATAGAAGCAACTTCTTCATATGGCCTAGGTCAGTGATATTTTGCCTTCGAAAATCAAGTTAATTTTTGTGCACTAATTTCATCCTTACAGGACATAGACCAAGAAAACCTGAGAAAAAAAAGAATGTATATAAGGTGTTGCAAACGAACAAAAGTGGAAATTGATTTTGGAAATTTGGTGATTTCACACTGGGACTTAATATTTCCATGAAAGATATTAAATTCAAAATTCATTTTGAATTGAGTAGATCATGAACCTTTCTACAAAAGTTTTGTGCATATAAATGCCCTGTAACCCCCTTATCTGACAGATTATTGATCTGTTGAATCATCTGGTAATTAGAGCTTCTGTGGAAAGAGATACAGCAAATGTGCCGGCACTCATTACCCACAAATAAAGAAATAAAGTATCTTCAATAGATTAGTATCGAACAAGATGACAGAGACTGCAAACCGGAATCAAGTAGTGAGAGCTTAAAAAGTTGCATTATTAGATGAAGCAGTAGCTTTGCTATTAGGAAAAGTAAAAAAGCCTTAATAACTTAAATGGCGCTCACTTGTATGTACTCGAAGACAATGATATGACGCTGCAACTGTTTTATGCAGGCTACTTTTTTCATTTCATATGTTGTGACTTCTGGATGGACGAGTACTTCCTTTGAACTTGTTCAACTTATGCCACTGATGTCAAGCTTCATGCAAAGGAAATTTTGTAGCAGTTCTCATGGTAAATTGGAAGTGCCATCAATTCCTTACCACAGTGAAATTTCTAGAATACTCTTTTTTGGCCTTCTTGGTGTAACATACTTCTTCCTTGCACCTCTGATTTTGCCTTTTCTCGTGGTTTTCCTCTGTCTGGGATACATAATCTACCGTAACCAGGTTAGTCACGTTTGTTTGTGGCTGGTTTTATTAACTTATTTATTTCAAGTCTTTACTGGATGATGATTATTTATTTGTCTTAAAAGATTTTAATGACGAGTCTATGAACTATTCCTTGTCTCGCACATGAATTGCATCTTAGTTTGACAAAATGTCATCCAAGTTGTAGGTCTTCTGATATAATGTCTTCATGTTACTGAAGGTTTGAAACATCTCTACTGAGTAACTCGAACAGATTTTGGCTTTTTTTTTTTGTTCCACCTTTGTCTTTTCCATTTTCAGCTTAATAATAGTTTTAGTTTTGTATGATGTGGAATTCTAGCACTAACTTATTTGGCACCTAGTTGGGACCTAATAAGCTTGCCAATTGTACATTCAAAATATTTCTAAAGTAGCTAACTAAAAAATATTAGGAATAAAACTTTTAGACTGATGCTTTTATCAGTTTCACATGAACCTTCTCCTACTTGTAAACAGAAAAAAAGAATTATGTGCACAGTGATCTATAGGTATTTAGTGCTCATGAACCTTCTCCTACTTGTAAACAGAAAAAAAAAAAAGAATAAAATTTATGTGCAATGTAATCTATAGTTATCTAGTGCTTGATTTTGAATGACTGAACATGGAAATGACAGCTAAAGGACCCAACAGAAGTTCTAATTTTCAATTTTCCTACATTCTGTTATCCTTGAATCTATTAATTGATTTCCTATCTTTGGATGTAATTTTTCAACTTCGATATGGTCCACTGTTGCATCTCTTAGATGGTGGTTTTTGATAAGTGAAATCTGCAGTAAATATTAATGAACTCATTTTCCTTTGAATTCTGCATCCCTACATATTTTTGCAAATTTACTTAGTTTGCATCAGTATGCATAGCATTTATACAGTCAGATACGTTTGGAGTACATGCTGCCCTAATTAAGACTGTGAGATTGTCACAAGTTTAACAACCATTTGGCTCCAGATATTTTAATTGAAATTTCCATGATCATCTCTGGAGCCTTCATGAACTGGCTGGCTTGTAGTGTATTGTTGGTACTTCATTTCATGACTTAATCTTTGGTATTAACTTCAATCTTAAGAAAACTAAGCTTGGATTTTGTTTTCTTTTTTCTTTTTTTTTTCTAAATTCTTTGAGCAGCTGCAAAACGTTTATGCACCAAAGTTTGATGCTGGTGGAAATTTTTGGCCCATAGTACACGATTCAACAATATTCTCGTTAGTTCTTATGCATATCATTGCAATTGGAATATTTGGGCTGAAGGACCTGTCGCTAGCTTCAAGCTTAACAATTCCTCTTCCAATTCTCACTCTTATATTCAACAGCTATTGCCGGAGACGTTTCCTGCCTACATTCAAGGCTTATCCTGCTGAGGTAGATTTTTCCATGAATATTTATTTACTTTATAACTTCTATTTCAAAATGTTTTAATTCTTCATGCAAGGTGATAACCTATTTGGTATTTTTTCATGGTTATTGAACAGTGTTCACTTTATATTTAATCCCATTATCTAATGTGAAGGGGAAAGCCAGTGAATGAGCTTCTGGCGTAATGGTGTATGTAAAGTGATTGGCATTTAGTCCTATGCAGCTGTGTTTCTTCTTTGTACCACAGAACTGTTAAAATCCAGCATGTATTCTCCATGAATCTTAAACAGTGGTCCAACACTGATCCACAAAAGGGCTGGTAGAACAAGAACAGTTAAGGCAAAAATAATGACTGTAAAGATCAAAGGGAAGAGAAAGTTTGTTTAAAATGAAGTCCATTTAGATATGCTCCCTTAGTGTCATAACTACTATGACCCTAAAGATTGTTCAGGGAACATTTACAACATTTTATGGTGATCTTGTGACTTGTCTTCTCTGATGCATGTAAATTGTGCTGTATTACACGTGTGTGAAAAATAAACTGAGCATTATTCATGAGCGATGATGATTTATGATCTGTTATTTTGCAAAGTGCAGAGTAGTATGTTCAATTGATGTATAGATCATGGACGATTTTGTGACTATTTTATGTAATACAGAGTTTGATAAAGAAAGACAGAGATGACGAAAACGATCCTACATTATCTAGTTTTTATGAAGAACTTGCAGCCACTTACCGGGATCCAGCTCTGGCACCAGTTCGATATTCTACAAATGATGAAAGAATAAACTCTCCCCTTCTTGGCATTCCTGAGTCTTGAACTTAGAGGTATTTTGCCATTTTCAAGTATCATTTCAGAGAATCTTCTGGAAATGTGCAGGGGTGAGAACAGAAATCACCTCTTTATTCATCCTAATGTTCTCAAATGGATTTGGTCTTGGCAAAATCACTAGTGTGCTTCTTGTCGTTACTCTGTCTTTTGCCATTGTAGAACATATCATATGTGGATTACATTGAGTTCCCTGTGTCACCCTTTTTTCTTTCTTTTCTTACAGTTTTGGTCTCAGTTTTCTAGATGGAATTCCTCATGTTTTATTTATTACAGGTGCATTATCTTGTCAACTACGTTGCTTTCTTTTTCTTCGTGGACATGATTGTGATGGAACTAATTTGTGTAAGCATAATCCTATTCTCATTCTGAACACGAAGGATGTAGACTTTTCGCATTTTTCATGATGGAGTAATTTTGAACAATTTGTAGAAACTGGCGGCATGGGTATTCTCAAGAAATTTTAAGCAGAAATTTATATTTGCATATCAGAATACCACTAACTGCAGAGTTTTGGAGATAAGCTTCTATAGTTGCAAAGACATGGGACGTTAACATCAGATTTGCACAAAACTTGTTGAAACAGAAATAGCAACTCGGACGCTTTATTGATGAACCCAGTGCCGGTATCAATGAAGTTCAGATTCATTAACTTTAATCTTGAAAAACATCTGAAGAAATAAATTCATTTTTGGTTATTTACTTTTTCCTTTTTATGGAAGGATTCTTGGTGGAAGCCTGTTCTTGTTGCTTCAGGCATTAAAAAAAAATTTACGCTTTGATGTTGGGTCGAATAGAAATCTTTCTTCTTGTGATCTTTATCCGCTGGATGTGATCTTATTTGTGTGTATTCGAATCAAGATGTTAAACTACTGCTCTTGGCCTTTTTGGCCTGTGGTGTGTAGTCGGACTTGTCACTCTTCTTCTCTCTTCATGCAAAAGCAGCAGTTTGAGTAGTATTATATTTTTCATCTGATTCCCTGCCGTGGACATTCTCAACAATGTATTGGTGACCAAAACATAGAATTTGTTTCATTATCATACCGTATCATCTTTGGATTGATTATTTATAACGAGTTAATACGCGAAGATATTGCGAGTCAATCATGTCAGATCATGCAATTACGTATTGTTACTTCTGATTCGTTCTAGGACCTCCATATGGAGGGCCATTGATATTTTTTCTTTGTTTAATGCTCAGGTAGTGAGTAGGGTTGTCAATAGGGCCGAGCTAGTCTGAACTCGGTTCATTCGGCTCGAAAAGCTCATGAATTTAATTATATATTGAGCCGAGCCGAGCTTGGACCAAAATATTAAGTCCGAAATATTTTTGAGCCGAGCTTAAGCCTCACAAGGTTCAGACCCGTTATAAACTTGATTCATAATATATATATATAGTTATAGACACACACACATATATATATACATACACATATATGCACATATACATATATACACATATATGTACATATGTATATGTATACATATAATATTATATATATATACACACACACTATATTATATATTATACTATATTATAGATATTGTATATCATAATATTCTTTTGGTGTTTATAAGCCTAATGAATTAGTGTCAATGAAGCATTTGTGCCATAGATGTAATGCCTCAACCTATTTGATGAAGTAATGTAGAAAATAATACTTTTTTGTGCCATAAAATTTTCACTTGCTTTTTAGTTAAATACATACATCAATATATAAATGAGTTATTTATGGTTAGTAATAATATTTTGCAGATGTATTTTGTGAATTTTTTACTTGAATCCTATTATTACACATTTTGAGATAGTTATTTTTTACTTAATTATTTTAAAAAATTTTGCTATACTTTTCAAAAATAATTTTACACTAAAAGATTGTGCTTATATATAGCAATATTAATTTGTTAATTAGTTTGTCTCCATTCATTATTTTTGTGAGATTATTGAATTTTAAGAATATTTCAATAGTTTTAGGCTCATAGGCTTGTGAGTTTAAGCTCACAACCTGAATATTTTGTGGGTCGAGTATGAACTTCACATTTATAAGCTCGAAATCCATAGCTCGAAGCTGATAACCCGATTAAATATATGAGTGAAGTTTAAGCTTGTTAAAACTCGGCCCATAAAGCCCGATTGACACCCCTAGTAGTGAGCTGGCTAATTTCCACTTGGCAACAAGATGAAGAGAAAAGGAGGGAAAGATGGGATGCTCACTCTTTGTCGAGCGATCAAAACAACAAACACAAAAAGATAGACTTGTCTACGTCTGAGACGTGTGCTCTTTTATGTGTGTGGCCGGTCACTTTCTTCCCCAAAATCTTGTGTGTACTATGCTGTATCACCTCACCTTTGTTGCTTCCTTTGAACATTTATACCACAAAAAATTTGTCACTGTTGTGCTTGTATTAACTGGTTCTTTAATTGGTGAGTATAGGAAACCAGTGGATTGATTACCATAATTGAAAATTAGTCCGGAGTTCAATTTACAATTTCTGTAATTCTCTTGTTGGGTAATGGTTAAAATGTCACCTTCGTCTGTTCTATGGTAAAATTGATTGGTAACCGGAATATGTGTGGTACGTTGCGCCCGTTGCTGGCCTTGAATAACAAAAGTCTCACCATCTTCTCCCAAATGCTCTACGATATATTACAAGAGGATCAAGCCATTGCTAAACTCTTGGCATTATCACTTGTTCTTTTTCTAGCCCGGGTCTCGGTTTTCTTGTGCTTTGTTATTTTCCAAAACTAAAACTGAAGAAATAAACGAATGGTTTTTCTAAAGCTAAATCATCCTCTAAACGAAACATAGGTACATTTATACAAAAAAAAAAAAAAAATTGTCACCCAGAGAGTAAGATAGGCTTTTACTCTTTGGGAAGAGTATCCCTCCATTCTTGTTTAGTGCCCAACTTCAGTTGTGAAGCAAGGAATTGAACCAGACAATTCGGTAGTAAAGAGGTGGACGAGCAATCATGTAAAAGTATATGGACTGAGTCACTCTTTTGCTCTCTGATTTCCGCGTGAAGCTACCAACGTTAGTATCTTGCTCAGCTGCTCAGAATAGAAAATAATCTTTCTGTACTGCACAAAATAAAACAAAAAAGAAAAAAGAAATGGACATGCTTCTTGTCCGGGGCTTTGAGAGAATCGCTTCACTGAACAATGACAAACGTTGGAAATTCGATATCGGTATTTTCACTTCTTTCAGATTTAATCATCCAAAATGGTTACTATTAGTATTGACCTCTCCGGAAATATTAACACATAGAAGCTGACATGGTAAAAATATGTTAAGAGGTACGACGAGCCAGGGAAGGACTTCATTTCTATTTGTTTTCGCCCAACTCAGAAATGAGACGCAAGCTATTTGTCTCCATGGAACAATGAATTCAGGGATAAATATAGCAAATATCCTGATATTCTACAGCAGTTTGCCCTGAACCCAGAATCAAATCAATATTTTCAAATCTTTTAATAGTAAAGACCATTTGGTTTAGAATAGTCGAAATGTTTTTCTCCCTTTTGAAGTCATACGCTTGTGAAATAACAAATACTCGTAAAATTGCATCTTGTAAGCCTCTCGAAACATATTTAGACTTCAAATAGCAGTCTGCAACGATCTTAATTCTCAAATTATCAAATCATATTGTTGGAAGCCTCTCAACAAGCGATGCAACAGCATTGCTATATAGCTTCTTTTTTTTATTATTATATTCATTTGTGACGAGAAAATCTAACCTTATCACAAGTAGTTATTTTTCAACTACTTTATCTGATTTATCTTTGGGCTCTTGCTGATGGACTAGAAATATCCATATGTCGTCCAATAACAAGGAACAAACAGTCAGTCTCTTTCATCAAAGTGATGATTTCTATGCATTTCTCATTTGAAGACCGAAAGGCAATGATTATATGATGATTGGTAATGTAATCACTTTTTTTTCCCCTGTTACCGTTATTAATTTAATTGTGACTTACGTAGATAAGTAAACAAGGCCCTAAAAAATATCCCACACTCTGAAGGAAGCTGGGAAACTGGATTTTTGGCCAAGTCAAAGCATAAATCTCGGAATACATCATTAAAATCTTAGAAAAATACAACCTTGATATCTCTCTCAATCTCAACCCACAAGTTCTAAGAAAAACTTCCACATGTTTTCATCTCATGCCGAATATTATAAACAACAAAAGTATGTGAACAGGCAAAAGAAGACCCCTTCAACTCCAATTTATGCCTCGACAGGATATCATGTTTTGTACGTATAAATATGTGCACTTTGCTCATCAAACTTCACAGGACCAAATTAACGAACAGCAACTGCCTTCGAGACAAAAGTAGACATCCATCCATCAACATACGGGAATTTAAAGAGTAATTGAAGTACTCAGCCAAACTGATGGCAAGGAAAAGAAGGGCTGATGATTGTGGGGAAAATGAGAAGAACGCATCACCATCATCATCAACAGGTGATAAGGGAAATGTTGCCTGGGATGAGATGGTGAAGGATGCTGCAGCTGCTGCTGCACTC
The DNA here is from genome assembly GCA_024721245.1 of Mitragyna speciosa. Taxonomy (NCBI): domain Eukaryota; kingdom Viridiplantae; phylum Streptophyta; class Magnoliopsida; order Gentianales; family Rubiaceae; genus Mitragyna; species Mitragyna speciosa. The sequence continues at coordinate 2,035,188 of CM045561.1, read as the reverse complement.
GGCAGCGGAGCTCGGAGGGCCCGGAAAAGATTCGTTGGGGTTCGACAAAGGCCATCAGGGAGATGGGTTGCTGAGATAAAAGATACAATACAAAAGATAAGAGTTTGGTTGGGCACTTTTGACACTGCTGAGGAGGCAGCTAGGGCCTATGATGAGGCTGCTTGTTTGCTTAGGGGAGCCAATACTCGTACAAATTTCTGGCCTTGTTCTTCATCATCTTCTTCCACTCCAGCTCTGCCTTCTAAGATCACTAACCTTCTTCTGAGTAGACTTAAGGCCAGAAACAACTCCATTGCTGCTGCTGCTTCTGGTGCTACTTCATCAGTTCCAACATTATTCGATCATCAGCAGGAAAAGGAAACAGATGAATATCCTGATGATCAATCATCTGATTTTCCTGATGCACAATTCACTGATTTTCTCAATGATTTTGATGAATATACCCCAGAAAAAGATGATATGATCGCCAGTACTGTTAGCAATTTAAGTACTAATTGTAGTAGTGATTCTTTCGTCAGCTCAAGCTCTGAATCTTGCTTAACTCAAAATGATTCTCACAATTACAAGGTGATTACAGAACCAAGTTTAGACCTTGAGTCATGGTGTGACATGGTTCAATCTTCCAACGGTGGGGGTGAGGAGGAAACAGAGGAAGATGTTGAAGAAGAAAATAATGTTAATCCGGGGATCATCGACTTCCATTTTGTGGATGAGATAGGATCTTGTTATAACTGTTCTCCTTTTGATATTGCTAGAGAAATATCACAACCTATGGAGATGGAAACTTATGGAGATGATCCAACCATGCTGAGCGAGGAGATGAAGAGGATGAACTATGAGAGGAAGTTTTCGGCTTCTCTTTATGCCTTCAATGGGATAACTGAATGCCTAAAGTTGAAGCTGAAATCAGGGAGTGTACTCCAACGTGAAAGATCTGAACAATTGACTAGACTCCGCAATGCATGTAACAAGAATATTCAAGATCAGGAACAGGAAGAGAGATTTCAACTTCAAGACGACAATATTGAGCTAATAAAGAAGCAAGAGGTGGAAGAAACTTCAGCTGATGCTGGAGAATCATCTTCATACTGTGATGATGAAACATCAATATGGAACTCTATTGATCTCCCACCTATTTGCTATGTCACTCGATTAATTAACCAGTAATCAGAGACCTTTGAAGTTTGAACTTTAAGCTACTTTGGTAACGATTAAGAACTGGTGAAACAGATTCTAACTGATAGTACATGGCTTGATGATGAGTTGATTTCTTCCTCTGAGTTGTTCTTGGATTCAGAACTATTATGTGTAAGTTTTCTTGCCTAGATTTAGTAGTTATAAATCAGGAAGATTGAGGTCTCTTACGTTGAATCTGAAACATTACTTACAAATGATCCAAAAGTTGGAATGGCAGTTTTACTAAAATATTTATAATTGTTTTAGTTGCATATTCCGATGTATATGATCAAGATTCACTTCTTGAACATTTCTAAATCAAATTTCCAATCATTAAATCGTTCTTGGGTCCATCAAAAGGCCATCCGTGATGGATTACTGTGCTGGATTCTTCTTTTTAGTGCCTGTTTCTTTTATCCTTATACACTGTAAATTTATGTAGTTTTGGTTTGACAATGTAGAGGATCTGTTGATCCATTCACAGTTAATTTCTTCAAAAGCCAGAGCTAATAATGCGAGGGTTGCTTTAAGCATACACTATGATCATATTACCATTGGTGTACATGATGGCCTCTTAAATGTGAATGAAGAAAAAGTCTTGCGGCTTAAAAAATTCCAATTCAACTTCTAATTCTCAAACTAGATTTAAAATTTGGTTCTTGGCTGGTCTGAAAACGAAGATTTTCTGATTTTGTTGAATATCAATCACTGGCCAATGCAATAACTCACAGCTGTGCTCGATGTCCGAGCATTGGTTGCTTAAATGCTCCCTCCTTTTTTTTTTTTTTTTAGTCATGGGAAAAAAATCCTGTGTTAATGTAATAAAAAACAGAAGATGCTACGAGACTAAAGATACACAAATAATGGGAACCGTTTGAAACTAAAAAATTGACTATGCGGATGCCCTGAAGTGAAAGCCACAGTTAAAGAAAGAATTCTGATCATTCCCTGCTGTTTGAGGCTACTTTGTTTAACACCAGCCCCGCCGCGGAACACCCCCTCAATCTTGCCTAAGAATAAAAAGCAGCAATCCAAAAGCAATTTGAAGGTGAAAAAAGAGTAAGTTGAAGGTTGAAGAAATGTAAAATCATACCCATATTTATTTAATAACAGCCTCCGCATATGAAATTTTCCTAATTATATAAACTGGTTCGTCATAACTAAAGAACGAAAAAAATGATCGTGCAAGAGTGAAAAGATAAAAAGATTAGCTGGGAACGACACACTCTCTAAAAGAAAAAGAAGAACTAGTGACAAGTTAAAATAGAGTTAAAATAGACACACTGCTGCGGACAGGTTCCAACTTCGGCTGCTGCTGCTAAATTATATACATCATTAAATTTCTTCACAGGCATCTAGAAGCTATTTAGGAGGAATTGTTCATCTTCAGAGGACCTGAAGCTGATCAAGGATAGCCGCACAAAGATTCAGAAAGAGCAACTGGGAACCTTGAACCCTCTGTAGGTCCAGCAGGTACTTGTCCTCAAGTGTCTTGTAAAGCTGACATAGAAATATTATCAGACGAACAATCACAATGCAATTCAACCAATTTTCATACAAGTAACCTATAGAAAATGAAGAGCATAACAAAGGTGGCCATATGTGCACATTTGGTATTGATTCTTTTTTGCATGTTATAGTTTCCAACAGTAATAAATGAAGTGTGCTACCTTAACTTTGACATGGACGGGTAACTGGTAATTCTAGTATATTTTATAAAGGAGGCATTCATTATTATCTGAAGTTGTATGATAGAAGAGATACCTGCACCTCAAATTTAACCACATCTGGTAACCTAGCAACACCTTCATTTTTTATGACAGAGGAATCATCTCTAAAGTAACGACAACTTTGCATAGAGCAATTTACAATGCCTTCATTATGACCTGTCATTCCAGCATTCCACCTACATTTCATGTTGTAGTGCCCAATCTTTTTCCAATGCACGTTGAGTTCTTGCAGTGCATTTAGAAGTTCAGTCATAACCTTGTGAGGATGCGCCCGAGACTGAAGAAGTCAATAAGAGCAGAACAAATAATCGTTGTGAAAATGACTTAGCAAGTGTTTGCATACAAGTGTTGCAAGGATGCAATGAACATTAACCTGAAGTCCAAGAGCCCACTTCCGGTCAAATGGAAACTGTCTCAAGCCAGTTTGTTGGTAATCTACAATTCCTAATACATGTTGCCCAGCTGGAGATGCTATAACTTCATTTGATTGCATTTGGTTAAAACCTGTCTCCTAGAAATAAAATAAGGTTTTTATCAGGTATATATCAACTAGATTAAAAGGGTTGGTAAAGGTCTCCAAAATATAAAATCTGATGAGATTGCTTGGTCATATATTTAACTTCACATAGGTGTGGACAAATAGATCGTATTTACAAGTCAATGGAAAAATAGAGCTAGCATCATCATCAACTTGAAAACAAACGCACCACTGGAGTCCTGAAATTCGTCTCTAACATAACCAGTTGAAATGCAAAAGCGGTTGTCTAATAGCAAATAGTATGTAACAGTTCCCTGAAAAGTTCAGAAAACATAAGAACTCTGTTAAATCCACTGGCACCACCCCCCAAAAAAAAAATGAAGAAAAGAAAAGGAGAGACGGTTTTTTTTTTTTTGGGGGGGGGGGGGGAGGACAAAGAAGCAATAAACAAACTACCTCATTTTGGACCCTATTGTGAAGAGAATCAATAAGTTTTTCCCTGTCAAATCCCATTTTGAACTACTTCTACAAGAATCTGTTCATCAATCTGCATTTGAGAGATAGCTAAAACTAATCAGTGATGTTGTCCCGGAATTAATATTATATTAGTCAGAAACCCAAGTAGAAAAGAACTCATGCACCATCAGTAATATGATAGAAAGAGATTGTATAATTAAGAAACAAACCATACTATCAAAATCAAAAAAGGAAAATTTTAAAAATAGAAACAAATAAATTTTTACTATCAATCAAATGAAGAGGACAGATGACAAAAAACGGATTCAGTCATACCAGTCAAACAAAACAATCACTTAATTTTATACAATCAATAGCTTTGCAGTCCCTGGGTTGACATTTTTTATACATATTTCAGCTTGTTAACCACCGTTAATCTAAGTGGATCCTTCACAAAGTAACATGAATTCACATAAGATTGAAAAGAGATTGTATGAAAACTATGAATCAAAGAGGAGTTGTATAAAAACTATTTATCAATAGAAAATCAATTGCACATTACATCACCACCTAACTTTTTAGCTTGTTGGCTCGTATTTGGTGGAGGCACAGCCAAATAGCATGGCAAATGAGCTTGGAACCAGGGGTGCATTCGAATCTCAGGAATTGTCAATCGCTTCATAGGGTCAACAATCAGCATCCTTGAGATCAAATCTCTTGTTCCGGCAGACAAATGGCTGGGAAGAGTGTATATTCCACCCTGGAGGGAGATTTTCAACCAAATAATGCTATGCTTTATGAATTAAAATTATAAAAGACAGTTGCACAGGAAAAAAATTCAACTCACTTTTATTTTCTTAAAGAGGTTAGGAAGATTTTCATCCTCAAATGGTAGGGTGCCACAGAGAAGTGCATACAAAATAACACCACAGCTCCATACATCTACATCAGGCCCAGCATATAATTTCCCTGATATAACCTACAGACACAATAATTTCTATTCCACTAATTAAAAAATAAAGCTATTATAAATTTCTGAAAATAATAATCATAAACTTGGAAATTTTAGGCCATTGTATTAGTAAACTGTTATGGGCTATCAAAACAAGAGTATGTTCTTTGTGATACCTCAGGGGCAGCATAGTTTGGACTTCCACAACTGGTCTTCAGAAAATGACCATCACGCATGACATTGCTCAATCCAAAGTCAGCAATTTTTACATTCATCTTGGAATCCAGAAGCAAATTCTCAGGTTTAAGATCGCGATGAACTATCATATTTCCATGGCAGTACTCCACCCCAGAAATTATCTGCTTTCAGAGAATAAGACACTTCCCATTTTTCACTTAGAAAAAAGAACAAGACCTCCACTAGCTATGGATGAATCAGCAATATTACAAGAGTTTTTTTTTTAAATATTTTAGCAATTTTGAAGAATAATGCCACAAATAATTACCATATTTATATGGCAGACTTCAACACCAGAAAATATCTGCTTCCAAGGAGTAACTGGCTTTAAGTTTTTAAATATAAAAAAAAAAGAAAAGAAAAAACTATACCATATCTAAAATGAAAAGAAGAGTTTGACAAAATCTACACAACATAAATCAAGCCATGTTCTTTACCTGCTGAAAAAGGTTTCGAGCTTCATCCTCCTGCAACCTGCCCTTTACAGCAATGTGATCAAAAAGCTCACCAGATATCACATACTCCATCACAAGATATATATCTTCTGGGGTCTCTATAACCTCATAAAGCCGAATTATATGAGGATGCATTAACAATCTCAATATTTTAATCTCTCTCCCAACTGCAAAACCACCAATAACATGGATGATGTAAAAGTCCAAGTCCAGAAACTAAGCAAAATAAAAATCAGTTTTGACTCACAAATTACGACAAATTATGAGTGATAATTATATGGTTGTAGGATGATCAAGGTAGGAAAGTGTTGTAACAAGATGGTAGAAATGATAGACAATGGTGAAGTACTTAACATGCTAACAGAAATATGCATGTACTATTTTTGCGGAGGTATAAAGTAGAAGATTTGGTGGCGACGCAAATTAACTATAGAAAAAAACTAGATACCTAGACACAAAGTCAATACTTGTAAAGTAACAAGTAAAAGCAAACTGCAGATTATCACGTTCATAAGAAGCTCTTTACAACCCGAATACAAAACTGCTAATGAGCTTAGAGGAATTAACACCGCCGCATTCATATGTATCTAGCAGGAAAAAAGGCCATAAATGAATGGCAGTGTGGTTTTACCTTTTGCATCCATGCACATGTAGCTTGAGTTTCTTGCGGTTCAAGATCTTGATAGCAACTTTGTGCCCAGTTAATGCATGCTCTGCGATTTTTACTTTACCAAAAGAACCAGTTCCAACTGTTTTCCCAATCTTATAATTTCGCAAAAATGAATCTGCACTTCCACTCTCTTGAACAGGAGTTCCATCCATATTCCTGTATGTGCGGATGATTAGAAAGGTTAACTGAAAGCATGAATCAACACATCACGAATACATAATTACAATTTACATGTTACAAAAACAAGAGTAATACGTTAGCCTACAAGAAGATGATGATGATGATGATGATAATGATAATGCCCCTCAAATAACAGCAAAACAAACACCTTTTGCCTTGATGAAAAACGTTTTGATCACACCGCCTAGAGACATATCATGATTTGAATGACAGTAAGGCAGTGATAAATATGATTCTTATAACTTAAAAAAGCCCAACAACGGGTTATCATTTACGATTAAGCAAACAAGATAAAATAGTTACTATTGCTCCCAAAAAACTTTCAACTTCAATTCAGAAATAAGTAAAATTTTAGCAAAACCAGCAAATTTCAATACCAATTCAGTTTCGAAGCTCCATGTACTAGAACAAAACTAAAAATCTGAACTTTGTGAAAAAAGACTGAACCTTGGTATGATATCAACAACTTCCATACATCCACACGTTGTAAACAAGCAAGACAAAATCACCGCCAACCCACTTCAAAAAATTATATTTTCATCATAAATATTTACACGCATGCATAAATACAAGTAGAAATTACAAAGGCATAAACTTACAGCGGCCAAACTGATGAAAGCAAAAAGGGGCTTCTGCAGAAACTCCGGCAAAAAGATCAACAGCGAAATGCGTCAGTGAAAATACAAAATCAACTGTGTGAATAAAAGTGCAACTAACTGAATATGACTTAAGAGAATTTCGTAAAAACATTAAAAGAAAAAAAAAAACTAACTCTTTCAATCTCAAGATAGAGCAAGGAGAGCTGTGAATTGTGACGAAGAACTTGGTTGGGAAGAAGAAGAAGAATTTGGGTGCCCCGTTATATATAGGCATTCCCTCTCCCAGAAAAAAGGCAACATTTTGAAATTATAGTAGCTACGTGGTAAGGAGCATTTTAACGTTGTTTAATTATGGTATTTGTGAACTTAGTGAATCAGCAGTTGCTGTCAGAATCGAATGTTTATCTTACCATCACTCTTTCTCGGTTGCTGCTAAATCCCGATTATTGAGCTTAATTGACGGTCAGGAGTAGGGACGATGATGACTCAGAAAATCAGAATATTGGTTCGTTTCGTTTTCCTTTCCTTTTTATTAATTATTTTATTGAGTCAACTATATTATACTATTCAGTTTCCTTTCTTAATTTTTTTCTTTTAAATGAATCTTCATCGGTTGAAGTTGATTGTTAATTATTTTTCAAAAAAAAAAAGTTGATTCTTAATTTTGTGGAAGATACGCTCATAATCTACGGCTTTGATTGGGTTAGGATTTTGTTGATTGAATGTAGTGTTTATCATCATTGCCACCTCATAAATTGCAAGCATTATTAGTCATTTTAGAGTCCATAAACATTCTTTGGACTCAATATCTACGTGTACATTATATACTTATATATCTATGAATATTACAAAATTTATATGTTTATTAAAGGTAAGATCAGGTCCTCTTCGTCGAGTTTATAAGATTAAGATCCAAGTTAGGTCTAAACCTACACTAACTTAAAATCAGAACAAATTTTTTGATGAAGGATTGGGCAACTTCGCATAGAAATTTGATATATTTGAAGAAAAGCTTTGAATAATCTACATAGTGAATTGATATGCTACTTGAACAGGTAATGCAGCAATGATAGAATTAAGTGAAGTTAAAGGGAAGAACATAAAACCAAAACAATGTTTCATTAATTTAGGCTTTTCGGTAATATAAAGCTGCGTTTGATTTCTTTTTTTCTACAAACTGTCCTATTAAATATTGCATTAAATAAAATCAATTGTATATAGTTAGGATTCTTTTGAAGACGCTGCTTTAGTTATTTGTTGTACTTTTCTTTATTATAGATATTCAACTTTTTCAAATGGTTGGGGTTGGAGACGAGGAAATTGTATTCGATGCGAATCTTGCGGCAGTAAAGTACAGTACTCTGTTGAACAGAAGTCAACAACGTACATGTTTTCGAACGTTGAAGCTCGAACAGGTATCCTTTGTTGTACAACGGTGCCATAGGAAGCACTTTTTAAGCTCTTTCATCCAAGTTAAGATCTCATTCAGGCTACAACAGTTTTCCTTCTCCAGCTCTTAGGTGCTAATTCGGTTGATTCGAGGATGTCAAAATCAACAGTAGCTGCATTCGTCTAACCTTCTTCCCCTTCCAAAATTTTTTGGCCTCATTCTGGGTTGAGTCCTTAAAATTTCACCAGAGTAAAGGAGGCTAATGTAAAAGAAAGTGATTTGTAATTCGTACTTAAATAACTTGACAAAAACTGTATTGAAGTCCCTGTAAATGGCTTAAAATATCCACGATCACTCAGCTAAACAAACACAAAGATAGTGAATCATTCCTGTACAATAGATCTATAGGCTACACATACTGACAAAATGATGCTGTAGCTGAATTAAGGTGCAAAAAGATCTTATCTCTTAAACAATCAGAACATCAGGAAATTTAGAAATCAGGAATAGATGTGAAATTATAGCCTTGGGCGCCCCTCCAGGAATAATATGCAATTCGAGTTTCATAGAAACCTGCAGTCAAATGCAGAAGTCAATTTACAAAACTGACAGTAGCTAAAGCCGTCAGACTCAAAAACAACAAGTTCTTACAAAGGGAATTAGTTCCTTAAATTAATTTGTTAAATGATAAAGACGACTACAAATATGCTAATTTGAGAATGCTCGAAGTAGATGTTCTCATAAAATCACTATTTCCAAGAATCACAGCTATAGGCACAGATGATGCAACAAATATCTTATCATGTACCAGGAAGGAAGGCGAGGATCCCTAATCCGAGGAGGCTGTATGCTTGAGAGCGCTCTCCTGCCATATGACCAGTAAAGATAAAGAATGCAAGCAAGAGGAGTAGGCATCCAAGAAGCAATAGAAAAAGTGCAAGGGCAATGGATTTCCATGGGATTCTGTGATAGGATTTTGGAGAATAGTCAAATCGAGGGTCATTGCGTCTTGCCTCATCATCATAATCATAATTTTCATCATCAGCAAGACGAGTGTAGCGAACTTGTCGCCTAGATCCCATGTATGCCACTTAACTCTTTAGGCGTTCAACAACTCTTAAAGACTTCCAAACTGAGCTATTTATTATTTAAAAAAAAAAAAAAACTGTTTCAGAAACAAAGGGCAAATGTATGTAGAACAAAATAAGAGAAGTCAAAATCCAGCCATTAATTTGACATTGGATGTTGTTCGTGAAAAATTAGTCAGATAAAAGAAACAGCAGCTAACAAGTACTTCTCATACTTCAATAACCAAATGAAATTCACCACCAGACATCAGAATAGAATGCAAAAACATTCATCACAAGAAAAATATAGCCATTTCCCAAATCCCGTAAAGGGTTTATAACCAATCAAAATTCAACCCCAGCACACTTGATGGTAAAACTGATTTCAGGTCACTGAAGTACATTCTAATATCTTTTACTCCCTGACTCAGGGTATTAGGCCACAAAAGCACCTAGGATTAGTCTCCGAATTTCCGTATATTGAAATTAAGATTAAGCAACATGAGAGACGATGTTCAATTTTCTTAACTATGCGGAAATCTTGACCATGCTGCTATCATAGTACTATGTGCTGCCAATATTCTACTATTTTCTTTCAATAAACTGCACTAAAATATGAATAAAACATAATACATACTTTGATTTGCCATTTCAGCCAAGATAATCAAATAATTAGCCCAAATTATGTTATTTCCACACTTAAAAGTGTAGCATAAAAAATTGTCAAGATTCTAGTCCCAAGATAACAACCTAGTACTGTTATAGAAAACATACATATGTTCTTCTTCTTATTAGTATTATTTTTTGTTAGTCTAAATGTTCCATCCAATTTAGAAGCTTTATGGGATTTCACGATATTAAATGAGTATCCGTCTAAGAAAAAAAAAATAATTAATACATAAATAAATACCAGCACCAGTAAATTGCAAAGATCAATGAAGAAGATTAGTTTACCAGTGAGTTAAATCAGAGACCCAGATTAGAAATTCCGCAAATTTGCCTTTGGCCGTTAATTTGCTTAATTCGTTTAATCAAAACGACGTGGCTTTACTGCTGCAGCTGAATTCCAGGGACGGAGAAATGCAGGTGGAAGATCGGGAAAGTGACTTAACAAGATCGCATCACAGGATTCAATATTGCCACAGTTTGCAAAATGACGGCGTTTTGCGTCGCTTATCTTACCAGCATAGAACCCCACAAGAGACTCGAACGACGTTACTCCCTCTGGATTGGGCCGAATTAAAATATACGTCCTCACTCACTCTGTCGTAGTCTTAGTAAAGCCACAAACATCCATTACTTTCGAGAAATCATGGGCCAATCTTGCATCAAACCCTATTTATTATAGGCCCGCAGGAATCTTCCAACATGCACCCAGAGTGGTTCTGGGCTCTCCACCGTGGTGGCCCGAAAATTTTAAGATTTTTTTCTTTATTTTAGGGAAATAAGCACTCCATTTTTTGATGACTCACAAAAAAAAAAAATTTGCATCTTTGTTTTTTATTATGTAAAAAGTCTAAAATAAATTTTATTCTTTGTATGTGTAAACTTATAGTTTTATTAGTTAGGGGTTTAAGATGAAATATAAAGTTAAGGTCTCATAATTCATATATATTATAGCTTTTATCTAAAAAAAAGTAAAAACGAAGTGTATGTATAAAAAATACAATATTTTATTTATTGCGAAGGTTAACCGTAAAGCCGATGATCACATGACTACATTTGAGTTTCGAAACAATATGACATACAAAAAAAAAAAAAACGCCAATTTAGGGGGCAACATTAGTGGTTATTAAATTTTCAAGGGTAGAAAATTTAAATTATCAATTGAAAATGATATTGATACTTTTTTTTTTTTTGGGTTAAGTTTCTAAGTTCTCCATTGTATTGAATTCAAGCATCCTCAAGTGAAGGGTATCCTGTACGCAATAATTGCCTCTACAAGGAAGATCACAAGCTAGTTAATCAAATTCTCCTGTCTAGGATGTTAATAAAATCTATACACATCCATTTTAGTTTCTCATATTTAAGGCAATGTTTTTCGCTAATAAATAAACAGTGTAAAGAGATGTGTATAAGTTATTCAAGGTGCGTGTGAATATTACTTCCTCTCTATCAAAATCTATACAAATTGAACATCTTGTTTCTACATGGCACCTTCTAAGACCTTAAAGGTCTGCATTTGGCAATTAAGATCGTTATCCTTTTTTGCCTCCTTCAGAGGTGTTTGATAGCACAACTTAATATTAAAAATTAATGTATCAAGAGCTTTTTGAATTTAGTACGTTTGATAATGAAATTTCTTTATCACTTAATACATTAAGCACTTATTTAATTTGTGTGCAAAATTTTAAGTTAAAATTTTTCACTTAATTTGCTGAATTTTGATATTTTTTCCTCACCCTATTATACACACTCACTTATGCACACAAATATACATACTCTCTCTCTCATCTCTCACACGCGCACACACTCCATCTCTCACACACACACTCTCTCTCACACTTACACACACTTTTGCACAAATACATATATTCTCTCTCCCTCCCTCTCTTTCTCTCACACACAGAGACTCTCACTCTCTCTCTCTCTCTCTCTCTCTCTCTCTCTCTCTCTCTCTCTCCACACAATTTCTCTTGCACACATGTACATATTTTCTTACTCATACACTTTTACACATACATGTACACACGCATATATACATTTTTACATATATACACATACTTTTTCTCTCACACATAAATACATTTATCATCTATTTCTCACAAACGAATAATATCTTTCTTTCTCATATACATTATTAATAAATTATTTTAAAATTTTAAGATAAAATAATTACATTTATGAGGAAAAATATTTAAATTCAGTGCATATATTCAGTTAATTATCAAATAGGTGAAACTTTATTAATTTAGCAATTTAATATTTTCAGTACTTAAATTTCATATTTCAAATTTCAGATTTTAGTTTTAACAAATGGCAACTCTTGGAACATTACAATTTCCAATCTTGACTTGATGACCGCAGAAAGCAAAATTAGATGGGTTGTCGTCACGTGTTGCATTATATTGGTACGTTATCTCTATCGTTTCTTATTGTTAGATGCACAAAAGGCCATTGTTTAGCCCAGGCAACCCAACCATGTCCACGTGATTGATTTAATGCAGGCTTGAGGAGTTATAACCTTAATAATGGATCACATGGAGTTTCCATCTTATGACAACTCAAGTATTTGAGGAATTTGAAATCTTAAATTTGAAATTTAAGTATTGAAAGTGTTAAATATATGAATTGATAAAGTTATATTTATTTGACAATTAATTAAATTTATGTATTAAATTTAAATGTTTCACCTATAAATATGTATAAAAATATATGTATAAAATATATGCATAAAAGTATGTGCAAGTATATAAGAGAAGAAAAAGTAAAATATATGCGAGTGTGTATAAGAGAGAGAAAATCTATTTGCGAAAGAGAAAAAAATAATATAATTATCTGTGTGTGTATATATGTGAGAGTGTGGATGCGAGAAAATATGTAGGTATGTGTGTGAGGAAAATTGTGCATAGGAGTAGGGTGTGCGCGCGTGTGTGTGTGCGTGCGTGTGTGTGTGAGAGAGAGAGAGAGATTGTGTATGTGAGAAAGAGTATGTGTTTTTATGTCTGTGCATGGATGAGTGCATGAGAGAGAAAGTGTGTCGTAAGGCAAAGAAGAATATGCTACGTGTGTTCAAAATTCAGCAAATTGAGTGAAAAATTTTCATTTAAAATTTTATACACAAATTAAATAAGTGCTTAATATATTAAATGATAAAATAATTTTGTTATCAAACGCATTGAATTCAAAAAGTTATTAATCTATTAATTTTTAGCAATAAGTAAAGTTATCAAACATTCACGTGGATGATCAGTGAATTTAACTCATGAGTCTACTTTCATAATTGAATCAATATTAGGGACCAATATATAGTTTTCATATTTTCATCACAGGACATTTGATGTATCTTCACTCATTAAAGCTTCACAAGTGAGTCTTACTTTAATTACCCCTTTTTCCTTTTTCCTTTCCTCATAATATTTCCAAAAAAAAAAAAAAAAAGCTTCACAATTTATATAAATTAATCATGACTCAAATGGTTTGTGTGGAAATTGACTCGTGACACGTTAATTCAAAACTTTAAGGAGATGTTTGGTTTAGAAAAATCAGAGAGGAAAAAGGTATCAATTGGTAACAATTGTTGATGTTTAGAGAATAATTATCACTGTATTTCAATTGAAATAAAAGTATCTAATTGGGGGTTTCTATGATTCTTTCAAAATACAACTCTATTAAACCATTAACCATTTTGGAGGGAATTATACACACTTCATTTATAAACCAAATATATTAGGAAAAGTTATAAAAAATCCATACTTATAGTAAAGTAAATAATATTCATAATGACAATGATTAACAGAATTTGAACCGAATGGTTCATAAATTACATTTTCTAGCAAACTTTTTTTTCTTAACTACTTTGATTTTCTTGTGAAATAACAGAGAGAAAATACAAGGAAGCAGAGTTGTAGGTAGTTAATGGCTTTAAATAGTAGTAGCATCACAAAAGCAAAAATTAATGACGTGGGCACCAACGCCGGAGGCGGAGGCAACGATGAAGGTTGCGAGGAACCGTCACCGATCCCGCACTCCCACTCCTTTTTCTGTTATTTAATCCTCTGCTAGTGTTTATCCATAAATAAATTAAAACTATAAAATTCTTAATGTATGTAATGTAATAAGTCGTAACACGTACGATGAATATAATTTTAAAAAACAGTTATAAAAAGGAAGTTAATAACGTCATCATTGTACATTTGTCCCCCCCCTCCTCCTTCCCTTCCTCTTTCTCTTCTGTTTTTTTTTTTTTCTTTGGGTCTTGAACATTAATATTTATCATTTCTATTTTACATACACACATTGCACATACATATATATATATATATATATATATATATATTCGATATAATACGTAAGAGTTAATCTGAGATCAGACTCGGATTCCGGTAGCGTTACCGTCGGACTCACCACCCATTTATAGCTCTCCTTCTCCCGGTCCGGTTGCCATTGCTTTTGTTCTGTCGGGGAGAGAGAGAAAGAGCGGGAGGGAGGCTTACGGCTGTTTTTCTTTCTTTTCTCCCCCCAGGTCCCCACACTTTTTTTTTTTTTTTGGGGTAAAAAAAAAAAAGAATCTTGTTCAGAAATGTATAGATTTTTATTTTTTATTTGTGTAATAATAATAGAATGTTAAACGTCCCATCAGCTGATATCCTCGAGCTAAGATTTATTTTAGCATTTAATTTACGTTTCAAGCCAAAGGCATCATCATGCACTAGCTGCTTTGTCATGCTTTTTTTTTTTTTTTTTTTGAATGAATTACATGGTTAGGAATTTTGGTTTTTTTTTCTTGTTGTTGTTGGAGTACGATATGGTTGTGCTGTTCGTTAGCTGTTAATTTGTTGGCTGTTAATGGATGATCTGATTTGCATTTTGGACTTTTCTCTGTTTCCATTTGCAACGTATCCGCCAGTCTATAATTTGGCGGATTTTTATCAAGTTCTTGAGTAGGACGATTTCGTTTCTATTATATCCTGTCTGTCTGTATGCAATTTATGCATGCATATTTTCCTGCACAAACTCCCACCATCGGTATGATTAACTTTTTCTTTTCTTTTTTTAATATTTTGTCCTCTTTTGTTCATTGTATGCGGACCTTTTAGAGTTCCAACTGGTTTCCTCTTTTCTATCGTTTCTATGTAATTTGATCCCAATACTAAACTCATCAAGGTCATGTTCATTCCATTCCTCATTTTAAGAAAAAGAAGAAGGCAAGAACTAGCTCAAATGATTGTATTCTTTACATGTTTGATCCTGCATATCTCGAGTTGGACTAATTAGTTTATAGTTTTTTACAGTTTGTTTGTTGCAATCACATGGAATATTGAATGCATTTTTTATGCCATCATTCAAGCATATATACATGCTAACAAGTCTGCTTAATTTAGAGGATGCTCTTCAATTTGTTTACTTTTTAATTCCAATAGCAAATTGATATGGAATGAATGACTCAACTTGTTGATCCAAATATGTTAAAAGTCATTTTTCCTTCTCTGCTTGCAGGCTCTTTTTTTGAGTGAACCCGAGACTTCAGAAAGTCCTGGGAGGATTCTTACTTCGTTGTCAATCCATTTTCCAGCCCTTTTCAGTTAATCTCAGTGATTTAACCCAGGATGCTTGCTTTTCATTAAGGTACAATAAAACCCCTCATAATCCCACAATATTCAATTGACGAATCCATTATGTTCATAACTTTATAAAAAATGAACTCTTGTCAATGACTAGGATTTGAGTTCCTTACTATAGATGTTATCCATGTTATATCAGCAACAAAATGTTTGAGTGGTAACACAAAGTTCCCCCGAGTGAGCGGGAAGGGATTTAAGGATTCACTGGTGACCTGATGGGATCTTTTATGTCTTGGGTGACAAATATTCATTTAGAAAATGGTTCTAGATCACTGCCACAATTGTTATTTAGCCCTCACCACTTTTCATGTCTTAACTTTGAAAACTAAAACCTTCCAGGTTTTTTAAGGACACACATTTGTTAAATGGGTACTGTAGTATATTTTCTTGAAGCCTGCTGCTGCAATGCGTGTCAAGTATATTATTTTGTTGCAGTACTTCTTGTTGGGTTGGCATCATTCATGTTATCATTATGGGTGCTTGTGTGTCAACTCCATCCTACACGCTCAAAGCACAGAGAAAGCTTCGTCACCGTTCAAGAAAACACAAAGGGAAGCTTTTGAATAATGTAGCAAATGGAACTCGAAAAAGGAACAGTGATGCTCGAGTAACAGATTTTTCTCTTAGTGAATTTGTTCACACAACCACTACCTGCAGCAGATCTGAGGTTTCTAATGCAACATTCCATCTTACTCAGTTGCAGTGGCATCATAGTCAAGTTGATGCTAATGGTATGCTCCAAAAATCTTAATATTATTTGTGGAATAACCTGATAGGTGACTATAATTGTATCTTGTTGAGGGACAGGAAAGAGAACCCATGGTATTTAGTTGGAACTGAGAAAAAGAAACTTGTGAGTTTACTGAAAGCTGATAGATAGTTTTTCATCTGTTACGGTCGTAGGAGACATCAGATACATTGTACTGAAAGCTGATAGATGTTACGGTTGTAGGAGACATCAGATACGGTATAAGCTGACAACAATAGTGGTGCAAATGGTAGCTAGAATCTTATAGGCTTTGGATTTTTCTCACATTTGTGTGAACATGAATTGATTAACATTTTCTTCCTTTCTTCTTGGTTTTGATAAGAAAAATCTGTTATGCTGAAACACTAACTGCTGAAGGTTACATAGAATGAAAATATAAAAGTGACTAAGATATTTATGCGTTTGCAGTTGTTTGTCAAGAAGATGCATGGTTTGACACACTCAGCATTCTAGAGTCAGACTCAGATGATGACTTTAGCAGTGTTCATGGAGGTAATGAAATTTTATTATATGGTTGGAAATATTATAAACTATTCTAGAATATTCATTTCTATCCCTTATTTTAAATTGTTGATTCATTAACTAGGTTCATGCCTCTATATAAATTTTCAATAACAAAGAAAAGGGTGTCATCTTCACTGTATCTTACAATAGCTAAAGAAAAGGTACCAGAAAATCTATCTGAGTTTTTATCCCTCCATAAACATTCTCATTTCGAATCATAAAAAGGAAACCCCAAGTGTGGAAATGTTACGCCTTTCCAAGAAGCTGCTTCTACTGAGCACAAGTAATGCCTCTGACAGTTCAATATCTTTTAGGGCAGATAATTAAGACTTTCTTGCTTACACTGAAACCCATTTTTAGGGCACAAGGAATCATGAAAAATGCTTGCCAATCAGGAGTACATAGAGAACAGTGAAACAATTTAGTGTTTGGTGCTCTGTAATTTTTACCTTTTTAAAGTAAATATTTTGTTTTATTACTAATTTTTCTGTAGATACTAAAATACCAAGTAAAGAATTTTTAAATGGTTTGATGCTGAAAGTGTAATTTTGGCGAATATGCTTTAAAGGAAAAACCTATAATTATCGAAGTGCAGAGGAATTATCATGTTACTGGTGATCAATTACTAAGAACTCAACTTGGTTCTGGGACCTGTGCCTGTAACCTTCTATTTGTTGGATCTCAGTGTGCATTGGAAAATGGCATTTTCCTTTGCTGTTTATGCTATATATTCCCTACTTTCCAGAGCTCCACAACTTAGCATAAATAATATTTTGGGACCATTTTAGTAACATTATGTGGACAACAACTTATTATGTTTCAGTACACAAAGAATGCGTCTGCTAAACTGCAATACATCGTGTTTCGTTAGCTAATTGACAACTGAGTCTTGATTTTTTTTTTATCTTTGTATTTTTCTCTCTTCTGCAGACATTTTACCTAACATTTCCAGTGGACAAGTACTTCAGTATGAAACTTCATCAGGCTTTGTGGATAGCAAGTGCACATACAAAGAATACCATGAAAGATATTTGAAAATAGATAATGGTAAAACGGAACATTTCTTGAGCAATGATGGGCTTAAGGATCCAAACAAATTTGCGCTTATAAGCACCCAAGGGTTTGAAATTCCATGCTTAGCAAAGACTGAAGAGCTTGGAACCAAAAGGAAGAAACTTCTAGACCGTGCATATGGAAGCTTTACTGGTTTGAAAGAGGATAAGTATGACACAGAAGAGAAAGCCCAAGAGAACATGTTGAAGTCTGTTTTACCTAGACTTGTGCCTTCTATAAGCTTCAATGACAAGATCATCAGTGGAATGAGTGCAAACCCACAGTCTCAAAGAAAAAAATCTGCAGTTATCAGGCTCTCTGTAAAGAGGACATCTGTTGATAGAGACGAAACTAATGAATTTTGTAAGTATCTTATAGAAAAACTTAAAAATATCATTACTATTGGTAATCTCTTAAAATAATCTCCTGATTTAAAAAAAAAAAATCCAAATTCAATTTCACGAGCCGTACTTCTTCCAAGACTTTATTTCATTAGATCATTACTTACCGTTGTAATTCAATGTGAATCTTGTGAATTTAACCCATAGGCTTCTGTGCTTTCCTATTAGCCGGGCATGATTTTCATTTATTAGGATATGATAATTTATTCTGTCTTTAGCAGCTGTTACTAAAATTTCTATTGTATAGGATTGTAATCAAGCATTCTTTGTCATAGGTACATCACAAAAGTATCTTTACCGCCCCAGAGCAGGACTTCTAATCCCATGTTGTATAGAAGAGAAACCAACTTCAGGAAGTTGGTCGGAGATAGAACCCTCCAAATTTAATCTGCGTGGCGAAAGTTATTTCAAGTATAGTTTTACTTCCCATCCACTGACCTTTATAAATCTTCAGTGTACATTGTTCTGATATTTAATAGACAATTTTCTCCGAACTACTATTGCAGAGACAAGAAGAAATGCCCGGCCCCAAATTATTGTCCATATACTCCAATTGGCGTTGATTTATTTGTGTGTCCCAAAAAGATTAACCACATTGCCCAACACTTGGAGCTTCCTTCTCTGAAAGCAGATGGAAAAGCTCCTTCTCTCCTTATTGTTAACGTTCAGGTATTAATTCGTGCCAATTAACTGCGTGGTAGTCTGTCCAGCATTCAATCAAAGGATAAACTTCTTGATATCTGATCAAAGTGCTTTTTTTGTAATTTCTTGATATACATTATTTTGTTGCAGTTGCCTACATATCCTGCACCAATGTTCCTTGGTGATAGTGATGGGGAGGGCTTGAGTCTTGTATTATATTTCAAAATTTCTGATACTTTTGAAAAAGACATACCCCCACAATTTCAGGAAAGCATTAAGGTAATATCCCCCCCCCCCCCTCTTTCTCTGAGCTTGTTGAAGTACAAATTGATCCTTTTCTGCATTGTGCGAATGTTTTGTTTCTATATCGTAACTTCCGTTTTGGGATGCCACCTGTATTGTACATTCTTTTCTTTGTCTATCTGTTTGCTCAAGCACCTATTATGTGATCATTTTTTAAAATTAAACTGTTTCAGTTTTATGGTTAGCACGGGGTAAATGATTTCTGTACAAAATTATCTTCACAGGCTAGTTGGTTGTGCCTTTATTGATAAATAATATGAACTCTCTTGGTTCTGATACATACACATCGATATAAATGTTAAATTTGTACCAGAAGACATTTCGTAAGTAGACCTCCAAACCCTATCATGTCAAATTTTTCTGATCTCTGTCCCACATATTCAATATGCAAGGTGAAGAAGCAATTTACAACTTTTGCATGAGAAAATTTCCTTCAAGTCATAGCAATCTGAAAATTTTCTCTTAGAATTGATGCTATTATTGGGTGTAAATGAAAAATTGGAACTTGTTTCCTTACTGATTTTTCATCTTGGGTGTCAAGCAACTAATTCTCATTTAGTGCGGGTATTTTATATGTACTTTAAGTATCGTGAACTTGATAGTGCTCATGCATGTCCACATCCTAATGATTGTTTCATTTGCATTTTTTCTGTTTCATTTCTTGTATTTTAATGCATAACATATGTTTTGTTGGGGAAAAAAAACGGAAAAGCATTAAAGGAATTATATTAACTACTAATTCTGTGGGTTAAGTAAAAACAACTTGCTCAATGACTGGTGTGAATGTATAAGTTTGCTTGCTTATTTTTTAATTACATGTTTCTGTCTGTTGATATTAGTGCTTTGTCCTGCAGAGGTTGGTTGAGGACAATATGGAAAAGGTTAAAGGGTTTGCAAAAGAATCAAGTGTTCCTTTCAGAGAAAGGTTGAAGATAATGGTCGGGATGGTTAATGCGGAGGATCTTGTCTCAACCTCTGCTGAGAAGAAGCTTTTACATGCTTACAATGCAAAGCCCGTCCTCTCCCGTCCTCAGCACAACTTTTATCAGGTAAAAGCATATTTAGACATGCCAGAACTCTTCCTATATTTTGACACTGTGGTTCTGCTGATGCCCAATGAAAAATGAAACAATTGTCTTGTTCATTCTTGAGGTAAGTATAGATTTTGAACTAATGTATTGTTCGTTAAGTTCTTGACAGTGTATTAAGGCTGCATAAAAATAATCTTCAGTTCAGGGTCCAGCACCCCCCTCCCCCCAAAAAAAATAATAAATAAATATAAAAATGCAGGACAATTCTCTTACTTTCTCATGTAATGCAGGGGCCTAATTACTTTGAGATTGATCTTGACATCCACCGGTTCAGTTTCATCGCAAGAAAAGGACTGGAAGCTTTTCGAGGACGTTTAAAAGAGGGAATACTGGATTTGGGATTGACTATTCAGGTACGCAATATTTTAGCTTCTGCATTGTACTTTAGTCTAGGTTTGTACGTTATCTCGGCTTAGATATTCCACATGCAACTACGCAAATTGGTTTAATAGGCCATTTATGTTTTCTTTTTCTTTCTTCATTTTTATTTACAGGCCCAGAAACAGGAAGAACTGCCAGAGAGGGTGCTTTGCTGTGTTAGACTGAACAAGATAGATTTTGTTAATCATGGTAAAATTCCCACAATAGTGAGGCTTGAGGATGATTAGCTCCGATGTTGATTCAAGGTCTGGTCTTTTCTAGTCATTGACATGCGCACTGGGGTTGAGGAGGTTCTTTGGAGCTCTTGGGATTTGGTTACAAATACAAGTGTCAAGCAATTATAAACTTCCATATATATATAAAAAAAAATGACCTAAACTACTCTCATACGTAAATAAAATGTCAATTCACGTTCATCCAATATTAACATCTGAATGCTTTTTATCCTTTGTATATTATAGTAGTTCAATAATTATCTATATAGCTCGGATGTAAATCTTTCATTGGACTCGTGATGAGAACATAATTGAGTTCTTGTATGGATGAGGATTTTTTGGATCCGGTGGAGTTTTTTTCATCATACTGTTATTTTGATCTGTTTATTTGAGATTTCGAGTACAAGAGCTATAATAAAATTTTGGCAAAACAACAATGAATGCTCTAGACACAGGACTTCCTTTAATTCTTCTGTCTTTTACTCCTAAACAGAAATTGCTTTTAATCCGAAGCAATGCCGTATATAAGCGACAAATGGAGCAGTTTTACCCCAAGAATTTAATTTTTTACAAAATGCACAATTTTATTAGCAAAAAGTTACCCAAATTAAAATTTTATTAGCAGATTGCATCACTTTATTGACAAATTTAATTCAAAAACTTCAGAAGTAAAAAAAAGATAAATGAAAGAACAAAAAGGAAATTGTCCACCCATGCTTGGCCTTTGTGATTGTTGTTTCCAGCTATATTACAACTTTCGTGAATGGATCCCGTAGATACTGAAGTATTAAGCAAACGCCTCTTACACCAAGTCCCCTAAAAGCGCGGACTTACAGATTAGAAAAGAACGGCACGACTTTACTATTGCACTAAGATTTTATGCCATCAGCTCCATGCCTTATTTAAAGCGTGAACATTAACATTAGATTAAGTTACTTTCCTACAAAAGGCGTGATACAAACGCTGGCCCAAGTTCACATCCTGTTGTCCTTTGCCCCATTGAAAGCGTTGTAAGGAGGCTTTGGGCCAAAAACCATAATTTGAAAGAGGAATGCCATCATCGTTTTCTTAAAACAAAAAAAAAAAAAAAAAGGAGGAATGGTATCATCCAAAGCGTACATGAAAATTACAACACATAAATAGCGTTAAACAAAGGGAATAAGACTTCTACAATAATCTATCTACACACGAAGAAAAAAGATATAGAGAAGAAACAAAACAGTGAACGAAATTAGAAGGACTACGAAAAGGTTGTCAAGCGATTTTCATTGTCTCCATGAGTGCTCTGTAGTCTGGACTACTCAAAAGAAAAAATCTTTACATTATCATCTCACTGGTACAAAAGCATGAGTTTATCATTCTGTATCTGTACGGCATTTTGTAATTGTTGCACATCACCACATAAAAGAAGCAGCCTCAGCATTTGACAGTGTCTCAATCAGTCAGCCTCACTATTTTTAGTAACCCCCATGTTCTTCTTACTATATCCACTGCATGTTGCATGAGATAATTTTGCTTATCCTTGATGTTTTGCCCCGTTTTTTAAGTAAAAACTCTATTAACCTTCTCTCCTCTTTTGATTCTTGAAAGTTTTTTGGTTCTAATTTGTTCGAGTCTAGAGGTGCAAGCTTAAATAGCTGAGCCAAAAAAACCTTAAGGAGGTAGCACCATAAATGTCAGCAACGAGCAGTGGTTTGGACTCCCAAGGAGCCATCAAGAATTTCCATGGGCAACATAAAGTCAACAACAGCCTCTTCAGAGTATCTAGTCTTTGCAGAATCATGCATTCCTAGCTCTTTTATTACGCATCTGCAAGTATAAAAACAAGTTTCTTGAATTTATTGGTTGGAATACACTAATAAAATACGAGGACTAATGAACATTGGCATGTCTGCGCTAAAACAAAAGTTAGTTTTTCATTAAAATGAAGTGAAGAATTACTCGGAGGCTTTTTTACCTCTGGAGAATCGGGATCTACGAATAGGGTGATAAATTTGACTATCTTGCCTCACATCAATTCTGTTCTGCTGATATACCAATGGTCCTGATTTAACCAGTGCTTGTTGGCTATTACAATCCTGATTCATCTTAAATGGAGAATAGAGTTAATGCAGATAAAGAAACCAAATGTCGCAAGGTTTATAGTTCTCTTCAGTAGTGACAGGACACTAATAGTAACCACACCGTTTTAATCATAATATTAGCTAGTCTACAATTCTCTTTTTTCTTCTTTCTTCACGCCTTGAGACAGTCATTGCAAAGTTGCCTTTGTGATTGAAGGTTAGTTTGAATCAATTAGTCAATATCATGTTCAATCATAACTCATTTAACTCTTAAAGCTTATCAGTCATATAAGAGGAGCGTAGCTTACCTCTGGTAATTCCTGATTCTCGTGTATATCAAATGACTCAAAGGAATCTAATCGATGAGGCCTTATCCTTTGCCTCTGCACTGCACACTTAGCAATCTCATCAGAACCTCTGACATCAGCAAAAACCCTACTTGACAAATCATCATTCTCTAGCCCTTCCGATTCAAAGATTGCCTCTTCTTGCAGTACGCTGGTAGGATGAAACGCACTCAGCTTCTTATTTCTCGGGTAGGCATTAGCATATATCTTTCTGGATATATCCTGTTTTCGTCCTTTTGCCCATGAAAAATTACTTGATGCTGGCATGTCTATTGGGACTGAACGAATGCTATCGTCGTGAGATTCTTCTGTCATTTGAGAAGCCTCCGATAGTGTGTCAGATGGCTTCAGAGACATCCGAGATACAGTTGCCCCTTTGCCCTTACCACCACCATTGTTTCTTCGTGTAACTTGAGTTCTGGGATCTACCTCCTAAATATTTAGAACGAAAAAAGTAAATGGGAGCATTCTATATGTTTCATCAGCTATTCCTATATGATGATATCATATACACAAATAGAGACCTCAGTTGGAACAACTTTAAAGAAGTTGATCGGTTCTTGAGCACTTCTGCGACCTCTTCTAGTGTTTCTTGAGGCTCCCGATGCTTTGACTGTGCTCCCTACTCTTTTTCTGAAAAAAACAAAGATGCATCAGTTAGTATACTGGTGTGCAAATCAGAAGGAAAAAGAAAC
Organism: Mitragyna speciosa; assembly: GCA_024721245.1. Classification (NCBI taxonomy): domain Eukaryota; kingdom Viridiplantae; phylum Streptophyta; class Magnoliopsida; order Gentianales; family Rubiaceae; genus Mitragyna; species Mitragyna speciosa. The sequence goes on along the minus strand of CM045561.1, from coordinate 2,011,050 downwards.
AAAGTCGGTTGATTGTAGACATCATCTTGAAACATGGAAATCAGAATTGCCCCTAACTTGTGATGCTCAATAAGTATTCCATTCTTTTCTTTTTGCCTAGCATTATTCTTGATTTTGATATTGCACTTAAGAGACCTATAAATACTGTTTCCTAGGAAATATATTTACACATTGCTGAGATCTTGATTATCTAATGAACGTAAAATGAATATGATGAGATTTGGCTGGTGAATGAAATAAAATGAAAATCAGTTTCCAGTTAACGCCGCTCCACGGGCATTGAACACATTGAAGAGTCTATGAAATGGTCTAAAGCCAATACTGTTGCAACTGAAAGCTTGCAAAAATTCAACTTGTAAATCTAAATAAGGTTCAAAATTAGTTTTGGCTACAAGCATTATGTAATCACCTCCAAAGAATATTATTTCTTCCTAATGCCTTTTAGTGCATTTCCTCAAGCGTGAAAACCCACTACCGTGCAACCATAGGAGGGGCAGAAATGTGGAAGGTGATAGGATTCAAACATACACATCAATGAAAGGAACTAGAAACTTCACCTTTTTGCTTCTTCACGGAATTTTGCATCAATCTCTTTATTAGGAGGATACTTTGGCATGCTTGATGGATCACATGCATAAGGCCTTGTGGTGAAATACTGAACAAAAGGAGATTGAGGACATTAGCTCATGTTACGAAGGAGAAAAGAATAGATGATATGCTTTGAATGATATTCTTTTAGGCCATTTATATTACGTTGAAGTCTAAATCAACAACTGATCATTTCAGTGAAGAGTGAAAACAATGAAACATTCAAAAGTTTGGCAAATTCAACAGATTGTAATAAAGGATAAGAAGTTATAGTTGCCATCGCTGATTGTGAGACTAACCTCAGACTCGAGGGCAGCTGAAGCAGTTCCACGTCTGTGCGGGTCTATCGAAAGAAAGGTTTGAATAAGGTTCACAGCTGATTTGGGAAACTCTTTACATCTTTCACGAAGTGTACTTTCATAAGGATGCTGGGGCTTGAACATGGATGCAAGAGGAAGTTTGGACTGTTTCCAGTACTCATCAGGTGGAGAACCACAGAGTTTGAAAATTTTGTGCAACTGTTCAACCTGCATAAGGAAGTAATGCATCCCTTTAGAAATGTATACAGACGACAGGAGAATAAGGCTACTTAAACCTTGGAGTATATTCAATCGATACACACATGTAAATTATCTTTGGAATGCATTGATGTCTCCAACGAAACTTTATTAATTTTTACTATTTTAATTACAGACAGTACTGTGAAAAAGAAATACGGGAACAGCTGTTTTGATCATTCTTGATTACTTATTTTGCAGCCACAGCACTGATTGTTATCACCTTACTTCTAATAATTTTAAAAAAACACACTACTTCCTTCAGTAATGTATCAAGAAGTTTCACAAAAATTTTATGTGCTTACCTCAGTTCTCCCCTTAAGGAGAGGCCTCCCAATGAAAAGTTCTGCAAAAACACATCCCAAGCTCCACAGATCCACTGTTAGGCCGTAATTTGTGGATCCCAACAGAAGTTCTGGAGGTCGATACCATAATGTCACAACTCGACTAGTCAGTGGTTGATTATCCCTTGCAATAACAAAATTGGCCAGACCGAAATCCCCTATCTTCAATATCCCTTCATTGTTCACTAAGATGTTTGATACTTTAATGTCTCGATGCATAATTCCTCGTGAATGGCAATGCTCAAGTCCACTGAGTAGTTGACGCATGTAGCATTTAATCTACTCCAGAAAGAAAGAGTTTACACAGAGAAGTTGAACTTAAACACAGAAAAATAAAGAATCATAATGCATGCCCATCTAACAAAATTTTGGATATGTTGAAGAAATCATTGAAGACGTATGAGTTGTTTTACTTCTTGAAATAAAGCATTAACTGACCTGTGACTCAGTAAACTTGATTCCAGGGCAAGATAATAAACCAGAGAGATCATGTTCCATGTACTCAAAAACAAGGTATATGCTACATGATAATCGGGATGTTATTATACCCTCCAGCTTCATGATGTTTGGATGGTCAAGTTGACGGAGTATCATTATTTCTCGTGCCATAAACCTGACACTTTCTGGTTGGAAATTGTCAAAGCGTACCTTCTTCAGAGCAACCATTTTGCCAGTCTCATTATCACGTGCACGATACACGCTGCTGTAGGTACCTTGTCCAATCTATGCGTGCAGAAGACATGAAAAAATCCCTGGTTAGGAATACTAATATATTAGCAATTTACCTGACAAGAAGCTGGAACGTATTTCAGGTGATTGCATTGGAACCTTCTTACTTGGGGGATTTAAAGAAAGACACTGAGAAACTTTTAGACCAGAACATTCAAGGGAGTCGACATTTTCAGTTATAATCATTTTAATCAGCACAATACAACAAATATCGAAAGAAAAATTGGTTTCTCCACAATAAAAACCATCTTGGCAAAGTGGAGATAGAGCCGATATGATCATAACAGTTTCACTATCTACACAAGGAAAGGTGTCAAAGTATTTTCATAGAGCAAAAATATTGTAGCACTGTGAGGCCTCAGCAGCACTACAGCATTATGTCATTTGACTTCATCTCAGAAGGTACTACCAAATAGCTGTTTTCTTGCACTATCACAATAAGGTCTCCAGAACGCAGGTTTAGCTGAGCAACTCAGAAGAGTGGCATTTAAAGAAGTGGAAGAATTTGTGAGATGACCAAATCTGATGCAATTATGCATATGATTGAAGCACTAAAAACAACTTCAAATCAAAGGGACACCATAGAAAACCTCAAAGAACTCAACAAAACCAATATGGATACGATAATTGTGAAGAGGAGAAAACAGAAACAAAAACATTTTCTACTTAGCCACACATTTGCTTGGCCAAACATTTACCGGGCACCAGCACATATACCACATCCAATATAAGGTCTGCATTTTTCACAAACCACGTAGAGCAAAAAGAATCCATGGTCCATTACTAAATTACTTGTCCTGACGAGAAATGAACTACCTTTAATAATAATAATGATAATGCTATCCTAGCAAGGGATGGCAATAAACATTGATGATTACCTTCTCCAATCTCTCAAATGAATCAGACCTGAGAGGGAGCCATCCCTCAATGGCTTCCCCTGCCACCGCAGTAAGCCAAGCCGGCCAGCCTGCGGCTACATGCTCACCTTCTGTTACCCTTCCAAATTTGAAGCTAAAGGCAGCCCTTTTAACAGAGGTAGAGGCACCCTTCTTTAAAGACTTGGAATTATTTCCAGAAGGGCCGCCGACAACATGATGACGCACGGACGGCGGCTTCTTCACCGATTCATCGCTCTCCTCCTTTTCAGGTTCCTCTCTTATCTTCTCTAACGTTCCAAACCCAATACTAGAATGAATTTTCAAAGAGGAATCCGGATTAACAGAGCCCCCAATCCCATTGTTGCCCCTGCTGACGATCACGTCCACAGGGGAATCAAAAACAGAAGATTTTTTCCTAGACCTGGCTTGTTTCGAGCTAATGCAACCCATGACCCCACAAAACCCATCAAAGAAATCGATCAGAAATGAGGGAAAAAGCTAAAACCGATTCCCAGTTGATCGAACATCTCGTGGGAAATTTCGGGGTCAAAAGATTTTTTTTGTCTTTTTCTGGAGGAGGGGATCAATGACCCCTAACATCGATACACATTGGCAGGTTGCGCTAACAGAAACAGAGAAATTCCCTAAAAAATAGAGCCCCTATTTTGTTTGGCTGATTGGAAGCCAAAAATGGGATGAGTCAAAGACTTTTCTTCTTCTTTCTTTTTTTTTTTTGGTTAATCATCTGAATTTTCCCCGAGATATGCGGAGAGGTGAGAAGAGACAATGTCAGTTCGTGTCATGCTGTCCGAATTCAGAGGAAGAACTATGAACAGAGAGTCATTTGTGGGTCAGAAATTCTTCCCTAGTATTATCATTTTTTCTTCTAGAATTTCTCGTTTCAGCTAGTAGGTAGTAGTATGGAGTAGTTTGCTTTTTGGAAAAGATGCATTGAGGTTGTTAATTGCTAATGTAGTACGGTTGCGTTTGAGCTGAAGGAAATTGAGGGAAAAAGGTGAAATGTAACCGTTAGGAAGTGTGTGTTTTAATTTCCGTTGGTTGATTCGGTTGGGAATTAGAGAGGACTGGGTCCTGTCTCCTGGGCGGTTGTAGAATTTTGGGCCAACTGCCCAACAACTCGACTCCACCATGGACATCTTATCTTATCTTCATTCAGGCGGGATTAATCTACATATTTGTTCGCACAGACCACTAATCAGTACGAAATCAATTAACTTTTTATTAAAAAAGAACCCACTAATCATAGTTTACTTCAAACACCCCGACCAGCAACCCCCACCACCCACCGCAACAAAATATAAATAAAGACCACTAATCATTGTCCTTGTAAGAAAGATCACTATTGATTGAATAGTGCTTAGCTAGAACTTTGATTTATACAAAACATGTTCGGTTAAGTTCACCCCTCTTCAAATCAAGAATGATAGGTACACCTATAATACACATACGCACAAGGAAACGACAGAAAAGAGCGAGGAAAACCTGCCCAAACGAAACCAATCCACCAAATCTTTATTTTCTTAATCAAGAGGATAACAATACCTAGCCAACTGTTTGGGCGTCCTCGCCACAGGGACTTGCTTGAGATTCAACAATCGTGTCCTTGTGATTTTCTTCACGGTTTATTTACTAATGTGCAAGGAATGATACACAACAATATAATGTTACATACAAACATTATTGCCATACCATTTATGTGGAAGAGGAAGAATAAACATACATTTTCCAAGAAACAAAAATAGTTTTTTTTTTTTTTTTTGAAGGGAGAAACGAAAATAGTTCACTTCATATGCCTTCATGTCTAGTCATTTACTGTTGCTCCAACGTTACAAAAGCTAAAGCCAAACCAGTGTCAGTGTGCCTTTCACCACAGACTTGTACTATTCCAATTTAAGCTACAGCTTTTCCCTCTTATAGCTGTGGCAAACTGGCATCTGATATTTGTTCTCATAATCCACTTCTCTATGTACGGAAGGTTTTCTAGCCAGTCTTCTGTGGTTTTGATTGAGCAGTGGTGTTTACATTGTTGTGGCTGCTGTTTCTACCTGCTGGAATATCATGATTGTGTTTCCCCTCATATGTTGTTATAACTGCTTTAGGGTCTGCTGAAGCCCTTTCAACATGTTTACGGACGTTGCATCCAGGAAATGTACACCTGTAATAACTCCTTCAGATGCAAAGGAGATGACACAGAAAATGTTAAAAACCAAACTTAAGTTAAAACCCTTCGCAAAGGAATCTAAAGGAAAGACTATGATAAATGCATGCAAAAGAAAAGAACTCAAAATTTTTCTTGCAACATGATGAATTCTCATGTCTCCTAAGAATATCATATGCATATCTTTTCCTCACACCAAGAAAAAATCTTGTAGCATAATTTCAGCAGTTGGCAGGTGTTAACCAAATCAATATTCCGAATCAACACAGTTTAATCAAACTTCAGTTCCCATATTTGGTTCTTACCCATGTCAAAATCCTCCATTCCCTCATCCCAGAAAAGACAAGAAAGATAATGCCTCTCCTTTCTCTTCTACCTTCTCAAATTTGACAGAAGGACTGTGATTAAACAAGATGTGGTTTGACGCAACAGAAAATACCAAGACTTGTCAATTTGTGAAACATTGATGCCTAGAGTTGTGAGTGAATTCTTTTTTTCCTGATAAATGAGCTGAGAGATCAAATTGTTGAAAATTGAGGGGACCCCCCGTGTCCTCCCCCCCCCCCCCCCCCTTCCCCCTCTCTCTCTTCTCTCAGGAGTTCATATTTTGTTATTAATGTGTTCATATGCTCATACTTCTGGATTACATATACTGCCAAGATTTTGATACCCTGCACAAAAGGCACCTATATCTGTAGAGCAATATCAACAATGAAGAAACTCAGGACTCAATTCAAGATTCTAACAATTGAAAAGGGATAGACTATGAGAAAGGGAAGGTTTGACATTTTGAATTGCTCTAACTCCACCAAAACTTACCGCTGGTTTTCATTTTAATTACTTCCGTCTCTTACAGATCTTTAAGATGAGTGAAAAAGAGTACAGTATACTCAGAAGCTAAAGATATTGACAGGCAAAATGAGTCCCTAAAATGCCTTTCTAATAATGATTTATATGGAATTTCTATTGATTCTATCACAGGCAAAGAAAATCTGATCCCATTATAGACAGCATCCAACATCTTAACCCTCCTACCAGATACTTTTTTAAAAGATAAGCTGCACTGGCATTTCATATATAAATAGCTATTGTCATCTAGTATGTAATAGAAACTTTAAAAGCAAGATAGGACAAGAGTCCCACCTTGGATGAGGGTTTCCCTTGACAACTTTTTGCCCGTACTTCCGCCACTTGTATCCATCATCCAAAAGATCAACTTCACTTCTTGTCTGCACAACTATTTTTGGTTCTGTGACTGTTTTATGCAATGGTGCAGGAACACATGCCCCAGCCTCTGTGCTCCTGCATAAATCAGATAAGAAGATTCAACAAGCGATAAGAAAGCACTTTTTGCATATAGGTTTTTCCATTTATTCTTCTTGGAGGCAGTGTACTATTACAGATACAGCAAATATGAATTACCTTCTCTTTGCATTTGGTTCACCATCATCATCATTATCCTCATCTATAACTGTTTCTTCCATCTCATCATGATCACTGGCAACAGAAAATTGTTCAGATGACAACTGAGTGGATACCTTCTGTTCTAAATTATTTGAGTGAGAAGTTGTAGCCTCAGTTGTAATCTCCATGTCAGCCTGACCTCGTGAACCAGATTCGGGCTTTATGTGAGAGCTTATTGTTCCATTTAGACCAGAGTTATCTTTTGCTCGTGTATTGGGTTGAGGCAATTCATGATTATGCTGTCCTTTATATGTAATCTCAGTTATTCGACCATCAGTTGCGCACTCAACTTTCTTCTTAACAGGACAATTGGGATGTGTACACTTGTAGTAGCTTCGAGGATGTTCTTTTGCTTTAACCAGTTTCTGACCATATTTCCTCCAGTTGTAACCATCATTAGCTGGTTTATCAACAGCAAAAGAAACAGGTTTCTTATCAGATTGAGAAGCTTCCAGTGAAACCATCTTCAAAGTCTGAGGTTCTGATGGTATACTATGCACCTGTTGCTGTAAGGTTTCACTGGACGGCTTAAGTTCCACTGCTTCTCCAGAAGCTACACCCGAGGCACGCTGAAAATCAGCTTGGTTTTGAACCAATGACTGGGATAATGCAGCCTGAGCTGTAACATGAGCTAGAGCCTGCTGGTGGGACATTCCAAATGGGCTCTGCAAGTGAGAGGAAAAAGACTATATATCAATCTAACACTTGTGTGAACCATATTTTTAAATCTAGAACAAAATGTTAGCTTAAGTCCCATTGTCAAAACAAAGCTTGCCACTCTGAGTTACAAACATGATAACACTCCAAGAAAATTGCTTTACTTTGTTTCCCTTTTCTATTAGATGGGAAGGGGGAAAAGTAAGCAGCAGGAAGGGGAATCAAACCAAAGGATTGACTCTTAACCTATGACTATGTTCGATTCTCATCTACTTGTATTATCAAGACTTCAAAACAGATGCAATTTATTTATCCATTTCAGAGCTCTGAAATTAAAATCTTACAGGGATATAATCATCTTCAATCATGAGGCAAAAATACTATATAAATTATTAAGCATGAAACAATACAGTCCAGGCAACAGGCGTACTAAATAATTGTAGTCACAAATCAATTGAAAGAAACTGCAACATCACTTAATTCAAAAATCCATAAAAAAATCTCAAAAGCATGAATTGCACGCAACAAAAAAATTAGAATTAGAACCAAATAATCAAAATACCTAGCCAATATAACAGAGATATAACGGAGATACCTGAAGTGGAGAAAGAAAACCAGGTGAATTAAGAAAGCCAGAAGGACTGAGCCCAGAAGGGACCAAAAACAAAGGAGACTGAGCCACCACCAATCCCATCGGCCTATTTTGCTTATAACCCAACCCTTTATCATTCCCGTCTCCAAAGTTGACATCTTTAGCACAATTCTCAGTAGAATAATCTCCGGGAGTGGCTAAAAAAGCGGGCTTTCCAATAGGGGAAGCCATGGCTCCGGCAAGCAGCTGAGAGAAAGAGCAGGAATTGGAATCAGGGGAGAAGATGTTGGACAAAAGGGTCATCGGACCTGGGCTGTATCCAGGTATAGACCCACCGGTGAAAAGGGTTTCAAAAGGAGCCCGAGGGGGCACCGTAATTGTTGGCCGCCGTTGTCCTTTTGCACCACCACCACCACTAATCTGTGTCTCAGCCATGTGTGTGTATATATATGTATATTCTGATTCTTGATTTTCACTAATGAACAAGAAAGAGTTGAAGAAGAAAGCAAAACTAGCCTTTTGTGTTCTTTCTGTAGATATGAGTATAGATATATCCAAGTTGGTGTGGTATATAAATAGAAGCAGTTAGTTGCTAACTTGCCATCCTAGCTGTTGAACTGTGACAGCGTCAGCACAGTAACATGGTCTAAAAAGTGAGGTGTGTGTGTCCTAAAAGCTAAAAATGCAACTTGACATCTCGCTTTCGTACTTTGGGAGCACAATTAATCATTCGTCCACAGTTCAATGATTTGTGTGATATATCAATGGTAACGTAAAATTTATATGAACATACAAAAAAGTAAAAGATGTGCAACTTTTTCTTTAGTATCATATATTTGGAAGAGTATGTGTGCTCTTCTTTTGTAATTGTTGTACACGCATATTAGTTCAATAAATTAGGTTGAAAAATTAGCTAGGCATTAAATCCCAATGCGTTTCTACATATTTGTACTGCTATTTGAATTGTTGTTAACTGCATGGACCCCTTTTAGCATTAACACACAAAAATACACGATGTAGTAGCTTTTTTTTTCCCTCCAATCTTTTTCCTTTTCCTATGAATTGACAGTATTGGAGATCATGAAACTGATGAAAGTCCTACAAAATTTCTATTTGGGCTTTACTTCATGCCTAGTTTGAGAAGATGGAAATGAAGAAAAAATAAAAGAATAGGAAAGATATATAATTAATTTCTTTAGTTGGGAGTAAAAAGGAAAAAAGAAAAGAAAGGATACTTAGCTAATATTCTTTGTTTGGAGTAAGAAGGAAAAAAGAAAAGAAAATAAATAATTTGAGAAGAAAATATTTTCTTTTTTTAAAAACATTCCTCTTAAATTTGGGTAGAAATGGAAAGAAAGGGAAGGGGCCCTTTTCCTTTTGTTCTTTTCTTTTTTTAACTTTTCTTTTCTATTCTAACTCTCAAATTAGGCATCAGTCTTGAGAGCAAGAACGGGTAAAGTCTATCATTTTTTTTCCAAGTAATGTGAAAATATTCGAACATTGCCACTATTTTTATGTTTTCAGAAAAAGGAAAAAAAAAACAAATGAGTCATTAATCTTGCCTAGAGCAAAGCAAGCAAATTCTTTATTGTGTTTCTACAGCCCCTGGCCCTTAAAAGGCCATGACTTTGATTCTTTAATCTTGCTTTCCATTTGTTTATACTTTCCAAATTAACTTTATTACGGGCTATAGAATTTCTGATATGGATCAGTAATTTAGCAACATCTTTGGTCACTAACTTATAAAATCAATACTTAATTAAGTACTACTGTGCTAATCATTGGTTCGCTTAGTCTTCATGGATAAATTTAAAAAATCAAACATTAACATTTTCTATGGTCTTTCTTTAAATCTTTAATAAAGAAAATTTGATGGAATGTGGCCAAAAAGTGTTGCATACGCAGTTAAGAGTCAACTGTTGCCATTTTGGATAGAAACTCGGTGGGGTGTTGTCAGTGCTAGCACTATATGTTCTGTACAATGCCGATTGCCGACCTCCGAGGTCTTTTTTCTGTTACTTCTTATCTTCTCAGCACGTCACAGCCGCCGCCATAGAAATAGATGATGCATCACACTGACATTTTTTTTGGAGAAAAAAAAACTAATATCATTATAAAATTAAAACTCCCATCGAAGTTTGTCTCTCAGTAATTATTCTTTTTTATTATTTTATTTGATGAAAGATATTTGGTTGTGATCAATAATGTAAAGAGTAGCTAGCTAATCATATAAGTTGTCATACGCAACTGAAAAATGGTGGCAAAATTCAACACTGGACCTTGTGTTTTCGCGCGTCATTACACGGTTCTTGCTTTCAGTTTACGTATTAAGAAGCAAATTTGGCTATCATTAGCATTTTCGTTTACTCAAGTCGCGCAAACACTGAACTATTTGTCTTTCGTTTCGCTTTTCATTCCTCTCTTTTGGTTTTTTTTTTTTATTATTTTTTTAATCCAATGCAATTGTCACGGGATATTTCATAGTAAATTTTTATGTAGATCGAGTTCACGATTTTATTTGTAAATATTAATGTAAGATTTATTTAGACTACAAAACTTACAAATAAATCGTGAATTTGATCTATTCAAAAAAAATTTGATAATTTAATGTCAAGTAAATATATTATAGGGATATCATCAAATAGCTGCAAATGTGACAATTATGCCGAACTTATTTGTTCCTATTAAAGTATGAAAATATATTAAATGTGTTACGTACATTGATATGTAATATATTAAAATTAATAATTAATTACTATGTAATGATTGTAAATTATATTTTTTATTATTTAATAACATATAATTGTATTTAGTACATTACGTAACGTGACATGTACATGGTGCACAAAATACTAACTCTCTAAGGCTTAGTTTGGGAGTTGGAATAGAAAAGAAAAGAAGGGAAAGCAACTTCTCTTTCTTTTCTTACATTTTCCTTCCAAATTTGGAAGGAAAATTTTTTTGGCCAAAACAAGCCAACTTTTCCTTCCATTTCCTCTCTTTTCTTTCCCTTTCCTTCCTCCCAAACAAAGGAAAATGGTCAAGTAAATTTTCCTTTCTTTTTCTTCATTACTCCCAAACAAAACAACACCTTAAAATTCTTTCTTTTCTTTTCTTTTCTCTTCATTTCCTTCCTCCCAAACACTAGTGTAAAGTACTCCACTTGGTTACGTACGAAACCTAACTCGGAGCAGGAATAAATGTGCATTGATGATCTGGGGGCCAATGTCTTGTCAAGTGCCTCCATAAGTAACGATTACTTGTTTGATGCAATGTTACAACATTTTTCATAGTCATTGTCATTCATCGCAAAAATTATCATTTTTGGTGAGGCAACGTTCTTGCGTTATTTTACTTAGTTATGTCCAGGGATTGACATTTCAACAAAATGTCAACTTATGCTCGCTAGCTCAAAAACAATCCCAAAATTCATTATATTTTGAAGCTCTGGCTCTCAATGGCAGTGGCCATAACTAAACCTGCACGTTGGCCAACTGAAAACTTTAGATTTTACTATAGTGTAAAATTGAGTCAGCTTGACACTCACAACGTGACAACAGATTAAGACCTTCCACAACGCGAGTCCAAAACCAAGAATCCAGGTTGGACGTGGGCTGCCTGTTGCTTCTAAGCTACTCAGTTATTGGTCCGTCAAAATGCACTCAATTCTTTAAGATATGTGACAAAATGGCAACGGACCCCAGCCCCCAAGAAGTTTGGCCCCTGCAGGTAACAATTGGCAAGTCCTTGAGGATGCCGTGTACGGGCTTGCAAAAAGGACATCTAGGACGCAGACTTCTGACTGCTACTTAAAAGTGCATACAGATTCATACATCTTGTACAGATACAGATCAGAAATCAATTAGAGGTTACAGTGTATATACAAAGACAGTGAATATATATATAGTCACAACAATATGTAGATATATAATAAATTTACACCTCTTTAAATATTATTTCTCACGTCTAATCCCACACATTTTTTTTTAGAGAGAGAAAGTAAAGTGGGAGGACTGAGGGGGAGAATCCCACACATTCAAAATCAGAAAAACTTAATCTTCATGTCAACTTTACTCAAAAATCACGTGATGGTAGATGCCCCTCACCTGTAAAGATACAAGCTTTTAATCCTAAATCAATGACAAAATCTCCTCGCAAGGGATGAGCAATTTGAAATAAAATGATAGACCTCACCTAGTCATGGATCATTGCTGCATCCTCATCTGGACCACAAGACTAGAGCTTTTAACGAGTCGAATCGAGTCGAATATTCCTTGTTCAGAATCTGTTCATTTAATAAACGAACCGGCTGGACTCGGCTCGATTATTAAACGAGTTAATATTTGTATTCGAGTTCGGCTCATCAAATAAAATAATATGCTCGAGATTTAATTCAATTCGGCTCGTTTAACATAAACGAACCGAACTTGAATAAACTCGAACGGACTCGGTTCGTTTAACACAACCAAATAGAGCTCGATCGAACTCAATTTTTACACAATCGAACAAAGTTCGATTGAGCTCGAATGTTTTTATTTTGAAAATAATGTAAAAAGACACTATTACCCATGTTCACGAACGCAAACGAGCGTTCGCGAACAATACTCGAGTTCGTTCGTTTAATAAACAAACTCAAATCCTTATTCGAGTTCGGCTCGTTTAACTATTCGAATGAACCGAATTCGAAGCTTTTACGAGTCGAATCAACTTGTGTTCGCGAACAGCTCGATTCATTAAAAGCTCCACACAAGACAGCCTTACCACTGGTATCACTTAGACCATGTTTTTATGGTATTGTAGTGCCATTAATAAACTGCTGTCTAGTTTTCAAAAAATAATAATAATAATAAACAGCTGTCTAGGAGCGTGATGGCACAATACACCCAGGCACGTTTGCACGCATGTTCTGGTTACAATTTAAACAGCATATCTAATATCCTTGATAGGAAATTTTGTTCTTGCATTTTTAGCTTCAAAACTTACATAAATGGATAATAATATTACAGTAATTCCGCTTGCGAAGCGTCTACTCCAATGTAAACTAACTGACAACACAACATCAGATTCCAGCAATACATAGGTACATTGCCCAATTTGATTGTCGAAATAGGAAGACAAAAATAAGACAATTTGATTTTCATTAACCACAGTAAAAAACATAGATCGTTTTAGTTCACCGACTAAAATACCTCTGACTACATAACCCACGCTTAGGACTTGTATACACATTGAACATTTTAATTCACAAACTCTCTTGCTCCTCTTTCCTAAGCACTAATAGAATTCTCCATGACATGATTTAATATAACCATATTCAGTTCAGGCTGCATCCATCACTTTGCTCAATTTGGAATTTGTGTATCATCTTGGAAAAGAGACACTATCACATTGGTAAATTTCTGAACGTAAATGGCCTTGCTATTAAAATCTAGAAAAGAAGGATTAGTAATCATACTTTGGTCTCCAAAAAGTATGTTGAGGAGACAGCAAGGCCTTCCACGTCGTAAGTACGCACCAGTCTTTGTCTTTTTCCAGGTGACTCAAGCCAACAGAACTCCAAATGGAATGACTTAGATTCTTGAACACACTTTGCCACATCACACGGGCATCCCATGTATATTCCCCCAGGAAGCAATGTCAGCTGGAACCCTCCATCGAAGGTGACCAAATTCTTTGACACAGTACCTATCCAATGTACATTGGTAGTAACATCTCTTCCAGCCGATGTAGTAGTAATATCCTGTATGCAAGAAGGAAAACAAAGGAAACTGAGTTTAAACACGTAATTTCTAATAAATCAGGGATATAAAACCATTAAAATCTAATGATATCAAACAAATTTTGTGAACAGAAAATCTCATACACACAACAAGGTTAGAAGATAAAACAAAAGAAGAAAAACTGATTTCATTATAGATGAAGAAAGCAGATATATTGATAACATTCCTTTTCTTTCACCTAAACTCATTTCTGTAATTTTCCCATCAAAAGAAATAGCTCTGGACGAGTACAGCAACCTGGCTTAGCTGACCATTCTTATTTATTTCAAGTACAGCCACTGTATCAGCTTGAGCGAGTGTTGCCCCATAAACACCACTGCGCTTTGTGACAGAATGCCCTTTCCACGTGCCCAGATAAGGTTTAATCCTGTCTTTGTCATCCTAAAACCAGACGTGATTGGATATCAAGAAAATAATTTATGCTAAGAATTGAAGTTGTAATGTATGCTATTCAAGCTCCATCTGTGGGTAGAATATACCTGAGAATTATCAAATGTAGGTGGAATGGGTGCAGTGCTACCTCTATCTTCAAGGAAGATAAGGAGCATATCTAGAATGCCTTGTGGATCCATGACATGGAAAGCTCTTGCTCGCCGATCTCTCTCTAGTGAATATAGACAATTCTCACATACAATAGAAGGTCGTCGAGAAGGAAGTTTTAGATTTCTGTGAATAATAAAGAAGGTCCAAGGAAAGTAAAAAATGGTTAGCAAACAATGGAATGCCAGAAAACCCTGAAAGAGGAGCAAGAGAAGGGTCTGAATCTGAAAATACATGCAATTGCGCTTAGCTATACCCAATTTTGTAAGTTACTAAGTCATGCATCATGCACAAGTAGGTGGTTCTGCAGTTGCAATGCTCAGAATTAACCAAGTTGTGCATTAAAAGCAGCTTTTATACTTAAGAGGCACTACACAGGAAAAGCGAGGGGTAAAGGAAAACCAACATGACTGCTCCAAAAGGAAAGCACTCACTTTGGTGATTCTTCTCCAATATCATCCTCGCCTAGCACCCCTTGTCTGAGCAGAGTTTCCAACATTCCAGCCGTCTGGTACCTCAATGCAAATGCCCTCTCCTTGGGGAAAAAGCCAATCTGCAAACTAAGTTCAGCTGAATCTCAATAAAAGAAAAAAAGATACAAGTGGTGTAGCACAGCTCCATCGAGAATAATAAAAAATCCAATATTAGTGTTACCAGGATTGAGGAGGCTCACCTGTTGATATTTGTCCAAAGTAAACATGTTGCTCTCTTTGATCTTGTACTCAGACCATTCTGGCTCATCACCATCAACTCCAGAAAATGAAGTTGTTGATGGAGGCTGTCTGATGTATAACCTGATGATTGAAGGCCCATTTTAATAAGGGTAATGATTATGGATTAAGATACCAAAATTTCACATAAAAGGGCGCGCTAATAGTTGATGTCTGAGACAAGCAACTTCTAAAATAGAAGAAGAAGAAGAAGAAATTGGAAAGTTAAATTATTCACGTTTGATTTTGGATTGACAGGAAATACACCAATGGATCGGACAGAAATGAACAAAGAAACCTGAAATCTGCCTCTAAAGAGGTTCCAAGAGTTGAATGACGATAGTACCAAAGCAGTCATGAAATTTTATCTTATCTTGTGATCAACTTTACTTCTTCCAAGGCTGAAAGCAATCACGACATTGTATCTTGTCTTGTCATTAAATTGAGCGTACATAGCCAATTAAGCACACACGTTTCTAACAACTGACAGCAACAGTGGAACCAAAAAACAGTTGATGATGAATCTAGAAAGTCTTAATACGATAAGCTGATAAATCATTCTAGTGAAAAGCATGTCACCTAAACTCCATTATCAAACACCAATACTTGAATCACCACAAACAACAAATTAACTTAATAAATTAAATAAATTTAGTCAAACAGACATACAAAGTTAGAATGCAGAAAGGCCAATTAAATTTATAAAAAGAAAAAGAAGCTGCGTACGTTTGAATCAAACTCATGAGCTCATCTTCACCATAAGAGCTAGCAGCAAGCTTCGTGCTTATTCTGTGCATCAAATTCCCCTGGCTATCAAATTGCTGCAAAATCAGAATAAAAAAAAAAGATAAATAAGAAAGAACTCCTCATAAGTACATTATCATTAATAATAGGAAAAGGGATAGGATTAGCTGACATGGAAAGTGCCGGTCCAGTGGCCCAAATTGAGCTGGATAAACTGTTGAATTGCATGGACGCTCAAGTATTCTTCCTTTTTCGGTTGGGAGGAGGATGGTTGTTGCTTCGTCGATTGAGCAGTGGTGATGGAGGTCCGAATTGAGGAAAGGGGTTGAGAAAACCGTATTGGAAATGGAGCCCGTGAATATATAGGGAGCTTTGTTGGTTTTCGGGTTTGAAATGAATTGCTTCTGGTATTAGGTGGTGAAGCTACTGAGACTGGAGAGGGTGCCGCTGCCATTGGAGAAGAGGATCGTTTGTGTGCTGCAGCTCTCTCTCTCTCTGTCTTGGCTTTCTTTAAATATCTTATCAAGATTCAAGACTGGACGGATTGGATTTTGTTGGGCAAAACGACATCCGGTCAAGTCGTTTCCAGGATTCCGGCAAATAGAGCGTTGAATTTGATATTTCTTTTTTTTTTTTTGGCAATTATGAAAATTTTCATATGTAGTGAGTAAATATTCAAAAAAAAATATGGTGATTAACAGTTAGATAATAAAATAATAAATTTAGTAAAAAGCGATAAACTTTAGCATTTATTAGCTTTTATAAAAATTTATTGCTTATTGACAAAATAAATACTAATATTTTTTATGTTTTTTTGACAAATATGGTAACGAAACATTACCCTTAATTGTCATATCATATTGAATAAGATATTCAACATCCTTATTCACATATAATATTGAACATAGTAAAAAAGCTCTAAACACCTTAGTATGAACCTCCTCGACCAACAAAATGCCACATTAATGCAACTTTTATTATTGTACGCATAATAGTTGATTACATATATTCAAATTATTCAATTTTACTATGGCATAAATTTATTTTATTTTATCACATCAGATTATCGTGCCCGTAAAATTTCAATTAAACATTTTCTGGTTATAGAGGAAAAAAATAATTTATGACACAAAAAATTATTTTACAAACTATAGGAGACACAGGAGAAAATGAATATTGTACTACTCAATTATATATAAAAACTCAGAATTTTGGTCAATTGAGGTTTATCTTTCAAATCCTCTGGCAATTTTGTTAGTCTACTAGTAGGTTTCTTTCATTATAACTGGGGACAATTGCAAGTTCGTAAATCTTAGTGACGCTTTGATGGAATGCATTGAAAAACAAAATAATATCTTTCAAAAAACACATCCAGAAAAAGGAGGAAAAAAAAAAAAACGAATGCATTGAAAAACTTAGCGATACTTTGATGGGAATAAATCTGTCAATTTTTATCATTTTACTAAAGATTAGTATTTCATTTTTAGCTTTTAAACGTTAATTTAAAGCACTTTTTTTTTTTTTGATAAGTTAATTTAAAACACTTAAATTATTAAATCTTATAATTTGGCCATCCCATAACGAAGCAGAATAAAATAAAAATCATTGGGTCGGGGCTCCCAATATGTGATTTAATGATCCAACCAAAATCACTCACCTCCTTAGAAGGCCCAACCAAATTGCCAAGAAAATACCTAATAATTATCCAGACTATATTGGACAAACTTCTCCCCCAAGAAAAAGAAAAAGGTGAAACAGCAGAGCTAGATATGAATCACAAAGCACAAATCCAATTCCTCAAGAAAGAAAGAAATCCAAATCCCACCAATATCTGCTCTACAGCTTGATAACAGAAAGTGGGAAGACATGAATTCCGTGAGAGGAGGTATTGTGAACAACCTCAAGTCGATCAGAACCCTCCATAGTAATTCTCTACATGGCTGCAGAAACTTCTCCACCACCTCCTCCTTATTCCGCCACGACAACCGCAGCCGCCGCCATCCCAACACCTTATTAATCCCTCTGGGCCTGTCGTCATCGAGCCGTGGCTTCCACACTAGCAAACAGTACAAAATCAAGCCACCGAGCAACTGGGGTATCAATTTCGTCCCTGAGAAAAAGGCCTATGTAGTCGAACGCTTGGGTAAGTACGCTGTCACCCTCAGTCCGGGGCTTCATCTTTTGATCCCATTCGTGGACAAGATCCAGTACGTCCATTCTTTGAAGGAACAGGCTATTCCGATCGCGACCCAGGTCGCTATTACCCAGGATAACGTCCCAATAGCCATGGATGGTGTGCTTTACGTTAGAGTTATCGATCCTTTCTTGGCTTCCTATGGCGTGGACAATCCCATTTACTCCGTCGTTCAGCTTGCACAGACGGTCATGCGTAGTGAAATCGGGAAGATTACGTTGGATAAGACTTTTGCCGAGAGGGTTGAATTGAACAAGAGGCTACTTGATGCCATGAATGAGAGGCCTTTGCGTACTGATTGGGGTTTGGAGATTTTAAGGTACGAGATTAAGGATATTGCTCCCCCTGATGGAGTGAAGACAGCCATGGAAATGCAGGCGGAAGCAGAGAGGAAAAAGAGGGCTAAGGTGCTTGAATCTGAAGGCACGAGGACTGCTGCCATTAATAGTGCTGATGGGAAGAAGAATGCGGCGGTCTTAATATCTGAGGCTGCCAAGCTTGATAAGATTAACAGGGCAGAGGGAGAAGCTAAGGCTATTTTGGCCAAGGCAGAGGCCACGGCTAAAGGGATTTCACGGGTTGCGTTGGCTATCAATGAGGATGGAGGTTCTGAAGCTACTTGTCTGAAGGTTGCTGAGCAGTATGTTGATGCATTCCAGAAAATTAGCCAAAAGGCCAACGTTGTCTTGCTTCCTGAGGATGGTGTTGAATCTGCTAGCCTCATTGCTCAGGCTGTCACCATATACAATAAGTCTTCCAACATTAATTAGTTACACCTAATTACAAGAAATTTTTTTTCTTTCTCTAGTTTTAATTCCCTGCAACTTGACTTTTTTCATGCTACGTAGATATGTGGGTTGACATTACTGGTTCTGATCTCAATGGACTTTTTAGGAATATCATTTTAATTTACAAAATTTCTCTTGTATCTTTCCCGGCTTCCAAGTTAATTACCTCCTAATGCAGTTTTTGAAGCCCACAAAGACCTTGTTATGCAGTGTCCTAAATCATGCCACTTCATAATTTAATTGAACTGCGGAGAGAACGTAGCAGTTTTTTTTCTAAAAGGTAGGTGGTGTCATTTTTCAGACTATTTGACAGTTCCTAGGCGTGGATGCTGGATGCATTAATTTGTGAATACAAAAGGACTCTCAGAAGTATTGTTATAGGGTATGGTCCTATGACTCAAGAATTGAAAGGAATCCATCTGATCAAGCAGGTTAATATAATTAGGAATTCTGCAGACGGTAACCCTTTGAAATTATGTTTATTTTATGAAATTCGGCCAATCCATCTCATGTGCCTGGAAACTTTTGAAATTATGTTTATATTTTGCTTTCTGGTATTGTACAAATAGCATGTTCTGGTCGAAGGGTAGGACAGAGTGAATACAGAGGTTCTCTAATTCTGAAAAATTGGAATGTTTGCTATGAAAACATGCAATGTTCCTTGCCGAATTGGCTTCAGGTAATTTAGTTTTAAATTTTACTAGAAACATCCACGATAATGATATTATATCACAAGCTAACTAGGTTCAAGTTAATCTCACCTGGGATAGACTAATTCCTGCCTATTGCTAATGTTTATAGTGAAAGGAAACAAGATGAGCAGGGAAAAGCTAGTGATGTTACTCCTAATAAACATAAAATCCTGACATTTCAGGTTAGCTTGTAGCTAAAGTCCATGGCGGCAAGTCAAAGTCGCAATTGCAAAGACTATGGTTAGAACAGCGTGGCTGCTGGTCTTTATGGGGGATCCACTTTTGGGTGCGGGTTCATGTGTTGGTGGAAATGCTTCAACATTAATAGCCACCTTCATCCCATTATAGCAATAGCCTCCGCTGCTGAGAAAGTAGTATGGCCTTGCCTCTGTGAGTTGGAATACATCTCTTCCACCCTTTGTAATATTCTCTATGAATTCATGATCGTTGCACTGCTCATAGTTGGTCTGGTTCACCTCCAGCACATTGTACATGGTCCTATCGAACCTGAACACTGAATAAGAAATGTTCATTAGTCAGTATTGACAATTGACAATTTGGAAACAGAGAGTTTACTCACTCAGCCAATCTCCCATGTAAAGGTGCTGGTGACTAGCCCATTCCGTGTAGTTAACGTCCGGCTACCAACCAGGTCGACCTCCAACTTGGATAAGTGTACAGACAGTGCAAGTTAGCATTGTCGTTGCCACCAACAGCCACAATGCACCCCCCTTTTTCCTCAACATCATGGTCAGATTGTCCATATTCGACTGGTGATAAGAGTAAAGAGTAGAGAAAACGAACTAAATGCTTAGTACTTGCGCTAGCAAAGAATAAGTAAAGATGGAGAAGCCATTTTTGGCAAGAAGAACAAATGGCAGCTGGCACTATTTAGCACCTAGCGGACTCATCAAGCATGCTTCACGATTTCTGTTTTGCCATTCTTACTTTTGGCCTCAATAACCGTCTGCATGTACAATATTGTACCACGGACAATACAGAATTGATTGGCTTTGGCATACCTCCTTGCAAGTGCAGCAGCAACAATGGTGTGAGTCGAGAACTTTACTTGCATAAAAGTTAAGTTTATCGGTAAATATCATTATAGACCTCTTTATGAAGAATTGAATTACTTAAAAAGTAAAATTTATCGGTACATTTCAGTGTCTTGCACAAAATTATAGTGTTGTTTCTTAAAATAAATTTTTATACATAGTAAAAACTTTCCCAAATATAGTTGAATATCATGGTCGTCATTTCATTTTTTAATGCGCAGAGTATTTAGAAGAAATTGCAGTACGCAACTAAAAACTTTATTTAATCGGAATCTGTTGGTTTGAGCATGTTCTTTGAAATACATTTGTAGAAAATTTCAGATACGTTATCCAACTAACATTGTATTTTACTTTTACGTTTATCGAAAAAAATTCTCTAGCCATACTAACATTTTATAAAAATTGCTCGAGGCAAACTAATGTTTTATAAAAAGTTGTTCTAGGCAATGGGCATGGAAGAGAGTGGCTCTGTCTTGGGACTCCTGGTTTACCAATAAAGATCATGTGTAGTTCTGTGGTACAATTATGGTGAAATGTAGTTTCATCCACTTTTTAAATTTTCTTTCCCCCAAAGGCCTACCAAGTCCGTTTTCAAAAGCCCAAAATCATGGGCAAACAACTCACAATCTTGGGCTCGAGGAATTTTATACAGAAGAAGGTAATATAAGTCCAGTTCAATTTATCAAAACTTACGCACGTGCCATAACTGCTTCTGCTCCAACACTAACCAAAAGACATCTGTTGCAATCTTAGGATTTACTTAACTGTCAAAAAGATAAAAACATCTTTTACCAAACAGGAAGCAACATGTCATATAATTATGACGTTAGATATCCAATTCAAATGGAGGCTCTCACCCGTCTCTACACTTGATTATAATCCTTGAGAATAATTATATTGCACAATCTACAGCATAAGCCTTAAATTTTCGCTGAACTTTTAATACTAGCCAACTGCCATATTCTCTACAATTGCATCATACAATACCATCCAATTTGTATTCACAAACATGAACATCAGCATCAATCACGCACCAATCCAGACTGCCACTTTTCAAAAATCTATGTTCTTTGTCAAAGTTATTTGGAGATATGTTTTATTTATAATCTCTTCTATTAACTTAATCCAGTCTTCTCAAAAGATATTCAACTTGAACTTCCTTTGTCAATGGCATTATCCAGTCCTCGTATAAATCAGCGACGAGGGATGGATTGATTTTGTAAGCTCGATCAGCTCCATTTTGTCCCACACCCAAAGTCACCTCTTGCCCATAAGTTCTGGTTTTCATGTCTACTCTCTTCTTGATTACCTCTTCCACCTCTGGATATGTTAACAAAGCCACAAGTCGGGTTCCGTCCTGAAAAACCAAGAACCATTTAAAGCAAGTCAATGACTGTGAGCATAACAACAAGAATAACTCGGACAGATATGCATCATGGTTCAGGAAGTACTTGTGCTTTTATAGCAGCGTTGTAAACATCTGGTGAGGCCCGATATTTAGCTTCTGCAACAAACTTACCATAATGGATTCTCTTTGACAATGCCTACAAAATACAAAAAACTTGCATCTCAGATATGTGCACGAACAGTGAAGGAAGTTATCTTCGATCTTTTAGTCTTCCTCTTATTGCAACTTTTAGCAATCTTGTTACTTGAAAACAACATGTGATGGTGCTACATAACAAAAAACTACTTCTGTGGGATGCATGCAAGCACTAAAAGACACACACGGTCAACGCTTTTTTTTTTTCTTTCAATGTTCAACACTTTATACATGCAAGATCCTTTAAATCAGGAGTATGAAGTTCTCAGTGAACACTAGTTAAGAGTCATCCAAAAAATTGCAGAGGTAAAAACTTACTCCTGATAAACTTTTTCTCATTCAATTTAATCTGAAGTTTGTTAAATGTCTCATTTTAATTTCCATTCACCCCAGACCTCTAACATTAGTAGTCAATTTTGCATTCCAAGGTATAGTTATTTCAAGTTTTTGAATTATATATCCTCTATGATAAGAAACTCCTTACTGGAAGAAAATGATTAAAATGAATGGAAAGGTGTAAAATCTATGAAGCACATCTCCTATAATTTTAAGCTTAATGTACACATTCAACTTTCCAGTGAATAAAATCTAAGGATAATAATTACTGTCATCGAATTCCTTCAAAAGCAATGGTTTTGACATCAACCTCCACTTCCTTAAAGAAATTGATAAAATTTTCCTGGATAACAAAGTCCGATAAAGGCGACTTCACTGCATGTGAAGAATTTGGTGGGGTCTCAATTAATCTAGATTCAACTAAATATTCCAGATCTGGAGTCATAAACATGCCCATAGACAAACTTTGCCAACTTTTCTTGACTTCCTTCACTTCTAGTGCAAGAAAAAAAACTAAAGATAAAAGGTAGGATGACAACAATGAGCTCAAGTACGCCAGCTAACATATTGTTTGCCATTCCAATTCCACAAAACATAAACCAGTTTCAGGTAGACAGATGTGTACCTGCAAGCAAATTGTGTCGCAAACGGCTGCTGATCCATAATTTCCATCATCACCTTCTTTAACTAATCTTGGAAGAAGATTTCTAAAGTACACATCCCATATCTTGAGATTGATATTAATTGAATCAGCGGCGGAATGCAGAACCTACATGAACATCGGGAGGTATGTTACACCATAAATTAGGGCTAGATGATAAAAGATTATCTGAAGGAGCAAAAAAAGCACAGATATGGAGAACTGCAACCAAGAAAGACCAAGATAAACAAAGGCCCAAGTTTAATAGCCACCAAGAAGCCACATGTTCCTACAACAGCATCTTTGCAATTAATATATAAACAGACAGTGAAAATTCTTTTTTCACAAGTGTAATCTCCATATTAGCTTATGCCCGAAATTACAATGAGATGAAAATTGACAAGGGTACCTAACCATGACTACTGAAACTGAACCTTTTTCCATCTCCATATGACAACGAAAATCTTACTTGTGGGTACTGCAGTGGTGGCAACATTGGATTGGGTAAATCATCTGGGAAGAAAGGATGCTCGTCAGGGTTCTTATATCTCCCAACCTGATTAAAACATACTATATGAAAAAGATTTTTATATAAAAAAAAAAACTTTATTTTTTGTCTACTTTTTTTTGTGGGTTTTTTTTTTTTTTTTTTTTTGGGGGGGGTGGGGGGGGGGGGGGGGGATTCAAGTGTGGGTAGACATGCCTTAGCGTGAAGCTTTTCAGTTTCTTTGACCATGTACTCAACCAAAGAACCTCTGAATCCATCCATGGCAAAAGCATCAGCGTCATATGTCTCTTTATTGAAACAAAATTGAGCCCTCTCCATAAGGTTGAAAATTATACTATCCTCTTGCCTAATCAAATTGTCTCTGATACCGTCAAGGGTATATAATTTAGTTTCATCCACCCTATCTTTCCTTGGCAATCTGAAATATAGTAGGAATTAACAATAGAGCAAAGCAACATTAGAAGCTGGGTGCAGGAATCATTTAAGTTTGTCACCAGAATTTTCAACCCATATATCTACAATCAACGGAATTTTAAAACAAATATTTATACTAAAACAGCCTAATGCTTTCCACCCCTCCCCCTGGTTGTCACGAAAAGCACATATGTTATAACAGCAATTAGTTGGAAAAGAAAGAAACCATGAAGGAAAAGAGGAAAGAAGTTGTAAACATATGAACAATCATTGACATGATCTACCATATCAGTTCACAAGGTTTCAGTATATATACTTCCAATTCATGCCTGAAAAGAATTGGCGCAGTCCTAGAGAAATGAATGGTTTAGGACTAAGTCAAGCATAGGAAGACAATATTTAACTTATAACTAGTTTGCCAAAAGGTTAAATGGGACACGAGGAAAAATGTAATAATATAAATAAACAAGACATTTAGTTGTCATCCTCCGGTTCTAAGTGCTTCTTTGATGGCGGGTTCTTTCTGATTAATGAACCTCATAGCAGCAGGACCGAATCTACAGCAGGTTGATTTGATTAACCATGACACTATAATGAATGAGATTTACAAGCATAAATGCAGAACAATGGAAGGTTTAAGAAATGAAGTTATAATTGATGTTGAAAAAAAAAAAAAAAGAATTGGACCCTGAAAACTAACAGAATAAATATGCTACTTCAAGGGCTTGCTCAAACCTATTTAATCGTGGTTTCTTTTCTGATTAATGAACCTCATGGCAGCAGGACCGAATCCACAGCAGGTTGATTTGATTAACCATGACACTATAATGAATGAGCTTTACAAGCATAAATGCAGAACAATGGAAGGTTTAAGATATGAAGTTATAATTGATGTTTAAAAAAAAAAAAGAATTGGACCCTGAAAAACTAACAGAAGTAGTATGCTACTTTCAAGGGTTCGCTCAAACCTATTTACATGAAAATGCCTTTTACACTGTAATACAAGGAATTACACTCTCAAACAAGCAAAGGTTGTACAGAACTGCGACTAATGGAAATCAACAGCATAAACCAGCCCAGGTTGCTTTGTGATCATAATCCACCATAACAGGTACAATCAAAGGATGAAAGTTTAGAACATTCAGAAAAGCAGCCGTAATGCAACCGATCAGCAAATCCACTTAGTACATTGAACAACCTAACCCCCAAATTTTCCTCCACTTTAAATAGAAACAGAGAAAACCCACATGACATCATTCATAAAAAAACCTCAAAACAATGATAAAACACTAGAAATGGCAAAACAACAAGAACAAAACACACCATCCAACGTTTCAAAAACCCATAGAACATATAAAAAAAAAAAAATCAAACAGCATAACCACAATTAAGCAAATAACAGTGATTTTCTAGAAAGACAGAAAAATAAAAATAGCAACTTTATACCCAACAGGAGTTGCAATTGTTTGGACAGACTGAAGAATGCCGTGCTTCGAAGTTCCCAAGGTGACAAACCGGGAGCCGTTACGATTCCATCGGCTGCTTTGTTGTGGAAAAAGAAAATTGGGTTTTGAAGAATTTGAAGTAGTCATTGAAGGGGAGGGTGATGAAGGCACCACTCTCAACAGCTTGGCCTCCATTTTTGCAAGAGAAATTGCAATTTAAGCAGGTAGATTTGTCAAAGCAAGAGGAAACTTTTAAAAGTTAAAGAAGATGAACTGGCTATATACACCAAGCCCCTGCAGCTGGAAAATTCCACGAGGCAGGAAAGAAACACTGTTCCCAGACAGCCTACCTGAAGCCAAGTTTGGCGAGGGAGGATTTTATAGAGAGTGGACACAAAGCCTTTGAAGAAGTGGATACGTAGTGGGAAACCAGTAGCCTGTTTGCGTTAGGCGTGGTCCGTTCGTGGTCATTTCCTGTCGATTTTTTTTTTTTTTTTTTTGAATTACATTTCCTGTCGATTTTGATTGGAACCTTTTCTTGCGGTTCAAATTTTGATTGGAACTTTAGAAAGGCCAATTATGAGTTGGTCCAGCAATCAGAGACCTTTTGGCAAGTTGAAGGTTTAAGTCTTGGATTTATGCGTAGTCAATTTTGGCAGTTCCTAGGATTGGTTCATTTGTAATGTTCGGTTCAAAACTCTATCCGACTTTTTTTTTTTTTTGGGTCTTCAACTAAGTTTTTTATAAAATTACGTTGTCTCGTTAAATAATAAAATATAATTTCATATTAATATGATATAATTTTATATTAGACATAACTGGACATAAAAAATGTAGACTAAATAAGTCTTGAGTGTAGTATCTTGATGTAAGAAATGTTGAATGCTCAATCTATCTTTTCAACTTTTGTTTACCTAAATAAGCATTTTTTATAGTTCATAGGCTTGGTTCAATTGTAGGTCTAATATCTCCAATATAGGATATGTAAGATATGTTGAATACTCAACCCAAATTTTCACTTTTATAAAAAGAATCCGAGGGGTTTTTCCGGCTAGATTGCTTCTCTTAAGAAAAATGTTTTGTTTTTATTTTTATTTTTTACAATATTTTGCATGTGAAATAACAAGATAATTGAAAAGATAAAATGATTAGTTCAAGGATAATTAAAACATTTTTAAAAAAAATACTCAACCATCCCAATAAAATCTTTCTCCTACATATTTACAGTAGGACGTGTGTAATGACAAATAAGGAAAATGTATTCCACAAAATAGTCAACTATCCCAAAAGATTTTTCTCCGACATTAATTATAGTAGGAGTTGAATGACTTTGCGCGGACAACGAAACTAGCAAGTGTGGCCGGCTCTTTCTACGTTACGTATGAGAGCACGTTGCTGTTGCTACAGTTCAAACTGGTCGTTGGGCGTGAAAAGCCTGACGTGCCAGATCAACAGATTCACGATTGGAATTGGAAGTTGGTGGAATCGGCAAGCAATGAAACTCATTCATAAAAGTTCAAAGCAAAAATAAGAACACTTGTTACAAGAAACAAAAATATTCACTGCAAGCATTATAAAGTAGTTGGTGTATAATTTTCTAGCAGGTATATAAAAATGAGTTTTTTTTATCAAACGTATACTATTATATTTGGAGAAAGAGAATAGTATTATGAAATTCGAACTCTCGACCTCTAAACTATTCAACCCTCTATTAATTCCCGTATATAAAAGGAGTTGAAGCAACTTTTTTTTTTTTTTTTTGGGACAAAAGAGTTGAGGCAAACTCTGGCCTCTTCCTTTTGCAATGTGTCAAACCGGTGTTTTTTTAGCCTAAGTGGGCTGAATGGCCTTTTCTGTTATTTGGGCTTTTGTCTGCCGCTGAGATGCTAAGCTTTTTAAGCTTCATTGTTAGATAGGCCCTCTTTCTCTATTTGAGGTTTTCATAATTGGTTTTTTGCCCCTGTTGGGCTTTTGACTGCTGCCAGATGACACAAGTTTATGAGCCTTTTCATTCAATTAGCCCCATTATTTTCATATATCTTTGTTTTGTGATTTAATTATTGCCCCTTTTTTCCTTAGTGTTGGATATAATTGAGGATGAGTATCAATTTAAACTCTTTTTTTTGTTTTGTCCACATAGTCAAAGTTAGATTAAATGAGACAGAGAAACACCAGAGATGCTAGACGTAGTGGCTAAGCAGTTAAGTTAGCACTCAACCTAAGCAAGACTCACAAAGTAAGTGTTGGATATAATTGAGGATGAGTATCAATTTAAACTATTTTTTTTGTTTTGTCCACACAATGGAAGTTAGATTGAATGACAGAGAAGTTAAGTTAGTACTCAACCTAAGTGGGACGCACAAGACTCACAAAGTAAGCGTTGGATAGTATCAATTTAAACTCTTTTTTTTGTTTTGTCCACATAGTGGAAGTTAGATTAAATGACACATAAGTTAAGTTAGTACTCAACCTAAGTGAGACCTACAAAGTAAGTGTTGGATATAAATGAGGATGAGTATCAATTTAAACTCTTTTTTTGTGTCATACTTGTTAAAATTTATTATTTTGTTCCCCAATTCACTTAATTTTGGCATTCCTACCCCCTTTGACTTATGTGAATTTTCAATTTCTACCCTAAGTTTTATAGAATTTTATTTTAGTCCATTTTAGTTGTTAGGCTTTACATGTTTCCCCATTTTTTAATATATACATGTTTTAACATTCATTTGTTTATATCAAGATACATTAACTCGTGTGTTCGTTTTTAAGTTTTAGTACCGGGTCTCCAGAGAGGTATTCCGATTTCTTGTTATTTTTCTTTACGTGCTCCAACGTGTTCTAATGTGATATTTTATGCAATTTTTCATGCGTTTCTTATTTTATGCACTTTTTGCGTATTTAATTATTTTGTGTTATTTAAATTTAAATTTTATTATTTTTTGACAAAAAATGTAATATTCTTGTATTTAGCTAGTTAATGTAATAGTTAGATTATTTTTTCTCATATTTTAGCAAAAAATTATGTAATTAGATAGAAAGTGTAATAGATAGTACATTTTTAATTTTCCCCCCTTAAATTGTAAATCGAGCCCTCCGGTGTAATAGTTAGGATTTATTTGTTTTTGCGTGCTTATGTGTTTATTTCTTTTACCGCTTTCATTAGGAATTTTGCACCTAGATATTATGTTTAAGTGTTATGTGCTCCTATGTGATCTTATATGTTTCTATATGTTTAATTTGTTTTTTTTTTCAATTCATGCTTTAATGTTTAATTTATGATTTATAGTATTCCGTCACCACACTAGTCCAACACTAGTTGTGGCTTATTTCTTTCCCGCTAGTCCAATGCTAGTGAGACTTTTTAAAACGGGCTAATCCAACGCTAGACCACATTTTACCAAAAATGCTAGACGTAGTGACTAAGCAGTTAAGTTAACACTCAACCTAAGCGGGACCCACAAAGTTCTATCATCTAGGCAATTGCTGACTGTAGGAGAACCTATAGAACTTAAATCTAGACACTCCTTCACTTACTTTTTCGATGTGGGACTCAAGAACAACCTCTCAAATCTTTACCCTCTCAAGATTTTTCTTCCTCACAACTAAGGAACTTTTTTTGTTTTGTCCACACAGTCAAAGTTAGATTAAATGACAAAAAGAGACACCAGAAACACCAGACGTAATGACTAATTAATTTAAACTCTTGCTTACCATTTTTCTGGTTGTTGTCAGAAGCACCAAGACTGTTAGACGCTTGTTATTTGTTAAATCTCTAGCCGTTTGATTTATTTCTTGAATACTCTTTGTTAATCTCCTCCTTTTGTGCTTACCTGCTGCACGGAATTTTGGGTGATTCTAGCTGCGTCTAGATGATAATTTTTTGAAGTATTTTTTAAAAATAATTACTATAGCACTTTTAAAGATTCTCCTTGATAAATATGTATGTGTGATAAAAAAATAGTTAAGAAGAGTATTTAAAGTTTTTAAAAAATATATTTTTAAAAAACCAACAAACAAACAAAGCCTCGCTCATTGCCCGTGCTTCAATGCCATCACTATCCTTTTACACCCTTTTCGATCATACTGGTTCGCAGAAAACAGATATTGCCATTGTTCTTCATTTGCTTGCTCTTTGGTGCTTTTTTTTTATTGGGTAAATTGGTCTATGCTTTTTCTTAAATGCGTTTGGTTATTGTCAGCCTTGAATTTTCCATTCGATGGTTCTATTTGTTTCTGTCAATCGATTCATTTAAATTTTAAAACTTCTTTCTATGTCATTGGCACAAAGAGAAGTTTTGTGCTTTCTGAGTTTATGACCTCTTGTTTATTTATTTTGCAGGGGCATAATCAATGAGGAGAAGATAGATTTGCGGAAAAAATTGTCATCACACTTAAAGAGAGGGAAATGATCAGGTCCTATTGTATCAGTTTATATGAATCATTTCCAATTTTTATGGATGTCCTAACCAAACTGCTGCTGATCGATTTAAATTTTGGTGGGATCTGAGATGGAAATGTCCCGTTGCTTCTTAGTTAGCACTTTACTTGTTATTGTTGTCCAAGTCACTTTTGACTACGATCATTTATTCACATGTTTGATTTGATTGAATACGTATTGCACTTACATTGACAGTGCTCGTTTCAAAAAATAGCTCGGAATGAGTTGTAAAACTTATGCTCTTATTTGCATGATCTATAATATAAATTTCTTCTGTCAACTATGTGTTCTGGATATCCTGGGAGAAAAATTTCCTAGATTGTAAAATTTGGGCACGTTGTGATATCGCCAGGTTCCAAAGAGTTAAAAGTTACTCCATTGTATGAACTGTATAGATGCATCTTTATACATCATTCGTTTAATGTGCTAAGTATTAGCATTGTTATGGTTCTTTTACTGGCTTTAATGATTGTTCAGTTTTTTTTTTAATTAAACCTACACTATTGCATGGAGAAGGAAATTTTGGTGTTCTTGGGATTTGAACCCCTACATCTGGAATGGAATCATAAAACTGTAACCGCTCGATTGTTCCCCTTTTACTGGCTTTAATGATTGTTCAGTTTTTTTATCACGTCTTAGGATGCTAATTTTTATGACACATTTTAATTGTCCTTTTCTTCTTCTTTTTTTTTTTAAACACTTTTTTTATGCTTAATAAGATGTTCAATTGACAAGAGCATCAAATTTGAAAGGTCATCAAAAGCATATCTATAAGGTTTAAAGGGATCATTCTATCGGGGAATGTGTGGTTATGTTGTATATGATACAAGAAGAGGAGGATGATTCCTGTTCAATGTGACAGCATGCTATTAACCTGGCTGGTAATGAGAAATGAGTTTGTCAAACTAAACTTAGTCTGTCGAGTAGTTATTTTGCCCAAATGTCATTCCATGGGGGAGGTTATTGAGTGAAATAATTAACCTTCACTCAACGTAAAATTTACGTTGTAACAAACTATCAAAACTGTATTTGTCATCACAGTTTATTAAACTCATTGTATCATATTCTAACATATAATAGCAATATTAATAAAAACTATTTATGATATTTACATTTAACATATAGTTTCTGCAAAACTTATATTTATTAATAGTTAATACCAAAATGTTAAATATCAATATTATAAAACTGGAAATTGGGCCGACAACGAGTAATAACTATATATAAAGCACGAAACTTTTTTAGTGAAATAAATAAATTTTATGCTATTTTTAAAATGTCCTCTCTTTTCATAGTACTGTGTTTTACAAATACTCTCATTTACTTATGTTCAAAAGATTATTATAGCAGATGCAAGTTCCCGCGCCAATTCGATCTCCGAGATGGGTCTCAAGCAGGAGAATTTTCGAACAAAAACTGTCAGACCTCCACAAATGCACAGATTTTAGCCAGTTGAAGCAAATCTTGGCAATCGTCTACAAGTCCAATCTTCACAGGGACATTTTTATCGCCACCAAACTCGTCTCTGCTTTCTCTCTTTGCCGCCAGATGCGCTCAGTTGTTAACATATTTAACCAAATTCAACAGCCCGATGTGCAAGCTTACAACGTTTTAATAAGAGCCTATGTTCGGAATTCTCAGCCATCCCGAGCATTCGCGGCTTTCTATCAAATGCAAAGCTGCGGCGTTCGACCTAATGTTTTCACCTACCCATTTCTCTTAAAGGCCTTCTGCGAGTTGGAAATTGTAACAATGATTCACGCCCACATCGAAAAGTTCGGATTTTGGGGGGATTTATTAGTGCCCAACTCGTTGATTGAAGCGTATTCCAAGAGTGGGTTAGCTGGCGTTTGCGCGGCAAAGAAGGTGTTCAGTCTAATGTCGCAGAAGGATAATGTGTCGTGTAACTGTATGATAAGTAGCTTGGTGAAAGCGGGCGAATTAAGTGAAGCCCGGGAATTGTTCGATGAAATGCCCGATAGGGATACTGTGAGTTGGAATACAATGTTGGACGGGTATGTGAAGTCCGGAGAAGTTACTGTGGCGTTTGAGTTCTTTGAGAATATGCCATTTAGGGATTCGTTTTCTTGGTCAACTATGGTTTTGGGCTGTAGCAAAGCGGGGAATATGGAGATGGCTAGAAATTTGTTTGATAAGATGCCTGTGAAGAATATGGTTTCGTGGACTATAATTATATCTGGGTATGCTGACAAGGGACTTTTAAAGGAGGCAATGGGATTGTATGACCAAATGGAGGAGGCTTGTCTGAAGCCTGACGAAGGGACTCTAATTAGTATTTTAGCTGCATGTGCAGATTCTGGTATAGTTGGCTTGGGTAGAAGAGTTCATGGTTCTGTACAGAGGAATAGGTATAATTGCAGTATCCGGCTGTCCAATGCTTTAGTTAACATGTACGCCAAGTGTGGGTGCTTGGATGAGGCCTCACGTATTTTCCACGGGATGAAAGAGAAAAATTCATTATCTTGGAGTACCATGATCCACGGGCTTGGCATACATGGTTATGGAGAGAAGGCGCTTCAACTCTTTTCTAAAATGACACAAGAAGGATTTGCTCCTAATAAAGTAACATTCATCTGTATCCTGTGTGCTTGTAGTCATGCAGGCATGGTTGATGATGGTACTTGGTATTTTTACAGAATGCAGAGGGATTATGGGATTATCCCTGAAATTGAACACTACGGCTGCATGATTGATCTTCTTGGCCGTGCAGGTCGTCTTAAGGAAGCATTCACGCTTGTTCACGATATGCCATTTGAACCAAATGACAAAATTTGGGGTGCGCTTTTGGCAGCTTGTAGAAAGCATTATGCTGTCACATTTGCAGAAGAGGAACTCAAACAACTAGTTCAACTAGACTTAACGGATACAGGAAACTTATCAGTGCTAGCAGATATATGTGCCGCCGCTGGAGACTGGGCCAGTGTTGCAAGTGCAAGGTCGCGCATGAAGGACACAGGCAGCGAAAAGCCCTCTGGTGCCAGTTCAATCGAGTTGGATGATCAATATCATGAATTTACCATAATGGACAGGTCTCATCCCAAATCTGATATGATATATCAGATGATTGACGGATTGAGTCAGCATCTTATTAAGATTAGTTGTGTCCCTATGGATTCTTACTGAAAGATCAATACAACCATGCAGTTCAGCAGCCCATGACACGATCAATTGGTTATTCAAAAATGGCAAAAATTTTGTTGCAGTTAGTAGAAATGGTGGTGTTTCTTAGTTCTCTCATCAAACACAAATTTCATCAAAAGGTTTGGATCCTTTTATCTTTTTATACACTAATTATAAGTAAAAATATATGTGAATTTGGATTCTCATAAACCATTTATCCTCTGAAACATTGTTACAACAATGCTTACCTTCAACATGGTACTAAAGAGAACCACAATTATCGTGTTATATCACTGTATGAAGAATTGATCCCGTTAACTTTCTTTTTGTTTCTCTTCTCATCCATGGTCATCAATTGATAAGGAACATGTCTTTTGTCCTGAAGAGTTTATTAAAATGCTATGTGGCCATTGAGTGCCGCGTGGTAAGGTTAAGTACTTTGATTACTAGAGTTGGTGTGTTTTTAGTGAAGTTCCTGCATTTGGGGCATAATCAGGTTGTGAAAACATGAGTCTTCTTTAATCTCACAACAACGTGAGCTTAAAAATTCACAAGTAGCTTATTAGTTTTCATAAAGGCACTTGTTCTTTTGCATGAAACCGAGGCAATAGTCTCCTAAAGGAGATAGGGTTCTGGTAGACAGGATTGGGTTTGGAAGCCAATAAGGAAATGCCATGTATTATATGAAAGAACGCTGTAGCTGTGACGTGTTCAAATTTTTATTTTTTAAGGAGTTAAGCTAAAAAAGAAAATTCCTATATAGGCTCTAGTGTTTTTTTTTTTTTTTTTTTTGGGGGGGGGGGGGGGAATGACTGAAATGATGACACGTCATCCTCAAACATCCAATAACTGGTGTACGTTAAACCTTATGGACCCAAAAAATAAAATAAACAATATAATTAGATGAAACTTTAGCCACAACTCGGGGCTTCAGCCAAATGCCATTCACCTATGTAACACGTGTAGTATTCTGCATGTGTCTGCCTATATCCTATGTGTAAAGTCTTATCCATTTTACCATGCTTTTTACTTTTTAGGCTTGGGGGGGAGAGAGCAACCTACTTGGATGGATGTGTTTGAGATCGTCCTGTGGTTCATATTTAGTCTGCCTGAACATATATAATGCTTCTACATTTATGTCTGATGAATTTTTAGTAGCACTTGGTGACAATAAAGCGAGGGAGAATCAAGAACTATGGAAACCTGCTTTCTTTCTTCAAATTCCTTCGCCAAAACGACAGGAATAATCCCTTTTAATGGAGTTAGAGTTCCTACTTTCACAGGAAGAAAGTTTTGTCAACATCAGTCTAAAAAAGTTGGGATTCGATTTTCCATATCTTGTAAGTGTGTATCTCATTTCTTTAAATTACTATTGAGTTGGTGTCCCTCTTATTCTTGAATTTTCTGCATCTCCATGGTGATCTCGATTTAGTTTTCAATTGATTTGAATCTGACTATATTATGAGTAGTTGATGTCATGTGTAAGGATAAACTTGCATTTGATTGCCGTGTGTCATGTTCTGAGATGAACCACATTCATATTTATCAGGAATTCAAGTTTTCATGCTGAATTACTGTGTTAAGGTTGCATGCTAAATTACTTAGTAAACTAACACAAACATGTTAATTCTTAATATATTCCTCTCCTGATGAAGACCTTTTTTTTCCTGGTTTGTGATCAATAGGTTGTCAGTTAAGTCCTAAATCACCGTCACCAGAGGATGAGGAAAGACCTTTGGTCGATGTTGATTGGCGATCATTTAGAGCAAGGTTAGTAGCTGGAGAAAAATTATTCTCAACGAAAGAACCTTCCTCTGTTGTTGATCCAGATACCGTCGAGGAACAGCCTCCA
This sequence comes from Mitragyna speciosa, assembly GCA_024721245.1. Taxonomy (NCBI): domain Eukaryota; kingdom Viridiplantae; phylum Streptophyta; class Magnoliopsida; order Gentianales; family Rubiaceae; genus Mitragyna; species Mitragyna speciosa. The sequence continues at coordinate 1,976,242 of CM045561.1, read as the reverse complement.
CCAATCACAATCGGGGACAAATGGGCACATACCATACATGAACCTGAGAAGGGTTGCTTGCTAATAGCCACAGAGAAGCTTGATGGGGTCCACATATTCGAAAGAACAGTGGTACTGCTGTTGTCAACTGGTCCCATAGGCCCAACTGGTATCATACTCAACCGGCCATCACTTATGTCGATCAAGGAAATGAGATCATCTCCAGCATTGGATGTTGTTGCGACATTTTCTGACAGGCCTTTATTTTTCGGAGGGCCCTTAGAAGAAGGGCTTTTCCTAGTGAGTGCTGAAGACGGGAAGGATGGGGTCGGTAAGAGTGGGGTGTTTGAGGAAGTAATGAAGGGATTGTACTATGGAACCAAGGAGACCGTGGGTTGCGCTGCTGAGATGGTGAAGAGAAATAGTGTTGAGGTGGGTAACTTCAGATTCTTTGATGGATATTGTGCGTGGGAAAGAGAGCAGCTAAGGGATGAGATAAGGTCAGGTTATTGGACTGTAGCTGCCTGCAGTCCAAGCGTAATTGGGTTGGCTAGTGTGGGAAGCGTTGGGCTCTGGGAGGAGATTCTTGGGCTTATGGGCCCTAGAAAAGTTTGGTAATTCTATGCCGCTGTGGTAGACTGTATTATTTTCAGAACTGTAAAATGCCCCCCTTTTTTTTTTTTGACATATTTGTTGTACCAAAATTCTTGAAACGAAATGAATCTTTGCCTCCTGTAGCGAAGAAATGTTAGCATAGTTCTAAATTCAAATCGCTTCTTGTAATTCAATGGACGTTTTTCACATGTAGTAATTTGTTATTAAGTTGCAGCCCAGTGGAACTCAAGAATTTTTATCTTATTGACACTTTAATCGGATTAAACTTATCTCCATAACACGGCGCGGACAGAAATAGTCTACTTGAAGAAAGGAACTTGTTTGGAGAAGTGCCCAACTGGAATCTTCATAATTCTTTTACAATTGGTTGCTCCAACTATTTTTTTCTCTGATCAGAGATTAAATAATATATGGCCAGAATGTAACTGTCTAAAAAACAGCTAAAGCCTTTTAGTACGGCTCAAAATTTATTGCCAATACGCCAGCCTTTCATGAAATCGCGACTTGACAACTATCTAATCATAAATTAAGAGCCCAACGTATTTATGATTTGCTAGCTTTGATTAATTTGAGTGATAAATTGTTCAGTTGCATTTAAGGTTTTTAAGCCGTGGTCAACAATCAACAGCTACACCGTTACTCGTTCTTCGCAAAAATTTCCTTTAGATATTTTGACTGGGAAACTAAAATGCTCTTGTATAAAATACTTGTGCTCTTATTTCATCGCCTCGTTGTTGCCAATAATTTTTTATGCCATTTCTAGATTAGGAATAATCTAAATACTGATTTGGGAGGACAATGGCGGAAAGCGTAAATAGCTTCAGCTTTAATTTTAAATTTTCTATAATTTCGGTTTATGAAGGACATGAAGCCTCACAAGTGCCATGCAGCACAAGTTCACGTCTCAGATCAAACGAGTAAAAAATAGATGGATCAGATTGAATCAGCAAAGTCAGAATTAAATTTAAAAAATACGTTGTTTCATGTGAAAATTAGTTACACCACGATGTAGACAGTTATATTAAAATGCTAAACAATTACACCGTGTCTAAATTGCCAAATCTTGATGACAACGGCCGAATAAATTTTTTATTAAAAATCTTTAAATTGAATTTAAAAAACTTGCCAAGTCAAACATCTTTCCCTCGCCAATGTGTACTTGAGTGGCATTCTGGGGGGGGGGGGGGAGATGGAAACAAAGAAGTTGAAGGACAATCACAAAAATTTGCATAATTTACAATATATTTTGGTAGTCTAGCATTACAAGTATCAGACTTTCTCTTATATTTTAGAGGAGACTTATATGAAATAATAGCATCAAATTGATTAATTTTATGGATAACCCAAAAGTAGAGCTTTTTGGATTAAATTAGTTCTGTCGCAGTTCATTGTATATCATTGGGAAATGCAAAAACAAAGAAAAACCTAATCCCCAGTGACACCTCTTATGAGATTGTTATTCTTGGTTGGTACGATTATTCCTAGAAAAAAAGATAATGACACTGATTTAAGTGCAAACGAAGTAAGTCCCCATCATTAACAACATAACTATCAACTATATTATAAATATGCAGGAATAATCATTGTAAAATGTCCAATAAAAACACATTTGCTTTGATTTATTAACAATCCGGCCGTTCCATTCTTGGACTGCATGTTTGGAAGGTAATTGGAAGGTAGTATGTACTTAATATTTATTAGAAGAAGATGCATGTAAAACAAATAGATCTAACTTTTTTTTTTTAGGAGAAAAACACACATTCCATTAATATAATAAAGTAATATTGTGGAATGAGGTGAAAAATGTTATTGTATGGTGGTAAATAACTAATTAAATAAATAGGGTGCCAAAAAGGTTTAGAAGAGTTAGGCATGCCCAATTACTACTAGAAAGAGGGAGATGGAGTTACAACACAAGCTTGGAATAATGCACAAAAGAGTCTAGCTTTATTGAAGATTTGCACCATGACGCTAGAACATTTTCCAAATAGAATGGGATATTACATCCATGCCTCTTGATTTCCATTTTGGATTCAAGAAGTAATGGCATTTAATCCTATTAGACTGTTTGATTTTATTTGCATATTCGTTCTTTCTAGATTAAATATTATACACCCACTATGCTCATTTTGTGAAAAAGAATTGAACCCTCTAGTGAGAAAATGTTAACTCTCCAATAGTACCGGTATAATATCCGAACAAAATTCCATATTTTGTGTGAATTTTTAGTTTATTATAACATAGTAAATTTGAATTAACTCCTTTTTTTCCCCACCTATTAATTAAATTTGGTTAATAACATAATTTTAAGTTGCTGAAAAAATAGTTTTCTGTTGTGTAGAACTATATTAAAGGCTTACAAAGCACTAGCACAATTATGAAATCAATTACATAAATATGTAAAATACATTTCAATATCCGAATTTGACTGCTACATTTTAGGTGTCCCGATACTTATTTTTTTGAAAAAAAAATAATGCTCTATGTTGCTTAGTAGCATCAAATTATTAATTTTTTAAAAAATTTTACTAAAGGGGTGTTTGGTTTAGGGGAATCAAGGAGGGGAATGGGTATCATAAGTAATGATACCCATTGTTGATGTTTGTTAAACAATTATCACTATCATTCAATGGGAATGATAGTGATTAATTGGGGTGTTAATGATTCCCCCCAAAATACTATTCTATCAAACCCATTACCCCTTATGATTAAAGGCAAAAATACATCCACTTAAAAAATACATATATTTTAAGTTACACACACCCCTAATATACTCTCTCTCTCTCGTCTTTTGATTTTGAATATTTTTTATTAATACTTTATAAATTTTTATAAAAATTCTTTTAAATAAATTTTTTAATAAAAAATTGAACTAAAAATCAAAGATATATAATACTCTCTATTAATACAATAAAAATAATTTTTTAAGGTTATCATTTGCATAAAACTCAAATTAGATTATGGTTATATTTAAAATTGAAGAAATCTTTTTAGCAATTTTCTTTAAAAAGATATAAAATAAGAAATCGAAAAAATATGTATATCATAAATAAAGATTTAAAATTTTTTAAATTTACTTGAAAGTCATTACAATAAACCAAACAAGTATTTTTATAATGATACCCATTCCATTATTAAACCAAATATGTTGGGGGGAATCATTAAAACCCATACTCATAATAGGGTTAATATACTCATAGTGATAGTGATTGAGGAATTTGAACCAAACACCCCTTAAGTAATTTTTCTGTTGCATTTGAAAATTTATACTTACAACAGAAAGAAAAATTTGTTGAAAGGGACCAATTGTGATGGGCAAATGATATTGCCAGAGTAAAAAATTTAATGCCAGAGCAATATCAATTTACTTGTCAAAACTACCCTTCAAATGAATATACAATTTTTCATGAGGCCTACAGCTCTCTCTCTCTCTCTCCTCTTCTCAAATCCCAGATTCCCAATTCCTCCAGCAGTGTCTCTTTCCTCTCTCCACCTGGTTCATTCTCTCCCCCTCTCTAGTCCCCTCTTCTCTCTCTCACACTCTCTCACATTTTTCTTGAACTTTATCTCTATTTCTTATTTTCTGTACGTATTATTATTGACATTCTGAACAATAGTTAACAACTAAAAAAATAAAGAACAACCATCCTACTGCGAAGATCAAAAGTTTAGAGATTTTCAGATTTGGAGTGCTTGAAGAAAAAACAAATTGTATTATCTATTTTTTTCCCACAAGCCGCAATTAGAGATTGAACATATCTGTAATTGGTTTAGGCATTTTGTCCGGAACTTTATACTTTGATTATATTGTGGATTTCTTGGTTTTTTGGTTCATTTTTAGACGTTTTGAAGTTAATTATTAATTACTTTTAATTGCCACGAAAGGATATTGAGTTTTGCATGAAAAAACTTAAAAATGGGTTTGTAAAGTTTCAATCTTTTTTAGCAAATTATGTGTAACTTCAACACTGGCTATTGCATGCAAAATGAAAAATGGATAAATGATTCATGCTTTGTCTTAATCTAATGTCCAGTATGATCGGCAATTTGACGATGATGGGGGATTCTACAATTTGAGAGCAGGCGAGGATGAGATGGGAGAGAGAATAATGTGGACCTCATCAAAATTACGTGAAAAAATTGGATACTAAATTTGAGGGTACTTTCGGCATTTAAGTAATATTGCTCTGGCATTAAAATTGATGCTCTGGCAATATCACCAAACACCGAACGAACGGACCCCACTTCCTAATTACACGATAAAATCTCACATCTTGTCCTTGTCAATTCTTTTTAAAACACCTACTCCTACGCCCTAAAAGAGTCAATTCAAGAAAAAGGATTCTTTACCCACGCGCCAGAATTTCCGTTGTCGTACGCTTTTTGTGTACCGTCCGTCAGAAGGGAAAAATCTTTTCTTTCTCATTCCGTCGCCATTTACGCGCGTGGATAATGTCAGATTTGTGAGGTCAGTTGATTCTTCATAGGAAACTGTCCAGTTGGGTGGTTGTTTCTACTAAAATCTGATATGCACATTTCTAGCGGTACGACAAACAAACTGCGAGGAAAGAATTTTCAAAAAATAATATTCAAGAATTGAATAACTTACTCAAAAAGAATGGAAGGTTGAGAGAATCTTGAAGACGTCCAGAAGTTTTTATTTTGTGTTTATTTTTATTTATGTATTTCTTGTTATAATATTTTTGATTTACTATTATTCTGTCTCAAAGAAAAAATATAAAGTTCGTTGTTCATGTTAATGTAGTATTATGAAAATAGCTAAATGAGGTAATAAATGAACCAATAGTCTTTGGTGTGGATGGAAAGAAGGGTTATAAATGAATCAATAGTCAATAGCAGTAAAAGTGAGGAAGGATGAGAGAAAAAAACACAATTTAGCATTATTACTACATGTGTTGACAAATTTGAAGTCATTTTTCTTTGGAAGACTTCATTAGGATTTGTACACACATGCACACAAATAGATACACACAGATAGATCTTATCTCCCCTGTTATGCAGAATCTAATGGGTACTGATTGATCAAGAAAGTGGTCCAGCAGCAGTAGAACTGAATAATTTCGTAGCATTTTTTTTTTTTTTTTGGGTTGTGGGTTGATGATGATGATCTCTCAAGGGCCTTCAATATTACTGCAAAGATTCCAATTTTGCTTGTTTGGAGTAAGTCAAGTCTTGTCCTTTTTTTGACTTGCACTTCCAAAGTTGAAGAAAGTGTGAGTCTTCGGCTCTTCGCTTCTGGGAAGATCTTTTTGGTCTGTTGTCCTGTTGGTTTAACATAACAATCTTGATTAATTCTGCTGAAAGTGGCAGTTGAGAGGATTCTGTATAAGGTACGACTCATATTTCTTCATAACAAATTGTTGCCTTCTATGCGATATGCTCTGTTTTTTTCACTTTCCTTACTTGATTGTTGTTTGATATCTCTAGTCTTTTTAATTCTTCAACCTTCAGGCAAACCCACGCAAAGACAGCTCACAAGCCAATTCTGTTATGCAATCTAATACGATAATTTCATTGTTTTGCTATCTAGTTTGGACAGACTCCTAAAGGCCACCCATGTATTGATTTCTTGATATCAGCATTGATTGCTTAAAGCTGATTGGCATAAAGAAAAGGTTTGATTGCCGAAACTCGTTTGATTGTTTTTTTCATGCTTTAATTTGATTTACATGGTTAAATGTTTCCCCTCAAGGTCTCCTCTGAATTTCTTCTCATCCTTTTGTGATTAATTATCTCCTCTTTCCTTTTTTTTTTTTTTCCTTTTCATTTGTTTTTTTTTTGTTTTCATAATAGAAAGAAGCAGCAAATTTAACTCCTTAAATATCTACATACCTTAGGTTTACTGAATAGAACATTATTTTCCATCAATTTGGAGCATTTGCGCAATCAAAGAACGCCTTCCCATCTGTTTATGCTATAGATAAATTATTTTTCTTCCATACTTCTTCGATAGTGTAGTACTTTAAAGTATTTTTCATGCTTACTTAGGTACCTATCGCTCTAGTTGTTTTTTCTGACATTGAAGTTGAAGTTGAAGTTGGGCTACATTGAGTTGGTTGCAGAAATGGGAACTCAAATACATTCTAAAAGATATTCAACAGGATATTGTTCCATCTGGGGTATTAATACAAATGCAAACAATGATATCTGGTCCCAATATCACGAAGATACAGCCCCAAAAACTGTTCAGAATGGTGACTCCCTTCTGCCTTGGCATACGACAATCAATGGCTCTCTTGAATACAAGGAAAAAGTGAGGCAAACAATTTTAAAGCATGAGTCAATGTTTAGGCATCAGGTACACGTACTTTGAACATTTAGTTTTAGGGGGAATTGATTTCAAAATTTTGATGGATATGAGATTGATTTAGGAAACTTAAGACCAAAGTTCGCTATGAGGATGATGTAGGAAAATAGAATTCTCTGACAACTAAAGCGCCCACTTCACAATTAGGTTTCATAAAGAATGGTCCTATTTGTTAAGCTATTAACCACCTATTAGAATATTTCCCTCTTTTTTACATGTATTTGAACATTTCAGCTCCAAGAACTCCACCGTCTTTATGGAAGACAGAAGGAGCTGATGAATGTATTCAGAAGAATAGATGTAAAGAATGGTCAAATGAAGGTAGAAACGACAAACTTGAGTCCTTTTTTCTCTAACGTTCCTTCTGAAGATGCCAAACCTACACAGCATGCTGCACATTCTCCTTCGTTGCATTTGTTATTTGGTCAATCATCAACATCAGAGTCCACTAGCAAGAAGTCCTTCTCTGGTTTTAGTAAGGGCAAAAGTATTCTGGCTTTTCCCTCGGTGTGGGATGGAAGTTCAGAAATATGTGAACATCCACATTCTAGTAGATATTTGCTTCGGAGAAGAATAATTGACCTTGAAAGTCCATCTGAGGTGAACATTAGTCATGAACAGATACACTTAAAAGAGACATTTTCTTGTTTGTCAGGGGTTAAGTGCGCCCCAACTTACCGTCAGAATGGTGATGCTTTGAGATCTTCATTGCACGTGAAAAGAAAGAATGAGGTGGCTGACTTGAATGGACCCTTCCTGCTTGAGGAAATATCTGTTTCAGGTTCTGCCGATAATCCAGGCACCATCTCTTGTACTTTGGACAACAGACAAAAGGCAAATGTATCTGCAACTTCAAATACAATCCTTCATCCTATGTGGAAAGAAACATCTCTAAGTGCCATCAATGAAATAAATGATGGAGTTTGCTTCAATAGTCTGCAGTCAACAAATGAGAGGAACAGAAAACAGCAGTTGGCACACGATTTCAGAACTAGTAAGAATAATTTCAAAATTTCTCCAACTGTTTTATTTATCTACTCCTTTTAAGAATGAGATGGGAATCTTTTCTTTACCTTGTTTTCTTCACAGTATCTGTCTCATGCTCACCTCAACTCTCCATTATCCCATATGTGGAATTTTCTGAAATTGTAGATTCTCAGCTACTGGTGATGCATTTCCAATTTTAGCACATGTTGTTAAATTGACTTTGGAGAATGATGTTTTCTAGACAAAAGCCACACCAATTATTTTATTGTGTCAGAAATGAGAAAGTTCACTTCCCATTTTAAGCTGTGTGAAAGGATTGAGTGTGAAACATTTCATTTTTGATATGCTGCTTTCTAGTACTTTTTTTTTTCCTATAACTGCATATTAGTCCTTTTTAATCCCCAGTTAGAGAGCGGTTTACTGAAAATATACCTCTGGATATGTTTGACATCATTTACTCAAAATTTGTATAGAGATTGATGAGTTGATTTATGGTTTTTTCGCTTTTAAGAGCTAATGAGACCTGATACTCATTCTGTCACCACAGATGGCTGTTCTAGGTGTTTGCCCGTAGCTTCTCAGTCGCCCCCAGCCGAGCAGAGGAAAATCAACGAGTTTTCAACATCTGAACTCAGTAAGAATGAAAGCAAGATAAAAAGGAAACTTTTTGGCGTAGATATTTTTGAAGTGCAAGATAAATCATTGGTTTCTGATACAAATATTGTCAAGCATATTAATAAATTTGAAGAACTCACTTCCAAGCCATCATTTCCTCAAGTCAAAAAGAGTTTTGATTCAAGTAGAAGATCATTATTTTCAGGCTCAATAGATGGAATATCCTATCAAAATGCTCTCTCTCTCTCTCCTCCGTTGAACGCTAAGCAGTCAAAGGGCAATTCAGCAGTTAATTGTGAATTTATCAACAACACGACCACTAGTGCTTTGGTGCACAAAGTATCTCAACCTACAGATCTTGTAAATTCTGTTGAGGGTTTGGAATGCTCGGACAGGTCTGCTAAGGTCATAAAAACTGCCACAATGACCTCTAATGATATCTTGTCTGCAGCTTGTCAAAGCGAGCAAAACATTTTGGAGGGATCACCGGTTTGTCTTATGGAAGCTGAATATTGTCCTGAACAGACCAGAGTAAACAAAAATTCTCATCATCTGAATTTGGATTCTTTGCAGAAGAGTTCGCAACAGTTTCTCAAGGCTACAAAAGTTACTTCACTTTCCTCTCAGATCTTGACTGACAAACAGGAACTGACATTACCTCTATCGATTCATGAGAATGAGGAGAGGAATACTGAAATTGATGAATATGGTTCTACTAAAATGAATTGTAGTTTTCTAACTAGCAATAAGGTCAGGATCTCTAATGATCTAAGCTTTGCAACTGAGCTGACTTGTTTGGCTGCTGATGGTGATAATAATCGAGATAAAGTTGATTCTGGAGATCAGACTGAAGGAAAGGATCTAAATTTAGAGAAACCAATAAAAAACATTCGTTCTTGTTCACCATGTCATATTGACTTGAATATATCTTTTACTGAAGAAGAGGCTCCATCAGCACCCAGTCTTCCTGCAGCTATTGTCAAACTTGCAACAACTGAAATAGACTTGGAAGTTCCCACAGTGCTTGAACCTGAAGCAGGTAAAGGAACTGAAATGTCATCAGATGGAGGTAAGGAACCTTTTGAAGAATTAATTAGACTTGCAGCTCAGGCTATGATTGCTATCTCAGTGTCTGGTGGTGAAAACACTGTAAATGATACCACTCGTGATTCATCAGAAGCCACATCGAATGATTGCCTTAAATGGTTTGTGGACGTTGTGTGTTCTTGTGAATGCCACGATCAGAGCAACACGAGGGTTGTCAACTTGAGTGGAGATGATGCATTCACTGAGGAGTCGATTCCTGATGGCATGGATTATTTTGAATATATGACACTGAAGCTGAAAGATTCCAAAAGTGAAAAATACTTATATAACTGCAAGGCACCAAGTTTGGAGAGTCAGGATGATGAAGAAACAAAAGTTCCTACATTGTCAAGACGGCCCCGAAGAGGGCAGGCAAGAAGAGGAAGGCAGCGCAAGGACTTTCAAAGGGATATACTTCCTAGTCTCATTTCCCTGTCAAAGCTTGAGTTAAATGAGGATTTTCAGGCTTTTGAAGAATTGCTTAGAGCTAGCGGTAGTACTTGGGAGTCAAGCAGATCACGAAAAAGTGCTGCTAAGAATGTTAGGGGAAGAAGGCGTTCAGTGGTTCTGCCTTCATCTCGAAAACCAGATGTAGTTTGCCCTCCCTCAGAGCAGAAACCTGTTTCCAGAGAACTGGAACTTGAGGATAAAACTCTAACTGGGTGGGGAAAGAGGACTAGGCGTTTGCCAAGGCAAAGATTTATTAGTGGAGCCGCTGCTCTTCCTTTAAATCATTAATAAATTGGTAGTAAATTCGTACAGGTATACAGAATTGCATAGTTATGTCAAAAAGAGCTGAATTTCTTGCTAGGAATTATTGTTTTACACGTCTATTATTTTTACTGAGCTTCAAGTGTCCCAGGTGAACCTGTGTATAACCCTCCAGGTAACAGTTTGCTTCTTCATACAGGCAGCATAATTGTGCATGGATTTTTTGGGGATGCATAATATGCAACACGCATGGACCTCGAAGTTATTTAACAGATTCGTATAGCCCTATGGAACTTCTTCTTTGATAAAATGGTCAAATACTTAAACGGAGTCCCTTAGCTAGTTATGGCTAATTGTCCAATACCAGAAGCATTTATACTCGGATTCTTGCTTTTCTCCAAATTTACCCCTTTTAAACATTGATGAATTTCACATAATTCCAACTAAATCTTGCATTCCACCGGAAAAAAAAAAAGAAACTAAAACTTTAAATGCTGACAAAATGATTAACAGTTTTGAATTTGACTCGTATTAAGGGTAAATAAGCCTAATTAAGCCGAATACTCTAGTGTTCAAGTTATTTTATTTATTTTAACGATTTTGTAATTGCCTTCAAACTTGGCTATTTTGAAGCTGAATTGAAATGAGCTTTGTTAACCTGAACTCAAGTCGTTTGATTTACTTTTTACATGTATTTTAATTACAAATTTTATATTTATCGTGCCAAGTTTAAGGTGAATTTGAAACTTTAACAATGATAACAAAAGATCATTATGTTTGCCACGATTCAGGTTTGTTTGTACATCAATCTATCAGAAGTCATAAGAATCATCTGCATTAGTAGGGTGAGAGTTGGAGAGGGCAGCCGCCTTTTGCAGGCATTCTGTGCTTCAAATTTTTTGTCAAAATTTGTTACTAAGGAATGGGGTTCTTTTTTTTTTTTTTTTTTGAACAACCATGTTATATATTAAACAAACACAGCTACAATTACAAAGGATGGGGCTCTTTTGTGTGTGTGTGTGTGTTTTGGGGGGTTGGGGAGGGGGTTTGTTTGAAGATCCTGTACTAGCTTCTGTAAAATGAATTATACATGGTTACACTCATTTTGCGTTGTTAACCAATTATATACTAGTATAAGAATTGTATACTCTGACAATTCTCCTTTCTTTGCCTCTCTGTTTTTGATGTTTTGCTGACTCTTTTTTCCTTCTTCTCAGTGCCACTACTTCATTTCCGTAAGTTTAATTTATCAAGTTCACTTAACAATTATTAACAGTGTCCTAACTCTCCTCTCCCACCACTTTAGCATGGGTACTTTACTTGTTAGCGAACTGAAAGTTGAAATTCACGCATATCCTGCATCTGAAATACTACTATGTACTATGTTTTTGATGAATATAGTTGACTTGTAATTCAAGTACTATTCAACAACCCTTTAATCCTTCCATCTCTTCTCAACCCTTTACTTGTTGTTGGTTGCCTCCAACAACAAAGAAAGCACAAAGATTAGCCTGTGAAGAAAATAGAGGAAGCCCATAATGAAGCACAGTTGTAATACAGTAAAAACCAGCTAAAACACAAAAGGTCCCACCGGGATTCGAACCCAGGTCGCTGGATTCAAAGTCCAGAGTGCTAACCACTACACCATGGAACCAAGTTTTCTGTTACTTTTACAAACCAAAATTAGAGAGTCATTTTTGGACTAGTTGCTGATCATGAAATATCAGTTGCGCAAATTTTTTTTTAATGTATTTATTTGAAAAAAATATGGCACACGTCCCTAGCAGTAGCAGTCATCTTCATCTCTTCAATTTCTTTATTAGTAGCATCAGGAAGTAGACACCCACTGATAGTCCAGTCCAATCTTCATTGAAATCCCCGAAAACCATTGCACATCATCATCATCATCATCTGCCAACTCGAATCACAAGTGTTGAAATGGAAGGCGAAGAAGAAGTAATTCAAAAACCCATTTACGACATCGTAATATTCGGGGCCTCTGGTTTCACCGGCAAATATGTTATCAAAGAAGCTCTCAAATTCCTCAACGCCCCATCTTCCCCTCTCAAAACTCTTGCATTAGCGGGTCGGACCCAATCCAAGATCGCCCAATCCCTCAAATGGGCTGCCCACCCAAACCCACCTCCCGAAATCCCTATCCTCACCGCCGACACCTCCGACCCGGCTTCGCTCCGCCGCGTCGCTTCCCGAGCGAAGCTCATCCTCAACTGCGTCGGCCCGTTTCGGCTTTACGGCGAGCCGGTGGTGGCGGCCTGCGTCGAGTCCGGATGTGATTACCTGGATATTTGCGGTGAGCCGGAGTTTATGGAGAGGACGGAAGCTGGGTTCCACGAGAAGGCGGCGGAGAAGGGTTCTTTGGTGATTTCTGCTTGTGGGTTCGACTCGGTTCCGGCTGAGTTGGGCTTGCTGTTCAATTTAAGACAATGGGTCCCGCCTGCCGTGCCCAACCGGGTCGAGGCTTACTTAAGCTTAGAATCTAACAAGAGAATTGTCGGGAATATTGGGACGTATGAATCGGCAGTTCTTGGGGTGGCTAATGTGGATAAATTGCAGGAGTTGAGGCGGTCCAGGCCCAAAAAGCCTCGCCCTTTGGTATTATATCTTTATAGAGTAACATAGTATATACTATTTTTATTATTAGCTGCTCTCTTACTAGTTTCTTGTCGTTAAGTTATTTTCATTTGGATTTTCTTTGTTTCCCTCATTATTTGTTGGATTTCATGGTTACTGTAGCTCCGGAAAATCTAGTAATTGAAGGATATTAGTACTACTTTTATTGAAGTTCCTTCTGGTTTTAAAAAGGGATCTTTTCCAAAAGATGTATAACTTTCAAGTATTCTTCTTTTTTCTTGTAAGTACTACTCTTACTGAAGTTCATTCTGGTTGTAAAGGGATCTTTCCAAAAGATGCATAACCTTTAAGAATTCTTGTTCTTTCATATGTGCATGCATGGTGCTCTGTTGCAAGCTTGCTAATTGCCTCCATTTGGTCAATGTTCGATAGATTCGTATGTGAAAGAGATTAACATTGAGTTGTTTCGAAATTGAGTACTTGTTGGGACATGATTTGGATTTGCCTTCAACAAATATACAAAGACCACTAGTAGTGTCTTTAATTCAGTCTTGGGTGTACTTGTGTTTCTTGCTGATTTTCTGGTTTTTACTATTTGTTGTAGATTCCTGGTCCTCCTCCTCCTAAAGGATCACTAATTGAACACCAAAAGGAGTTTGGCCTCTTGGCTGTGAAGCTTCCGTCTGCAGATTCTATTGTTGTCCGGAGAACCTTGTCTAGTCTGACAGAAAATCCTTATGGTATTCCTGGTGTGCGGGAGAATGCTGAACAAATTGAAAGGAGGGAGGCCTTCTGGTCAAGTGTAAAGCCAGCTCACTTTGGTGTGAAAATGGGGACAAAATCTCTATTGGGCATTTTTCGTATCATTGCAGTCGGAGTCTTCATTGGACTCTTTGGTAAGATTTCTTTTGGGAGGTGGCTGCTCTTAAAATTTCCCTCTGTTTTTAGCCTTGGGTGGTTTAAGAAGAAGGGTCCAACCGAGGATGAAGTCAGCAATGCTTCCTTCAAGATGTGGTTTGTTGGGCATGGATATAGTGATAGCGGTCTTGCAGCCAGGGGAAATACTAAAGCTGATATGGAAATAGTAACAAGAGTTTCGGGACCTGAGATTGGTTATTTGACAACTCCCATTATTCTGGTTCAATGTGGTCTGATTCTGCTGAATCAGCGTGACAGTTTGCCCAGAGGTGGAGTTTTCACCCCTGGGATTATATTTGGCCCAACTGATCTTCAAGAAAGGCTACAGAAAAATGGAATCTTTTTTGATGTTATTTCAAAGAATAGCCTTCCTGCCTAGGATGCTGTGGGACTTTTTGCTCCGATACATGTTCTTAACCTCTCCATTGGCAGTGGAAGTCATAATCCCAACCTAAATATTTGCAGTGTCTTTACGTTTATGGTTTGTTTCCTTGCATGATTTTCTTTTGGTGCCAAGTGTTCATGCTATTTTCTTTCTTTCTTCTTCTTCTTTTTTTTTTTAGGCTTTTGGTATTATGTCTTCCAGTTCCTAAATTCTTGCATACCTTGTGTCCGTGCATGTTTGAACTAGTTTTAAGGCTCTGGACATTTATTTCCAAATGTAACACCTTTTTTTTTTTTTAACCATTGCATGCCTCTACTTTTTATTCCTACCGTCCATGATGAGTTGTTAAGAACATTTTAGAACAGTATTCTTGCATAATTTTTACATTTGCAAAAATGCAGAGATAAATAAGACAGGAAAGGAAACACACTGTAGGTATCCTTGTATGTAACACACTCAAGAATTTATTATGAATTCCTCGAACACCTTCGCCGAGCTTCCCCAGACTTCACAAGCTTTCTGAGCCTCTTGTTTAACCTTCTTAGCATTACGCTTATGTTTCAAATTTGTCATCATTTGCCTCATCATCTCTTCTATCTCTTCGGCTTTCACCAACCTTTCCCCTGCCCAACCCCAATCTTTAACCCATATGCCTAATCCTGCCTTCTCTACAACGTCTGCATTCATCATTTGGTCTCCATGTTGAGGCCATGCGAGAATAGGTACCCCTTGCTTGGCTGCTGCCATTACAGAATCCCACTCACATTGGTTCGCAAATCCGCCGGTAGCAGGATGTGCCAGAATTTTCTCCTGATTTACACAACCTTTTACTATTTTCCCTATGTTCTTCAATCCATTGAGGATTGAATCTCCGCACAAATATCCGGCTCATCATTTTCCTTAAGTACCCAGAAAAATGGATACCCGCTTATTACGAGTCCTTTGGCTAGTTCTTTCATTTGACATTTTGTCAATGCCCCTCTGCTTCCAAAGTCTACATATATTATTTTTTTTTTTGAAGTTTTTCGACACAAAGGTCTACAAGGAGAAGGGAGAAGGAACCTAAACCAATTTCACAATCCATCCCAAAAGGAAAGTCTACATATATTACTGATTCCAAAGATTGGTCATCTAGCCAAGGAAAACCTTGGCCTATCTCAAGCTCGTGATTTTCTAAGGGCCCAACTGGAAATACAGACGGTAGATCACTTGAAAATTGGCCACTGCAGAGCGCAGCAATCGTTTCAGGTTCGAACCAGTTAATATTGAAAAAGACACCATTGACTTTTGGAAGAGACTTGGCATTTGGTAGCAAGTACTTCGTTAATAGATAATTTGAAGGT
This sequence comes from Mitragyna speciosa, assembly GCA_024721245.1. Taxonomy (NCBI): domain Eukaryota; kingdom Viridiplantae; phylum Streptophyta; class Magnoliopsida; order Gentianales; family Rubiaceae; genus Mitragyna; species Mitragyna speciosa. The sequence goes on along the minus strand of CM045561.1, from coordinate 1,960,683 downwards.
GAGTCGTGTATCCATGTTGGAGGAATGCTTGATTTTGCCACTGGAGTCAAACCTGGGATTTCGATATCTCCATGATGGTCGCAAAATATTTCAGGGCCTTTTGACATTAGAATTGGCAGATATGCCACCGTGGAATAAAACTTTGCGGAAGTAGTGGAGAGGAGGTATAGAGGAATGGCACGATCAGCCGTAATTTGAGTAAGGGCAGCCGCTATAACAAAGTCGGTGAAGATGGCTGAAACTTGTGGAGGATCTAAACAAGGTATTATTTGACCAAGGCGGTGAAGTGAGTGATTAATGGATTCAATCTGCATCATGAAAGGATCCTTAAGCATGGATCTAGAGGAATTTACTTGGAGAATTTCAAAGTCAAAACGCTTAATCTGCGGGTGCTTGGAAAAGAAGCTAGAGATATATGAAGTAGCTGAGGATGCCTGATGTTGTAGGATAAAACAGGTTATTTTACGATTATGGGAAGCCAGCTTTGAGGCAAATCGGAAGAAGGGAGCCAAGTTTCCCATGCCACTCGGGATGAATGCTATGTGATGGGATTCTGAGCTGAAGCACTTGGGAATCTGACATTGATAAGCAGTAATGGACCGTGAATGACTGAATATGGTGACATGAAACTGATTCACCACTTGCCTTGCAAAGGGATGAACACGGCACAATTTATATTGTTGCGGAACTATAGGTTTACCCTCAGCTAGCTCATCTCTGACTCGATTCTGACAATAATGTCATTAGTTTATTTGTAATCCCTTTCGCCAAGAAGTGAGGCGATTGAAAGCATAATTTGATTTAGGGGACCCAGGAAAATTTCATCTGCATAAAATTGTTAATTTAGTCAATTCAATTGTTAGTGACATTATCTTCTTCCATTTTTCATAATTCTCTATGATCTAAGATGATGATTCTTGATAACTAACTTAGGCTTAAGCCTGTCTTGAACGCTTTCTTTTAGTTGTTTCTCGATCAATTTTTGAGGAAAAAGAAAAGATAAGGAAAGAGAAAAACACCATCTGGATTATGGAGTAATCAAAAACAAATCAAGACTAGAATTGTAGGGATAGAAAATAGTACAAAGGTGACAATTTCGCTACCAGGAAAAGATAGCTATTATTATCGGTTCTTCTTTGGATCTTTCTGTGCTGCCTTTTGCTGCTAGCAATCTGGATTCCACCATATCATCTTTCTTCCTTCATTTATCAGGAGGAAAAAACCTTTCATCCTTCGGGCTTTAGGTCAAACATTTCCATGATTCCCTGGAGCACTTTCTGAGAACTCCCACCAATTTCATAGGCCTTCCTAGCTTCTTCCTTCACCATCTTTGCCATCGCCCTCAACGTTTTATGCTGCATTAACTCGATAATTTTCTCTCCGATCTCTTCTCCCTTCACCAATTTCTGCTCAAACCAACCCCAATGCCTCATCCATACTCCCAGCCCTGCCTCCTCAGCCACCACTTGTGCATTCAACTTTTGGTCCCCATGCTGAGGCCAGGCCAGTATAGGTACTCCAAATCGAGCTGCTTCTGTCACTGAATTCTACCCGCAATGGCATACATATCCTCCAATTGCTGGATGTGGTAAAATCTGCTCCTGATTCACCCATCCTCTATGTACGATCCCCTTGTCCTTTGTCCTTTCTAAAAATGAATCGCCAAGCAATTCTTGCAGCTCTACATTGTCATCTTTGTCAACTTTGGTAGTCTTTAGCACCCAAAGAAATCTGCATCCACTTCTCTCCAGTCCATTTCCTTCCTAATTCTATTATTTGTTCCTTTGACAATGCGGTTCTGCTTCCAAAGTTAATATAAACCACCGACTCATTTGGTTGGCCATCTAACCACTGTGGAAAAGAGCTAGCTTTGGCGACCACCTCATAAGGCTTGCAAGGTCCTACTGTGAGAAAAGGAGGTAAATTAGGCAAAACTCTACCGTCATTGACTGCAGCAATTGTTTCAGACCCGAACCAATCAAAGCTGTTGAATAGAATACCTTTTGCTCTGGGAAGAAATTGCGAGTTTAAACGTATATGGGATGTGAAGCTATGATTTGGATTAAAGAAGGGAAGAGGAATGCTTGAAATTGGCACTGAGGCTAGACCAGGAAGCTGAATGTCATCACTTCTGCTTGAGAATGTCAAGTCAGGAAGGCAAGCCATAAGAGAAAAAAATCTAGCTGAAGTTGTGGAGAAAATGTACATGGGGATGGATAAGTCATCAGCCAGGCGACTGGTCGTGGCGGCAATTGCGAAGTCTGCGAAAAATGGCCGACAGGGATGGAGGTAAAGAACATAAGAGGGGATGGAGAAGATGAACTGCACGACTAATGGCTTCAAATCGAACAAAGAAAGGATCAACATCTGCTCTCTCGGATGGACTGAAGGAATCTGGGAGATGAAAGTCAAGGCGATTGATTTCGGGGTGGGAAGCAAAGAAGGCGGATAATTGGTTGGATTCTGCAGCAGAGATTGTAGGCTGAACAGCAATGAAGGTAACTCTGCAGTAATTATTATTACGAGAGGAAACCATAGTGGCCAGTCTAAGAAATGGGACCAAACGACCTATTCCTGCGCTTGGAAACAGAGCAACATGAGGAAGTGTTCTATTCTGGGAGTCGACAATTCTTGACATTGTTTGATGGATGATCGAACGATGATGAAGTTATGGATTGATTGATGATGTTGTCTGTTTATGATGCTCTTCTCCTTTTGATGCATACTAAACTATCAATCTTGCAGGCACTTAAATAGTAGTAACTGAAGTAGTTCCCTAGAAATCAACAAATTGGAAGTGGTTAGTTGGCTGACTGGTTGTTCCATCGTGCATCATTTGCCCCTATTGAAGTAAATGCGGTCTCATCTACATTTTTTTTTTTTTTTGGCGGTCTCACCTACTTATGTCCATTATCCTTTCGACTTTTTAAATGGGTTTTATATTAGAAATCTTTACTCTAGTAATTCTTGTCTATCGGCTCCTTTTTGTTCTTTTTAATCCATGTGTGGAGGTTAAAAACTGTGTAAATTTTGCACGCAGCAAAAAGTACTGTCGTTTAGGAGCATTAATCTAATTTGTCCACTGTGGGTTTGGGGGTGGGGTGGGGGGGGGGGGGGGTGTAAAGAAACGAAGAGCAATGGGAAGAAAGTAAAGATCTTTTCTTCAATTAAGATAATTGTAGTTATCTTGAAAAAAGAACGGCAGAGCAAATGCGTAATTTTGGATGGTGCCATAAATCAAGGAGTTTCTCAACAAATTAGTGAGAAGAACCAAAAATAGAAACTTTTGTGCATGGCCAGCCTCGGCCGCCATAAACCGGGCGGTCTTAATGGGAGGCCAGCTTTGGCCGCCGGTAAACGAGGCCTTAATGGAAGTTGCGGGTATGCTAAAATAAAATACACTTATCAAGGGAACACAATAGGAAATGACAAAAGAAAAACATACAATGTCCCTCCAGTACTTCATGGATGAAGAGAACTCGTGCAGTACGTACACCAACCGCAGTCGATTGAGTTGGGTTGGATGATTATGGTGTAATAATCTTGAACGTTGTGCAGCAGAAAATAATAACAACAATAAATAAACTGGGTCACTTCTAGGGCGGTACGTAGTTGATTTACGGTAGTCAAATATCAACCAGCTAGTATGACTGCGTTTAGCAAGTTATAGTTGACAATTAAATTCATGGTATGATAAATTTATCCATTAACTGCTGATGCACGACATGAACATGATACAATATACACGATTAGGAAGTGTAAATAAAATCCTAATCAATTAAAGATCTTGTATCAGTCGTTTGTATTGTTGTCTTGGAGTTCTGTAAACTCAAATCTTCCCCACGCTGCTTCAATTCACTGGACCGAATAAATTCTTCAATTTTCGCCTTTAGCTCAGTGTTCGGAATCAACATGTCCGCAGAAAGATGGGAGCGGTTAAACGGGTCCGTCTGTAATTCAGAAGGGTGAATATTAACACGGACTTTTAAACATAAACTGCAGTTATTGAAGGAAGAGTTCAGAAGTACATTATCACTTAAAAGATGCCTCTGTATCACCGGCCGGTCAACTGTTATCTTTGAAGAAGGTAAGATGACAGGATCCCTCATTAAAGTGTACTGCAGGGCAAAAAAAAAAAAAAAAAAAAAAAGAGTCAAGAAATTGGTGGCAGTATATCTAGAACATACAACCTCAGCCTGACCTAGAAATGACATCAACACTTACTTGAATTGGGTCAAGGAAATCATCAGGTATTTCTCCCAGTGCTGCTTCAGCGTCCATGGCCTCTGCTGCTGCAACTTTAGCTTTTGCACCAAGGTCCATAAATTCTTGTATGGTCCTTGCATCTCCTCCGATTCTCCTAAGGACATCAGCTGCAGAGCTAAATAACTGGGGCAAGTACAGATTTTAATGTAATTAAAGGCCAATATAAAATGATAAAGGTCACTTGGTGGTATAAGAAAATTGAGAAGAAGCTGATTCTTCACTTTAGACCAAAATACCTGCTCATTATAGGATCTACCATCTTTCGTGATGGCAGTTGGAAAAATGTTCTCCTTATCTCCTCTTGCCAAGTTCACATATATGTTTACAATCTTCAGAATGCAAAGAACACTATCAGAACATCTAATCTGCAAGTTTGTCATCTTCTATCTTATTTAGGTAAATATGCTATCACAAAATAAAGACATCAAAGCCACCATTCCCACACTGTCCCTCCCTCGTTTGGGGGGGGGGGGGGGGGGGAGGAGAGAGGAGCTACTGTATATGTTTCTCAAACCAGGTTATTCCCTACCCTCTTCGTTTTGGCCAAAAAGGCAGAGGGTCTTGAACTTCAAGATATGCAATCTGCACCTTTCTGTACACATAATAAACCATACTTAAATGGAGCTGGAATACGTGCCAGCTCCCGCCAAAGCATTTGGTCACAAGTGAGGAAAATGTACAAGACTGAACCAACTGCCAAAATTACCAATAACTATTGGCAGCTCAATACTAAATTCCATCAACAAGGAGGACACTTTGCCATGGATGTAACGTTGGAAGAACCAAAACCAAGTCCTCCACCTTTGTGGGAAGAATGGTTTAGGAAACTCGTTATATGGTAACTAACAAAATTGTCATTACGGTGTGTAGCCATTTATATTGTTCACAAATAAATGGAAGAAGCATCTAAGCCAACCTGCTTAAGCAATTGCTTTGGACGAAACTCGTACTTTTCAGGATCTTTCAAGGTGAGAGATTTTCTTTGGGGCCCCACTAATTGTAATAGAAAATAATTCAGCATGCTGGCAACTCTCTCAACCTGGAAAACAAAAAGAAAACTTGCATAATTTGGGAAGTTTGATATCTGTATTTGCAAGCTAAGCAAGTACAAAGAAGAAGATGATACCATCTCTGGAAGTAGGAAAGGAGCTATAATCTGTTCTGAAGTAAAAGCCAGCATGCTCACATCTTCATTTGCCAATTTCATATCAATTCGAATGATCTAGAAACACCCTAGAATTTCAGTTTTCAACTAACACGTTTAAATTTAAAATAAAGACACAAATCAATTTTGGCACCCACATTCTCTTGAGAGTGAAATTGTCGAGTTCTCTCCTGCCTCTCTTGAGCTGGTCTTCTCTCCCATTCCACAGTATTAGACATCTCAGCTTCCAATACTTTTAGTTCAAGAATTTTATTGAGACTTTCATCGAGAAGATATATACTATCATTGATCAAAAAGTTCAAAAAATTCAAATAAACGCCCTTCTCCTCCTCCTTAGCAATCTGTGACAGCACGCATACAAATGTTAGGACACAATTTTACTGAAAAAGAGAATAGGCAGAGTCCAAAGGATTCAGTCACAAGACAGACCTGTCTCCATGCATTTCGGTGACTGGGTACTTGCCATAGGTATTCGAGAAGCTCAGCAATGTTATGTCGGATATTAAACTTGTCATAGAACTGCACATGACATCCAGAAAGAGGGAAATCAAAAAGGAAAAGTATAATATCAAACTTTTCAAACAAAAGAAGATAGCAAGAGTTGATAAACTGAAGATAACAGAATGCAAGATTCAGAATTGAAACCATCACTTTCTAAAGTTATAGTTAGATAAAACAAGTCTGCATAGTCAGACGCAGATTCTTTCATTTTTCCAATTCAGGAGAGCCAGCATGCATGAGTAGAGCCATTTAAAGGTATTTCTACAGGATGATAACTGATGGACTATTATGATTTAGCTCCTAAATGCCGCAAGAAGAGTGGAGAACTGTTTTAGTAAAGATGCTTTATGGAGGAGAAGTGTTTCACCCAGTTCCAATAATCTCTAGTCACACTGGTAGTCTTAGATGCTCTAACCATCAGACAAAATTCACCAACTAGAAACTGCAAAAATAACTGACAACAAAAAAGAAAAATAGAGATATATAGATAGAGCTTTTGATTGGTCAAGCATCAAAGACCACACTGGTGGGAACAAGAAGTATTCTGGGGGGAACACTAGCCCAATTGGTCTATGGAGAAAAGTTCTAATTACAACTGATTCAAAAACATCAAAGGCTATATACAAATATCCTGACATAAAAATGATAAAATGAGAAGCAATACCACTGACTGAGTTATTTATCAATATCTAGTGGTAGCACCCTTGCCGCTTAGTGTAAGAGGCAAGGTTGGAACCCAGCTACCTCCTATATATCCAAAAACGAAAAAAGGGGATAAACATTCAGAAGCAATCACCTGAGTGTGAGAACCAGTGAATTCAATGTCAACATAAAGCTTGAGAAGATTCCGGACAAGATACTCCAAAGAGAGTTGGTGCCCTTCAAAGAGGGTAGCTGTTGCGGATGAACCACTACAAGACAAAATTCACCTATAAGTATAATTAAGATCAATATAAGAAACAAAATTAGCATTTTCTTCTATTTAAGATGGTTCTCTGTAGGTCACCTTCTGGGGGGCATCCAACAGTTGAGTACCTCTACCATCTTGGCTCTTAGATATGGGTTTCTTATGAACTCAGGACTTGCCATGAACATAATAATGAAATTCATAAAATCATCCTGCCAGTTTTTTTTTTTTTTTTTTTTTTTATAAATAAGGAGTTAGATGTTGAGCAGGAATTTTCATTGAAAAAAGCTAATGAAAAATAATATGAAACACAAATCAGGATATATTATTAATTTACCAGCATGACCCCATCCAAAGCTCTGGGAATACGAGAAGCAAATATAAGTAGCTCCATTGCGTCTTCCACAAAGTGCTCAGGCATAGCTGCAAATTCCATTGGACAAGTCATTGGCAAAGGCATTTTAAAACCGCCTACTGAGGCCAACCAACCAGACCACCATTAACCGATAGAATGATAATGCACGCTGAAGAACCTCTCCATCCTAAATACAATGTCGGGAGAGTATCATTATGGCACTATTAAGAAATAATCAAAATCCTAAATGAATGACAATTTGGAAACCATTAAATCTCAATTGTCATGGCAAATCTCTCATTCCATAAGCATATTAAAGAGCACATTCACATCAATAACAGGGATACTGTGTTGTACCCTCAGTATCTGAGCTTCATAGCATAGCTTTTCCTGTGAATACAACTCCATTTCTTTCTCAAGACGAGTTATATCCTGCTCCAGTTGCGGAGAAAGTGCTTGCCCTTGCATTGCTTTCATGGTGGATAACGTATCCTCGCACCTTGAAATGTCCTGAAAGATTTTGATGAGTAAACAGCATACTTACTCAGGTCATCAGATGTTCACTTTCCTCTTCACAGAGGAAACAAATGCACTTTCCTTCTTTCAGTTGGCAAGGGAACGGGAAGTAGGGTGACTGGTGTATAGATAGATAGATAGATAGATAGACACACACACACACACACATATATACATATAGAGAGAGAGAGAGAACACTTATTTATGCTAAAATTATCTGTTTTATGTGAGATGAGAAGTCCAGTTATCAAAGGACTTTATCATAGATAAGGTGTTCAAGAAAAGGAGCTCCAATCACAAAGGATCTATAGACTACTTGTACTAGATCATTAATCACTCAACTTCTACTTCATGCATCCTGTCAACTTCTTAGAAGAAATTAGTATTCAACCAAAACATCCACATATCTTTTCCTCTGAAAAAGACTAAGCACAAGAATTATGCTTGTGTAATGGAAACAATAGAAATGAAACAGAGAAGAAGGATAGGAACCCTAAAACTGTCATTTACTTTCCTCATTGAAATAAATTATTAATCCTTTACCTGAACAAGATGCTTAAAATCAGAAAATGCTTTTAGTAGCCCCAAATTGAGCACCCTCGCCGTCATAAAGAAGCATTCGCAAATGAATGGATATTTAGCATTGATTGATTTATTATTATGGGGTAGAGCAGGTCCACTAGCATCACTGCCAGAACTCGATGCTTCTTGAGAATGCAGCAACCGATTTTCTCCATCAATGCTTTTATTAGGATTGCTTCTGCTTATCCATTCAGATACTTCTTCAGATGTTGCATGAAGAGCAGTCAGTCCTCTGCTCCAGTGTGTGACCAAAAATGAAAAAACTATTTATTAATTCTAAATAAACAACAATTTTTTTTTTCTTTTTAACTTCGAGGGAGATATTTAAAAAGTCTCTGACCTTAATTCCAGACGGGTGCTATTGAATACATATCTAGGGTCAACTTTGTCCCTTTTTGTCAAATTGGCATCCAAAAATGGCTCACAGAGCTGAAGCATCACAGCACTGAGATTTACAAACATCCCTGAACTTGCGCAAGACAATGGATCCACCTGTTACCAAAATTTGATGATTCAGGGTTCAAATGGGGAACAGGAGGCACTACAACAGAGATGTCCAACCCTAAGAAATATCATTGCAAAAGACTATTCTTCCAAGTTTCCAGAGGATTCTATTTTAATCTGACTTTTCCAATGCTGAGAGGAAGAGGCACTACAAGTGAGAGTTGATATGGGGTGGAAAAGATGCAATTTACCTGAATATGAGCCCTTGATGCATTTTTATTTATCACCTCGGCTAGATATTCCAGGACATTCTCACGAGTGCTTGTATTTTTAAGGAGAGACTTTAGAACTTCTCTCAAGCCATCATATAGATTGTTCATAACTGTCTTGATTGTCGTGAATGAAGATAAAAGATCGGCTGGGCGGCGGGTGGATGATTCTGAGAAGCACTGCTGGCTGATGTTTTAAGATCAATAATACTATCAGTTACAATAACATTCCTCACAGCGGAAATTAAAAGGCTCTCATCCATGCCAATAACAACAGAATAATAGGAACTGAAACAGTGGCCATTTCTCTAAATACAAATATCTGGTGAAATCAGATTAGGATTAACAGACAAACAAGGGAAGCCAATCCTTGAATCATTCCTGCGTACTCATGCATTAAGTGGGACAGCCATTTAAAAGTTCTATTTCCTCCAGAACATGTGACCACACAAAACAGAAACAAAGGAAAAACAAAAAACAAGAGCAACATTGTAACATTTCCTGATTCTAAATCTTCATAAAGGCTTCATGGTCTGCAGATTTGTTGTTTTATGACTAATTCTGGACATCACTACATTCAGCGAATCGAGGTGTACCATTTCACTATTTAATCAAAATTGAACAAAAACCTACATAAAGTTTGACTTAGTCACTCAGACCATAAAGCACATATTTTTCAAGTACATATAAACCACGGACTGACACCGGCTTCATAAAAAGAGCTTCAAAGGTGCAAGCTCAGATGGCTCTTAAATACCAAGGGAAGCAGGCAAGGAACCAACAAATTCTCCACGTGGTGGAGCATACGGGAACAGATAATAGCATATCACTAGTCAGATTATTCTGAAAGTGTTGCAAAACTAAACTCAAAAAATCCAAACTCACCCAACATCAGGTTGACTCTTGAAGATGGTATGATCGGGTAAAGCACTAACATGAAAGAAAGGGCCCAGAATGCTAGTCATTTCAATAACTCTCCCATTCAAATACATACCCTTGGGTATCCACCAAGGATGATTAACCAATGCCTTCGCCCCCACAGGATAATTAACTAACATCAACAATGCCCCGAGAGGCTGCTGAAAATTCCCCAATGCTGAAACCTTGAGCACACTCCCCCTTAAATCCTCATACAACTGCTTCATAATAGGCTCCATACTATCATAATCCCCATCCCTAAAAAACTCCTCCAAAAACCCCGGGGGACTCGACACCCCTCCACTGCAACCAAATCCATCCACAGCAGGCGAAACCTCGGAAAAAATCAACGGAAGCACGGGGGAAACGTTCGACTTATTGGTATCCCAATCGGGAAACATGTCAGGATTACCTAAATGAATCCTGCAATACGACGCCGCCAGCTTTTTAGCTTGTTTCACCACTAATTCCATCTGAGACCTAACGTTCTTGTCCTTCATCGAAGTAATCTTCCTCCCCTCCTCATACGCCCGCCGGTAGCTATTAACCAAGTACCGAAACGGCGGTTCACCGGCAACAAAATTCCCCGAGAGACGATCGATTAGAATCCGCTCCATCAAATCCCTAGATAATCTCAAATCCTTTCCTTCGCTGAGGATCTCAGCTGCCGTCATCTCTAAGTAAACCACTCTCGAATCATTCTCCATGGAATCAATTAAGCTCACCAGAAATATTTTCCGAAGAATCATATCCTCGATTTCCTCCGGCGTCCTCTGCGGCTTCGCCGTCGCCATCGATTAAATTTTATTTTCCTTGCAGATATATATATACACAGCTAAATATGTATGTATATGCGGAAAACAAATTTACTTTAAACTGAAATTTGGATAATTATTTTTTTTTCTTTTTTTCTTTTTTTAATAATCTGAGAGCTGAGAAGTAGAAGCGGACGACTATGGAGAATCTACGTTTTATAGTCAGCACACGATGATACTCGATTGATGGATTACTGTTTTACTGCGGCTGTAAAGAATGAAGAAATGAAGAAGACGGCGTCGTGCTCTTTTTAACTGAGGTTAAAAAGTAAGTAATCGGAAGGACTTCTCAACTTGACTTTTCTCTGGAATGTAAAATTGGATAATTGTTTACTACACCCTTCCCTAATTTAAATGAAATTCTAATTGCGATCGAGTTGAAACTCTAATAAACGTTATAGTCGTAAAAAGATATCCACTCAATCAATAATAATTTTTTTTTGGTAATTATTAGAAATAAATCACTAATATTTTGTTAGGTTATAAGCGGTGAATTTGGAAAAAAAAAAATTCAAAAGATATATTCATGTGATGTCTTTCTTTTCCTTATTTTTATAACTTAAAACAAAATGGAGTTATCGGTGAAAAGGCATCCTTCAATCCAATATATTGTTAATTTCTATTTTGATTGAAGTTAATTATCGTGATCAAGAAAGCCTTTTTATTGCGGATTTTGCTAGAAACTACTATTAGATGATATTTAGATTTTGCTAGAAACTACTGTTAGATGATATTTGGATTGTATTTGGATTTTGCTAGAAACTAAAGTGTTATTTGATATTTGGATTGTGCACTAAAATAGGAAAAGGTTCACACGTGTGCGAATGTCATTTTTGCATGCAATAGAATTAAGGAAGGCAAGAACACTGATAGATGAATATATATATATATATATATATATATATATATATATATATATATATATATATATTGGCCAATAACTTGCACACATAGTTTTCAGTGAGAGGACATATATTTTGATGAAGTCAAGAAAGACGCATACAGATTCATACAAGCCACCACCCTTTATGCCGGGCTTCAATCACGAAAAGTTCGTTTCTCCATTGGATTCAATATTCATGTCAAATCTCTACTTGCATTGCCTCACTGGACGTGACAGAGGAAATTTCCTTGGTAGCAGAAAAATAAATTATTCAAAGGGTTAACATTGTTCTAATTTCCTTGGTACAAAAGCTTCTTCCTGTAGTACAGTCAAGAATGATCTCCTTCCTCTCCATAGGTTCTAATTACATACAAAACTTATCTGCTTTTTCCGTCCATAAAAAACTAGACGGAAACATCCATAGCTGACCAATGCTCGTGTCACTTGTATCAAGGGAAACAACTACTTTCTCCCCTGCCTCAGACCGGTGGAAAAACAACAAGAACAAAGAACTAGTGCTACTAGAATCGAGGAAGTTAAGGAGACTGGAGATCAGATGCATGATTCATCCCCCATTTGGCTCATTTAAAAGCGCCAAAAAGAGAAGGGGGAAAAAAATCCACACTTGGTTAATAATCAGAAAGCTCGCCATCATTTGACTCAGGGGGGCAACAGCAGTTCACGTTTGCAGGACCAAAGAACAGCTCTAAGCAGAACGCAGGACCGCTTATTGACCTACCTTTCTTCCCAACCTTGTCCAAATCAGACAAACTAAACTGCAAGTTTTCATGAGGAAGAAACGTTTTTAAATCTTCGGGCACTGTCACATCCTAAAAATAACAGAATTGGTCCCTCTATGAAAGTATGATGGTTCTTTATGTAAATGTATTTCAAAATTCTGTGGAGCTGTTTCCTGAATTCCAGTTTATCATAGTGACAAATGGTTCTTCAACCTGAAACTTGTTATTATGATCTAATTTGCCCAAAGAGGCAAAACAATCCTACCGGAAAAAGGATAAAAAGTGCAAAAATAAAAATAAAAAACTATTGCGGCCGTGGTACATAGAGCTTCAGCATTAAGGATGTCTATTCCATGTGATACTAGGAACTTAATCATCTATAACAAATAGTATCAAAGTTTAGATTTTTTCTAAAGAAAAAGTAATAAGTAACTAATTTTGTCGTAAAACTTTAAAAGTACCTGCATCAGACTGCTCCTGATGAATGCTGTATTGAAGCAAGCATAAAAGAGACGCCCTCCAATCAGCTTCTCATAGAATATAATGCGTACATCTCCAGCAACCTAAGCAAATACAGCCAATTCAGTAAAACTAATTCAGTATTTGTGAGGACACGAAAACAAAACACACGGACACACAAATAAAAAAGAAAAGAAAAGAAAAACTAGGCGTGTACCTAGTTTTTATTTTTTATTTATTATCTTTTTGTTCTTCAGTTTCACCAGCTTGTCGTAAAAGTTATTATGAATGTTCAAATTTTGAGTCTGCCCAAATCACATATTAACAAAGATGTATTGTTTGAAAGTGGTTCCAAATCTTACTCGTACTGGATGATCATAATAGCAGCCGAGACAGGTTTTCTTATAAAGTATTGAACTTTCTGTGTCCATTTGGGCTACCAAACGAGCTTCATGCTTGTCTGCTTCTTTTTCCTCGTCATCTTTCTTAACAAAGGAGTAATAGTATCGCAGCCTATTTGTTTGGTGAAATCCTTCCTTATTCTTTCTGCAGCAACTCTTGGAAATTTCTACAGGGCGATGATACCTTTCGCCAGGGACCTGTTTAAAACAGGAAGAACCAAACTCTCATCGAATAATGAAAATACAAAGCAACAAAGAGATTCGAGAAGAAAGGAAACAAGGCGAGGTAAAAAATAAGAGTCTAGGTCACTGGAACAAAAGGGTTTCATAACTTCATTTCATTTTCAGCTAGATCTATGCCATTAGAAAACAATGAGATGATAAGATAATCAAATGAAGAGGAAGAAAGTCATCGATTCACTTCTTTCTCATATTGCAATCTAAGTACATATCCGTTCTTCTTTCTGTCTATTGGACAATCTGCATTCCTTTTCGATCTAACAGATGCAATTACTACGATAATTTAACAATGCCATGTCTCCCTCATCATACATTTAAAATAAGAACAATGTTTATGAAGAGGTAAAATCTTTGGGCATAAACTACATAGAATTGAAAAGAAGAGAAATGAAGAAATTATTGTACTTCCCCTCTTGTTTCTAAATCTAATTATATAGAATCATAATATAATATTAACATCAGGGTACCGGGCAGATTCAACATAGTTTAAGAGATTGAATATTTAATGATACAGTGCTACACTAATTCATTTGTTTTAGAAGCATCCGTACTCATATATTCCATCTACTAACAACTCACTCTCTTCAATTTACTTGGCTTACATTTTGTAGCTCAGAGACCACACAGAATACAGAATCAATATTTTGCATGTCATATAGGCGTATTCGTATTAGTTCTCTGCTCACTGGTCGGGGCAAGTGTACTTCTGGTGGAGCCTGGCGAAGTCTCTTTGGAAAAGAAAGTACTTTCTCCCAGTAGCTGACGTAGCGACGCTGGCTTGGTATAGAGACCTGCTCAGCACAACCATCCTAAGGTTGATTAATTTTTAGTGTCTACAAAAGACAAATGTAAGATTTGTAGTAATAAACAGAATCATCCTTTGGATGCTGCAAAAGTGATCTTTAGTATATTTCTAGGCAAAAGCCCCTGGCTCTTCTGGTTTAATGGTGGTGAATGAGAGACAGAATACAGTATATAACAATGTGACGTAAATTGTAAAATTGCATGAGCAGCTATTAATGTTTGTAGACAAACAAAATCATGGGTACCATTTTTTGACAAGTTCTAAGATTTTGGATTACCCGAGAGTTATTCCTCCAGCCAAAAGTTTATCCGCTAAAATTGAAGACGATCAAAAGAAAGCATTTAGTTTTGCTTTCAGAAGAGGAAAGAGCCAACATATTAGATGGTCTGGAAGATGAGAATGATGCAGAAAGGAAAGGAGCTGCATGCGTTATCCTTTTGATAAGCATTATTGAAACTTAAATTATAGCAATGAGAGGATAAAAAGAAAAAATAACAGTAAAACTGAATGACTCATTTTGACGCTCCCTAAACTATTTTTCTCTTTTGAACTTCCAGAAGTTTTAGTCCCAGTCTCGCTTTCTGATAGAGAAATCGTGAGTTAATTGTTGCAAATTTCCACAGAGGAAAACCAATTTAATCTTGCTCAAATCTCAAACTGGCAGGCTCTATTGGTTTATCTTTGAGATGGTCAACGGATGCATGTGCATCCAGTAACCACCAACGTAATTTTCTAGATTTGTTTCACATGAATAATTTAGAAGTATGCATACTTAAACCTGAAGCTTAATTTAAAGAGGTGAACCATTTACAATAGCATGTTACTGTCAACTGATATTCAAAAAGCTCAAGTCCTTTGATACAACCAGTATGACTTACTCCTTCATTGTTGGTGGTTCGCTTCTCTGCATACACCTGCAGAGCCTTCTCTGCTGACATGCCAGTGTAAACCAAATATGAAGATACCATTAAGCCTGTCCGACCTTTTCCTGCCTACCGATTTCAAAATCAAAATAAGTGCCAAAGGAGATCTATTAGAGACAGGAAAGTGCCAATCTCATGCAGTATGGATTACTTTCCAGCCCAGAATGCTTAACAGGAAAAAATTAGAATTAGAGCCACCGGACAGATAAAATCAACCTTTATACTGTCATGGGTAGTTCTTACAGGTGCAAAGCAAAGTGACATCTGCCATATAACTGCATTTAATGTGTGACAGATAGAGTTCTACAAAGAAATGTCATCATTATGTATGAACTTTTAAGGAACCAGCTACAGCCATGTTATGCCTCAAGATGTCATTTGACAATCAGTCCAATATAAAGAAGACCACAAGAATTTAGTTTGTGGGGAAAATAAGACAGCCTATTGAACTGCTTTACTTCTTCCCCTTTCAAAAACTTATGGACCAATAAGCTGCCAGTGCTGAACTTTTCAGTCTAATGTGCATATCAGAAATATAGCTAAGGCATTAAGTCCCAGATAAAGCAGACAAGAATACAAAAAACGATGAAAATTGTTAGTTAGTCTAAAGGAAATTAAAAGAATCCAGTGGAAGATACTTAAGGAGAAATAGCAGACAATAATCTAAAGCATGCAACAAACCATGCAGTGTATGACTGCAATATTTCTGGGATCACTTGATAGCCACGAATGCACATCTTCACAGAATTCCTTGATCATTGGGAGAGGTGGAACATGGTTGTCATCAAATGGAAATCTCTCCACACGGCCATGAAAATGTGATTTATCATAAGCTTCTTCAATGCATAAGTTATAGACCTGGCGGTCACAAAATTGTAGAATCAGAAAGACAGAGACTGTTTGACATAATAGGTATCTATTTTTTATGATGTGACAGAATTAGTAATTTCAGATAGGTGACGAAGCAAAATATAGATAAACTCTTTATAGGGATTGAGGATTGAAACGTGCAATAGACAGTACATTCTATCAGGAAACCAGCAACTAAGTTAGACTCGACAAGGTTCTTGCTATTTACCAATGCTTATATGCATATAGATTTGACCTGTACTATTGAGTAGCAGCAGAAAATTGTCTTTCGTCAAATTAATTAGCTTATAAAAGAACTCCTCATCACAACAGCAGAATAGCTTCAGGCCCAGCATTGATCCTGATAGGAATATGAGGGTTCCAAAACTTTTAGCTCACGCTAAGGATCAAATCATACTAACCCACAGGTTCTGAGGAAGAAATAAGAACTAGACATGAACTTTCTTGCAAGAGTTCAGAACAAAGGAAAAATGTTCTAGTATGAAAAGCAAGAGAAATGAAAGCAAGAGGGACAAAAGTGGCAAACTCATAAACGGGACAACATGGTTGATGGTTTTTAATGCACACCTTATAATGTCCCAGATGTCTCATATCCAGTACGGACTTAACCTGCCATAAAGGGTTTCGGTACACGGATCGCATGCGTTCAGCAGGAAATGACATTGCCAGTATCCTATCTGTTATGTAAGTCATATCCAGATCATAGCCATCAACTATCATTCTCCTCCTTTTTTTCGATACGAGGTTACGTATATAGAAACTTGTGGAGAGATAATTGATCAGTTTATTTTGAACATGGGCTAAGTCTGAGTGTCCTGCCCTGGGCGGCCCGTGTCTTGAGAACTTTAACCCCATTTATCTGCATTAGAAAAGTTTCCACTGAATGGTGTTGAATAACGAAACGATGCTTTTGATCATTTGTGGAAAATCTTCTTGCTAAAGCTCAAATTTTGGAGTCACCTACAGAAATCGTAACTAGAGTATAACAAGAGAAACATAGACAGCTCATGAAGGAAAAAGAAACATGAGCCCAATTATGCAATCACAGAGCCGAGGAGATTTTATTTGTCAGAAAGGTCAATTCACTGAATCCATATACAACCTGCTCATTTGTATGGTAAATTAAGCAACTTATAATTCCGGGAGAGAAATAAGCTTTGTAATCAGCAAATGTGTAATAAATTGTATGTCCTTGAATCCTTACAACAATGTTGCATGATTAATCTATAGCTAATAAACAAATATTTTTGGATAGCAGACGACACAGAAAACTCACGGATACAGAATATTTAAGCAAAAGACAGAATTGTATTTGCTTAGTTTGTCCTGGAAATAGATACCATCAAATCCAATGGATAATCTGATAGCAAGCATTCCTGATCGAAAATAATAAAAACATGTTGGGGCTCCATCAACATTAAGACGTTTGGCAAAGCACGCAAGTTAACATTTCAACAAAAAGGATGTCCATCTATTTGCCGGACAAAGGGATTCTTTGAACAGAACCATTAAGATCAACAAGCTTAAGAAATGACCTCAAATGTTAAACATCCAATCGCAAAACTTGATTTTGCTGATATCTTCAACAAAATGTAATAAACTAGAGGCTTTTAAATCAAAGGTAACAAAAGGAACTGTACCAATTAATCGAACATAGATGCCCAAGATGATGACTCAGTTTAGTATATGACGTGACACCTTTCCGGATTAATGCATTGAAATGCTAGGAAGGTAAGGGATGCGGTCCAAGAACCAAGAAAGTTAAGATTCTTGGACCAAGAATGGCACGAGGGGTGAACCCAGAAAGTTTTAATAATTCTGTGGAAGTTTGATTGTAAGTTTTGCGGGAGGGGCAAGTGGAGGAGGCCCTGACGGTGTTCATCTTAATGTGGCAAAGAAATAAGGTTGTTTCTTTTTTTTTTTCTTCTGATTCAACTCAATACGCTAAATTTGGAGTGTGAGTTATTGGCCACAGACAGTTTGGACAACCCCCATACTTGAAGGAAAAGGGACCGTAACTGCGGGTAATTATGCAACGGCCACCAGATTTGAAATATCCGATCAGCCATAGAAGATTCCCCAGTCAGCCATCCTGAATCCGAGTCCTTACTCGAGTATATAAGAGAATATACCATGTCTCTTTGCATTTTTACAAATAACAGTAGCGCGTCTTTTTTACTTTTTTTTTTCTTCTGTTTTTTGCGAAATTATGAATTAAGAATTTGTTGCTCTCATTAACCTGGCTAACCTAACCTTAATTCTTGTCCTTGATCATAAACCATGCAATTGATAATCACACAAAAATATTTATAAATATAAAGGCTCGTAGAAACTCAATTTAGACTCTATTTGATCAAACTGTATGTGATGGAAGTATATAGGATGAA
Organism: Mitragyna speciosa; assembly: GCA_024721245.1. Classification (NCBI taxonomy): domain Eukaryota; kingdom Viridiplantae; phylum Streptophyta; class Magnoliopsida; order Gentianales; family Rubiaceae; genus Mitragyna; species Mitragyna speciosa. Next base: position 1,942,237 of record CM045561.1, on the reverse strand, counting down.
ATAAAAATGCATATTTTTTTTTCTTGAAATTGATTAGTAATCAAAAATTAATACCAAATGATGATACAAATGTTTAATATATTTAGTCTTTGAGAATGATGCAGCTGATATTTGTTTATTCCAGGTGATCATGAGGTTTAAATGACATGAAGAATGCCGCGCAATGCTGGAGCCGACGCTCGCTATCATTGCCTCTGTTTTCCAACATCGCTTTTTGCATTGAACCCCTAGTTCTAGTCTTGTAACGTCCCCAAGCCAATTGTATATTCACAGCAGCCCAAGTTCTCCAGTTTGATGAGTAATACCTTGCTGTTTGCTTAAGGTTCTTATTAGCAAAATGGCACCGGAAATGATCAATAATATATCGAAAATCATCAGCATCAAGAGCATATGCTTCTGTAGGTTCAGTGCAAGTAAATGTAGCAGAAGATGCCGGAAGTCTACCCACAACTGGGCGTCGAAGACACCATGAGAGCAGCTCATCGCCTAGAAAGCTTCCAGCTTCCAATAGGCTAGTGGCTACCATGCTTTTGGCAAAGCCTTGGCTTCTTTTGATGCGTCCATTTACAATGAAAATCATCCTCTGCACTGGATCTCCTTCCCTAATAATCTGTGATCAGAAATGCAATATTGCTTATAACAGCTATTATTATAAATGTCTGTGACAGTAATACATATATGAGATGTTTGCATTTTGCATGTAAATTTCTGTTTTCCTGAGGTTAATTTTAACTTTAATCTATTGAAGTAATTAATTTGGTTGTGAACTTTGAACCTTTTCATCTTTGGAGTAGACAAGTGGCTTGACGCGGTCGTAAATGTTGTCCAGGATAAGATCATCTAGATTGCGTAACAAAGGCACCTATCAAGACAGAACGTATACTTAGATCCTGAAAGGCAAAAGAAAAGAAAAAGGTACCATTTTGTTACTTTGGGTGATAAAACATATTGTGATGATTAACGTTTTCTGAGGATACATATACCAGATCAAGAAAATCCCATGTTATACATGGATGGTAAAACTTTCTTAGATACAGAGATTTCTGCGTCAACTATTGCTCAGTTAAAGACAATCAAAGAGTTAAATCAGTAAAAGCTAACCTTTTTTATGAGACCTAAGCAAAGATAACGCTTAATATCCCTTCTTAAGCCTTCTGGCAAGTCTCTGATAAATTCCATCTCATCTTGTCCTCCAACTAGTTCCCATCTCTGATGTTCATATCTACGTACTCTCCGCTTCAAATTAGATGGAAATTGTCTGTGCCTCATCCACCACTCAATATCTTGATATCTGAGCTGCATTTTTCTTCTCCTTACCGTTACAGCATGCAAGAATACCTTTATGGTGAGATGACAATAATCAAATCATGTTGATTTGACACCGTAACAATTGTCAGTTGCTTAATTCTAGGTAAGGAACCCTGGAAAATATAATAAGGATGTGTGGATGACCTGGATGTTCCCAATTAACAAAGTGAAGAGTATTAATCCCCCAAGCACCATAAATATGGTGAAGATCACATCTAAACATCGGCATGTAGGTTCAAGATTGTTGCCCATTGTGCTACATAGAAGCAAAGCCAAAAAATAATATAAACATAAAAGAGTTTCACAAAGAAAAGGAGGTTAAAATTAGTGATTTCTGGTAAATCAAAATATTTTTTTTTATAGTAGAATATGTTCATTAGAACTCTTGAGCATTATAGGCCCTTGGTCACAATTGCTTACCTCAGAGCCATTAGCCCCCAAAGATTGGAATAGAGGATCTTAGTCATTACAGAATTACTGGAAAATAGTGGAAGAGCAAATTCATAGAGGCCATAAGGAAAGGGGCCAGAAAAATCCAAGCACAATGGTTTTTGAGTTGTCGTTGAGTTACTAACAGGACATACACTTTTAGATGCATTATGACAGACCTCCATTGCACAAGACAATTTCTTATTGCAGTACTTCTTACTCCTGTAACACTGTTGTGCAAGGCAAGATGCAATGCGTTGTACAGCAAGGATATACCAGTATCCGCCTGATACCTGCAATTAGTTAGAGAAATAATGTCATGAACCAAATTCAGCATCAGTTATGGAAGTTAAATTGGCAATATTTAACAAGAGAGCTTGATGATACCACCTACATGAGAAGCAAGGAAGTAAGCAATGAGACTAAGGCCGAAACCCCACCAAATGCTGCCAAAGACGTAGCCTGTGACTTTTTGCATTCTTCTCATTAGACTAAAACTGTGATATACTTTTGGAAGAAATTGCAGCAAGAAGATAAGTTGTAGTATTGATATTGTCAACTGTATTCTATCAACCTCCAGTAATTTTGGCACAACCAGGAGATAGACTGCCTGCCGCCAACAAAGTAGCATTAGTTAGTAGCTACTATGAGCACAATGCACCTCTCTTGATGTCCTTGTAAGCGAGAGGTAAATTGTGCTTCGATGGCTCAATGTGCTCGGATGCATCATTTTGGATTCTGACATGAATTGAAAATCTGCTAGAGCAATAACAGTTATACTACTCCTTGGAAAGTCAACTTAACTTGAATGATTTCACAACATAGTGCAACTAAATTACTTATAACACCGTTGGAGATCATTAATCCACGCAACAGAAAAATCGACATATACATTTTAGATTCTACATTTTTGTCATACACAGTATTAGTCCAATAATATTTAAAATGAAAATCCAAAAAGATCAATGTTACAGTCCAGCTGTAAGCACAGACTTGGATAAGAAAAATGTGAAATAAATTAATAGATTTATATAATGCTGAAGTTTATGGACCACCATTAGCAGTACCTGAGGAATTGGCAACAACACAAAAGCATCCAGCCAGAATCCCCCGAGGGACCTCAGGTAGTGAGAGGCGATTGCACGTGAGTCCCACACCAGTTTCCCACAACCAACCACCAGTGACTCTTTTGACACGTAAGCCAACCGAAACTGAAGCCACATATGCCAGGTGTGCACCAGGTCAGCGCATGTGCGAACCACGGCGACAATTGTCACCACCCCACCATCCAAGTAAATGCACGGCTGATCGTCACCGCCACCGCCACCGCCACCGCCGAGGATAGACAATGCAAACAAGAAAAGAGGATCGACAGCCAATGCCACGCCACGTGCCAGTAATATGATCCGGTTCCACCTCTGCACCCTGGTGCTACGGGGGTCTAAAACCGGACCGAATAGCAATAGCCCCGGTGATTTCCGGTTGTGGGTCCTGATTTTTCGGTGGGGCCGGTTGTTGTTGATAATAGGCACCAGAGATGAACCGGCCGAGGCCTCCCATTCGGGTTGGTGATCCGGGTCGCAGCTAGTTGAGTGAAAAACCGGGACAACTACTTGGGTGCATGCATAACATTCGTAGGGGTTGTCATCAACTTCAAAGTTAGAGTAAGGATTGATTCGCTGGAATAGCTTTGCAATCCACCTGACAATCAAAGCAATAATTAAACATAATTAATGGCATTTTAAATTGTAATTAAGCTAAGATTACAAGATTGAAGTAGACATTAAACGGAAAGGTGCAAGAATGTGATGATGAATATTGAAGCGTCAACTTAATTGGTGATCTTTTGAACAGAGCTAACATTATTGAATTCGCTGGCTTTAGAGGAAATTAACGAGAGGATAACATGGAGATAAATACTGGGGTTGGCGAAAGAGTGATGTGTATTTAGACTGATCACCCAGCCAGTAACAACACTGCCAGAGTGGTCGCTGCTAGCTTGCTCTCTATTGTGTGTTTGCGTGTCGAGGAGGGACCTACCCTGTAATTTGCAAAAAACTAACTTTTGTGGTGGATGGATGGAGGATACGTGGATGGAGGACCGAGCCTCACAATTTCCACTCTCTCATTTCTCCCAAGTTGGATGTTGTTCAACATTTTGTGTAATTCTCCAGATTGATTGCCTAATCATTTTTTACACAAAACAACCATATTTTTTAGAGCTATGAGCTATTTTTTGCTTTGCTAGTGACCTTTTAATCTCTGTGTGTAATTATTTTGCACAAAACGACGATATTTTTTAGAGTCATTTTTGGCTTTGCTAGTGACCTTTTAATCTCGATTGTGAATTTGTTGTAAATGAAATTTGTGAATCCAATGGCTGTGGATTGCCAAAGAAACCATAATGTTTTGATTTTTTTTTGTTATTAATTTGTGGTTTGGAGAGGAATATTTTAATCTTTTGTCGTTTCTTGAATTTGTAAATTATTTTTGTGGACAAACAATGCATGATACAAAAAATACAAGTTTATTGATGTTATATAGGCCCACTCCATCACAACATGTACTGGGCCGGGTTAGGTTTCCTTTCGGTTTCTAAGCACCTCGATAGTGTATGGTTACTGTAAAATTTCTTTATTCTGTATCAGAATCTTGGTTCTTCCCATTATCTTCATTGTAAGTGGGATTCACATCTTGTACTTCAATCTTACTCCACCATCAAGACGTGAACAAGTATGACAAATAAATATACCCAGAATTCACATCTTGTACTTCAATCTTACTCCACCATCAAGACATGAACAAGTATGACAAATAAATATACCCAGATTAGTCATTCACCATAACAAAACTTCTCTTGACCACATTTCTTTGGAGGCTTGATCATCCAAACGTTGTCATTCCTTTCAGATTGAAGACACCAAAATAGAATTGCTCCCAAAAAGCATAAAAAACAACACCAAATTGTAGTTGAATCTGAAATTTATTTTAAATGGTGCATATGATAATACAAAAGTATTATTTGCACAAATCCAGCTTTCTGAATTAAATGTTTTTTTCCATTTATGATATAAAAAAGTTAACATGCTCTTACGTGAAGTATAAATTTTATTAACTTGAAATTGAAGAAGCAGCTCCTGCAGTCATTCGAGATGATCGTGTGGCCTGATTGACATGAACACTGCGGCGTACTGTCTCAGACGACTGTCAGTGTCTATATTTTCCATCGCATGATTCACTGGAGGTCTTGTCCTCATTCTGTAACGTCGCCAAGCCAACTGTATATTCACCGCAGCCCAGGTTCTCCAGTTCGATGAATAATATCTAGCTGTTCGTTTAAGTCGCTCAGTATTAAATTTGTAGCGGAAGTGATCAGTAATATACCGCAGATCGGGTGCGTTAAGAGCAAATACTTCTGTTGACTCAACACAGGTAAATGTTGCAGAGGAAGCTGGAAGTCTTTCTATGAAAGGGCGGCGTAGGCACCATGAAAGAAGTTCATCACCCAAAAAGCCCCCAGGTTCAAGTATGCTAGTGGCTATCATCCCTTTACTAAGTCTTTGACAGCTCTTCACACGGCCCCGAACAATGAATACAATTCGCGGAACAGGGTCTCCTTCCCTTATAATCTGTTTGTCACAGGCTTACACAGCTGAAGCATGTGAAGAATAGAAATGCAAATACTTCTTGACTGAGAACTACTATTTGGATCATTAAGTTGAGTAATTTCATACCTTCTCATCTTTGGAGAAGACAAGGGGCTTAAAGCGGTCACAGATGTTGTCAAGGATGAGATCATCCAGACTGTGAAACAGAGGGCCCTGAAACATAAAAATCAAAGTTGAAGTACATCAGCAAAATAATATTTAGTGTCGATGATGATTTTTCTTTTATCTGAATATCACATAGTTCAGTCTAGTTGTTACTAACTCAAATCAGGTGTTCCTGAAAATAATAGGAAAAATATGATATGAGGTCCTAACAACATCACAGCTTGGTCAACTATTTTTTAACCTAACATTTGAACAATGAAAACCTGAATTAATGAAATAATTGGCATGCTAACAAAATTTGTATTTTGTTCTCAAAGTTAGTCAAATATCAAAATTCATTTAATAACCTTCTTTACTAAGTCAAGGCAAAGAAAACGCTTAATATCCCTTCTGAGTCCCTTCTGGTAGATCTTTTATTAATTCCATTTCATCTTCACCACCCATGGCTCTCCACCTTTGGCGTTCGTATTGCCGAACTCTTTGCCTCAGTGGAAAGGGCAACTGCCTTCGTTTCATCCACCACTCTATATCTCGGCACCTTAGTTGCATTTTCCTCTTCCTTGCCATGACCGCATGTAAAAAGACCTTTTTCCAAAAGAAACCAATTCCTAATTAGGAAAGCAATTCTCTATAGTAATTAGCACAACAGACTTGCACATCATTAATGTTCAATTAAACAAGAAATTTTTTACTTACCTGAATATTTCCAATCAGAAGGGTGAAAAGCATCAAACCACTTAGCACAATGCATATACTGAAGATCACTTCCAGCCAGTGACTCGTTGGTTCCAGGTCATTCCCAAAGGTACTATAAACAAGGACCAAAATAACTGTTAGGGGAAGACGTTAACATCAAATCAAGCCATACTTTAGCCCTTTTGAGAGCGAACTCAACATAATTTAGCACAAACTTGCACTTTCCTAATATTCCCCTCTCACTCTATTGTTCTTGTGCATAATTTGCATTTTTGAGACCAACTTAGCTTTGCATTCTCTTAATGTTCAGATGAGATAATGTGCCTAACACAAGCTCAGACAGAGATGCTAATGTCTTTACTTCTTGGTTATGTTTTCATATTGGTTTAAGTTGCAGATTCAAAATAGCAATACTATTTGCACATTCAATGCTCTCCATTCTGATTTAAATTACATTTTAATATGATGACTATTTTGCTTTTCGTGTTCCCAGCAAAGAATGTCATGGAAAAGCACTTGAAATTTGTAGAAGTATATTGAAAAGGCCATACCAAAAAAAAAGTTTAAAAATGAACTCAGAGTTGTTTAAAAAAAACTGAGTTGTCCTTAGGTAGGTAAATCTAAACTTGATTTTACCTCAGGCTCAGCAATCCCCAGAAGATTGGATAAAGTAACTTAACAGAGACAGACTTGCTCGAAATGACTGGAAGAGCCCATTGGTATATCCCATATCGGAATGGTCCATTAACATCTAGGCACAATGGCTTTCTTGCTGTTGTTGTTGAGTTACCCCCGCAGGGGTTTTGTAAAGTGCCTGCTGGTAATAGAAAGTGGTAGCAGACCTCATCTGAGCATGACAAAGAGAAATTACATGTGCTTTTTCTGTTACACTGCTGCCTGAGGCAAGATGCAACACGTTGTATTGCAAGAATGTACCAACAACCGCCAGCAACCTATGAAATGCAACCCCAAAACAAAAATGGTGACGTCAGAATAGTATCAATCTCAAGAAGGCGAAATCCGCAATTTGATAGACTTACATGAGAAGCTATGAAATAGGCTATGAGATTAAGGCTAAAACCCCACCAGATGGAGCCAAAGACGTAACCTGTAACCTTTTGCATTCTTCTCATCAGGCTTATGCTGTGATAGACCTTAGGGAGGAATTGGAACAAGAAAATCAGCAGTAAAATTGTCATTATCAGCTTTATTTTCTCATCCCTTATCAATTGCGGCACCATTAACCAAAACACCGCCTGTAAAACAGATGCAGAAGAAGGAAAGGATGTTAATGTGAAAGTGAAACCACATGGAACAGAATAAAGGACTTTAGTTATCCACATCATTCTTAAGCACCATTTTCTTCCATTTGATGTGCATTTTGTGAAGCATTCACTATTCTATGATGGTTTTTCACATAGATGTAAGTATTAGAATCAGGAAGATGGTGCTTCTCCAATATGCACTGATTGCAGAGCCAAAGTTTAATTTACATGAAGATTAGGGGAAAAGGAGTATTCTGAGAAACATCACATCAAGAAAAAACAGTCCCATAATTGTTCATTCAGATTATCTTTCTTTTGTTTTAATGTAAGTCTATCAGTATTTTACTTGTCTTGAAAATAGAAACATCTTCACTCAAATGACAATTATAATCATCAATTATTACAAGCCAGTTTTAACGTTAGAAGTAAATTTAGTAGTATAATTGACTGGTGGTATAACTGGGGAAGGGCATAATACAACTGCAATCACTGAAGTCCAACAATTAGTAGACCAAACTGAGATTCTCGATGATACTGGGGATGCCGACCTGTGAATTCTTGGTACATATATATGGCCAACGGTCCAAGTTGTACTACAACTGCCTATTTTTGAACGTAAGCTAGGGAATGAGCCTAACAATCTAACCAGAAATAGTTTGCTACATACATAAGCATGATTCTTTCCTTCTATGTTCTTTTACGTGGTTACATGAGTCTCTGTTTGTCAGATATGGCCGTTATTGTACTCTTGTAATAATGTCAGACAGCATGTGAGGATATGATTTACCATTATTTGTTTTTTGTGGATGAAGACACTAGGACAAATTATTGTTCTTGGTTATTCATTTCATTTTATTATACTTTTAACATTCACAGCATGTAAACCCTCAAAATCTGAAATGATACGCAAGGAAAATTTCTTTGTTTAGTATTTTCACTAAAAAAAGTGTATGAATATGTTATAATGAAGCGGAGTTAGATGATACAACAAAAGGTCAGTATATTTTTTGGAAAAAAAAAAAAAAGGCACGAGGATCTGAATTTTGCTCATGGTCACATTTTCCTTCCAAAAAGGTGTAATTGTTAAATGAATCAGAGCCATAAAAAATTAATTTGGCTATTATGTTGTGCTGACCTGTGGAACGGGGAGAATTACAAAAGCATCGAACCAGAAGCCGCTGAGGGAGCGCAAGTAGTGGAAGGCAATTGCACGCGCGTCCCACACGAGTTTCCCACAGCCTACGACAAGCGACTCTCGGGACACGTAGGCCAGTCGAAACTGCAGCCACAAGTGACCCAAGTGAACAGCGTCAACGCAAGTCCGAAGAACGGTTACTATTACCGCCAACCCACCGTCCATATACAAGCACGGCGAACCACCAGTACCGATGGATAAGGAATAAAAGAATAGAGGATCAACGGCTAAGGCCATGCCACGTGCCAGCAAGAAAGCCCGGTTCCAAGTCTGCACGCGCTTACTTCGAGGGTCCAAGACACGTCCGAATGGTCCCCGGCTAGCAGTAGAGTTGGACCGATTCTGACTGGGCAACTGGTCGGGCCGGTTCCGAATGGGGATTAGAGAGGAACCGGCAGAGGCCTCCCACTGGGGCTGGTGGGCCTGGTCGCAGCTGGTGGAGTGGAAAACAGGGACACCCACCTGAGTACATGCATAGCATTCCACTGAGTTTGAGATTGGGCAGTCTTCATCGCTGCCGTCGGTGTTGGCAGTTTGAACTGATCGTCGCCTGAATATTCCAAACCACCTGGGGTTCAAATTTCCAGAAATATACCCGTCTAGTTAGTACTATTACTACAAATTAAGTAGAATATATATATATATATATATATATATATATATATATATATATATTGCACAAGAATGAAACAAAACTTAAAAAGAAAAGGAGAAAGAAAAGATCGTGCAATTTTTTTTATGTTTCTTTGTTAAATTTTGGCAACCTTGGGACGGAGAAGTGGAGGTCTGGACTAGGAGGCATGGTTGGAGGAAGGGAACCATGGGAGTGTAGAAGTTCAACGTTAAATTAAGAAATAAAAAGGTGGGATTTGGGCCGGAGCTGCAGAGAAAGCTGCAGGAAGCAGGGACTAACTATATATTTAATATAATTGGTAACCTATATCCATATATACATTACTGATGAGTGTATATATATATATATAGTTAGGGTTGGGAGGTGAAGATTGAGGATAGAGTGAAGAACAGAGGAGTGCCGGGGGCTCGGGGGAGTTTATAGTAGTATCAACACTAGTACTGTCATGCCAGGGAGCACGTGAATGAGGGGAGCAGGGTTAGGTCGGGAAATATATGAGGATGAGCAGCCATTTACGGAACGCAACCCGTCTAATAAAATCTCTCAGAATCTAGCCAAACAATGAATGGATGACGGGCGTGGGGTCTGACGTCTAGCTCGGCTGGTCCCAATTCAGTTTCCGTCTCTGTAAAACTAGTAGTGGTAGGAAGGAGTACGGATCAGGCAGGCGGGCCGGCGAGAGAAAGATAATATGATGAGGACGGAGGAGAAAGGCAAGTACCTTAATCAATGATTGCTATAAGACGATGTTACTAGTCGACAATTAGTCAGTTTTGATTATTATAACTTTACTAATAAATTTTTATTAAAATTATAAAATTTTAATAAATACTTAATACTCTTCTTTAAATATTTATTATTTTTTTCTAACGTTCTGTGGCTACAACATTTTTAATTACCAGTTACATAACAAAGTGATAAATTTTTGTTTTGACTAATCTCTGTGAAAATTTATTAAATTATTATGAAAACTTTATAACTTTTTCATATTTTTTAGCACCACATTAAAATTCATTAAATTATTACAGTACCTTTTTTTTTTTTTTTTTAAACTATTACTATGGTACTTACTTTAACTCTGCCAATGTCACTATGAATCCCAAGCCCAAGCGCATATAAAAAAGAGAGTTGCGATACGTTGACTATCAGTATAAGATATTATTCTCTATCAAACTTAATGACAACATATATTCTATATAACTAATCCCATAATAAAATTTTAGATGTTATTATAATGTAATACTTACTTTCTGTAATTTCTAATTTTAGTTTTATTAAATTTGTTAATAGACAATGCTATGGTGATGCGGCATCACTAAATTCAATCCAAAAGATGATAACTTTTCATAAAATTTGATAAGTTCTAATAAAAAATAAAAAAAAAACCCACTTTTCTACAAAATAGACTATCTTTCTTGTTCCTACAGCTCTTTGTTATCCTACTTTACATATGCATATGAACAGGTATATAAAACATTTTACCGTACAGTTACAACCTCTAGGCTCTGGCAACTTATATACTAATTGGGGAAATAAAACGAAAAAAGGGGGAAAAAATAAAAAGCTGATAATTTTTTGGTCTCTTGTTATCATTTGTGATGAGAAGGACTTATTGGAGATCCCACGGTATATATTTAGCCAGACCACAAGTAATTCCCTTGTAATTGGCATTATCCAATTCAGTCGATCACTCCAAGTCGAGAGGAGAAAACTGAAAACTGCAGCTAAGACAAGTGACAAGGTGCTGACAGAGGAATTTTTGTTCCCCATGCTTATTAAAATGGTATCAGGATTTGCATTTATAGCAGCCGGATGGAGGTGCATTGTCTCCAGAGCTAACGTTATTTTTTTTTTTGTAATAACCAATAAAACTCTCAAAAAGAATATTCATATTGACTAAATAATTCGAAACGCATGGAGCATCAAAATCGTGACTTGTAATATATGGATGGTCTGCTTTCCTCCGTTCTAATTTTCGTCTTTCATCTTTGGCAAATTAATTTGCCTTTTGTCGAAGGTCTTGAGGTCAACTGTACCCCAACCTACAATTAGAATTTTCTCAGGCTTCATACATCGTGTTTTCAATTTCTCTTTTTTTGGCCACCCCAGCGACACCAAGCTGGGGAATTCTTGCCAAAGGTTACGAAGGTTCTATTTCACAAGATTTGACACAACAACAGTTCAAACTTTCTGAAATGAACGAACGGGAATCGTTTAATTATGACGACTTTTTTAGTCTGTCACCAAAGTAGTACGTAAAATAATTTAATTAGTATCACCTAAATGATATTCATGGCCACTGATCATAATCATGCGTTCATGCAGTGAAAATTAGAGAGAATGTGGTGCTTATATACATACATGTACCTGAAGCTTGAGATCATGTTCCTCAAAGCCATGAGAATTTGATCTTCAGTTTGAAAAAATTCTGAAAGCCAGACAGCAAAGGAGCACTCTCAGAAAATTCTTCCAACCGAAAAGAAAGAAAAATCAAGAAAGAAAGGGGCTGATCACCTTATTCACTGGAAGAAAAAAGAATCACGCTCGCTGCTTAAAAATCATCAGCTTGGTCGCGAGTATATACACATAGAGAACTTCTCTCTTGTTCACGCACCACATACATATCCACTTGGTTTGTATTGAGAACTGATAATTTAGACCGGAGAGGACATAATATTATTGGTCGCTAGTTTACTTTACTGCTTGCTAAACTGCAAAACATTTGAACATCGTGCCAAGACTGATGTCGGCATCAACAAAGCACTTTAAAAGGATAATATTGTGGTTACACGTGAGCAAGAAAGGATACAGGTGAGTGGGTGGGGAAGCTTCCTTAAGCTGATTCGCGACAAACGAAGAAGAACTGTCTCCCTAGTGTTCAGATTGAATTGGATGTTAAAGCGGTGCTATATGGTGAACTGCCTGATGAAAAAGGGCCGTGCACATACGTCGCGAGGTGTTTCCCCTCTTCATTGTTTTAGGGATACACGAAACAGATAAGACCAATGGAATATCGAATCACAGTTTGATTATCTACAAGCCTACGTGTTCTTTCTGTATGAAATCAGTTGTAGGACACTTGAAAGCCAGAGCCATGCGTACAGTTTACAACTGTTATCCGCACGAATCTTCCAAATCTCAGTACTACCATACTGGCCGTCAGTGATGTACTATATTCTTCTCTTATCCTCTATATCAAATAATGATTGATGAGATGTGTGTTACAGTTTCGCACCCAAGAAATGATAAATTTTTTAAGGAAATGGTAAGCTATTAACGAATAGTACTGGTTTATTGAAAAATTTGTATCTCGCACTTAACTTAACACCATTTGCCATGATTGACGTACACGTGAATAAATCAGGATATAATCAATGTTCATCCCAAAGTGTTTCAAACACTAAGCAGCATGAGCAGATTAACAGTATTGTCCTTTTTTAAGTTTTGTTAGTGTTTTACATGTCTATCTAGCAAGGATGCTGCTTTCACTTGAATCTTACGTGCATGCAGCACTGTGTCTATATTCCACGGGATTCCTTTAGCAGCGCTTGAATCCCGAAGTAACTCCTCCTGTTCATTATGAATTGCTATACAAACAACAACCATACCCAAAATAACAAGAACAAAAATTCAACATAGAAAAATATATAAGCTGAAGTGAAGATAGAAATTAACAAAATTGAATCAAATATGGGAATATTTTGTGCAACCATCAACTCTAGTCCATGAAAAGTCATTGGAAAAGCCAGTACTCAAATGTATATTTTATAAAAAATCATACATCTTTTCATGCTTTATATCTTATTGAAATCCTTATATGTTACGAAATGACTTCTGTTCAGTTGACATAAACTATTTCCTTTCTTTCTTTTCCGGAAATTGGAGAGAAAATATTAGCACAAACAGTAACTGATATTCGGAGTAGCTTTTGTTTATGGGGTTGTATACCTTTTCTTTTGTAAGCTAAAAATTTGAGATGATATTCAGTTCGAAACCTCTTGAATTTTATCTAATTTTACGGTTTTTGCTTTTTAATTTTTTATGCTTAATTGACCAGATAATGTCCCCGCTGTGCTGTTTTTCTTGAAAAAAATTAAATCTGTATACTTGAAAAAAAAAATTAGGAGGAAGGGAGATTCACTCTAAACTAGGGCATATCACTTGTGCATTTTGACGCTTACAGTGATTCTTAAAGATCTCCGGCTGTGAAGATTAATCATGTTTGTAATAAATTTTCTTCTCAACAGCCTGATGTGTCGAATTCAATGTCCTTTGAATCAGACAATCAAGGGAGTGACAGAAATTGGGGCTCGGGAATCAAAGAAAGGGCCCGCAATTATTGATGCAAAAGGATTCAAACTTCAAACTAAAGCAAGAAAAGTTTATTATGCTGCCACAAATTATTGCACATAAAAAGTATATACCCCACACACACACACACTCTCTCTCTCTCTCTCTCTCTCTCTCTCTCTCTCTCTCTCTCTCTCTCTCTCTCTCTCTCTCTGTGGGAGTGGAATGATTACTACGTATATCACGTGCGTCACGTGACATATTACGTAATATGATATAATTAATTACACATCGTTCTATAATATAAGATATGACACACTATTATTACATAACGATAAATTATTAATTTTAATATACCATATAATAATACAAGTAATGTATTTTATACTTTTCTAATAACGATAAATTATTAATTCTAATATATTATGTGATAATACACGTAATATATTTTATATTTTTACGTAAGAGTAGGTGTGGGGGTGTACCCTATGTAGTAAAAATCCCACTTGATTGTGCTGGAAAAAAAATGATTGGACATAAAAGTATAGACCGTACTATACGCAATACATACAGTAAGAAGTAAAAATCTTAGTTGATTATGCTTGGTACAAATGATTTGACATAAATGTATATGCCCTACTATTCATGCTAAGTAGTAAAAATCTTTAGACATTACCAATTAGAGACTTGACAAGAAAACCCAATCACCAAAAATCATGCATACTAAAATTTATTGTATATTTATCACGGTTCTTTCGACTTAATTTTAACCTTCTTAATACTAATAGATGATAAGCTTAATTTATTTTCCTTTTAAAAAAATCACAATATGGGAGCAGAGAATTACCAGCCAAACAACAAAGCGTCTTCCTCAAAAAAAAAAAAAAAAAAAAAAACAACAACAACAACAAGGCTTCTTAAAACCTTTTATTTTTTCTTTTCTTTTTGGGTTGGATTATCGATTGGTCACAAGGCCAGCGACCACAATTCGTGGTACACGTCCACAAAAGAAATGGGTCGGCATTAGGCAGCTAGATCCGAGATCTGTGGCGCTCCATAAAGGACAAATCAAAATCAAAGGGCAACTTTGTGTTTTTTTCTTTTTTTCTTTTTATAATTGTAATACCGTGATTATCGTGTAGAAATATCTTGAAACCTTTTAAAATTAAAAAATATTTAAGTATATCAGGTCTATAGATGCGATCGTAAATTTCTTTGTGTAGGAGTTGCTAAGTTGTTCATATGGTGAAGCACAAGTAGGTTACATGGTAGGTCACAGTGGTCCTATGAACTATGCGTAATTGAATCAAAAGGTCTATAACCCCACTCGTACACCCATTCCCCTAAGTATTTTCCTTCAATACCGGAGGTGTTCAATGTGGTCTTCCAATAGAATACTTGAGAATTTTGTTGATTCTTGAAAAAGAAATTCATAGTAAGATTCATAATTCAAACTGCAGACGATAAGCACGAGTTTTGGCCTTATCATCATTCAATCATGGGAGCTAAAAAGTAGGTTTCACATGGATCAACTTTGTAACTTGATGTAACACATCTGGTGCATAATAATTTTGATTGAGAAAGAAAAAAATTTATCCAGTTGAAAAATTATTAGTGGGATTGGTCAACGGCATCACTTGTGATATTTGTAATTTTAAAGAGTAACACATAAATATAATGATGTATTTTGATATAAAAAAATAATATTAAAATACTTACATTATTTTATTTTAGATCATAAAATTCACAAGAAACGCAGATCTGCGTAAGAATTTTTCCCATCATTTACAACATTATTTGGACATGTTGTATAATTGAAATGAAAGTTGAAAATTCCTCAAAATTTATTGAGAAAATGGACAAAGATACTCATGTGGGTAGGTCTTTTTATTAACCAGTGAAGTCATTTTCATACTCCGTTGTCCGTACACCTCGTGCTCAATCGTACAATTTCCTACGGACAAATGCAACTCGCAGTTGACACATCAGCTAACTGTGGAAAGCACTTCAAAAAAAAAATTTTTTTTGGGTGCTTTTGTAGTTATATGTACTTCAAAACATCATTATTGGAAGATTAGTTTCAATATTTCAAGAATATTTGCACGTAAATAATTAAGTGAAAAAGACTCCGATTCCGTTTCCACCTTCTGGCTTCTATTTCCTGCCGTCCCATTCTAAGAAGCCGGAAGATAATTTTGTGGAAGAAAGTAAAGGAACAAAATAATGGATTTGTAGAATTTAAAGGTTTGTATCATCGTAATGATAAGAGTATAAAAAAAAGTTTGTATATTAACCTCGGTTTTTGTTATTTTCTTTATATTTGTCCAAAGTTTTATCAGAGCTTATAATATCACTGGTATGAGTTCTCAAAGGGACAAGAATTTTGTTTTTTAAGAATGACGCTAGTTATAGAAACCTTAGTATCCAAGATTCATTCTTAAAAATAATCATGGATATAAAACTCATTTGGCATAACATCATCTATACATATGAAATTGCAAATTACTAACAAATTTCTTGAATTTCACAATTTGTGAGGTTAGTTGAATATTATTTTAGTATTCATTTCCACTATTTATAGGTTAGTTATAATTTGACAATATGCGAATATTTGTCCCGCCCTTATGAGTTAATTGTGAGCTTCTAAACGAATAATTGATCTAAAAAACTATGAGAAATGGAAAGGTATATTAATTGATGGACTTTCAGTAGAAGTGTCAGAGTGGGTTTTACCGGACGGACTTCTTGATCCTCGGGATTGAGACTAACAAAAACTAGATTGTTTCGTGGACAGTTACAATCTTTAATCAGCCCACTTAAATAACGGCCCAACCTTCATTTCTGTGTGTTGACTATTATTCAAGTCAAGTGTACATCGTAAATTCCGATAGAAGAACAATAGTTTACGGTTTTTTTAGATATATAATGTAAATAATCTTAAGCTTACATAAGACGTAAAAAAAAGACAAAACTGAAACTTACTAAACTGGCATTTAAGAATATTATTTTACGGCTTCAATGGTATGTGAATTGAGTTTAGTAGTTTGGATTGGTATATGAATTGGGTTTAGTTGTTTGAATTGAAGGAAAGGAAATATTAATATCGAGAGAGAGAGAGAGAGAGAGAGAGAGAGAGAGAGAGAGAGAGAGAGAGAGAGAGAGGAAAATGATTTCCACACATCTTGCTTTGAGTAAACTTGAAAGGTTATAAATTAGTTTAATTAAAAATAAACTTGATTTCTTTCAATTTCCATCCACTTGGAGATGGAAACCAAGCATAAAGAAAATAACTAAATGCAATTCCTCGCTTTCTAATCCGTTCCCATCTCTTTCTTTTTTTCTTCTCAAAAAAGTTAATCTAATTGCAAAAGACCAAATCCCTTTTATTCCCTCAATCCATGCATGCAATATGTAGGCCATGCCCTTCTTGTCAACAACTTTTTTAAACTAGTTTTAATTTTTAAATTTAAAAAATTTATTTTGTGATGTTTTCAACTTAATTTTTTACTTTGTTTTTGATTTTTTAAACTAAAATCAAGAGTAATTGATTTTTAATTTTTTCTTAAAATTAATTTTTACAAAAATCAAAATTGAGCAATTTTGCCAAAATTTGTTACTGCTATTAAACTCAATTCATTAAGCCCCAAAAAAAAAAAAAAAACCCCAATTAAAAAGGACACACAAATCGAAACGACAACGTTGTGCCTCAAAATAAAATAGTCACAGGGGTTCAGACGAGACAACAACATTCTTCTTCACTCGCTCTCAACTCAAGCCCCACCGTCTCCGTCTTGGAGACTATCCAAGGAGAGAAAGAATCAAGGTACGAATCGTCTTTTCGTACTTCTTCTTTCATCGCCGAGTTTTGGACTCGAAACGCACGATTAATCGGTGAAATAGATCTCTTATCACTAACTTTTCTTTTGATCATTAGATTTGTGTCACTTGATTTATAACTCGGGACTTTGTAGTAATTTTTTGGTTGCAGGCTTTACTTTTTTTGATTAGGTATCAGTACTTAGAAGTTGGAAGATTAATTAATTGCAGGCTTTACTTTTTTTGATTAGGTATCTGTACTTAGAAATTGGAAGATTAATTAACTAACTCACGTGATGTCACTTGGATTTAGCTTTGATGTTTACCTTGTTCTTAGAACAGCAGTAGAAAATGCATTTATCGGATCTGGATGGTGATTCTTGTAGGCTGCCCTCAAATTACTAGGATAAGAGAATGGCCAATTTGGTGTAATTGAAATAAATTTTGAGAAAAAAAAAAAAAAAAAAACTTTGAACGATTATCTTGAGGGACTGCTGGGAGAAACTGGCAATTGGTTATGCTTTGATGTTTAAATGTTACCATCGGGCAATTTACTGGTAGTCTTTTGACTGTTTGGTTCAATTGCGATAGAGGGTTGTAATGAAAATAACAATACAATTATTGACTGTTTGCAGGCTGCATATTTGTCCATTAATTGATTTTGTTGGTTTTATTGATTATTTGTTAGTTGAGGGTGCCATATTTTCATTCTGTTCTCAAGAAAACACGAATTGGCCTGATGCGGGCGTAATGATGCCAACTTTGGGGAAATCCCATGTGTTTTGTTTCGTTTGCATTTTGTTTTGGCTTTTACATTGGATGTGTATGAACTTTCTCTTCAGGGTTGATCTCATCGAATGTCTGAAAATGGTCTCTCAACTTAAAATGATCATTTTGTAGCCTTTTTTTTTTTTCCACAAAGGAGGAGAATGTGGAACTTTGCATCCAATTGTGTAGCTGGAAGCATTGGGCTGAAGAACAACGTCCATAAGCCAGCTCAGGGTGCAATAGATGATTGCTCAGATGATGAAGTTTCTTCCATTACCAGTAGAGAGGAGGGATTGGAATGCCCGATATGTTGTGAATCCTTCAACATTGTGGAAAATGTACCCTACGTCCTGTGGTGTGGCCATACACTTTGTAAAAACTGCATCCTAGGACTGCAATGGGCTGTTCTGAATTTTCCCACTTTACCAATCCAGCTTCCTCTCTTTATATCGTGCCCCTGGTGCAATCTCTTATCTCTTCGATTAGTTTACAAGGGAAACCTCAGGTTTCCTCGGAAGAACTTCTTTCTTCTCTGGATGCTTGAGAGCATGAATGGTGAAAGAGTGAAGTCTCATTCTGCCTTCTGTGGGGATCATCAGCAAACGTGGTCGTCTGGTGGGAAAGCAATGGGAAACAGTGCAAACAACCCTAACAACTGCAGGGGGTATTACATACATCACTCTGAGTCATCAGAATCAAATCATAGTAATAATCGCATTAACAGTCATATTGCTGTAGAGAGACTGCGTGCTTCAGTGCAGAAGTCCCTGTTCTTCTTTGTTCATATGACAGCAAAGTTTCCGCTGGTTGTCATATTTCTTCTAATTATTTTATATGCAATACCAGCCAGTGCTGCCATTTTGGCCTTGTACATACTCATTACTGTTCTATTTGCTCTCCCATCTTTTTTGATTCTATACTTCGCATACCCAAGTTTGGATTGGCTGGTTAGGGAAATTATCACTTGATGTCGGGGTTTAAGCATCGAACCTTTTTTCATAGTGTGGAAATTCCGTCATTTTGATCTTTTGTTAATACTTTTTCAAGTCTTGTACCATCTGTGTCTTGAAAAACTTTGCGTCTACCTTCTTCAAGGATTGCTTAGTTGTTATAGTGCATGCCTAGCTGGCTGGTTTGGCAGCCCTTTGTCCATATTTTGGTGTGGCAAGTTTGTTCAATGTACCAAATGGATCATATTTTGTTTATACAGTGGTGTGCTTTCCAGCAAGAATGTCAAGTAAAATTGTTGTTTTTACTTCTTTGCCTGTATTCCTATTCCTTAGCTTTAAGATTGTTGCCTGAATGGATTTGTATTGGCTTTGTACTTGTTATGTCCTTGCTAATGCGAGTTTCATCCTGAATTTTCAAATATAATGTGTACCTGATTCTTATGTGGGACATAACTTGCAACAGTCTTGTTATGTTTTGAAATCCGGTGCTTAAATTTAATGGAACTGACTGCTCCTAAGTTTGAATGCATGGTCTGATGCATTTACCCTTACTTATAAATTTGTTTATATATTAATTCGAAAGTTATGTCTCAGAAGTGAAAATTTGCAAATCGAGGAAGCTATTCTCGAAAGTTTTTTGACCTTCCAAAATTTGGGGAAACTGTTACCAGGAGTGTAAATTATTCAATCCACGGAAAATCATCGAGGGCTCAATTCTATTGTCCACGTTTCAGGAACTTAACCAAAGGACTTCTCCTAATGCAATTATCTTCGTGTAGTTGTCCTAATGCAATTATCTTACGACTTTTGAGTTGCTTCACCTGGTTTGGGAATTGGGAGAGTAGCAACTAGCAAGGTGAAAGACAGTGGTAGCAGGCATCAATGTGCCCTTGGCAAAGTCTGCTGCCAAGTCATTCGTCATTAGGCTCAATTTTAAAAGACTAATTCATTACTATCTAAACCCAGAAGAATCAAGAAAATCTTTCCGGTGGTGGAATGTTGTACTTCAGTATCACTGTATTTCCTTTCCTTCTTGGTCCTTTCCTGAATAACCGGACAACTAGAACTGAGGTTAGTATTTTGTATTCTCATTTTTTCATTCCTTGTTATTGTACTTTCTGTAATTACTCCCTTTAAGTGGAATTTCTGCAGCTGTTTCAGTGCCATTTTGTTTTTCTGTCAAGGATTAGTTTTGATGGGAAAAAAGCTAGGCTGTAACGTGATGAATTGCTGGAATTAGATGCCTCGTTCAGATTCTTGGAGTCGGGATTACTGTCTTTGTGTGTACTTTCCATCAGTCTTGCAATGAAAGGTTTTTGCTTCAAGAATCTACTAGGGCAATTGCTCAGAAAATTGTTCCTTAAGTCAACTATGTCAACTAAAATGAATATTACCACGGGAGAAAAAATTCCCGGATGTATGTGAATGCAAAAATCAAGAAACTTTTGGAGCTCAACTGTTTCCACTTGCTTGGAACTTGAACCGTGAGTTTTTCTTGTTCTTGGGGGACGGTTAAAAAGTTCACGAATTATTTTATTTTTCTCATTTCTTGGTACTATGCGAATTTCATTTTACAGGAGAAAGAATGTGTGTACATGTCAAAGTCTTGGCGAAATGTCTCAGATTTTGAATGGCAACTTTTTTTCTGGATAAAACCTCAGGCCAGAAATGATTGCATGTGGCTATTCGAACAAGAGCAAGCATTGGGGTTCAGCAGTGTCTTAACAAACATCCAAATGACTGTAAACAAGCTTAAATCTGGGGGATCGTGGGTTCATGCACCTGTTTCTCCAACCAAGGAACACATTGAGGTATTTATATTTATTACAAATTTAATTTGTTAAATTGAAATTTTGGAGGAATTAGTTTCACTTCTTATAGCAAATAGGACTGTTTCTACCTGGGAGTTCATTGTGGAAGGTTCTCTGTTTTGCTTTCATTCCACCCTGTGAAGGTTGTGGCACAATTTGACAAACTGCAATTTTAATGGACTGCTTAAATGGATTAAATTATGTTATATAAATCAATTATGTTATGTTAATGTTATCAAATTGGAATTTGAATTTGTACATGGCTGTGTTTATTTTGTAAACATTTGTATATCTTGATTGATGTGTGTAATTTAACAGTTACTGTATTGAGTTAATTGTTTTTTCCAGCTTCTGAAAGAGGTGGGAGGTCCAGTGAAATTACATTGTTTGCCTATATTTGCATACTAGCATAAAATATCTGTTGGCCCTTTTCGAGAAAATTCCCCCAGGCCCAGGTTTGGGTAGCGCCAAGGCAGCGGAGTAGACCTCTAAATTTGTGGTTGAGTTCTTTGGACTTTTCCGTGCCAAAGCATTAAAAGATGATTACATGTCAATACCATGGACTAATGAAATTGAACAAAAGGTTCTCATCTTTCCTGAAGCTGGTATTATAACGTTCCCTGGATTGAGCTTTACTATTATATGACCACTCAAAATCTTAGATATATTCCTGGGGATCTATCCAGGGATATACGTTCAAGGCACCATTAGAAACAGATGCTGTAATATTTATCCCGAGGCAGCCTCCTGAGTGTATTAGCAAAGGGTTCTTGATAGCATCTGTGAAAAATGGTGTGGCTGTTAAAGTCCTTAGCAAGGGAAAGGAAGTGCCTGATGAGCCTATAGATGATAACCAGAAGAACCGACAAAAAGGTTAGTCCTTTATAGCCGTTCAAGTGGCATTTAATGCATCTGACATCAAATACAGTAACATCATACAGGTGGCGTTAAAAATAGACACAAGTGTTTTTTTTTTGTTTGTTTGTTTTTTTGTCCTGAAGTTAAAGGTTAAATTAAGCTAAATTAAACTTTAAACCCTAAACTCTAAACTAAAAACGACTGACATAGTGACTAAACAGTTAAGTTAGCACTTAATTTAAGCTAGAAACGACAGACGTAGTGACTAAATAGTTAAGTTAGCACTTAATTTAAGTGATACTAGAAACAACAGACATAGTAACTACCATCCTAGCAATTACTGATTGGAGGAGAACCCTGAAGAACTTAAGACTAAACACTTACGCACTTACTCTTCCGATGTGGGACTCAAGACAGAATCTCTCAAATCTTTACCCTCTCAAATTTATTTTCCTCACAACTCAAGGATTTTTTTATTTTTTATCTTAAAAGTCAAATGTTAGATTAAATGACAGAGAGAAAAATCAGAAACGTCAGACGTAGTGATTTCCATGCGGACTTTTATCTTCCCTGGATGATTTCCTAGTCTCAGTTGGAGGAGTGTAAAAGACTGTCTCAGGTCAGAAAAGAAGATAAAAGCACTAAGCATAAGGTTGTGTTAATTTTTATACTAGGTTGTATGTCTATGGGGGTTAAAGAAGCCCATCTCCAGGATATATGTCTTATTCCTTTTTTCTTTGATTTTGAGAAAAGCAACTGAAATACATATTGTTATGCTGGATATTTGATTGCAAATACTGGACCAACCTTGTTAGGGCATAAAAATTTGAACTCCATAAGAGATTAGAAATCCGTAGACGTTTTCGTCTCAAGTGTTTCAATGGTAACGATTTGTTTATACATTTTAAAGATCCTCAAGTATGTGAATAAATTTTCATTAATTTTGACGTAGAAAGTTGATCGTGCGGCCAACTCAATACAGCAACTTCTCCCAAAACGACTGTCTCTGACATTAATTTTGGCCTTAATCCTGAAATTACTCTATTACTTGACTCTTAGTTTTTGGTTGGAGCGGGGTCGCTGTCCCCGACTTGCTAAGTTCACCCAACCAAAAACTACCATAAGACTCGTGATGTTATTATGGCCCAGCAGCAGCAGCAGCCCCCATTTTGATATGACATTTTTTTTTTTCTTTTTCCTGATGTTAATGTAAGAGAATCCGGGGTGTTCTAAATGGCAATCGTATATTCCTGCATTTCACACGCTGGCCCGTAAACGGCTGTATATAAAAAATGCAGGCACAGAAAGAGACATTAAACGGTTCCTGTGACTCTGAGACATCCCTACCAACCAAGGGCCAGGAGGCTGGGACCTCAATCCTCGTTAAAAACGCGTGTCAGCAGCCCCTGATGCACTGCGCCTATCTTCCTTTATTTATTTATTTTTTTTAACTTTTCTTTACAAATGTCTTCTGGAATGAACTTTAATTCTACTTATGAGTTCTTGATGATTGCACTCTGCCTTCATTCAATGAAAAGTTGTTGCGCCTTCTTTTCTATTAGTCAATCAAGTTTACAGGAAAGGAGTGTTTGTTTATGTTATTGTGGAGCATAGGGGCTCCTTATGACGTGTTAGTTAATTAGAAGCATTTCTTATTTATTCTGGTCGTTTTCGTGATTCTTTCCAGATTTTCTTTCTACTCACCTTTCTCTCATGCATGTGAAAGGTAAGAAAGCAAGTCCGGAAAGCCTGTGGGGTTGGCTTCTTTTTCTTTTCTGAAGTTCAGAAATTTAAGAGGAGCTGGGGACGGGGTGATGATAAAGTGTATGTCAAAAGTAAAAACGGGAATAGGAATCATTGCAAAAGGAACTTGTTGATTCATTGATTTTATCTTCAAGCTGAAGTCATCATCAAATCAATAACCTAATTAGCATGAAAAAGTTGTTGTTCTGGCTTCTGTGGTGGTATGGTAGAGATCTTATTATGCATTTAAGTTCACATCCCATCGTCTTAAATTTTCTACCATGCAAGTCTTGTCAAAATAGATCCTTGTAATAGAGTTCTTCAGTATACAGAAGGAATTAAATTTAAGACCAATCCAAGATTGATTAGATACACAGATACAAGTTAAGGCGGATTATTTAGTTTGTTTTTAGTTAGAACTAATTCACCTGACAAGAAAATAAACAAAGAAGTCTTCAAAAAAAAAAAAACAAAACAAAACAAAGAACAAGAAAAAGAAGTGAATGCTAATAAAAGTACTATAATAAGACAAGATAATTATTGGAAAAACTTTAAAAAAAAACTACTGGAACAGAACCAGTCTTCGACCTGTAAAATATTCCAACCAAACAAAACGATATTTTGGTATACGTCTAGAAGATAAACGACTGCATCATTTCAAAGTTCAAACCAACTATCCGCAATTTCATACCCCTCCAAAGACCAATCTTTAAGCTCAAAACAGAAATAGTTGGTCCTGGCAAATGGAAGAAGCAGAGTAATGTAATCTTCCGTCCCAGCTAATGTTAATCGTGTTTGTTTTGTTACATACTAACAAGCAAACTCTGTCTGGTTCACAATAATTTTTATCTACTGTAAACAGTCTAATTCAAGAATAAACTAATATGGATAAAAGAACAGAACGGCTTCTCTTATTTCTTTGCATAATAAAGTTTTAGCCTATCACAATACTTTCAATGCCAATAATTCAAAATTTCTTTGTAGCATTTAGTTAATCCGGGAGGGAGTAGTATCTGGAAACACCTATCTTTACAACTAGACTATAGTTTTCGGTCACTGGTCAAACAATTAGTCCAGACCAAATTTAGACCAGTTATTAGTATTTGAAAATATAGTATTGCAATTCCATGCCACAAATGTCACAATATTTTCTCTTCCATTTTTTATGTTAATAACATGTAGAAAAATAGCAATATTATAGATCCATTTTGAGAATTAGAAGCACTCAAAATATTATTAAATTGTATATTCAATATCTCTAAACAAACATTCCATACATATATACACACACAAAGTAGCAGTTATTTTTCTTTTAAATGTCAGCTTTTGCAATATGTCCTCATTTGTCCTCAGCACCTGCGTCTCACTTCTCTCTTTAACGAAGATTCTGTAACAACCAAACGCGCAAACTCGCACACACGAAAAGCCCCCAACAGATTTAAAACCCAACAAAAGAAAAAAAAATGAAGAATTAGTAGAAATGGAAAGAAGTCGTTGCTTGCACGAACCTTGAAGCTAGAAAAGGAGGTGGGCTTCTTCTTCTCCTTCTTCGCGTATTCCTTTTCTGGTTGAACTTTTTCCTTGGCTTCGTCGTTAAGCAGAAACCGAGGGGGAAAAAGGGGAGAGAAGAGGTACGCCTATTTTATTGTTTCGATCATCCTCTGTTAACTGTACCATTAAACGAGCTGTTTTCTTATGAATTACGATATGGCTTGCTTTTTTTCCAAGTTTTGAGAAATGGGTTCGGTGAAAAAATTGATTCTTTTTTTTTTTGGGTAATGTTTGTTGATTAATTGAATTCAGGCTTTGTATATCTTGATTTATGTGTTTAGCTGTTGATGGTTAATTTGCCTTTGGCCTTGCTGTTGGAAGGTTGGTTCGAATTCACTTCATCCATTGGCATAATAATCAGGGGAGCATAACAGGTATTGTGGGTTCTGAGGTTTTGCAATTCTTATTCCTATTTTTTTAATTGGATTTTGTAATTGGAGTATTCTTGGAAGATCATGGATATGTAATTACTAATTTTTGACGATTAATAGTAAAAATACGATTTGATCATGGGGTGCATGGAAAATTGTCAATGTTTGTTTTGTTTCAAGCAATCTGCTTATTTGTGTGGTCTTGTATTGCTGAAGTTAATCTTTGATATTGTCTTGTTTAAGAAGGTTTGCTTTATCTGCTTGTCAGTTTGAAAGAAATTTTCATACAAATATGGAAGGAAAATAAATGTTGTGATAGGTACTTGTCATCTAAAGTCACCTAATTTGAGGACTGATAATATAGATGGTCTTCTAGATAAATATTGTTGAACTGCATTGAATTCATCGGCCTTGGAAAACAATGGGTAGGATAGTTTTTGCTTTTGAAGGTTAGCATTTGTATTTGCTTCTCTCAATCTTTTCACAAATTTCCTTTATATCAAAGAAAGAAGAATACTTGTATAACGGTAATGGGGAAGGTAATCATACTAATTGCTTGTTTTGGCAGGTAGTTATGCAACTGTTTTATAAAATCAGTTTCTAATCATTTGCTCCTTTTGGCAGCAAAAGCATTGTGACTTCTTCATGCATGTTTCTCCTCTTTTTCCAAAATGTCTCTTATTTGTATGATGTACTATATTGTGGGATTCTAGTTTCTTAGTTCTCTCCATTTCCTTCTTATAAGGATCTAACGGAAGTAAAAGGTATAAAGTCTTTGGCTGATTATTGATATCAATGTCAGAAGATGAAGATAATAGTATTACATTTGCTTCCAGTTGACTCTCTTGTTGAAATCGTATCTTGCCTGAATTTTTCGGTACTTTGTTGCCTTTCCATTATAGTTCTTGAATTATCTTGTATAATCTTCCCATATACATTCTTTTTTTGAAGGGTTCCCATTTTCAAAGTTTTGCTTGATTGATGGCTGAGGAGACTGTCAATTCACTGGTCAGCTGTGAAAAAAATGATTCAGATGTCAGTAGTTTAGGAGAAAGCTCCGTAAGAAAACCAAGTGCACCAGATAATGTAGGCATCATTCATCCTGATAGTAACAAAACATCCACTGACTCAGGCCATGCTTTCAGCGATTCAAGAAGGAATTCTACTGGAAAATCAGGTTCCCTAAATAGCAATCAAGAAATCGTTCCACATTATCTCAGAGCTTCAACTGGTTCTTGCCACGATTTCTGTAAATATGGTCACAAACATGCTTTTGAAGAGAAGGAAAGATATCCTTTCCGGAAAAGAATTATCAGAACTCCATCTGAAAAGCAGAATCCTGCAATTTCTGTATCTTTGGTGGAGAGGAAGAAGGCAACAATGCTGAAGCGAACGGTTTCCCCTAATCTGAAGTCCATTTCTTTAAAAAACGGAACTTCACCTGATGCAACTAACTTGGCAGATCCTCCTGAAATCATCAAGCTGTTACCTTCTGAGAAAGTTGAAATGGCTCTCAAATGTGATCCATTGTCTCAGCACAAGAAGTCAAAAGCTGAGAAGAGGATGAATAATTTTTCTAACAAACATTCTCCATCTTTTCAGCCTCCTCCAATGAAACAATCGTCTTCTTTTCAGGTGCTAAAATCTGCTAAGAAGGTGGAAAAAGCTGAAAAGACGATGAATAATTGGTCACTGAAATCTTCTTCTTCAGTAGGGCCACAACCGTCTGCTAAGAAGGCTGAAAAAGATGAAAAGGCAGGGAATAAATTGTCACAGAAATCTTCTCCTGCGGTAGGGCGACAGCGAGCAGTATCAGAATCATCTTCGTTTTTCTGCACTCCACAGAGTATAAATGGAAGAGGCAAAGGTAAAAATGATATGAAGGCAATCAGAAATATGGTGGTGACCAAAGCATCTGCAAAGAAACTATTCGCAACACCCACTCCTTTGTTATCTCCTAAGCCTTCTGTGAATCAAAACATAATCACGAAAAGGAAAAACAGAAGTTTAAAAGTAATATCTCCTCTGAAGGATCAAAAGAGGATACAGAAGGAACTGATGGAAAAGACCGAGAAGGCCCCTGAGAAAACTTTGCATGTTATTATGGTAGAAACAAAGAACAACTTTGCAGAATCCACTGAAGACACCATTGTAGCACTGCCACTTGCACCTCAGTCAAGTCCATCACCTATGTCTGTGTCCCCACCCCTATCTCCATCTTTGTCATCTCATGAAGGACGAGAAGGAGAATATGATGCTGCTGCTGCTGCTGCTGATGGTGATGGTGATGATGATGATGCTGATGCTGATGGTGATGAGGAGGAGGAGGAGGAGGAAGAAGAAGAAGAAGAAGAAGAAGAAGAAGAAGAAGGAGAACTTGAAGATTATGATGATGAAGAAGAGGAAGTGGAGGATGAGAATGGATATGCTTTTGAAACAACGGGCAAGTTCTCTGACAAAAATGGAATGGCAAAGAATGATGCAGAAGCCGTAGAAAGAAATCTTGGGAAGACTCTGCTGAAAGGTGTTGTGTTCCG
The DNA here is from genome assembly GCA_024721245.1 of Mitragyna speciosa. Lineage (NCBI taxonomy): Eukaryota > Viridiplantae > Streptophyta > Magnoliopsida > Gentianales > Rubiaceae > Mitragyna > Mitragyna speciosa. The sequence goes on along the minus strand of CM045561.1, from coordinate 1,914,242 downwards.
AGAATCTAAAGATCCTAGACCAGTGAAACTAAAGTTTAAGAGGGGTAAGGTTGTGGATCTTCAGTCAGAAAATACTGGCCCTAGGAGGCTGCGATTTCGCCGGGGAAGCGTAATGGAGGGAAACCATGATCCAAAGGGTGAAATAAGGAGGAGAAATTTCAAGAAAAAAGGACCTGGTGGTGATGGCAATGGAACTAATCCCAGCAATGAAAAAGTTGTTTTGAGGCATCAAGATGTGCAGGGAAGGAAAGATGCTCAAGGTTTGTTCAATAATGTTATTGAAGAAACTGCCAGCAAGCTTGTTGAGAGCAGGAAAAGTAAAGTTAAAGCCTTGGTTGGTGCTTTTGAGACGGTGATCTCTCTGCAAGATATTAGACCTTCTCCACAAACCGTCAGCTGAGTGCTAGTAGAATGTTTCGTTGTTGATACTTTTGCATTTGAAACAAAAAGTTGAAGGACGTGAAGCATAGGAATAATAAACTAAAAAAGTAGTTGGAGTTGGAGTCTTTGTTTGAGGTTAGGAAGTTCTGATGACCTGAATGTTTGGAGACTATTCTGCTAATAATCCCAATGAGGTCCAGTACCCATTTTCTTTTAGGGTATGCCTGGTTTTAACTGCTTGTAAACAGTTGTTATGAGCGAGTGTCTGTAGCGGTGAATTAACTACGTAAGTGATAGCTAGGGGCAACCATTCTTGGATTACTGAGTTGTTTCGTCTTCCTGGCCTTGCAAGGTTTGAACGGTTTTGCTCATTGTTATATTGTTGTTTCTCCATTTCTTGGAACAGGAAATTGTCATTTTCTTTTGGTTGGATTGTACTTTGGTCACCTTCTTGGATTTTAAATGTTTGCTCAAGGGGGACAGTTTTTGCAGCACATATATATATCAATTGTTCTGGACTATTATTTGCTAGCCCCGCTACTTGATTTACTTCTCTCCGTTGATGCTTATTTTTTTACCTTACAAACCTGCCCTATCATCAGCATGATGTTTTTGAGTTTTGGAATGTCTTGTTTCGTCTGACTGAATAAAATGTTCAGATTTTACTGTTGTCATGCATTTGGTAAAATCGCAGAATGTCAGTTTCTTTGACCATTAATACTAGCAGGAAAGCTTTGTCCTCCTCCTTTTCGTGACAACTTACAGATGAAGACGGAAGAACGAGATCAAAATGCGAGAATTAGTCCCCTCTTATGAGATAGGAAGGAAAAAATAAAACTTCAACTTTATAGTTATTTTGATCCCAAAAAAAAAAAAAAAAAAAAACTTTATGGTTATTGAACGTAGAGTCTAGGAATAGGAAGTGGGCACAACTTTACCTCTTGAAAAAATGAAGGTTAAAGGGTCTAGGACGGCAGCACAGGGAAGTGGGGAAACTATGGCTCTATTTGGATGGGTTGTTTTTTAAGAAATGTGTTTTTTTGACACAAAAAATACTGAAAGAGTGTTTTTGGTACATTTTTTAGTTTTGCATACATATACACATTTTTACACACACTAAAATCCTACACACCAAGAACATCAAGAACGTACACTCACTTTTACACACACACGTATTATACATACATGGATACGTATGTACACGCATGCATGTACATACGTATGTATGTACATATAATATATACAAATATATTATATATAAATATGTATTATATACTATATATTTATATATAAATATGTATGTACGTATGTATGCATGCATGTGCATATGCATTTGCGTACATATAAAATATTTATTTTCTATATATATTACATATATATTGTATATTATATATTATATATATTATACGTATTATAATATATATAATATATAATATATATACATACATATATTTATATATTTTTTATTAGATATATGTACGTATGTATGTATGCATGCATGTACATACATATATATGTATGTATAATATATATAAATATATTATATATACATAGATATTGTACATTATAGATATTTATGTATAAATATATGTATGTATGCATGCATGCAGGTACATACATGTGTATGTACGTGTAATATATGTTATATATAATTACTTATATAATATATACGTATAGGTATGTATGTACGTATATATTATATTATATATATAATGTAAATACATGTTATGTGTGTGTGTGTGTATGTATGTATATGTGTGTGTGCGTGTGCACGTGTATATGTGTGCGTGTTTACAAATTTGGGTTTTGGACAAAAATTCTCTAATTGTTTTTAAAAAACAATATTATCCAAATGCTAACTGTTTCTAAAAAATATCTACAGTAAAATTTATTAAAAAATACTCCAAAAACACCCATCTAAATACAGCCATAACTCCCTTCTGAGCATTAACCAATAAGACACAATAATGTCCTAAGTCTGCAAGCGGGCTAGTCCTCTCAACCCCAACTTAGGCCCAACCAAATGTCCTAAGCTTTGGGTTATTACGAGTTATGAACCAGCCCATTCACATAACAATCATGATCCCGAAAAAAAAAAAAAAAAAAGAAACGTTACTAAATAGTGGTTATGATAAATTACATTTGTAATATTTTTAACAAAAATTATAATTCAGAATTTGCTATAACTTTAAAGCTGGCCATAGTGGAATAAATAATGGGCACCTAAGAAAACTTAACTCATTTAAGATCACGTAGTGGTCATCATCCAGGACATTAATATGATTTTTGGTTTTTGGAGGGGAAGATATATCTGTTGTTGACAAAATTACTATTAACCTTTTATTTTCCTTTTAACCAGTGCATAAATGCACTCCAAAGAAAAAATAATAATGAAACTACAATTTCAGTTAAAATCCCGTTGGCAATTGATTACCTACCACATTTAATTTATTTCATTTTCTTAAAGAACTCGGGCAAGTTTGTTAGTGCCTTTCATGGATAAACTAACCAGTCTTTCTTTTCTTTTTTTTCTTTTTGATAAAATTTGAACCCTTGTTAAAGATCAGCTAACCACTAGCTCTTATTCTTTATTTTTCTGGCGTATGAACATTGATTTTCTCGACATCAAATGCTTTGAATTTCAACCAATAATGACAAACGTACGTAAATTGGCCAACTTGATGGCTGCTTGCTTGTCTACTTATGCAATAAACTGATAATGTCCTAATTATCTCCCCAATTTCGTGACAGACAGACCAACCATTGCCTGCCACGCCACATTCGGCCCCAAAATGCATTGGTAACACATTTATACTATTCTAATCCAGCAGAACATTATAATATTCAATAAGTTTAATTTTGTTATCAAGCTCGATTAATTTTGATCAAACAAGTTTTTTACAAGGTCGACAATTTGTTTATAGTAAAGTTCAAATTTTGTTTTTATTAAACTATATTAAAATTGAGCCAAAAATAATTTTAAAAATGTGTTACTGTATTTATTTTTAGATAAAATGAGCAAAATAAGAAGTTAATTAAAATGTGACTATTTAAAAATTATAAAGTTAATTGAAAAATGAATATTGAAAGATAATATTGATCTCGAAACAAAGCCCTGTTTTGCTAATTAGATTACTTGATTGTCAGTTTTGCTTTTAGGTAACAGGAAGGTGACTTTAACATATTGTCGTGAATAAAAATGATTTTCTCGTCCAAGATATTGAACAACAGCAAGGTCTCTTTCCATCACGACTCCCATTCCTGCAAATCGCTTACACCACAGCTCAGACAAAGGTAGAGGGGTAAGAAATAAATTTTACTGGACGAAAATAACCCTCTTATAAAGCTTAATTTACTACCCTTCCTTTCCATCTTTCCAGGTAATTTCCTTCCTCTATTATTTACCCTTGCATTTAATAATACTACCCTCATCTCTGCTCTTCTTCTTCAACATGCAGGTTGGCTTTTATTTTTCATTTTTAATTTATTTTTTTTTTAATTTTTTGGCTGGGATTTCGGGATAAATGGTCAAGCTGAGCTCCTTCTAAGCTGAGGTGAGATTTTGATGTGTTGATTTTGAAGTTAATTACGATCTAGTCCCTATTAGAATCCACTTTTTTTTTTTTTTTTTAATTCTTATATCTGTATACTCGTCTGTGTCTTTTAGTGGTTAATCAAGCTTAATTTTGTGATTTTTTTGGGAGATTGAGGTGGGTTTTCGCTCAGTTATTAATTTTGATTTGGGTTCTGTTAAGTGTTTATTCATCTTAGAATCAATGCTGCTTATGTTGACGGTTGTGCTGGAAAAATCCATTACTTGAGTTCGGTATATTCAGCCTTATATATGGGTTTAAAAACTGTAGTTAAATGTTTGTGTAACTGTTTTTCCTTGCTCGAGTATCTTGTTGATACGGAGAAAAGATTCATGGTAATTGTTACTCTATTTTAGATTGTTAGTTCGGGAAATTTAAATTGGTCTCCTTTGCTCTGATCCTCCCACGGTGTTCCCTCTCCCCTTCCTTGAAGTTTACTCTCTTGTGGCCTTAAGCTCTGATGTGACTTGCCGTTAGATTGGGTTGGTTGCAGCGAGTCATTTTTAGATAATTGCAAGTGCAAGAAAATTTTGGGTGCATTTATAATTCTTTAATCAAAAGTCATGTTAAGTTTAATTTACTTGAGGATGCATTCAGGAGGTGCTCAGGAACAGCACCTGAGCTCAAGAGTTGATTCCTCAAAATATGGAAGTGCCAAGCAGTACTCTTGTTCTTTGATCCTATTTGGAGATTTTGTTTCCCGATATTGTATGGAAAATTTAACTGTTGTACCACCCATCCAGGTTCTAGTTTGTTGGCAGTTGCTGATCTCATCCGCTACTCTGAATTTGAACCTTCTATGACTTCTTGTTTTCACTTATTGAAGACAGTTGCTTCTATTGTAAATATTGGTCCTATTATTTTAATATCAGATTAACATATGTATGATGCCTAGGATAACATGGATAGGAGCTAGAAAGCTAGTGTTTAGATCTCTGCGCCGCTTTTCATTATCTCTGGTGTTATACACTTAAGGGTAAATTTTCTGGTTTGAACCTTTGAGATTTACGTCATTAGGTTTAAAACTTTTGCGCTTTTGGATCTGGTTAGTAATTATTTGTCTGGATGAGAGATATAATAAGTTAACTCCATATTGAAATTTTGGTTGCTTGTCATTCTCTGTAAATCTTCCAACTTAAACCTGTATATTTCACCTTTTGAGTTAATAAAGTAGGACTCTAGTAAATCACTAATACAGGAAACTTTTCTTTTGAGGCTTTTATGAAATTGTCAATGATGGCTTTTTTCTTGCAGAGGAGCTGGGATATTCATCTTTGAAGCTGCTGATTGGTCAAGAAAATGATTATTACTAAGCAGTATCGCTGCGTACACTCGGCAAGTTGTATGTGCACAAAAGGGCATCTAACCGAGGAAGTGATATTCCTAATGTTCCAGCGTCTGAATTGGAATCCAAAGCTTATTGCAACTCTTTCTTGTGTTTGTAAATGGTTTGATGATCTTGCCAAAAGAGTTCTTTGGAAGGAGTTTTGTAAAACTAGGGCTCCCAAGATGATGCTTGATTTGCAATCTGGCGGGATTCATAATGTTGATGGTAACTGGAGGGCACTTGGCAAGTTGCTTATTTACTGTTCTGGATGTACCAAGGGTGGCTTGTTCAACAGCATTCATATTCCTGGTCACTTTGTTTATAGGACGCGTTTTTCCAGGACATCAGGAAAGAGCTTCCTGTTACCACAATGCAGAACAGATGTTCTGTATGTATCTGATCCGTGTGAACATCTCGACCAGGGGGAAGAGGGGGATGTTGGATTTTTCCGGGGAGTATTTAAATCTTTTTCGACTTCAAAGGTCCGAAAGTTACTAATTAAAAAGGAAGCTCCGCTGCATCCAACAGAGGTATGCCCTTACTGTAAGGCAAAGTTGTGGAGCATGCTGCAGGCCAAATTGATACCATCAAGTGCCAGCTGCAGATTGGGTGCTTATGAAGACTGCATTGAGTATTATGTGTGCTTGAATGGTCATGTGCTTGGAATATGCACCCTCTTGCCTTTGTCTGATTCAGAGGAAGCATCTGAGCTGGAGTAACTGAGTGGGACCATGGTACTTCATTTAGTTATCCTTCAACTAATAAGATGGTATTAATCTTCCTTATGTTGAGTATTACGCTCTTTTCTGGATTGGAAGAAGGTGTATCTATTGTGAATCAGATGATTTTAACGTCATTCTTCTTTTTGTAGCTGATCGCTGGATGTGGCATGCTTTTGCTCTTTCATGGGGTCTCTCCTTTTTTTTTAATGCTCAACCTTCGTGTCATTAAATTTTCTGCAATATAAGTTACAACTTTCTGAGCAGAGATATTTCTTCTGTTTTCCAGTTAATCGAACTACACAAATCCGGAATATTTGTTTGGTGGAATCTTGCAATGCTGCAAGAGTCATAGAAAGAGGGAGAGAGGAGAGAGAGAGGTTGCTGTTCAACTGGCTTTTTGGTGGAATAGATTTCTTCGAGAAAGTTGGGATATTGTTGCACAAAACCTGCTGCGGTCAATTTTAGTTATTCCAATTGGGTAGCTTATAAAAAAGCTACTTTCTAACCATATTCATTGATCGCCTGCTTTGTAACTGTATGTACATTCTATGATCTAAAACATGTATTTGATCTCGAATGATGCATTGAAATCTTTGATCTTGAATGATGTACTGAAATCTGTAACACTACTACATTTATTTGTTCTGCTATTTATCAATCTACAAATTAATATTTTCTACGGGATTCTTGTTAGAGTTCAGACGTCTGCTCCCTATCCCAATTCCTTACGGAATATCAGCTTTTCAGGTTGATACGAGGTGGAATTGCATAGAATGAATTGATCTACTGAGGGAAGAAGAGGGAACCCTTTATTGTCATCAATAAAGATAAGCTACACCACCGCAAACGTGTGCACTGAGCTTGATCTCCGGCCGTCCTGTTTATGGCTCGACTCAACTATTGGACACCCTAGGGTTGAAACAAAGTTTATAGGCTCCAAATGTTTTAACAAGGCATTTTCATTTTTGAGTGGTGCTTGGAACCTGTAAAGGCTGCTCTCTCTTCTCTCGTGGGGTACCTCTGTCATACATGCATATTTGATGTTAGCAGCGTGCGTAGACGTGTGCGATAAGATGATACAATCAGGGGGCGTTTGTTTCGCAACCTCAATATTGGTGTTTGATAATTGTGAATTGAAATAAAGAATCAAAATCAACCCTTCTAAATCGGTACGATTCCCATATTCGGACATCTACATAGATCATTCGGACGTCCGAAACTTCATTCAGATATCGTCCGCATCAATTCTATATGTTCTAGGCATGTGGACGTCTGGATGACTTGCGGATATGATTTTGATTCCCAGCAAATTAAACAGTAATTATAATAATGATATGCATTTCAGGTATTGAACTAAAAATATGTATTCGAATCGAGGGTTTCATTTCAAATTCAAAAGTAATGATTTTGATTTCGATTTCGATTCCCGATTCAATGATGGGGCCAAATTCCTCAAAAAGAAAAAAAAATGTTGGGGTAAAAAGAGAAAAAAAAAAAAGAGAAGAAAGAAAAATTTTTGCACCGCAGCAGGGTAAATTCCAAAAGAGGGAGATGATAGATGAAAATGTTAAAAAAAAAAAAAGAAAATTAAGAAAAGTGGAGAAAGAATCTTTTTCCCAAATGTAGTGGGTGATAAAATTGGGTGAAAAAAAAAAAGAAAACAAAGAAAACCAGAAAATTACAAAATCAACAAATGCCAACTCGGATTACTGTCTTTCTTGCCTTCCGTAACTACCGCAGCCAGATAAAATCGTCTACATTTGTGTTACTGTGAGTGAGCCAATACCAACATACGAAACGACACCGTCCAAACAGCTGAAGCGACGGCAAAGCAAAGGACAGTCCCGTTATATCACCGGACATGTATATAACCGCACCCAACAGTCCAGCAGCGCAGCCAAATTAGTGCGAAAAAAATCCCAAAATTTTCTATACGCGTTTCCCCGCCATTTGTTTCTCTCTCTACTGCTGACTTCTCCACTTGGTCCAATACTTTCTCTCTCTAGGGCTACCTCATCTCTAATTACTCAGGAAAAGAAAAAAGCCCTAATTCCTTTCAATTCAAGCCAAAAATTTGCACAATTAATTTAATTTCATGGCGTATCCTCCAACTTCTGGTACTGGTGGTACTCCTCGAGGCATAAGTCTTTCCAACTCAGTCCACTCCGAAGTCGCTCCTTGCTTGCCCCTTCCGTCGCTTCCGGTTTTCTGCGGCGCGCTCGATCAGGAGCTTCGGCTGTTTGATGAGCTGCTGAGTGCCGCCGGTTCGAGATCGTTGAATCGAAGTGATGTTGTTAGTCAAGCTGCCAGGATCGCTCAACTGCTTAGCAACACTGACGTGTCTTACTTGTGAGTGCCTTTTTTTTTTTCCCTTGATTTGTTTAATTCTCTTTCTTTTGGAGTTTGAATTCCCGTGTCTGAATGATTCTGAGTCTGTGGTAAATTCAAGCTTACGGAATTCTCTATATGCGTTACGCTGAAATATGATGAAATGTTGAACACACTTAATAGTTATGTTTGCAAATATTGGGTTTAAGTTTTTGTTTATATGGAAAATTGAAATGAAGGGTTAAGTTTTGAATTTGTTGACAACGCTGAAAATGTTATCGAAGCTGAATAATGAAACTATTTGGCCTTTTCTCCTTTGTTTGATTCATGTGTTTGTTTCCTCGTCTTGATTATTTACTGATTCAAAAAAAGGGTTTATGGAGGGAATTAGTAATTATGAGTCCATTATACGTTGAAGTGGAGGATAGTATGTGATTCATATTTCGGGGTATCACTACTGCAACGGTCTATATATCATCTCATCTCTAGTTAGTACGTCTTGAATTAAACCAATGCCGAAGATGTTCTGCATGAAATTTGTGGATGTTTAGTATATTCCTTTTTTTTCCCAACAAAATCACTTTTGGATGTTAATTGCTTTGAAATCTTCTTCATTAGTAATAATTACGGTAGTTATTGTATGATGCAAATGGTCGATGGAAACAACTTTTTTTTTTTTCCCGGGTGAATGAATTGCGACTGAATTGAGAAGGTGCCGAGAAATTTAACCTGTCAGGGCGGAGAAAGTAGAAACTGTGATTAATAAGTAGCACGTCTTAGACGTCGTATAGAATGATTATTAGAGTTTTTTTCTTTTCCGATATAATTAGTGAAGCTGGGCATAGGCAATAATTAGTTGGAAGCATCCAAAATCTTTATCTCACTATGATGAAAGGTGCAAGAAGCATTAAATTTGAAACACCCAAAAATTAACTTCATTAATGAGGAAATGCTGAAAACACTTAGTTCGTCCTTCTAAATCCAGTACTTGTTGGGGAAAAAGGACAGAAAATTCTGAAGTTTCTTCAAAAACCCACCTCCAACCCCAAACACACCTCCGGGGTGGGTCCCAAAAAAATGTTTTGTTTGAGGGTTTTTTTTTTTTTTTTCCATTTTTGGGGGGAGGGGGGGTGGGCGGGAGATACTAGAAAAGAAAAAAAAAAGCTGATGTTTTGGCTTGGTTTTTTGATTTATTGGTTTTCTTTTTACAGGAATATTAAAGCTGATGTGTCTGCCGAACCTCATGGCTTTGTGGGACATCTCGACCTCTATGATGAAGTTTTAAGATATAATTCTCAGGTTTTTGACTACATATCTCCAGGTAAACGGATCTATTGAGCAACCTTATTTGTGTTGTCAATGTCCACAAGACTTCCTGCTCAGGGGGTTTTGTTTGGGTGCAATCTTTATTTTATTATGTGGAAGTACCTCTGCTATAGCAGTCGGCAGGAAGTTTTCAAAGCTGTCACTTCGTCCTCCAAGATATTTAGGTTGGTTAAAAGATGAGCTAGATTTGAGAATGTCTATCATGAAAGTGGGATCTGCATTCAGAATTAGCTTTGATTTCAATCTGCCGTTCACCTAACCTTTTTATCTAGGTTATCACTGTTGTGGCTATGATCCCAATACAGTAATGGGCAATTATGCCAAGATGATAGTGTGTTTGAAATACTATTATCATTAGTAATCTGTGTCGGGCTTCTTATTCTAGCCTAAAGTAGTGGTTACAAAGTTGTGTTCAAGATCTTTGATTGCCTAGCTTATTATTTCTTGCATTCTTCAAGCTTTTCAGGTCCTACAAATGAGGCAATTCACAGCGGTAACTTGGCCGAATCAAAATCTTTTGAGCAGAAAATACATTTTACCGACCAGGTGCAGAGAGATAATGTGGGAAATCGGGGTCACCAACTTGATGTTGCTGGAACTCTTAAGCATCAGCAGGATTATGATATGTCTAATGTAAGTTTCTAGTTTTTTCCATGATTTGGTGAAGTTAATTCTTTGCTCCTTTTTAGCGTTCAATGCTATTTGTAAAAATTGCAGGATGCTATCAATCATTCTAGAAAACCAAAAGTCAGGAAGAAAGGAAAAGAAAGCGTTCTGTCATCATCAATTGTTCCGGATGCTATTGAGCGTCAAGGTTTTCCTTCTAAGAGTTTTTTTCTTTTTTTTTTTTGTGTGTGTTTGTGTGTTTCTTGGTTGAGCTCCTTAGTCATGAATGATTGACCATCTTTTTCTTAACCCCCCCCCCCCAAAAAAAAAAAAAAGATGCTGCCATTGGAGACTTCTCTGAAATGTTGGAGGGTATTTGTGGTAGATCAGAAATTTTCAGTGATGACCGGGATGAAGCAGAGTGGTTATCATTAACTGTTAATGATCTTAGGAATGGTTGTCAATGAAATTCTTTCCGTCCGAGCGAAGAAAATACTACATCTGGTTCCTGTAGATATGCTGTCAAGATTCCTAACAGTTTTAGATCATCAGATTCATCGAGCTGAAGGTTTATCTATTAATGACTGTGAACAAGTAAGTTCATAATCTTTATTTCATTTGCTTGCAGCTGTGCAAAGCAAATAGGGTTTATTATTTAACATATGGAATCTGTCTTCAGCACTTCGGCATTAACTTAAACTCTAGTATCAGAATTCAGTAATGAAGTGCTTGAAATGTTTTGCTGTTATTATTATGTCTTTGGAGGACTGACTGTCCAGTCTCCTCTGTGCTTCTTATGTTTAGTTGGGCCAACCTGGATTCCATCTTAAATTGACATATGTAGTTATTGGTTTCAAAATTGGACTGTTCTACATTTGGTACAATAGAGTGATACTTGGATTTCATTTGAAGTCTTTACTAAAGTTTTCTTTACGTTGAACTTCTTACAACATCTAGAAAGGAAATTGTCTGGCAGAATTGTGGTTACAAGGCATTTGCAAGTTTTTTATTGGAATTGCATAGCATTTGCCTTCTAGTAGTATATGTTCCAGATTTTATTTATTCTTTTTTCTTTCCCCCTATTTCTCTTACCATCTACTCATTGATTATGACCAATGTGAAACATGGAATCTTATTTTTATTATTTTTTTGTGATGTAGTGGATGACACAGTCTTATCATGCGTAACATATTTGTATTCATATGTTTACTGATCAAGATGCATTCCTCTTTGTAAAACTCCTACTGACTCCAAAGACTGGATGTAATATAAGTGCTTAGTTCACAATAGCATCCATAATCTGGATTGTTTTTATACTTTGTCTTTTAGTTGCGCCCTAACTTTTGAATCCTCTGGCTCATTGGGTTTCGCTAAGTTTTGACTATATTCAGTCCCCCCATGTCTTCCAGGCCAAAATGGTTGGTTAATGGCTGGGGTAGAATTAAGTTATGTCTTATTAAATTATTGTTCTTGGATATCTTCTGTAGTTGCCAACTGTGAGCTATCAGAAGCTTTTTTTTTTTTTTTTCTTCCCACGTTTCTCTCTCTCTCTCTCTCTCTCTCTGATGTTTTGTTTTATTACGTCTCTTTCCAAGAGACATTTAACCGATCCTATTGAAGAAATTCTTTTGTATCTATTCACCCCATTAATGCTCTCTTTTCTATGGTACTAAATCGTTTTCTGATATTCCAGTCGGATTCAGATGTGATGACATCCATTTATGTTGCTTTGGAGTCCATTCATGCAGCTTTGGCAATTATGGCTCATGCTGACATGCCTAAGCAACTTTATAAAGAGGAGGTATGCACTTTTGCTCGAAGCAGCTTGAACTCATAATTCATAAGCATCTATTTTTGCAACATTTGCTGATGATATGGTTTTGCTATGGATACGTGAGTTTACTGTACATGTGGTGTGGGTGTATATTATATTAGGGCTTTTTGAGTGATCACAGTCTACTTGTGTCAGGTGATTGAAAGGATCGTGGAGTTCTCGAGGCATCAAATCATGGATGTCATGTCAGCTTGTGATCCAGTGTATCGTGCTTTGCATAAACCAAATGATGTTGGTGCTGCTGACGGTAGGTCATATCAGCATGTTCATAGGTTACACATTGTTCTGTTTTTACAAATTATCTGTGTTGTGCAATACACTATTTATCTTCTCAGATGCCACATTCCTCTTCATTTCTAGCCACCTCGCTGTGACGAAGCACTGTGACAGTAGATTTGGGGCTTATGCTTGTGATAAACGAGATTTTAGATTATAATCCAAGGAAATAGTGGATGAGACCTAACTCCGCAAGTTTGATTTGACTGTGGACTTGTTATTTTTGCCTCCAATGGATGTACGTGCCATCAAAGTCATCTTTGTATTTGTTTTCAGATGACGAAGATGAAGAAATTGAAGGGGACTATGGTTCAGCTAGTAAGAAAAGGCGAACTACTAGGAATCTTAAAGTCAGAAAGTCAACTCCAAACAAGTATAAAATCTTTCACACTTCATCTTCATCTAGAACTTTTTTCAATGTTTTTGTTGTTTTTTTTAGTGGTTTGGGAGGGATTTTTAGTTTGTAAAGCTATATTTGTCATTTTTAGGGCATCTGCTGCTGTGAATAGTATACTTCAGAAGCTTTGTACCATTGTTGGCTTTCTTGAGGATTTGCTATCGATTGTGCGCCTGTCAGACAGTTGTATTCTCCAGCTCATCAAGACTGGTTTTACAACATTTTTAGTGGATAATATTCATCTTTTACAGCTCAAAGCAATCAGTTTGATTAGTGGGGTAAAAAGTTTGAACTCTTCTATATCACTTGTTTTATATAAAACATAGAGCAGTTTTTTAGCTAAAATTATGGCATCTCTTATTGGATATCCAGATATTTTATACGTACACGCAGCATCGTGCTTATGTGATGGATGAAGCACTACAGGTTCTTCTGAAGTTACCACTCTCAAAGCGTGTGCCAAGAACTTATCATCTCCCTGACGAAGAGCAGAAGCAGATTCAAATAATCACTGCTCTGTTAATTCAATTAATTAACTGTAGTGCTAATCTTCCTGAGGTATTAAGGCGATCAATTAGCATTGCTTCTCTGGAGGTCTCGATAGACGCCAATTATCCTACTAAATGTCACGAGGCAATCACAGAATCATGCTGTCTTTTCTGGAGTCGAGTTCTTCAGCGGCTTACTGGGTCAAAAAACCAGGATTCTTCAGAGTTGAAGATGATGATTGAAAATCTTGTAGTGGATTTGCTTGTCACTTTGAATCTCCCTGAGTATCCTGCTTCTGCTCCAATTTTGGAGGTATCTCTAATTCCATTTGCATATTCTTGAATCTACTGCATAATTGCATTTTAAAGATGGTTATCTGCAGGTTCTTTGCGTCCTTCTTCTCCAAAATGCTGGACCAAAATCTAAGGATATTTCGGCTCGTTCAATGGCCATTGACCTCCTTGGCACCATTGCCTCTAGGTTGAAAAATGATGCTCTTCGTTGCAGAAAGGAGAAGTTTTGGATAGTTCATCAGTTAACAAGTGGTGAAAGTAGCTTTGCAAGTGATGCATGTTGTGTTTGTTTGAATGCGAGGAATGATAAACAACTGTGTGCGTGTCAAGGTTGTCAGAGACTATATCATGTATACTGCATAGGAGTTGGAGGGAATGAAGTTTCTGCTAACAGTTTCTATTGTCAGATCTGTCTTTGCAAAAAGCAACTTTTTGTATTAAAATCATACTCTGAGACGCAAAGCAAGGATGATGAAAAAACTTGTCATAAACTTTCTGGAACGCCTTCTGACAATTTTGATGTTACAAACTTGGAGATTCTTCAACAAATGCTCCTAAATTACCTCCAGGATGCTGGTTCTGCTGATGTGCATCTCTTCACCCGGTGGTTCGTTTCTAGCTTTAGTAATTTTTTGCTGTTAATTTGTGGTCCTTTGCTAATTTTTAAAGATAGTATTTATTTGCAGGTTTCTATCTCTGTATGTGGTACAAAGATGACCCTAGTGCTCAACAGAAGTTCTACTACTACCTTTCAAGATTGAGATCCAAAGCAATTTTGCGTGACTCTAGTACGGTTTCAACATTTTTGACAAGAGATACAGTTAAGAAGATAACTTTGGCCTTGGGACAGGATAATTCTTTCTCTCGAGGGTTTGACAAGATTCTTCAAGTGCTTCTGGTTTGTAAAGTACTGCCTCTGATACCTTATCAAATAAAATATCTATCCTCATGGTTTGTAATTTTCCAGGCAAGTCTGAGGGAAAATTCTCCTGTGATTCGTGCCAAGGCAATGCGGGCAGTAAGTTTAGAAAACATTTTCATCATTTTGAAGCTGGCCTTTTAGGGTGAATTCTTTTTTTGGAAGAATGACTTACCTTCTTCAACTGTGTACTTAATGATGAGATCAGGTCAGTATAATTGTTGAAGCTGACCCAGAGGTCTTGCGTGATAAGCTTGTTCAAGCAGCTGTTGAAGGGAGGTTCTGTGATTCTGCTATATCAGTTAGAGAAGCAGCACTTGAACTTGTTGGTAGGCATATCGCTTCACATCCTGATGTTGGTTTACAGGTATGCAGTCAAGATTATGCTGCTTGTAGCAATTTATCATAATAGTATGTTGACTTTATCTGCTTTGTTTTCAGTATTTTGAGAAGGTAGCAGAAAGAATTAAGGATACTGGAGTAAGTGTGCGGAAACGTGCAATCAGAATCATAAAAGATATGTGCACATCAAACCCCAACTTCACAGAATTCACAACTGCTTGCATAGAAATTATATCCCGCGTTAATGATGAAGAATCCAGTATACAGGTAATGTTAATTTGGGAAACTAATTCCCAACCGGGTAGCCATGACTAATATGTTGTGTCTGTGATTTTATATCCTGTATATGCTCTACTCCCTTATGTGGTTTTCTATTTCAAGCTATACTGCTAGATCTAGAAATTTCTTCTATATTGGGCTAACTGAGAATTATTTATCTTTGTAAAACATTTACTTCATTGACTCACGATTTGATGACAAGTATTGGCATTCATTGTCGAATTCTCAAGATTGATATTCTGGAGACCTGTGGGCATTTCGAATCCATTTCTACTGTTGTGTTATTCTATTTTTCCTTATTAGTGCTATTTTTTTTCTTGATCGCTTGTGCATTATAATGTGGTTATGGAGAAAGCATCTGTGCTACTACTTTATGGTGTTTACCTTTTTATGCAAAAAAGCATGCTGGGTGATGACTGGTATTGACTGGCACCTTAGAATTCAGGAAATGAATAAGATATTATGCTATATTTATTGTTTATGCTTGTCCAAGAACCAATTTATGCCATAATTTAGTCTTTTACGTGATGTGTTGAAGTTGAATCCTTATGTAGTGTACTTTGTTTGAGAAGTCCAAAGCTTACTGTTGTAAGTGTCTGGTTGTTTAGTTTTATGATGGGCACTATGTTATCAGATACCATTTTTTTTCTTTCCCCACCTGCAGGACCTAGTTTGCAAGACATTTTTTGAGTTTTGGTTTGAGGAACCGTCTGGTAATCAAAGTCATCATTTTGGAGATGGAAGTTCTGTTCCATTAGAAATAGCTAAGAAGACAGAGCAGATTGTTGAGATGTTGAGAAGAATGCATAGTTACCAACTTCTTGTAGTTGTCATTAAGCGTAACCTTGCCCTTGATTTCTTTCCACAATCAGCTAAGGCTGTTGGGATCAATCCCATCTCACTCGCTTCAGTGCGTAGGCGATGTGAGCAAATGTGCAAGTGCTTGTTGGAGAAAATATTGCAGGTATGCAAGTTATTTGCTTTAGTTCCCACCTTTATCATTTGCAAGATCCATAGCATATATTCCTCTGATATTGATTCCTTAACTAGATAATTTCCTTTTCAGGTTACAGAAATGAGTAGTGAGGAAGGAGATGTCCGCATGCTCCCGTATGTGCTACTATTACATGCCTTTTGTGTTGTAGATCCTACGCTATGTGCACCAGCATCTGATGCCTTCCCAGTTTGTGGTCACTCTGCAGCCATATTTGAAGTCTCAGGTTATCATCATTCTCTTTATTAGTTATAATGCTTTGTACTTTGAATCAAGAATTCCACCAGTGTTTGGTTTGTAGTTTGTTCCCTGCTATTAAAAAGTCTTCTCAGGATTATGTGGTTAAGAGAATGTCTGTCATAATCTCATGAATGCACGTAAAAGTGAATGTCATAATCTCATGAATGCACGTAAATGCACGAGGATATGCATTTTCATCATTCGACAGAATATGCTGAAACAAAAGGTAGATTGTTATGTTTGCTAAACTCCAGGTTCTTAATTTATATTTCAGCATATCAATAGAAATATCTGTTGTTTTCTGTGTAGTGTAAAACATCAAAATGGTCATAGAAAGATTTAAAGTTTCTGCTGCAAGATTATGTATACCTCAGTTATACATGATTGGAATTTATAAAAATTAGTTTGGGTCATGCTGAGTAAGTTTAACGGATGGGGAATGTGAAATTCTACTTTTGACAAAATGTGACATAAACTGGGCACTTATTGGCTTCTCCGAGGCTTTATTTAAGTATTGCTACAATATGCTTAGATTGGATAGATAGCATTCTTATGTTTCAATGAGTAAGTAGTATTCTTGATGTGGAAACTTATGTAAGGTGTTATATCCCTGTCTAATTAGATAATTGTGTCAGTAAATAAAGTGCTATATTTAGTCCCTCCTTTCCAAAATGCACGCCCATTCAACTCTTTCTCTGTTGCAACTTTTTTTCTGTTAAGCAGTAACTTCTTTTAGTTCTTGATCCTTGGACAAAAACCGGTTTGAAGGATAAGAAACTGTTAATCTCAACTTTTAAATTTGGCATTGAATAAACTGAAACAACTCTAGATTGGTGTTTTCCTTTTTTTTAATTTAAATTTTTTATATCTTTCTCTGAGAAACTCTACATGAGCAGAATTAGGTGAAGTAAGAAACCTAATTTTCAAGGAGTATCTGACCCAGTTTACTTGCGTGCAGAATGACACTCGAGTTGCTGCCCAGTTACTGGAAAGTATAATCTTTATAATAGACGCTGTCTTGCCCTTGCTTCGTAAACTTTCGCCAAGCGTTGTTGAAGAACTTGAACAAGATCTGAAGCAAATGATTGTCCGCCGTTCCTTCTTGACTGTTGTTCATGCTTGCATCAAGTACTTTTCTCAATCATGATGTTATATAACTCCCTGGAATTATTGGTTTTTTTACCTGATTTATGTATGGTAGTCTGAATGGGACGTGCCACATTATGCATTCAAGTTGAAACTTGGTTTCTTTTCTGATACCATGTCAAATAGTGAGAAAGATTTGCTCCTTTTGATTTCAAAGATGCTAATGGTTTTATGATTATACTTGGGGCTATATTTCTTAGAAGGCCAGTTTTATCCTAAGAATTCTTTTGTCACTTGGAGTCCTGACATTCTAGTGCCTTTTTCATTATTTTGATGGAATTGATTGATATGGGATATCTGAAGTATATAATACAGTTAAGCATGCATCAGATGTGAAATCTGGATTTTTTTTGCTTCCTGAAGTGTGTTCTGGATGTTTAACTGGTCCTGCAAGGCTTCAAGTGCTTTTTGACATAATGATTGTTGTTTCTTTTTCTGACAAGATTGTTGACTCTCCAACTAACAGGTGCTTGTGCTCTGTGAGCAAAGTAGTGGGGAAAAGTGCAAATGTAGTCAAATTACTTATACAGTTCTTCTATAAACGTCTGGATGCCTTGGGGTTTGATAACAAGGAGGTTGGTGATAAACATGGTTTATACTTGAACGACATTAAGTTTTAAACCATGAAAGGTCATGAGGTGTAGGAAGCATCATCTGCATTATCTTTGATTTTTTTTTTCCCCCTTTGAATTTCAGCAAGTAGGACGTTCTCTTTTCTGTCTTGGATTGCTGATACGATATGGGAGCCCTTTGCTTGCTGCATCTGCTTCCAGCTACAAAAATGTAGATGTTTTGAGCAGCTTGAATCTGTTTAAAAAATATCTCCAGGCTGAGGACTTCGTCATCAAGGCTAGAGCACTGCAGGTGAGTTCTTCTATTGTCTCTTTGATATATTCCAGTTTTTAGTATTAATTTTTACTATATCTTCTGTTTGTCCTTTCATTTTGCTTCCATTTAGTGTGAATTCCAACCACACAATTATGTATTTCTCCAGGCTTTAGGGTATGTTTTAATAGCTCAACCTGAATGCATGTTAGAAAAGGATGTTGGCAAAATTTTGGAGGCGACACTTTCTTCCAGTACTGATGCTCGTCTGAAGGTAATGTTCATTACATATGTTTATATTATAACTTTGCATGATATAGATTTGACTGTTTCTTGCGCAGATTGCAATCGCTGCAAAATATATACGAGTATCTTCTTGATGCGGAAAGTCAAATGGGAACTGATAAAGCTGGTAACACGGAGGATGCTTGCTCGACAGATGATGGCCACTGTGTGCCTGTAGCTGCAGGCGCTGGTGATACTAACATTTGTGGTGGCATAGTTCAATTGTATTGGGATCTCATCCTAGGAAGGTGTCTGGATGTGAACGAGCAAGTGCGCCAATCTGCTTTGAAGGTGAGTTGTTGACTCTTTTGGGCAGAGCTGCTGTCCGGTGCACAGTTTCATCTGTAGAAAATAACTAGTAGCTTTGAAACTCTCGTCAAAGAGTTGTCCCAACTATCGTGATCTCCTATGCACATTTCATCTGGTTTTGTTACCCAGAATGGGCAGGGTTGTCCTTTTCTATTGAAGGCCCCACTCAAAGTTTTGATCAATGAATTGCTTGGTTTTTTTCTATATTCAGCTTTTACAGATTCCTAAATTTGAATTCTCTTTCAGGGTCACACAATATTATATTGCAGTGTTTTGACTCATTTGTCTGTTTGAGATTATAGATTGTGGAAGTGGTTCTGCGTCAAGGTCTGGTGCATCCTATCACTTGCGTGCCTTACCTCATAGCACTTGAAACGGATCCTCAAGAGGCGAATGCAAAGCTTTCTAATCATTTGTTGATGAATATGAATGAGAAGTATGCTACTTTATAATCTTTTAAACTATTTTACGTCTCGCCATGTTCATGTCCTCACACCAGTGCTTGTGTATAGGTATCCAGCTTTTTTTGAGAGCCGTCTGGGAGATGGTCTTCAAATGTCATTTATATTCATGCAATGCTTGAATCAAAATTCTTCTGCTCATTTAGAGCCAAAAGCTGTATCAAAACTTTCTGGTAATGTTAAAGGAAAATCTGATACTAGTCCCTTTGCTTATGCAAAACTTGGGGTCTCTCGAATCTACAAGCTCATCCGTGGTAATCGTGTTTCAAGAAACAAGTTTATGGCCTCAATTGTAAGGAAATTTGATATGCCAAGCTGGAATGATTCGGTTATCCCTTTTCTAATGTAAGTTCTACTACTACTGTCCATACCGAAGTATGTAGGATCTGTTTCAGTAGACTACTGAAGCAAAAGTTGCCTTTCTTTTCTCAGGTATTGCACAGAAATTCTGTCATTGCTTCCTTTCACATTGCCTGATGAGCCTCTTTATCTAATCTATACTATAAATCGAGTTATACAAGTTAGGGCCGGAATACTCGAGGCAAATATGAAAACCTTTTTGCATTTGTTAAAAGGAGAAATCCAGGAAATCAATGGGAATGGAATGTTTCAGCCTGATCCTTCCACACTTGCTGATCAAAGCAATGTGAATGAGAGACCTGAAGATTTAGATGGGCAAAGTGTATTCAGGCATGTATCAATAGATTTGGGGTTGCCTGATACAGCCACAGGCAATTCTCATAGTATATCTGGAGGTGATCTGCAGAAAATCCAGGTCTATGCTTTATCACTCTGTTATTATCAAGTACTAGATTGAGCACGTTCTTATTATGTGCAGATTGGAAAAGAGCATGGATTTTATTTGCTTATGATTTCTGATACAAATGAATTTTCTGTAACTAATACATGGAGTACGGAAAGGACTGAAAGCAGAGAGAAGGTCCCATGGATTAAACTAGTTCAATAGTGACATGCAAGAATTATCAAAATTCACAACATTGCTAAAACAAGTGTTTTTTGGTTCTTTTAAATGCCTATGGTTGGATAATTGTGATTTGATGAACTTCTTGTAGCTTGAATGCTTCTCTAGAATCTGTTTAATCTAAGTTCCAACAGTACTTTGTTGTTGAGCATCTTTTTACCAAGAGATAAATTGGTTTCAATGGTGTCCTTTGAATGTGGTTGATCTGTTGCTTATGCAGGGGGATTGTCTTGCTGCTGGTGCACTGCAGCTACTTTTGAAGCTGAAGAGGCACCTAAAGATTGTGTATAGTCTAGATGATGCCCGTTGCCAGGTAATATTTGTTGGAAGGTTACTGCTGCTGTTGTGATCTTTGGTGAAGGTTGTTTCTGGTTAAACACCGTTTTATATTGTTCACTTACCAGGCATTTTCTCCAAACGAACCTCCAAAACCAGGGGACTTTCTCTCGAGGCAGAATATGCCGTTCAATGCTAGTGACATAAGCGTTGATCCACCTAGCACCTATGAGGACTTGTTACAGAGATACCAGGTAATTTTTCTGTTACCGTTCAAACACTTGGATGCAGTTCAGTACCTATTTGACCGTTATAGCAGTCTGCTTTGTCTGTGTACTTGCCCTTTTCGTTACTCGGACTTCCTTCTCGCTCTCACCATACCCATATCGTGTGTGTGGTGTCGTGTCATGTCGACTTAGGTTAGGTGGGTATGGATATGGGCATGAGTGTGGCATATTTTTACTGTTTTATTCATATTGAAGTATGCTGTATTTATGTTGAACTCTTCATTTGTACCCGTGTCCACCTATTCTCGTACCTTAGTCCAAGCAACATACTTTGGATGGTACTGTGTTCTGTTTCTGTACCTGTCTGCTGTTGTCACTGCTTGTTATTTTCTTTTCTTCTGTGATTTTTTGAGATGTTGGAAGACGAGTATTGTACTTGGCATGTCCCCGCCTGCTTTATATCTAGTGTCCTTGCTGTTCCATAATCTCCATTTCCCCTTCCACCATACCCCTAAAACTAAAAGGTGCCCATGTGAGTCCCTTGTAATGGCAAAAACTAAAAGGTGCCCATGTGAGTCCCTTGTAATGGCAAAAACTAAAAGGTGCCTATGTGACCCCCTTGTAATGGCTTAGGAGTACATTTTCTAATTTTACTAGTCTTAAATGAGACCTTTCATGTGTTGGGTGCATGTTTATGCCCATATTGGATGTTACATTTAATTTACAGAAAATTATAGTTTTGGTATCAAATATTTGGAGTATCGGCAATTTTAAGTCCTAAAGTTTGGACAAAAGCAAATATAGTACCAAATATTTTAATTTTCAGCACATTTAGTCGTATTGACCAATTTTTTCAAAATCTTATCGAAATTTAATCACGTGAAACTCACGTAATGATTACAAAAAGTTTTGAAAAAAAAATAAAAGAAATTTTAACTGTCATAATTTGTAATTAAAGGCACATATGCGAATGCACTATTCCAGGTGAATTTTTTCAGTTTTATCTGCTTATGTTTCATTTATGAACTCAAATTAGTGCCTGTTAATTACAAATTATGGCATTTAAAATTTTTTCGTTAATCTAATTTTTTTTGAAAAATTTTGTAACCGGCACGTGAATATCATGTTATTAAATTTCGTTTAGATTTTTATAAAACTAGTCAATAGGACTAAATATGTTAAAAAATTAAAACATTTAGTACTATATATTTGCTTTTGTCCAAACTTGAGGGATTGAAACTGTCAATGGCCTAAACATTTGGCACCAAAATTATAATTTTTTCTTTAATTTATGCAACTAATTTCACTTGTATGTTTTATGTGGCATTATAAAAGTTCAGCTTTTTGGATTTCGTGGTTTGTAAGATCCCTTGTAAAAATGTGTTGTACATTTATTTTGTTGTGCTTTTCTTGGATTTTACTTTCTGAAAGTTGTTACGAATAGCGGCTTACACTGGACAGGAATTCAAGAATGCGTTGAAGGAAGATACTGTTGACTATTCAACTTACACCGCACATATCAAGAGGAAACGCCCGCCTGCAAGAAGAGGTGGAAGGTCTGGACGGACAACAGGTGGAGATGTTGAGGATGATGAAAATGACGGAGATTGGGGAAGTGGATTGAGACTAAACAACAGTGGCAGAAAAGGGTACAACAGTAGAAGTAGGCAGCGGTTGTAAATACACAGAGTTAAAGCTAACATGTACAGTAGGTAGGAAGAAAGTGACAGGCTAAAGAAGTGACGAGAGACTTAAAAAGTAACTATTGGAACAGAATCGAAGGCAAACCTGAGTGGCCCAACCATAGAAGTTGCTGGTGCAAGGGAGCTTTCAGAATGTTTATGTCTTGTAATTTTTTTAGGCTGATTTGTATTTGTAATCCCATTTCCCCCAACATATCCATTCGTTCTAGGTGAGATGTGTTCATGGCATTATGGTTTAGAAAGTAGTGCGATATTTGGTCTATTTTGTGGGGTTAGTGGTGAAAATTTTGATGTTTCTACTTTACGATATAGCTATGTCACAAATTGATTTTATCATTTACCAAATAGAATTGAAGTTTAGCGGTGAATTGGTGGTAATCTTTCTCATTTTTACTTTTAGCCGGTTCACTTCTTGCAATGAGACTTCAGGCGTTCTGCCTTTATTGGTACTGTTTATTCCTGTTTTTAAGGGGAATCCATAGACAACTGATCTTTGATGACGTATTACTTTTGCATAAAGGTAAAGTATGGTAAACTTCGCAAGATTTAATTTAATTATATTGGAGTTTGGACTCCCACATGTTCATCCTCAAAATAATACGACCTCCTGTTAAAAGTCTATTGATGCGAGTACGTGTTGAGTTGAATTCTCTGTGGCGCGTTGGCACCATCGGACCGTCCCAACAACTGGTCTATTGCCATTGTGCTTGTCACAATTTTATTCCCTTCGCTGGCTTACTGCCATATGTTTTAAGCCAGCCATGGTAGTTAAACTTTCCCCGAAGGACCAAATCAATGTATTTCGCGTTAGCTTACTGCAATAATTAGAAAACTCAGAATCGTAGAGGAGCCCAAATGTTACGTCCAAGAGGTAATTATTCCTAGAACAGATTTTAACAGAAAAGCCATGTCGGTTTTGAGCAAAATGTCTACTGATGAAGTATAAATTCATTTAAGATGCTGGCACCTTAACATTTAAATTTCTGCCATCTTCTTCTTGATAAGCCTTCTCATTATCTTTCCTGATGGTGATTTTGGAATTGCGTCCACGAACTGCAGTCTTCTCACTTTCTTGTAGTGTGCCACGTTAGCTGCAACATACTTGATAATGTCCTCTTCATTTTCTTTTGCATCCGGGCTTATCACCACCCATGCACCTGGAATCTCGCCTGCTCCTTCATCAGGCAGCCTGAGAGCTTATTACATTACTAAGTGATTTGAAAGAAAATGAAAAAAAGAATTTCGTATTCTGGCTTGAGAGGGCTTACCCTACGACAGCAGCATCTTCCACAGATGGATGAGTAAGAAGGACTCCCTCTAATTCAGCAGGAGCAACCTGCCAATTACATAAACGAGAAAAAACATGTGTATCTACTCAGCAACCACACGCACCATTAACGCATTCTGTTTTCATTTGGTGTTTATTGCATATGTAAACTAGAAACTAGAACACAAATGACATATAAAGTAGAAACTAGAACACAAACGACATACTTGGAATCCTTTGTACTTGATCAATTCTTTGATCCGATCCACGACAAATACATCCCCATCATCATCAATATATCCCACATCGCCAGTGTGAAGCCACCCATCTTTGTCAATTGTAAGGGCAGTTTCATGCTCATTCTTGTAGTAACCTGAAATATTTCACTTGAAGGCAACAACAGCTTCTGTTAATCCAATTCAGTTGAAAGTGATTTATCTGTACGTACCTTTCATCACACATTGGCTTCGGACACAAATCTCGCCTGGGGTGTTCTTGGGCAAAGAACTCCCCGTGTCAGGATCAACAAACTTTACCTCCAAATTTGGAAGGATGAATCCCACAGAGTTTCTCTTGGCAATTCCATGGCCCTTACTTGGATCTCCATGGCTAATTGTTATGCAGCTGTGCTCTGTCATTCCATATGCCTGCAGAAATGGCAAAAAAGAGTTACTGCGCAAAAAAAAAGAAAAAAGAAAAATCCTTTTCTCCCCATCCCTTATGAATCTGTCTCTTCAGCAAACTGAACATAAATACAGATGCTTTACACACACAATACATACCTCTTGTACCACAATACCAGGGAACTTTTTCTCAAATTCATTTAGAATTTCTGGGGCAAGGGGAGCTGCTGCTGTCATGATGGACCTAAGCTTGAGTTTATTAAGGTCAAATTCATCAACTATAGGGTTCTTAACCAATCCCAGAATGATTGGCGGCACAATGGGTGCAAATGTGACTTCATGAGTGATCAATGCGTTCATGAATGCCCGAAGTTCATATTTAGGCATTACCACCACTTTCCCTTTGTTTCTGATCGTAGCACAACAAATTCCAGTAAGACCATAAATATGAAAAAACGGTATAAGGCCAAGTATAGTGACCTGGCCAATCATTTCGGGTCCTACACTGAACAATGATGAGCTGAGATTGGCGACTATATTCCGGTGGGTAAGCATTACACCTTTTGACAATCCAGTCGTGCCAGATGAGAATGGAAGGGCACATAAGTCAGTTTGTTGCACCACTTCGTTGATGATATCACTGCTGAGACGATCTGCAGCTTCAAGCAATTCATCCCAATACAAGGTTCCCTCCACACGCTCTTCCCCTACAACTATGACTGGAAGTCCCAAATCGTTTACCTAGAATGCCACAACAAATGCATTTTCGAAGTGAACAAGATTTTCATATAATTCAGCTACGAAAGTTTAAGAATGATGATGTGGATTTGATAATGTTGATACTATTTCTTGTTTATTAATACCTTCTTGTAGGTTGAAGCATCAGTGATAATGAGTTTAGCTTCAGCTGTTTCCACTTGCTTCTTAATTTCTGATGCATGGAAATCTGGATTTGCACCAGAGAATACACCTCCAGCCGACATGACGCCCAAAGCAACAACAGCATATTCAATGATATTTGGTAGCACAACCACAACCACTCGTCCTTTCCTCAAGCCAATTGACCGCAAGGCCTTGGCAAACCTCCTTATGTCTCTTGTAACTTGACCGTATGTGTATCCTTTTCCAGAGGCTGCATCCACAAATGCCACCTTGTCTGAGAACAATTCCACATTTTGGAGCACAAAATCTGGCAGAGTCAGGTCGTTGGGAACGTGAACTGGTGGATATCGACTTCGGAAAACATGCTCATCTTGATGCATGCTTTGCATATCAGTACCCATTATGGCTTCACAGGATAGATGGCAAGAGTTGCTCAAACCAGCTTTATAGCTGGAGTTATGTTGCCACGAGTCACAAATTACCCGTGCTCGAGTATTAGCAATTACTTAGGAATCAAACGTCGAACTGTACAGGAGGTTTGACAAGTGAGAAGTAGTTGAGTCATGCAATAATATACGCCTTTCATTATCTTTAGTTATTGTGGTTATCTGTTTGGTTTGTACATAAATTGATGGCATTGTGAAACTGATGGCTTAGCTAATCAATTTCACCATTCTTCATCACACCCAAAAAGAGAAACACCCCAGTAACCCTTTGAACAACAAAAAACCGACTGTGCATGAGGAAAAACATTCCCGACTCTGTTAAAGAAGATTTTGACACGCTTGTTTTGCATCCTCAGCCAATGCAGCTACAATGCCTGAATCTAGCCCACATATCCACAAATTTAACCCACAAAAACTTCAAATCTTGGCCTATTCATTCCAGCATGGGCATCTACAGAGGGAGTGTCAATTTTCGACTCTAGATGATTTGTTATTCCAAAATAACATTATTGATGTCCTATAATTCTTTTCCTGTACAATAACGTGGTCTTCCAAATGCACTAGTTCATTATCGGGAAGTCATCATCCTAAAGTAATCCAAAATCAATGGCCTTACACACGTTATTTAAGTTAATAAACTTAAAAAATTGCTTCCCCTTACATAGATGATCACTCAACAAACCAAACAGGTGAGCAATTTGTACCGGAAGTAAAGCAACTTGACATGACATGCAGCTTATAAATTAATAAAAAAAAAAAAGGAAGAAGAAGAAACTTTTCATGGCATACAATTGCTATTTTGTTTGAGACCCCAAGTATAATAAAAATTACTTCCTGTTGTTATTTTGTTTGAGACCCTAAATGCAGTAACAAATATTTACCTGTTAGCGACATGCAAGAAATACATAGCTATTTATGATTTATGAGGAAAACAAGTTAACTACGAGAGTTTGTAACTCTACATATTGCAGCTGTTCATCCTCAATCAGGTTCAGATTTGACCATCTCACATACAGCCACAAAAGGGCACGCGGCTTAAGTGTTTTAAGTACTTTACATTGTTACAGAAAGATACTAGTAGTTGCCCGTAGAGAATTCACGGGATACAGCTCAATTTATTAATTTAAAAGTGCTACAAAAAGGCAGCACAAAAGGGATAAAATAAGCATTTCTATTTTTCCCCCGGCAAGAAAATCAATGTGTTAAAAGAAAATTATAATGCTTGAATGACCAAAAATAGGTAAGACTGATGAAAAACAACTTATAGATAACTGAATCCTAATAACGAAGCCAATAGGTTCTGCGTCTGAACCAGTTGTAGTCAGGTAAACCCTGGATTGGTCCAAGAGCAGATATTGCAACATCCTGCAATGAAAATTCAACAGGAAAAGCATCAAATAAAAATTGAGATCCAACCATTCCAAGTCAATATATACTATTGATAGTGGTCTAATCCTTACCTTGTCGGATATAAATCGGCTTGCCACGCGTTTGATAGTGTTGGCATCTACAGCATCAATCCTGGCAAATAACTCAGGATACGGGATCCTTCTGCCATATGTAAGCAACTGCAGACACAAACCATGAACAAAATTATCCTGACAGCATAAAGATTAAATGTCAACCCAGCTTCTGGAACTTCTAAAGTTACAGAATCATTGTAAAACAGATATACAGCCATGTAATCCATTTTTGCATCTTGAGGCTGAAATCTCTTACCCGTGCAATAATCCAATTTCATCTATATAACAGCAACTCTACACCGAAAAAGAAAAAGGTTTATAGAGATAGTCCCCCTCCCCCAAGGGCAGCTCATAGTAATGGGTGTGGTTTGATACAGAGTACCTAACTAGGCAAAAATTATCTTAAATCCTCTATGCCTTTCTTCATAAGGCAGCTCTATTTCAAAATCTAAATCATACCTGACGGCCAATATCTTCAGCTACTGGACTTGTTCCATCTAAGTGTAGTAGTAGAGAAGATTTCAACTGCAAGACAGCACATAATGAAGTAGATACAAGAAATTAGCCACAACAAGCACCTTAAACAGTAAATCTAAAGTTACAAACTGGCACCTACCTGATTCTGAGCACGGATCACATCATCCTCTGAAACCCGATATGCTAGCTTGCTTATCTCATACATAATTGCATAAGCTAAATCATCCAAGCAATCAGGCTGTGAAAAAATTTGACACACACATCAACACTATAATAACGGGAAGATATCATGCAAACCACATGCTTTCAACAACAACAAAGTTCGCATAATCTGAATAAGCCAAATTCATTTTGAAGCAACCAACCCACAGTAGTACCCGAACGCATTATTTCAACTGCAGGGAATAAATTTTTCAGTTAAAATATTACGTCTTTATCTCCAGAGCCTCAACATCGTGCACATCAAGTCACGCAATACAAAGCAGCCATCCCCCATTTGTAAAATTTTAAATAGGAGACACTTGGGTTATAGAAGACAAATTTAAAACTAGAAAAACAGGAAAAGGTTTATGAAAATAAACACAGACATGGCCGTAAAATTTCTATAAAAATTTTCTATGTATCAATCAAATTTGGATTTCTACTTCCTCTTCCCCTAGTGTAAGTTAAAAGAAGAGGTGTGGACCTTTGCAACAGCATAAACACCAAACATGCCAGAATCTTTATAGTTGCAGTTGAAAGCCATCATGCTTTCTGCTATCTCATTGATGCCAACCCTCTGTGCTAGATTAGAGCTGTAAAAATATATTCATAGTAGTCAATAAGCAACAGGTATCATATGGTATAGTTAATCCACAAAATGAGATTACTAACCCCATATGCTTCCCACCACCGGCAGACTTACTCCAAGATCCTAACATTGACTGCATGACCATTAATGCAATGGAATCTGGATCCGTCCAAGGAGCCCCTTCAAAAGCAACTGCAAATTGGGCAAGTGGAATGTCATCATCAATCATCCTAACCTGGTTATGCAACAAAACGATGTTAATAGTGTATTCTTATCAAGCAAAGATGTGATGAAGTATTCAAGCAAGATAAGTATACCTCAGAACCAGTAAAGATTGCTGGGTCCTTAGCAATCAGTTGAGACGTTGAAATTCCAGTAGGAGACAACTTTGTAAATAATTTCTTTACCAACTCCACTATTTCTTCATGCTTAACGGCACCAGAGGCGGCAATTACCTAAACAACGGCATCAAAAGAAGCATTAAAAAATGTTCAGCAGCAAACAGCAAAAAAAAAAAAAGTCAAAAGCAACATATATAAATGAAATTCATAATCAATACCAAAGGGAATATAATTGACTATGTCATACTTACCGTTCTGGGAGCAGAGTAATGAGTACATATGTAGTCCTTAAGATGCTGCTTGGTGATTGTCTTGATGTTATCCGCAGGTCCCAGGATTGTCCTAGCCAGAGATGTATGTTGGAATGCAGTAGCATGTAGGTGGTCAAATATGACTTCCTCAGTTTGACCTTCCACCTACAATTAGAGAAGAAGTGGCAGCAATTCAGTAAATTCTAGCTGCAGTGCATTTAAGTAAAACTCTCAGGCAATTTTGCCATTTCGTATACATAGCATAATCTGACTTGAGTCTACTTAGGGGCATAAATTTAAGGTCCCATGGCATCACAATTCTAACCTGCACATCAAAATTCTAACTAAGCAGTATACTTATCCAACTTCACATAAGCAAAACAAAAAATCAAACTTTTTTAAGAGTGCTTCATGTTTAACCATTCCTGATTGCAAAAGAACTGGGTCAAGATCCAAATTTTATATCTACAGAGGACCTCTAAACCCCTCAAAATAGAGTAATTCTGGTGAGCTAACAAGAAAATGCCTGAATTAACAGACGAACCACTAAATAGAGGTTGATAATACCAAAATTAGAAAACGGAAACGAAACCTCACTTCTCATGCCAATTGTGTGTAGTTCTTCTGCGGCTCTATCCTATCAGATCCAAACAATGAAGAAACTCCAGCATTTTCTAAACCAGTCAATCTTAAACCTCCAGATTGAAAACCCACAACAGGAATCATATAAAAAAAACAGCTAAACTTTATATATAGCGGCATCAGAAAATCGTTTCGAAGACGACAATGGGGAAAGATCATGGCTGTAAAAGAACAACAGAAAAAAGGAGAGCATTGAATCGTATCCTACCTCCTGCATCTCCCTGAGGATAACATCTCGTTCCCGCGTGATTTTACTCTCCTCGAATTTGGAATTTTGAAGAATATCAGCCAGTATATCCATAGCCTTAGGCACATCCTTTTCCAAGACCTTAGCATAATAGGTAGTCTGCTCTCTGGAAGTGTAAGCATTGAGATGTCCACCCATATTCTCAATCTCTTCCTCCAATTCCCTCGACGACCGTCTCTCGGTTCCCTTAAAGATCATATGCTCGAGGAAGTGAGCAGTACCATTAGTCTCGTCCGACTCGAACCGTGACCCGGCATCTATCCAGACGCCGACGGTGGCCGTAGAGCAGGCGAGATTGGACTCCGTAGCAATACGGAGGCCGTTGGGGAGAGTGGTGACACGGGTGAGTGGAGCGGCGAGGATGGGGGTATGGTCGACCCGGGTCGGGTAGGGCGAGGCGTGCTTGAGGAAGCGAGAATCGGGTTGTTGGAGCTGCTTGAGTTTGTCCTTGACGTTCTCGGCTAATCGGTCGTAGATCATGGCGGTTGTGGGAGGTGGAGAGAAATTTGACGGCGTTGAAGAAGGAGAGGCGGGGGCGACGGCGGCGGAAGTGGAGAAGGGGTGTAGGTGTTTATTGGTGATTCGTTCAGAGCGGCGAGCTAGGGTTAGAAGGCGGCGGATAGCCATGGTTGCAGGTGGGTTGCGTGGGGGTCCCAAATCTGCGGTCTAGCTAGGGTTTTTTTTTCTTCTTCTGGGAAAAGGGAGAAGGAGAAGAGAACTGGACCGAGAGGACTCCCAACTCTTCTTCAGTACTATTTGCTGAAACGACGACGTCTGTTGTTCTCTGTATAGGTTGGAATATTTTTTTTTTTCCTTTCACTATTACCTCACATTGGTACAATAGGAAATGGACTCAGAATAAAAAGCCTTTCCACCTGAAATGCCTTTCCACCCTGAATGGGTTACGAAAAAAATTTTCATTCCATTGTTCGGTAATCAAAGCCAGAATGGAATGTTTATTTCCATTGTTTAGCCAAATTTATTTTTCCCCGAAAAATCAAAATAAAAACTTCTTTAGCTGAAGGAAAACTTCAAGTTAAATGCGAGTAAAAGCAGAAGCATATGACAAGGGAGAAAAACAGGACAATGAGATGTGAAATTCACTAATAGAACAATTTACTAGAAAATAAAACGACAAGTTAAATCGGTGAAAATCGAACTTATTCAAAAAAAAAAAATTTTTTTTTGGGTGAAAATCGAACCTCATTTTAATATTTATTTACAATGTTAATTCCTTTTCTCATTTGTCTAAAATAGCACCACAATGTGAGTTGCATGATTACAAGATGACTGATTCGGAACATCCTAGATAAGATGCTCACAAACAATATCCATCTTGAAACTGAAGGTGGCAGTAGTTTTACAGAATTAGTTATTATTACTACTACTACTACTACATTAGAAAATTAATGTAACTATGTACCCTAATCCTCAAAAAAAAAAAAAAAAAAAGTAGGCGAAAGCAAATGATAAAAAATAAAACTAGAAAATAATCTTTTGAAATAATATTCCATAAACATCATTTTAATCACTTTTTTATATGATCGATCATATTAGATTTAAAAGAGTGCTAAAACATTATTATTTTTCAAATAATGCTCTAAAAAAGTTCAGCCCATGTTTTTTTTTTTTAACTATTTTTTCTTTTTTGTATCATTTTTCGTCTTCGGTTGGGATGACATGGCAAAAGTTCGAGCCCAAAGTAATGAGGATCGAGATATTTGGGCCGTCAACTAAATAATTCAGGCGGCCCCAAGTAAAAGCCCGCAGCCAACGTTATCACGTATAAATCTCAGTAGGAACCCTAGCGCCTCCACTTTGAAGTGCTGTTCTCAGACTCGACAGTCTCTTAAGCCGCTGCAGCAAAGAGGAGCTACAGAGAGAGAGAGAGAGAGAGAGAGAGAGAGAGAGAGAGCATCGACAATGGCGACTCCGAGAACTGTGAAAGATGTATCTCCTCACGACTTCGTCAAGGCGTATGCTGCCCATCTCAGGCGATCTGGAAAGGTTAGTTCTTTTAAACCACTACCCTTCCCAAGAACAAAATCCGAACTCCAAATATGTGGAAAATGAACAATTTTTTTTTTCCATTTATTCCTTGGTATTGATGGTATGATTTTATAGGGTTAATAATATCTTCTGAATTCCATGGTAGAAAGCTTCGTGAATATCTCATGGTGGATTGCCTAATTAAAAATGTATTAGCAAAAAAATGGTAATAAACATGTGTCATTAACTTTTGTGTATTTTGTTTATTTTGTCTTTGATAGATGGAACTTCCACACTGGGTTGATATTGTTAAAACTGGTACTCTCAAGGAACTTGCTCCATATGACCCTGATTGGTACTACATCAGAGCTGGTATTTCCCTCTTTACCTCAATGAATGAATGGGCTACATGGCATATGATTGGTTCTATGTCAAAGTGAATTTTGTGGATATGAATCGTTAACATGATTGTAATAAGTTCTTATTGAGTATTATGTTGCATTGCAGCTTCCATGGCAAGGAAAATTTATTTGAGGCAAGGCCTTGGAGTTGGTGCCTTCAGGAGGATTTATGGTGGGAGCAAGAGGAACGGAAGCCGACCTCCTCATTTTGGTAAAAGCAGTGGGAGTATTGCTCGTCACATTCTTCAGCAGCTGCAGGAGATGAATATTGTTGACATGGATCCAAAAGGGTGAGATTTTTGTTAACTGTGCCTCTTTTTGGCCTTACCTCGAATGATGATACGAGTGTTTGAATGAGTGTGCTTTTTATCAAAATGATCTGTTCGGATGAAGAGATGAATGATATATAGCTTACTAGTAGTTAGTTATAATGTATAAACTGCTTAACTGGAACATGTGATATTTGTTTACCATGCCTGGAGTGCTTTTGTAAGCTTATGAGTATGGTTTTAACTGGATTAACTTTTGTGGTACGTTTCTATATGATATCTGGTAGGAATGTACAATTAGAGGAATGTCAATGATCAAACAATGATTGTTTATGTGTTAATTCAGTTGCAGTTGATTTCATGACATTTCTGGTTACTTGTGCCTCTGTGTCTTCTGATACGTTTGCTAATTCTGGCCATGCATTTTGTGTTTCAGTGGAAGAAGAATAACATCCAGTGGACAAAGAGATCTTGACCAAGTAGCTGGCCGCATTGTTGTTGCACCTTGATAGATGAATTCATGAGCTTTTTTGCTTTTGTCTG
Organism: Mitragyna speciosa; assembly: GCA_024721245.1. Lineage (NCBI taxonomy): Eukaryota > Viridiplantae > Streptophyta > Magnoliopsida > Gentianales > Rubiaceae > Mitragyna > Mitragyna speciosa. Next base: position 1,881,051 of record CM045561.1, on the reverse strand, counting down.
TCAATTTTGATTATATGTAGGACTCTTTTATGTTTTTGTTTCCCTCTTTGCCTAAAGCTTGTGGGAGAGATGTCCTTGGGAATTTTATTAGACAATTTTTGTCTTAAATCCTGAATTCTTCTGTGAAGAGTTGTACTCTGGTTGTTGAAGGTTCAGCTAGTAATTATGCAGCTCTAGTATTTAATTATGGTTTTCTTTTGCTTTACTTTGTTAAATTCTATGACTGGGTTTCTCTGACCTTGGGCATTATAAGAAATCTGATTACTGATCATTGGTACTCTGAAAATGGCAGTTTTATTCGACACAAAATTATGTGAAATGGGCATTTATCAATTGTACATTCCTTTTCAACCGTCTTCTTATACTCATGGTTTTGCAGAAAATATTAATCTAGGATTATTCACTAATGCACTTGGAAGATGCTGTCAATTTGACTCTTGAGTTTAGATAAATAGGCTATGACATTTGGGCTGTTTTTAATGGCGTGGTGAGAATCTCTATGGCTCCATGAGTTTAGGTCAATAGGCTTTGACAATTGGGGTGCTTTTTAGTGGTAGAGAATCTGGAGATACGTTAACACCAGTTGAGGGTTCTTATAAACTGGCATCTTGAATAAAGCATTAGAACTGGGATAGGGTATCCCTTTTTAGTATCTCAGGGGGTTTACAGCCTTAGAAGTACGAACTCGAGTTAAGAGAAGTCCCAAGTTCTTAGCAAGGTAGGATTAACCCATAGGATTTCTTCATGCGAAGTCCAAGTTCTTAGATAGTCATGCTCATGAACACCTTGCACAGGGGCTGATCCGCTGAACTACTTAAAGTTGAGGACAACAAGCTGAAAAAGGAAAATTTACTAATAACAAACTGAAGATTCATTAACATGGCACGCTATCGTGCCAGAAAAAATACCACATGTCTAATATCGAACTGAAGGACTTATTCCTTTCATGTACAACTGACAAAAGAATATATAAAAAATAAAAATAAAAAATCAGTGAAAAATTTTTAAGAAATCCAGGATGTGGTCATCTAAAGTCTCTTTAAGGGAATGCTCCAGGATGTTGTATCCCACCTGTCACTGCAGCTCCGTGTACAAATCATTCCAGGACATGCAAGATTTGATCTTCTTTTGTTCAGGTAAATAAAACTTAGGCTCTCTCGGTATTGTGCGATGCTTCATTGACCTGCCAGAAACCAACACAAAATTAGTCCTTCTTGTGTTGTTTTTAACCAGATAAAAGATGCGCAGAACATTTGATTTGCAATATTACTGGGACAAAGCTACCTTCTAGGGATGAAAGGCCTGTCGAAGTAGGGCATCGGTTGAGCCTTAGGAATAAGCTCCTTTCTAAGCCTTCTAAGCTCCTCTTCCTCTGCCAACTACATTTACCAACAAATGGTGTCAATTAATTAACTAAAAGATAATAACTACTTTACCAAATGTAATTACCTTCTGCTGCCTGTCCTTTTCCAGCTTATATTGTTCAGCAAGGCTCAACTTTTCTGCCACCTGATACAAAGAAGAAGAATTATTTATGGTCACTAAATGGAAACATAGCATACAGCTGAAAGCAACAGAACAGAATTATAGAGAATTACCAAGTCAAACTTTTAGTAGTAAGGCTGATAAGTACGGGAAAAAGACATGGGAAAAATGAAGAGAACCTAAGCATTTAAAGAGAGAATAAAGATACATAAATGGAGTATTTAGCCAGGTTTTATTTCAGTGTTTCATGTGTTTTTGGGCTTACATAAATTTATATGCACTCTGAAAATTTGTACTATCCAATTCAGCACTATAAAAACACGTCCAAATTAGAATGACTGGAATAATTTCAACCTCTTTATATAATAAATTGAAGTTAATAGGACAAATCAAAAGGAAATGAAACCTTGCCTGATGATCAAATTCAGCACGCTCCACAGCCCTGATATCACTGTGCAGCACTAAGTCAAGTGGTATGGTACTATCCTTAGTTAGAGGCTTTACCAAACACTGAAAACAAGAGAAACCAAATAAACACTGTATGCAATTTATGAAAACCAAGGCCTATCATGAAAACTAATTACAAAAAAGCACGATATAATCAGGCATTGGTGCAACAACATTGATCTGTTGACAAAGTACTTAACTAAATTATTGGTTCAACAGGAGTTTATTTCTTTCAGTCCTCTACTGAGATGACTCAAAATTTTTATTTGTCTTTGAATGGCACTTTTGGCATGATGAACTCGCCTTAAATGTGATTTAGATAAAAGATATATGAATGGCACATCATCTTCAAGTAAACTTGAGATATTTATTTTCTTTCTTTCACGTTGTAACATTAACTTCATTTCTGGGTTCAGAAAAGTAAAGGCCAAAAGAGCTGAGATATTTATTTTCTTGTATACAAAATTCTACCTCTGGCTCATCTGTTGTCCAAGGAAGACCTTGTGCAATTGGTATCCGCTGCTTCTCCTCTTCCTCCTTCATTTGTTTAACTTTTTTAAGGAATTCTTCTTGTTTACAACTTCCTCTTTCCTGCATTAATGTCAATTGTCAAGTTACTTGACAATGAAGTCAATTACAAATGCCAAGAGACAATGCTTAGCATATTTAAGAACTAAAAAGGTAGAAGTAGGAAGCTTTATAGAATAATCAGCGCACCTCTTATTTTTAAAGTATGTTTGACACAAATAATGAAGTTTCATATTAAAATAGGCATTAGTGATACATGAACAGTAACTGGTGCAAGTAATAGCTAGACAATAAAGGATGGATGGACTTCTAATTAAACTGACAACAGCCCCACACACACATTCAGCCACAATATGTCACAAAAACACTCGTACAAACTCACAAACATCTCTATGTAGAAGCACCGAACAACTTCACAGATATAGCTAATGATCTGACACAAACCTCAGTTCTGAGATTGAATGGTTTCTGGGAGGTTCGTTTCAGTTGCTTTCTCTTCCAGTGTCCTCTGGTAGATGTCCCAGACGACTCATCACTCTGCACAGGGTTATAAATAAATATAAGAAAAAAACTTGTGATGTTCATATCAATTCATGAATAAACAAAATCCTTACATTTCTTCGGCTTCTTCGACCACCACCACAGTTCCTGCTTGAAATGCTGAAGCTAGAACAAGTCAAAAAAAAAAAAAAATGACGAATATCAGAGAAACCAACTAAAACAAAACAAATTCAATATATCGATCAAATTCCCATCACCAACCTTCCTTGACTGCTGTCCAAAGAAGAATAAACATGGGAATCCAAACCTAAACTTTCTGAAGTGAGTGTAAAATTAGAAGGGCAGAATGAAGACGAAGGGACTTGTGTCTCAGGAAACATTGGAGGTTGCAATCCTGGCAATGCCCATTTCATTCCTTTGCTGGTATTCTCTGTCTCTTTCTCCCCCTCGTCCTCCTGCTCCTCAGAATCAGCTGTTTTTGGGATTGACAAAATTTTCTCAAAAGCCTTAACTAAATGCAACACTCTTCCAGACCCGGCTTCAGGCACACTCTTCCTTGCATCTTCCAACAACTTGTCCCTCCTCCTCTTAATACTAGAACTAGAAACACCCATTTCACAAGATCCCTCGTTTTCAAAATCTGGGTCAAGCTTGTCTTCCAACCTGATACGCTCGGAACAATTATCAAACACCTTCTCTTCACATCCACTGACCATCCCATCCCGGTTTTGAACATCCTTTTCTCTATCAGTTTCATTCACATCATTATCATTATCAAAATCGGCACTGACGCCATTCTTTAAAAACTCTTCCTGCGAAGCCCTAAGAGTATCATAAGCCACACAAAAACACTTGCTCACTTTGTTGTTGCACTTACAACCCACCGCCTCCATTGAAAAGCTCACTTCCTCTCTCCTTGAATTCTTCTTCTTCTTCTTCGCCACTACGAACTTTCTCTCTCGGATCTTGTTCTTGTTATGAGGCGAAACCATTGGGTTGGGGTTGCATTTCTTAGAAACAGATTTTTGAGGTTTTGTTGCAGATTTCGTTGCTGGAGAATTATTAGACAATTTCAAACCAGGGCTTGTAAAATTGGGATTGAAATTCTCTGAATTTCTTGATAATCCATCCAACTTTGATCTGTTTGATTTGGGATCTTTTACAGGTGTGGTGGTGGTGGTTACTACTGCTCCGGCTCTCTTGACCTTCGAATCCATCGGAAAAGTTCGCGTTGAAATAATATGATATTTTTTACACTAGGGTTCTGCTGAGAAAGCGGGGGTGAAGAAAATTTGATTGAATCTTTTGAGGATTTCTTGAATTCATTGATGAATTGATGAGAGAATGAGGGGGTAATATGAGAACGTTACGATCTTGCAACGGCTAGTTTTTTGGTGGGTTTAGTTTTTGGAGCGTTCGATTTTGTGTGTAAATTTTGTAGTTAGAATCGACCGTTGGATTTGGATGGTTAAGCGGATGGATGATGGGGCGATGATTCTGATTACCGTTGTAAACTCCTTAGAGTCCATAGATGATGGATCAGTGGGATAGCCCTTTGTTTGTTGACTTTTTTTTTTTTTTCAAAAACGTCAACATTTCTTTCATATAACTGAACTGTTTAATTACAATTGGGATAGCCCTTTGTTTGTTGACTTGGGCTGGTCTTTTGACACTTGATTAATTAAACACACATTGGGCTTGAGCTCTTTTCGTACAATTGCGGGCCTACTGAAGGGCCCCAGCATAATTATATTCTATTGTTCTTAGACTCAAAAATTGTTGGAGACCTGGGATTGTTTTGCGGTTGGTTGGGAGTGATGATTTTTTTTTTTTAATCATCAATTTTTATTACAATACATGTTTTGTCTCACACAATTGGATTGATGACTTTCAAATTAGTGCTAAAGTAAACTTTTAAACTTTTTCATCACATACAATTGTAGGTGTAACTCCTTAATCTTGACACAGAAAGCACGTTAAGGTGCTCTCTTGACCAACCCAGCTGCTGGTTGGTTGGGAGTGATGATTGAACTATCATTTTCGTTTTCTTTTTCTGTTATTTTATTTGGAATGTAATAATTTGGTCTTCTCTTAAAACTCACTCAAACTTGATTGCGCCAACAAGCATGTTGTTTCTTAAACTTCAAGACATTCTTTTAGTTATACTACTCAAATGAACAACTACTAATTGTGCACGTGCATTTCAAGGCAAATACATCTCTTACTTATTAAGTTGATACTCAAAAAATCAATACAATCTTATACAATAACACATTAGATGGTAAAATCATTTGTTGTAATATTTTTTTAACCAATTGATGCTGGAAACAAATAGTGGAAATGAATATAATTAACTTTTTCTTATTAATTTTCCCGTGTCACTCAAATTTATATAGCTTATCGTGGCAATTAACTGACCTATTTCATATTCCTTCCAAAAAAAAAAAAAACAATTTTTGTTATAATTTTACTACTTATCCCATTGTCTTTTAGAGTCGCGTGTCCAGTACTGTTGGTTAAAGGGGCTTAATTTTCATTAGCTGATTAATGTATGCCTATTGCTTTGGTGCGTGAACCTAATGGGCAGTATATGGACAGTAAATTGACCTACATTTTACCTTAACAATCTGCATTGTATGTAGCTTTCGTATTCTATCCGTAATTTGCAATCTTCATTGATGTCCACAGCTATTTATATAACCTATATAGGATCATAGATGCAAAAATGCTTATGCCCATACAATTATGTCACTTTGTGTTGAATAACATGAATCTCACACGTTTCTTATTGAAATCAACTTACAACAGATAAGCCAAAACCGTTTAAGTGAAAGATTTATATTTGCCAATATAGTTTGCCAATTGATGTGCTACCATAGTGATAAAATATGTTTTTTAGCCATTATTAAATACTAATTGCTTAGGAATTGGTAATAAGTAACTACTAATTGCGTAGAAATTGGTAATAAATAATTGAAACCAAATTTAACTATTTGCAATATACACACACAAGACACATACATACACATAACAAAATGCATATCAATAATAGAAAGGGATAATTTCACATACCTCCCTTGAGATTTGCCATAACTTACACCAACCTCTCATCAGGTTTTAAAAATTATACTTACACCCCCTGTGTTTATATTTTTATAACAAAACAAATCAATTTTGATAATGTAACCCAAAAACACTAACTAAATACCTGAAAATATCTTGAATTGCTTTAAATTGGTCATTTCTTTCTTATTAATATATTTGTTTGTAAAATTTTAATAGATAAAGTAAATTTTATTTCACATTAATTAGATAACTGAGTTTTGAAAAAGTAATATTTGGTGGAGATTGAAAAGTTTGAGGTAAGATATAAATACTTTTGACATTTTTATGACTGTTTAATTAATTTTTAAGATTTATTTATCTTTTTTAAAACTAATTAAGCATATTCTAAGGTGTTTGGTTAGTGTTTTTGGGCTACATTATCAGGATAAACTTGTTTTGTTATGAAAAATATAAACATAGAGGGTGTAAGTGTAATATTCAAAACTTGAGGGAAGTTGAGTGTAATTATATGAAACATCAAGGGAGGTATGTGAAATTATCTCTAATAGAAACCAAAATAATTGATTATCCTATTATATTATGGAAGTCAACCATAATGGAAGGATTGAAATTAGAGAAATCAAGGGGTTGATGACGAGAATGAATATAGGGTCGAGCAGTTAAAGTTCTACGATTTTACTTCAGAGGTCGAGGGTTTGAATCCCATCAACACTAATTTTTCACCCCCATTGTGGGTTCGAATATCATAAACAGTAATTCTCCACCCCATTGTAATAGTGTAGGATTTATAAAAAAATAAAAAATAAAGGTTGATGATAATCCAAGCGATTTACACCAGTTGTACAGTTCACCGTCCAAAAGTCGTGCTTGACAGTGGTACATTGCGCATGAAAACGCGTGCAGGTATTATTTCCACGCCCCGATACTTCCACTAGCCTTATGCTTCACGGCCGGGTTTAGAAAGCACACTAATTTTAATGGCTTACCTTTTTTTCTTTATTTTATCTTTAAAATATTGTAAAATCGAATATATATTGTTGTTAAAGTAATAACAATAAAAAATATTTTAATTTATATTAACAGATAAAAAAAACTATTACGAGACAATAGAAAATTTCGATTGAAATTATGGAATTATATCACCTAATCGAGAATGTAATATGTAACAGTAGAATTTCCAGATATTTTATACGCTCGTCACCACCAACCATGTCTTAATTGGTAGTTCCGACAATTCAGACCGAGAGACTAATTTTCCTCATCTACCCTTCCCTTCCTCTCGCCATATGGGTGCAAAACGCTCGCTGGGTAGTCAACTTCGGAGGGGTAAAAAATGGATTTTACTAGTCAAGGTAGATCCTGGATTTACACGACGACTATAAAAGCAGATGCCCGCTCTCTTTGCACGCCAGATCTCTCTATCTCCTCTCCCTCCCTCTATCCTCTCCGTCTCTTACAAACGCCAAAGGAGTGATCCAAAGAGGTAAAAATGCTATGAATTTTCCGTTGATTATTGTCTGTTTGCCATTTTGATTTCGTTTGAATATATGCTTGTATTTGGATTGTTCTACTTGATTAGCTTTTATTATGCGCGGTTGATATTTTAGTAATTTAAACTCTTTTCTTTTTTTGAATTTGATGCCAATTGCTTTGATTGTGTTAGATCTAATAGCATTCCTACAAGATTTTGGATCTGATCTGTAAATTACGCTGATTAGATAATGGTTTAGCCGCGATTAGTGATTTTTAGCCTAATCAATTGAGCTTTCGTGTTAGCTGACTCTTCTCATGCATGAATCAATGGCGGATCTGTTCTGAATTTCGTCAACTAAGCGCGATAGAAATTTAGAAAAATAAATTCCGCATGTTGTTCGCATACTATCTTGTTTTACTGAAATGATGGCCTGATAGCTGATACTTGTTTGAGCTGAGTTCGTTAATCACATGCAGAATAAGCTGTCAGAAAGTTTAACTCGTGTCTTAGTGTTATCATTTTCTTTTATTTGTTAATATCAAATCACAGGTTCTTTATTTCTAGCTGCAATAGTGATATAATTGTGTAGATCTCTGCTAAATTCTTATTTGATTCTCCAGTTCTGCCTTATCAATACAACGGTTCCTATTTTTTCCATTATTGGTGTTGCACATTATAAGTTTCCCTTTCTGTTTTAGATTATGTTATTTTTTCAGATTTTGTATTTTGGACAAGGTGCATTTGGATGTGCCTATGCTTACCCATGCTTGAGTACTTGGGACATAGATGACACTCATAAAAATGTCAACAGTGCTCCTATCCTTTAATGTCTCTTGACTAATACACTTTGACCATGTCCCTAATGCCATTTTTTCTACGTTGATGCTTAAATACCGTGATACATTTCCAGCTATGACGAACTGGTCTGAAATTTTCCAAATGACCTCTAGTTGCTTCTCACATTTTTTATTGTCCTTTGATGCCCATGAAGCTAACATCAATTAATGTGTTTTATGTTTAACTCCCAGATTGCAGAAGAAGAGGAACCATGGTGAAGATTTGCTGTATTGGAGCTGGATATGTTGGAGGCCCCACTATGGCCGTCATAGCACTCAAGTGCCCAAAAATTGAGGTGGCTGTTGTTGATATCTCTGCTCCTCGAATCAATGCCTGGAACAGTGACCAGCTTCCCATTTACGAGCCAGGTCTTGATGAAGTGGTGAAGGAGTGCCGTGGCAGGAACCTCTTCTTTAGCACAGATGTGGAGAAACATGTATGCGAAGCTGATATAGTCTTTGTTTCTGTCAACACTCCCACCAAGACCAGAGGTCTTGGAGCTGGCAAAGCTGCAGATCTTACCTACTGGGAGAGTGCAGCCCGCATGATTGCTGATGTCTCAAAATCTGACAAAATTGTTGTTGAGAAATCAACCGTTCCAGTCAAAACAGCTGAGGCCATTGAAAAAATTCTGACGCACAACAGCAAAGGAATTAACTTCCAGATCCTCTCAAATCCAGAATTTCTTGCAGAGGGAACAGCGATTCAGGATCTTTTCAAGCCCGACAGGGTCCTCATTGGAGGCCGGGAAACTCCAGAAGGCCAGAAGGCTATTCAAGTACTAAAAGATGTTTATGCTCAGTGGGTCCCCGAAGATTGCATCATCACCACCAATTTATGGTCTGCTGAGCTCTCAAAGCTTGCTGCTAATGCATTCCTGGCACAGAGAATCTCATCTGTTAATGCCATGTCAGCACTCTGTGAGGCTACTGGCGCAGATGTTACTCAGGTATCTTATGCTGTTGGCAAAGACACTAGAATTGGTCCCAAGTTTCTCAATGCCAGTGTTGGCTTTGGCGGCTCTTGCTTCCAGAAGGACATTCTGAACCTGGTTTATATTTGTGAGTGCAATGGCCTTCCCGAGGTAGCAGAGTACTGGAAGCAAGTTATCAAGATTAATGATTACCAGAAGAATCGTTTTGTTAACCGCTTGGTTTCCTCCATGTTTAATACAGTTGCAAACAAGAAAATTGCTGTTCTAGGTTTTGCTTTTAAGAAAGATACCGGTGATACTAGAGAGACCCCAGCTATTGATGTCTGCAAGGGGCTTTTGGGTGACAAAGCGAGGTTGAGCATATATGACCCACAAGTCACTGAGGATCAAATCCAGAGAGACCTTACCATGAACAAGTTTGACTGGGATCATCCCCTGCACCTCCAGCCGATGAGTCCTACCACTGTCAAGCAAGTCAGTGTAGTCTGGGATGCCTATGAGGCAACCAAGGATGCCCATGGTGTATGCATTCTCACAGAATGGGATGAGTTTAAGACTCTTGATTACCAGAGGATATATGACAACATGCAGAAACCAGCTTTTATCTTTGATGGTAGGAACGTCGTCAATGTGGATAAGCTGAGGGAGATTGGGTTTATTGTGTATTCAATTGGAAAGCCATTGGATGCCTGGCTTAAGGACATGCCTGCTGTTGCTTAGAATGCAGTCATTGATCTTGTGGCTTGTACCAGGATCAGAGAAAATAGACACGCAGCAGTCATCTGGATTCATTAGCAATTTTTTCATATAATCAGTTTCTGATCTTTACACGTTTCTTTTGTAGTCAGGGGACCTTTGGTGTCGCTATCTGCTTTTAAGAAGTTTTATGTTTACCCTTACTTTGTATTGATGATAATACATTTTTGCAGTTGCCTGTATGGACCTGATTTCTTCTTTCTTTGGTTTATAAAATGATTACAACTTCTAGAAACTATTTGCTTCATTTGCTCATCGTTGAATATGAATTGGCAATTATATGATCTTCTGGGCTGCAGTTTGTTTTGTGCATAATCTTCTTTTTCCGGTTATCACTGATACTATCATTCGCTGGTTAATTTCTGGCTGTTATACCATTTTAGTTGCATGATTAACAAAGAGCTATTTATTCAACATCTTTTACTTGGTGTACTGATAAGTGGACGTCAAATTAGTAATTTGGGGATATGTTCAAAGGTTCTGCACTGATGTATCAAATATATACTACATCTTACCTCCTTGGATGGTTGGTTTGGCTTGGATGATGCCGAATTGTTGATATTGGCACTAGAACTAGGAAGAAGGCAATGTTTGACTCTGAAATTAGAAGCTTGTGAGACAGCAGAGACCCGAATAGATTTGGGATAACAGGGGGTCCTATCTTCCTGTAACAAGGATTAAAGCACTTCAGGGGAACTATACTATCAGAATATAATTTGGATTCTGAAGGAGTGCAGTGAAATGGTTTTTAACTTGCATGATTGAATTAGATGAGATGATATACTTCGTAGCATCTGCCACCCTCTCCCTTGCCCTTTTCCTGTATATTTTTTTTCTTTTTTGATAAACCTACACTATTATATGGAGAAAGAAAATTTAGCATCGGTGGAATTCAAACCCATGACCTCTAGGGTAAAGTCATAAAACTCTAACTGTTCGACTCTCTATTCGTTCCCTTTTCTTTTCTTGTAGTTGAGTGTGTTGGTCATTATTATTTGGTTTCATAGCTGTTAACATCATTGCAGTTATGCTCTAATTTCCACGTGAATAAATACATACGCAACTAATTTTCTAAGTATTCTCGTTTTCTTCTTATTCGAATTATAAACTTGTTCAAGAGATCAATTTTCATAATTTTTCCAATTATCAATTAAAGATGAGACCAATAAATTTCTGGGAGATTTGAACCACAACAGCAACACAAATAGAGAAAAAAAAAAAAGATGGCCCTTCTCCCTGCCCCCATATAGGTGACTTACAATCCCGGCAGCCTACGTTGGTAGCAGACGGTGGGCCTGATGGGGGCAGGTTCCTCTCCTTTTGTTCTGGAACTTGTTTGGGCCTAAAGTGAGTGCATTGTAAGCCTAATGTCTCGCCCTCCATTAACTTCAATGGGCTTAGGCAAGCCCAATAAACAAATAACGTTTCTGTTATTTTTGTCAGAGCATATATTTTTTTTGTCAGAGCATATTAATTGGAAAACGTAGTTTTTTGTGTTGAATTTGAGGCTTGGTTTTGGAGTCAAACCCGTGTTAAATTGTCCACATCTGGAGGCGTCAAGCTTCAAAATTATACTATTCAACAACACGCCTCGTGCTTATCTTGAAGCATGCATGTTAAGCTGTTCCAGACTAATGCATTCCAACTGAGAAAAAAAAAAGAAAAAAAATATATTTCAGTGATAAAACTTGATAATTACTGTGGTAAAACTTTGTCCCCAATCCAGCTCCATTTTTTCACTCCCTACGCATCATCAGAATCCCCATATAACTGATCAGTACTAAGTGCACAATTGTGCACGACCCTATTTGTTTGTCAATAATATACCCTTTTCTTCTAATAGAATAACCAAACACTAAAACTCTCCAATTACTCATAACTCTATGTGAAGATCTGTCACTTGCAAGTGAGAGCACTTGATATGCACTCATTTCCAATTTGAGCAACATCAAAAAGATTACAGGAGGGATCAGCTTCCACACTGTAGAGTGGCACTTCGCCTTAAAGCAACACAAAACATAGAATGATTAGAGCAGTTTGTTGAGTTGTTCTAGCAAAGCAAGAAAACAAAAATCACCAAAAAGGAAAAAGCTAAATTAGTTAGCTTCTTCAGAGTCTGAGGAAAAAAGAAAACCCCTTCAATTTGATTTTCATGGCCAATCAAACAACTTTGTTAACCAATTCTGTACAGTCCAACTTGTTGAGTTTTGCTTTCCCATCTCATTCAATACCACTAGCCACGTCTGCACCACAAAGTCCACTCTCAACAGTTCAGACCACAGTTCTATAAAATCCACCAATTTCCGAAACTTTTTTTTGCCCTTTCACTTAAAAAGTCAAAGATGAATCTGGTACAAAAAACGATATTGGTAAAACGGGTATAACTATTCACTATGTTAAATATCATGGGTTTCTATCTCAAAACCAATTAGTAATAAGTAGAGTGGCATATGTATTTTATATATTAGTTGGCTTTATGTACTTTATATATTAGGATAAAATACATTGAAATTTCAATGTTGAGCTTTTATCCTTTTAACACCCCTTTCAAATGTGCCTATAGACTACTTGAGAGCTCAAGATATTGATATTAAGATGACATGAGGCTTATGGAGGATTTTGTCCGGTCCATGTAATTGAAAGATCTCGAGGCTAGTTGAGAGCTCAAGTTATTGAGGCTAAGATGACACAGGCCTTATAGAGAATTTTATTTGGCTCATGTATTTGAAAGATGACCCGAGTCACGAGTGGAATATTGGATGAGATTGCAAAGTTTTGACCCAAGTCCCTAATACATGTTTAAGATCATGGACTTCTATCTCAAAATCAATTGTCAATAAGTAAAATAGCCCATATATTTTATATATTATGATAGAATGCTTGGGATTTCAGTGTGTAACTTTTATCCTTTAACATACATAAAACCTCATGTTTGATCTTCCCGTTAATCCCTCCTAAAAGACAGTAATAAATGAGATAGTAAGGAACAGCACAATCGATTTAGTTGTTGTACTTAAACCTTACCCAAGAAAAAGTTAAAAATCCCAATTCTCACAGTAGTAAAGAGCCTGCACTCAATAGCTTTTTTCTACCTGATTTTAGTTTCTGATTGTTGAAAAACCTATTTTATGATATTCTTAACTATTTTTTTATTATGTTTGTAAATTTTTTAAACTAAAATCAAGAACAATTAATTTTTAACTTTTTTTAAATTAATTTTTTAAAAAAATCAAAAGCTATCCATAACGAACCCTAAATATATTTACACCGGCCACAATACGCATATATATCCAGCGCGTCATATCTTTGCTTCCATGCAAGGCCTTCTCCTTCATATATATATATATATCGTATTGTGGAATGTGGCCTAAAGAAGCCACCACACCGGCACGAGCGAGAGAGCCCTCTCTGTCCTTGTCGAGTGCGTTTGAGAGAAGGAGAAAAGTCATTTATTTTGTGCCTTTTTTGACATATATACGCTATCTTCTTGGGTAAATGAAGAGCCTAAGATGAGAGTAGACTTGGACATCACTTAGCATTAGTTGGGTCATCATCAGATCTTACTTAGTATTGTTCATGAATGCTCAGAACTCTTGGTCATTTGAGCAATTCAATTACGCTTCTCTAATCCGAGTGAACTTGTTTCTGATCTGGGATTCATTTGATTGCTCTGTTTTCACAAAATTCTTGAGCTTTTTCGTTGATAGATTCAGCAAATTCTGAATTTGTTGAAATTTCTTGATTTGGGATTCTTGCTTTTGGATCATTTCATTGTTTTTGCTTTGACAATTGAATGATGGAAGAAGTTCAAGAACAGAAGTTTGTATGCAAGTTTTGCAACAAGTGTTGCTTCAGTGGGAAGTCATTAGGGGGTCACATGAGGTGTCACCTAGCCTTGATTTCTGCTGCTAAAAAGGAGAAAGTGAAAGCTGACATCAACGTGAGTTTTGGGGACGGTGATGATCATGATGATTACGGGCTTGAAGATAATCCGAAGAATTCTTGCGGGATTTCAGCAGAGCAATCCGACATTAGCTTGATTCAAGAAAAGGTCGAGAATCACAGCAGCAGCATGAATCTTGAAAACGGTGATCATGATCAAGATCAAGATAACTATGGCCTAAGAGAAAATCCCAAGAAATCTTGGAAGATTTCTGATTTAAGAGCAGGACGTGCTCCAAGAAAAGGAAATCTTTGCAAAGAATGCGGAAAAAGGTTTCCCTCATCAAGGGCTTTGGCAGGTCATATGAGGACTCACTCTGGGAAATTCAGTGGTCTACATCTTTGCGAGAAATGCGGCAAAGGGTTTGATTCAATGAGAGCAATGTATGGACATATGAAAAGTCACCCGAAAAGATCAAGGGTCTCCTCTGAATCAGCAGATGGCATATCAGATTTTGACATGGTATATCCAAGGAAGAAGAGATCAGTGATAAGGTACAAATTTAGTCAAAATTTCTCCTTTTCTACTTCCAATGCATCATCATCTGTTAATGAAATTGATGAAGTAGAAGAAGCTGCTATATGCTTGATAATGCTATCAAGGGGTGTGAATAACTGGGATGGAGTTAATTGCCCTCTTGAGTATGCTGATAACGCTACCTCTGTAAATTGTGAAGCCAAGGCTTTTTCTCTCCCAGAGGGAGTGACTAAAATTGATGCAGATGATTTTTTATGCAATCCTGATGAGGTTGAAAAGAAAAAGAAGCCCAGAGAGGAGCTAGATTCTTGCTTGTCTGGTTCTGGTAACACCTTGTCTAGCCAAAAACTATCTCAATTTGACGATTTATGTCCTGGATTTGCCAGCGGCAATGAGGAGAAAGCTGAATTGGAAGCTTGTATTGATGAGTTTTTCTGCAGTGGAGAATCCAAGAAGTCTAGGCTTGTTGATGTATCTGGTATTGAGCTGGATGACTCTGAGATCATAAGAGCTTCTGATGATTCTGCAGGAGCAGAACTGTTGAAGGATCAATATGTGGTAACTGGATTGGAACAAAAAGATTTGCAAATGGTGGATACTAATCACGATCCAGAGTTAGGGAGAAATTCTTCTGATGTAGCCAAATGCAATGATACTTTTTCTGTAACGTGCAAGGAATCTGAGAAGAAGCGCGAGTATAAATGTAGGACCTGCAACATGACCTTTAGCTCGCATCAAGCACTAGGAGGCCACAGAAATAGGCATAAATTCCTTGAACATTGCTCTGCTTTTAATACAGAAACAAGCCATTTGTCTGATACTGAGTATAATGACACTTCAGCTGAGGCTGGAAGTGGAGGAGCAGCCATGGCAGATCTTGAGTTAACTAAAACCAAGGATCATGAGTGTCCCATATGCTTCAAAGTTTTCTCCACAGGCCAAGCTTTGGGTGGTCACAAGAGGGCTCATTATGTTGGCTTTAGTGAAAGCAGAAGAGATACAACAGTCGTAAATCAGGAGCTTCATGATATTCAGGATGTCTTTGATCTGAATCTTCCAGTAATCCCTCATCAAGGGACCAGAGATGGTGGCCTCGAGGTATGGTGGGTTGGAAGGGGTCATGAGACTGAGCCCCTGGTGATTTCCAATTGAGAAACCAACTCTGATCCACAATTTCCCTGAGGTTGCATACGTTGAAGACGCATTTTACTCAAGTTATTAATATCATGAGTTGCAAGAATATAGTTGATAGTTTAGAGTAACGAAAAGAAGATTCAGGCTGATCCTGATGGTTGATTGAGAAATGGTGATATTTTCCCTGAAAGAGTTAATAGCCGTATTTCTGTATTGATTTCTCATTTTTCTTTTTCCAACCGAGGAAATTCTGATATGCTAATATGCCAAAAGCTCATTTGCTCATCAATTCACAATTTTTTCAGTCTCTTAAATTGACATCGAATAATGGTAGATTTCTTCTTTTCCCCAGTCTTCTTTTGTGACTCATTTTCCCAAAGCAACAAACTTGGTTGGGCAAAAGTCTCCTGATTATGTTGTTTTCTCTGGAAGTTTCATCGTTATTTCTTGAGAATAGTTGAAAGCATGCTATGGACGTTTTGTCAAGGTTGAAACGACACATGTAGTTCACTTACTGTGCATTTTGTTTAATGGATGGCAACGGAGTCATTAATCGGTACAGTTAGTTGAAAGAAACACGCTTGATGTTTCTCCAAGCAATATTAAAATGCACAAAAGATGGCATCTGAGTTTAAGGTGGTTGTTTAGTCACCTACCAATATACATAAACACGACAACTAGCTAAGTGCCATGTCTATTTCCTTATAGTTGGAGATTGATAAAATTTATAGATCTCTTCTTGGTCTCTCTATCTTCGGGCAATTTTTAAAGATAAATGATCTTTTTTTTCCTAGCCCATCTATCTTTCCCTTTTGCGCTTTATACGTAAAAATTCATACATTGCCTGGCCCTGTGTGGCCTTTAATTTTTGAAAGGAAATATTTTAAAGTAACATAAGACTTTGCCCCCAAAGTACTTGCACTTGGCAGTCACATTTTGTTTTGGATAAGCTGAGTACCTGTAGATTAACCAATTATGCAAGTTTGCAACAAGTTCCGTGGCAGGAAAAACTAATCATTTTTCATTTTGCGATCCTCTGGGAGGAGAAGGGAGAGTCAGTCTTTGAATTGCTGACTTTTAGATACCATCAAATTACAAGACTGATAACACAAACGGATTTGTTTTAATCAGAGGTTTAAAATAACTGCTAATACTTCACTTTTAGATCCTCTAATATATATATAAAAAAAAAAGATTTGCTTGACAAGTGATCCACCATGGAAACTTTATGTCACCAGGCTGGACATCTTAGTTTTAGGGAGTCGAATAGCATAAGTTCCTATGCCTAGGAAGAAGACACTGCGAAACAACATACGTAATCATGGTTAGGCAGTTGGCCATCTCATGTTTCTTCCCTTTGCTTTTTGCAAGTGTTTTGGAAGCGTGTGTGATTTGCCAATCATAGCAGCTAAGTATTAGGTGGTACTTATTGTTATATTGAGAATTTTAGCTTGTTAAAATACCTTATTCTTTTTTTTGTTTGAGGATAAATACCTTGTTCTTTGAGTGACAAAAAGCTCTCACGGTAGTCACGCCTCGATGTCTGTTCATTTGAGTTCACTACAGCTCAACAAGCTCGGGTATATTAGCCCCCCAATCTTTGCAATTTGTGTTGAATATTCCATTTTTTGATAGGCTGACAGAAAAAATCCTGTGCTCAAATTCTCTATGACCACACTCCAAGATCTATAAATTTTATATAATTCTGTTAATGAACGAGTGCAGTTAGTAAACATCTATTTTAGTTTCTTGTTGGCCACAAGTTAAGTAGAAAAAATAATACTCCCACTGTACCATTTTAATAGGCTTGTTTTTCTTTTTCATCCGTCCCAAATTGTAGTCTACTTTCCAATTGAAGAATGTAATTAATTTTTAAGTTCTCTAAAATATTCCTATTTAATTACTTTGTTATACGTGAAAGTGTGTAGCAAACCGTGCATTCACACATCAAATGGAATTAATTTGACTTATGGTGTAATTTTTTATTTGTATTTAATGTAAATATTTAATGATGAATATAAGGGTATTTTGGTAACATTATAGATTAATTCATTCTTTTAATAAAGTTAACTAAATTTTCTTAAACTGTGTAAAAAAAACCTGTAAACTTATCAAGATGGGACACATGGAGTATTTGAAATTTTGTACCTCATCATAAATGCTTCAACAAACAAAACAGTAGCGGCTTGAACGGCGAGAAAAGCTTTATCAAGCAAATGCTTTTTTCTTTTTTAACCTTTTAAAGAAATGGGAAAGAAAAAACCATGATTTGTGTCTGAAGCATTTCTATTTCATTGCTCCTGATTCACTTGGGTTTCCAAGTCCGGGTAAACTTTTTGGATATTGATAGGGCAGTCTTGGACCTGACATCTTGGGCTGATGTCATATGATCCACTCCATCTCCATTTTTATCTAAACAGCAAAAAGGGAGAAAAAAAAAAAGAAAAACTCATATTCTTTTTTTAAATAATGTTTACCAATGTTCTGTTAAAGAAACAAATTTTAAACGAGGAAAAAGGAAAAGGAAGAAGAAGAAAGAAATTAAAAAAAAATTCACCCTTTGTTTTTTAGAGTGAGTATTGCGTGTATTATGTGCGTTACGTGGTGTGTCATGTGTTACATTAAAATCAATCACACATTTTTAAATAATACAAGATATAATCTACCATTGTTACATGACGATAAATTATTAGTTCTAATACACCACCACGTAATAATACACGTGATGTATTGTATACTTTCCCTTGTTTCCCGCAGAAACTGAATCTGAATGTAAAAATATCCCAGAATAGTCCCGTGGAAAACCCACCATTACTAAACCCTCAGATAAACTTCTATGCCCAATATCATTCTTCTTCTTCTGTCTATTACCTCCTATCCCAAAAACCTAACCCCAACTTTGATCCTGCTTACAATACAGATGGTATCAATGGGGTAATAATTCAACCACCTGGGGTTTATCCGGTCATACCTGCGGCGGTGAACACGCTTAGCAGCCATGTTTCTTCTGGGTATGCAGCTCATCAACTGGGCTTGCCCTATACTTTCTCCCCGACTCTTGCCTCTGGTTCTGCGGCTGCCGCTGCCTATTATCAGGACTCAAATGCTGCTATTACGCCGTATGGGCTGAATCCTTATGCAGCAGTAAGGTTTCTGCTACTTTGTTGCCTTGGTGGTTTGTGGTGTTTCTTTAAAGTAGCTGCATTTGGGTGAATTTGGAGTTTTTTTTAAGGGGCGTTTATGTGATTGATTAATGAAAGATCAAATTTTTATTCATTGCTGCTTTTTAGTTTTCTGAAAGTTTATTTGTTTAATTTGTTGTTGAATGTAGTCATGGATACGTCTATACTACTATTCTGATTATGCATGATTATAATCATGCTTCGGTTCTTTGTATTAGCATTGTGTTTCGTTTAGTTTGATGAATTTCAAAGAAGCACTGGAAATTGGTATATCGATATGCATTTTCTTATTTGTTGGTGTATAGATATGAAGCTTAATTCTATGATTTAAGGTTTTACTCAGCGACAGAATTTGCAATTGCAACATTATCGGAAAGTTAGTTATTAGTTGGTGCAAGAAGAGGTAGTTAATGAATTCTGAATGTTGCTCATTAAATAAAAAGGTAAGCCTATTCTTTCTTCCTACGCGTTAGCTTCTGTAGGATATGCATAATTAATACTCGGTTGATGGGAAATGAGAAACACAAGACATGGTGGGGGATGGCATAACACATAGTTCACGTTGCTTATATTTAAAAGAAAACAAAATACTCTCCTTTAAAATGAAATTCGCTGTTTTATCGGAACCATTTGCCAAAAACCTCATCTGGTTAACCTATTAGGAGTCATGGCCATGTTTGCTTCGTAAACAAGCCTATCACATGGCTGGCATGGCATAAATGCTGGTTGTTAGTGGTGTTGGTGTACCTTCTGTTACACCTATTAGGTGTCGTGGCCAGGTTCGTCTTTTAAGCTTGTAGGTTATTGTTTTGATTAAAACCAAAAAGAATGAAAAATAGAGAGTCAAAAGAGTAGGAAAAAGGGGAAAAGAAAGTCTAGACTTTACAGTTTTTCTTTACTTTTCTTAAATTTGAAACTTCTAAGATTGGAGTCTCCTGATTTGGTTAGCTATTTGACTTTTAGCTTCTTGATAGTGGCCAATGCCTCAGCTTCGTGTTTGATTAGGAAACATAACTGAAGGTGTCACCCATTAAGCATTTCTTATAGTCAGACTTCATAAACCGTTTGTCAGGATATATAAGGTGGACATCATAGCTAACTTAATGGTCTGCTCCCTCTTGAAACCTTTCATCTTCGCATTCATAGATATGCATGCATGTGTACTTGCATGCTTGCAAATTGAATATGTTTTATTTAACACACCAGTTATCCTTTATTCTGACTTACTAAATAACCGTCCGTGATCTTTATTCACAAACAACTGCTAAAGTGTATACGATGTATATGCTTGAACATGCTAATAACTTGGAAAAACGTGACCTATTTTCAAGGGAAAAAGAAAAGAAACAAAGTTGTTTCTTTTCTTTGACATCTTCTGATTATGATACATCTTAAGTTTTTAAAGTTGAAATCTTGATATTGTGGATTATTTAAGAGAGAATCTATTCTATGTTTTCTGTGTGTCTTTAGTGCATTTTGTATTTGAACTTTATATGTAAATTATTTCCTATTATTTCTGCAGGGCGTAACAATACCTTCAATTGGCGTGTAGAAATTGGCAACCACCAATTCAGGTTCCATCTTGTGGACCAACTCAACTACTGGTTCTCGAATGAGTAGTTTTTGGAAAAAGGGCTCCAAGAAAATAAAGGTTGTACAATCTGTATGGTGTGAAATTTGTAACATTGACTGTAACAACAAAAACGTTCTTGACAAACATAGGCTGGGAAAGAAACACAAGAAGAATTTGGAGAAACTAATAGAAGCAAATGCAAGCATGCTGGCACTTGCTACTGTTTCAGCTTGCATTCCTCCTGCTGCTTCAACAGTTCCCAGTGACCCTAAAATTGGACCGCAAGATAACCCTGATAAGGCAAAATCTGCAATCACCCAAAAAGCGCGGAAGGAAGTAGCTGATGTAGAGGATTTGGAGACAAAGAGGAAAAAAGTTTTGGATATAGGCACATCAGTAGATGCTGTCCGCACATGTGCCATATGTAATGTGGTTTGCAATAGTGAGAGTGTTCTTAGGTATCATCTTGTAGGTCAAAAGCATGCTGCCATGATGAAAAAGCATGCTTTTGTGGCAGGAGTGGCTGCTCCCACTTAAAAATGGCGATAAAAAGTCTAGAAGATTTAGGTAAGTCAAATGTAAAATACCTTTTTATTCTTTTTTTATGCTTCCCAGACTGCAAGATTTTGTAAATAGTCGTCTTCTGAACTTATGTAGAAAATCTCTCCACTGGAACAAAAGTTTTAGTTTCTAGTACAATATGGTTGGAAACTGGCCCTTTTGGTTGGCAGCTGCAGTAGAAGATTTAGTTAATATGTGAAAATTTGAAGAGATTCTACAATACACTTTTTATGCGTAAGTCTTGATTTTTTTTTTCTTTCTTCGCTGAGCAATGCTGGAAATGCAGGAATACAATCAGTGTGTTTCCGAGGACATTCTGCCTCCCAGAAGTTGTTTTTCTTCCAAGCAGCTTGGCGAGAGCAAACAACTAATTTTTTGCTTTGTAAGGCATACAATTTTCCTTTTGCGTTATCATTGATCGATCACTTGACCTTGTTATCATGGGAGATTGGGATCTGTAACAAGCTACTGTGTTTATGTCACAAGATTGTGGAACTCTGTCTGGTTATTTAACAAGACCGGAAATTGTGGGTGTCCAAAATTTATACAAGAATATTGGTATCTGTTTAGCTGCTCTTGTTAGTTTCCAGTTGTATTTTGAATATGTTTGGAGATGGCGTGTACAGGTTGCAGTTTTATGCTTTCTGAACTTCAGCTTGAACTATCATTGGTGCAGTTCCAGCCTACAACAGGACCATAGCATGCAGATCAAAAGTGGTATTCTTTTAGCCACTGAGTTGAAGGTTCAGTGGTCAGGGGGAGCATTTGGAAAAGCTCCCCTGCTGCAGGTTGGGGGTTCTAGCTCCACTTGCAGCAGCTTGTTGGTATTAAATCTAAAGGAATACCATAGTGCTTCTTTGGTCCAATAGTAGTTTAGTCTCCATTGGCTCCTCAAATCCAGTTGGACCATCCCTTAAAGTAGGTTAGGAGTAGGCTAGTATGTTGAATCTTGACAAAAAAAAAAAAAGTGGTATTCTTTTTGCCAAAAATGCAGCTGTGCAACATCGATGTAAGATCAAATCCTAAAACAAATACTTGAATTGTTAAGAATGAGTAGTTGAGTACAAATATTCTTGGTGCTTGCTTTTGCCAAGAGATGCACAAACGTTATTGCCCATTTGTGACTAGGACGGCAACTTTCTGGCAGGACATTGGAGGGGACAGATGTATATCCGTTTGTAAAGCTGACTGTTTGTCCTTCTGTGGAGTAGTCAGCACTTACGTGGGTGTTTCCCACTAAGCAAAAGTATCTATCCACGTAACCTCCCAAGCCTTGCCAAAGCCCAAAGCCCTTGTCAATTGGGACCGAAAACCCGAGTTCTCCCATATCCCACGGCAGTTAAAACTAATTACCCTCACGAGAAAAATTCCTTACACGATGACATCTCACCACCACCACCACCACTCCTCGCACCACCAGTACTCCCACTGCCACTCGGCAACTGCTGCCACCTCCACCGTCTGTTTCTGCTGCTATTGCTGCCCCAATAACACTGCTTCTCACCACCATCCTCCAGTCCCTGACCCTCATCCCCTTCACCACCACCCTCCTCACACCAACTTCTTCTCTCCTTTCCCAAATGGCCCAAATCCAGATCCATCATACAACACCCAAACGCACCACCGCCGCCGCCACCAACCCCCGGCGCCTCCCACTGACCTCAATAATGAGCACTACCTTCATCAGATGCATCACGACCAGCAAACAGAATTAACCCACGCCCACCCCATTGTGTCGTCTCTCCTCCGCCGCATCTCCGCCCTTGAATCCTCCATTTGCCACCACTCTTCTTCACATTCTCACTCCCTACGCGACGCCGCCGCCCGTATAATTCAAACCCACTTCAGAGCCTTCCTGGTTTGCAGATCAAGAAGCCTGCGGCAGCTCAAGGACCTGGCTTCCATCAAGTCGACTCTCAATATTCTCAAATCTTCAGTCTCCGAGAGTCTCCACTTCGATCCTCAATCTCTTGCCCGTAAAGCCTTAAAATTGATGTTCAAACTCGACTCCATTCAGGTATAGACACCATCTTTTTGGTTTTATATAACAGGCAAATCTTTCATGAAAATCATGCATTTGATTTCTAAAATGGGATTTGATCTTGCAGGGTGGTGATCCAATGATTAGAGATGGTAAAAAATCAATTAGTAGAGAATTAACTTGTTTCTTGGATTTAATTGATGGTGTTACCGTGAAAAAGTCTGAGATTTTAGCTAGATTAGTTAGAAAGAATGCCACTAGGAGATGTGGGGGTTTATATAATGATCAGAAAAGGGGCACTATTGGTTGTCGTAATTCGGCGAATAATAAGAGATTGGAGGATTTAGTTGACATGATTCATGAATTATCTACTAAAGTTCCTGATGAGGAGGAGCTTGAAATCCCTAAGATTTCACAGAATAGACCTGCCCATTTGGGCCAGAGAAATGATGGATTAGGAGCTAAAGTGAAGAAGAATGTGAGCTTTGTGGAGAATGGAAAGGTGTACAAGGTTCGTAGAAATAGGTTTGGACCAGTTTCAGTTGGGGACTGTGATAGTAGTAGTGGTGATGAAAGTTATTCAGTTGGTGTCGAGGGTGACTTGGAGGGGGCTATTCGTAGGAAGACTGAAGCAGATGGGGGAATTTCGTTCGTGGAAACTCCGGATAATGAGGAAGATCAGTCGCAGGATGGGGAGTCATCCAAAAGCAGTGGTGATGGTGAGGAAGTTTCGGTATATGAATTGAGGAATGAAGATGGTGGTTTTACATACTCTGCACCTTTGCCTGTGAAGATGGAAACAAGAGCTGATATCATGGACAGAAGGAAGACTGTAAAAATAGTTCAGTAGGATAGCTAGTAGTATGACATTAGCTCGCTTACTCGTGCACTATTTTGTGGCTGCTAGGTGGTGAGGTGTTAAGACTTCTTGGTCCCCAGATTGTTGTTTCTTGATGAGTCAGTCTACGTTGACTAGAAGATTTACCAGACCAAATGATTGATGGTGATCTTTTAGATGTTGTTGTGTAGCAGTTTTGTTTCATTCATTGTGACCAAGAAGAGTGTATTTTGGACTTCATTATGTAATCAAGGGGACTGTGTTGTATTTGACTTTTGAATCTAGACTAGTGGTTCCCAGGAAAATCTTACTTGGATTCTTTTTTTTTTTTGGGGTAAATTACTGGGAGCATGTCCCACTCAAAGATGTTTCATTAACAACTCTTAAATGCATTCTGGATTCTCCAATCAATACCATATCTATTCATCATATCCAAGCACTAAACATGCAAATTGCTACAACATAGTATGTAGTAAAAAGTTCTATCCTTGAATACTACTAATATGAAGCGCCGCCACTGACTAAATGGAATTGATGAAAGAAGCTGAAGGCTTTTATCCGGCCCAACGTTGGTTTTATAAGTCTCTGCCAACCTAAGAAGGGATGATGTTCGAATCACTCCCTCCAACTTGTACAACGGTAAAAAAGGCAACGTTTAGAAGTCCCTGCGAACGGCAGCGTTTCTATTAATTTGTGCAGATTCTTGATGGATATATGGGACCTTTTGGTTCGAACCACGGAAGCTAGTAGTACTAGAACCTAAGCCGAAGCAACTAGTGAAATTAGCAACCTGGGCTCGTGGCAGGTCTAGTCAATTGATTCATGAATGGCCACTCCCAGCCCCTGTCCAAAACCTTGAAGTACTTGCTGTACGCTGCTTCCGGCCCCAAAACAATCAGTGTAACGCGATGGCAGACGCTCTTATACAATTGTGCCAATACCAAATGTGTACGGACCACCAAACAACTCCACGCTTATACCATCACCTCTGGCCTCCTTTTATCCCAGAAATCTACACATCTGCTCTCGCTTTTGGCATCGGCCTATGCTCTTGGTGGACAAATTGTGGTTGCTCATCACCTGTTCGATAGATCGCCTGAGAGAACGTTTTTCTCATATAAGACCATGATAAGAATGTGTGCTGAAGATGGGTCTTCGTACAAGGCTCTCCGACTCTTTGTTGAAGTGCTTGAATCAGGTTATTATAAACCTGATAACTATACCTTTCCTTTTGTTATCAGGGCCTGTGGTGATTTATTATTGCCTCAATTGGGTATTGCTGTTCATGGTTTAACGCTTGTAAGTGGCTATGGTTCGGACACGTTTATTGCCAACTCTCTGTTGGCAATGTACATGAACTTTGGTGACAAAGAGCGGGCTAAGCGGGTTTTTGATACCATGGGGGACCGTACTACAGTCTCCTGGAACACTATGATCAGTGGGTATTTTCGAAATGACAGTGCCAAAGAAGCTTTGATGTTGTTTCATAAAATGGTGGCTGATGGGGTGGAAGCTGATGTTGCAACGGTTGTTTCTGTTTTGCCTGCTTGTGGGTATTTGAAGGATTTGGAATTAGGGAAAGAGGTGCATTTGCTGGTGGCCGAGAAGAGTTTAGGGGAGAAAGTGTCTGTGAGGAATGCACTGGTGGATATGTATGTCAAGTGTGGTAAAATGGACGAGGCACGAAGTGTTTTTGATGAGGTAATTGAGAAGGATGTGGTGACTTGGACAACTATGATTCACGGGTACACCTTGAGTGGTGATGTTAAAAGTGCTTTAGGATTGTGTAGCTTGATGCAGTTTGAAGGTGTAAAGCCTAATGCAGTTACTCTGGCTTCTCTTCTTGCATCTTGTGCCAGTTTGCCTAATTTGAAGTTAGGTAAATGCTTGCACGGTTGGGCTATGAGGCAGAGACTTGAATCTGATGTAAACGTTGAAACTGCACTGATTGACTTCTATGCAAAATGCAATAGTATGAGACTTAGCTTCAAGGTGTTCTCTAAGACTTCTAAAACAAGAACCGTGCCTTGGAATGCAATTCTTTCTGGGTGCATCCATAACGAGCTAGCAAGAGAAGCAATAGATCTTTTCAAACAAATGCTATCGGAAGCAGTGAAACCTAATGATGCAACATTCAAGAGCCTCCTTCCAGCATTTGCAATTCAAGCAGATATGCAGCAAGCAATGAGTTTGCACAGTTACCTTATAACATCAGGCTTTATCTTTAGAACTGAAATTGCAACTGGCTTGGTAGATATATATTGCAAGTGTGGGAGTTTGGAATCTGGTCACAGGGTCTTTAGTGGGATCCTCTCAAAAAAAAGAGACATAGTTCTTTGGAGTGCACTTATAGCTGGTTATGGTGCACATGGGCATGGCGAAATTGCTCTCTCTCTTTTTTATGAGATGGTACAGTCTGGTATTAAGCCGAATGAAGTCACTTTTACTTCTGTTTTGCATGCATGTAGCCATGCAGGTTTGGTGGACGATGGTTTGTGTTTATTTAATTTCATTCATGGAAGTTTCCCTGTATGTCTTCGTATTAATCATTACACCTGCATGGTTGATCTTCTTGGCCGTGCGGGTCGACTTGAAGAAGCTCATGAACTGATTAGAAGTATGCCTTTTCAACCAAGTCATACTGTTTGGGGTGCATTGCTTGGTGCTTGTGTGATACATGACAATGTTGAACTGGGGGAGGAGGCTGCAAATATGCTGTTTGAATTAGAACCAGAGAATACAGGAAACTATGTACTAATGGGAAATATTTATGCTGCTCTTGGAAGATGGAAAGATGCAGAGAATATGAGACACAGGATGAATGAAGTAGGATTACTAAAATCACCAGCTCAAAGTGTCATTGAGGTAAGGAAGTCTCTGTAATGCCTTTCGTTATTGGTTTCCTGGCTAAAAAAGTTGATAAGCTGCCGCATCTTCTTAATTGATGCTCTAAGTCTCTTACTGTTGATGTCCAATTCTAAGCCTCTTACAGTTGATGTTCAATTCTTGGCACTGTGAGTGAATATACCATTGGATTGTCGGTGTTTGAAATATCTTTTCCTTGGTAAATCATGAGATGAAACAGTTGTCGTTCTAAGGGAGAATACATCAGTCTTCTTCGTGGTTTACAAAAGGTATCACTAAGTCATGCTGTTTTGCATTATCACTATCTCCTCCGCCACACCAGTCACTGCCTCTCTTCATCGACAACCTATCACCACAACCTCACAGCCGCAAATCACCACAGTCCATCAGAGAGAACACATCATTCTTCTTCGTAGTGTACAAAAGGTGTCACTAGTAAGTCATGCTGTTTTGCATTATTACTGAAATTAATCCACCTTGAGCACTTGAAGAAGGACCATTTCCCAGGTGAGATTGTGTGAAAAATTATTTCCAAGAATTTCGGCATTGAACCTGAAGACAAATCAGATACGCTGCGATTTGGTTCCTTGTCTAACGTAAATGAGGACAAAGGCTTCTTTTGCTTCCAGAAGCCAGCAACATCAGAGGACTGCCGAGTATCTCTAAGCACATAAATCCAAAAGTGATTAGCAAAATGTGTTTGCCAAAGTGAAACAATTACAGTCGAATAGTTAACAGCGGTGATGAGCGGGTATACCTAATCTGAACTGTTGAGTTTTGAACAGATTATTCTGTATGACTATAGCATGCGCAGATTGTTTTCTTACTATCATATGTTTCAGGGATCCGAAAACAGATCATCCATTCATCAATCCATCAACTAACCTCCTTGAACGACTATTTGTTTTACGTGATCTAATTTGCTAAAAACACGCCATGTGCCATAAAGTGAGTTGATTGAATAAATACAAAGTGAACTACGTATGCGACGGTTCCCCGCATAGATGTGCTTATCATCATATGAAGAGCGAGTGAAGAGCCGATCGCTTCAAATAAAATGTTCAAGGCCTCAATTATCGCTTCTCTCAAGGTCAACTGAAGCCCAAAATGCATTGCAACAAGGTCTTAGATGCATCGGAGGGTGAATTTTCGTCATCATAATTAAGAAAAATTGTACTTCTTTTACGAA
Organism: Mitragyna speciosa; assembly: GCA_024721245.1. NCBI lineage: Eukaryota > Viridiplantae > Streptophyta > Magnoliopsida > Gentianales > Rubiaceae > Mitragyna > Mitragyna speciosa. The sequence goes on along the minus strand of CM045561.1, from coordinate 1,853,280 downwards.
GGTAAATTTTATTACTCTTCTATGATTTTTTTTATTAAAATTTTTGGTCATCGCGGTATTATTTTTGCTATAATTATAGATTTTACATGTATTTAAGATTAACATATTTTTGTTAACGGTATACTTTTGTCAAATTCGAGAAAGATATTGTAAAGGATATATTATCTGCTTTTGGTTAAAGGACGATTTCATCCTGTTTCGCGCGAGTTTGATGTTGCGCGGTTGGGAAGCTTTTTCTACGTCCTGCACGGTGTGAGGGACCACTCAAGTCCTCGGGAATTTATTGACAAACAAGCTGAAATCCTCAAAATTATAAGGTATAATAAAATTAAAGAAAACAAAAATGCAACCATAACTAGTTGTTTGGCGTTTCGATCATAAATTTGCAAGGTGACTTCAGTAAAACTATAGAAGACTATTTACATATTCTTGGAAACCATCGTGTAATGATAATAATAGAAGTTGTAATGACGACAACAACAAAATTAACGTTATTGTTTTGGTAATTTCTTTATTTTTTTTTTCCTTCTTTTTCTTTTGAAAATTTCCAAATAGCTTAAGAAGGCGCCGTGCTCGATTTCGCCGACTGCCGACACAAATGCCTGGCTGTCTGTAACTTGTTGAGGTTTGCCACTTTTGCCTGATCACTTAAAATCCTTAACATACTGTTCTTGTTTGTTTCTTTCGGATGTTGAATTTTATGCAGATGGTTCGTCAATCGCATATCACATCCCTTTTTTGAGTATTAAATAACACATTTTCTCCTAATTAAAGATCGTCGGTGAATGCGCATTTGCTGCCCGAGAATCTAACTTTGAACTACTCTATCAGCTATTTCTATTTGATCACGTATCTTAATTACAACGTGGAAAAAGATGATTTTTTTATTAACATGCATTTTTTAAATTGACATAACATTCCTAAACAAGTTTAGAAAATCTATGTGACATATTGTAAAGCTTTACCGAGTTCATCTTATAATTTCGAAAAGTTCATTAATTTAAACATCCAAATTGGCCCTTAGTGGGATTTGGACTAGGTTTCCACCCTAGACCTAATTTCGACCTTCACAAAAGGTAAAACGACTACTAAAGTATGCTAACAAATTTGGGATGCTTTACCACTTACAATGAACAAGGACAGTTATCCTTAATAAATTGTAGAGAACATAGTTTCTTTTCTCCAAATTGGCTCCCAAGAAGACCTTTTGATTTTTGATTGACCACAACCAAGTGTCATGTCCCAATCCCTAGATAATATACATTCCCATTTAATCTCCAAACCTTGATGTTAAGCTAATGTTAATCCTCAACAACAAATTTTGAAACCCTATACTTGTTTGGGCTTATTTTTTAAGAATAAAATTTTTAAAATTTTTAAACATATTTTACAATCAACTTTTTGGATTACCTATACATTTATTTAAAAAATCTCTAAAACCGATACAGTATCATTTTTGAAAATACACTCCAAAAAAACAATCCTTTACATTATTAACCCTATCTCCTTATGACCTAGTTTCGTGGCAGTCTAGCTATCCTTTTTTTTTTTTTTTTGTCAAATGGTATCCAATATAAAATTATGCCGTATCAATGTAAAACTATATGAAGACTTATGGTCCTAAATCGTCTTAGTTTTGATAATTAACAAACTAATGATAATATTTACTAATGCTTTATCAAGTTTGCAGTAAAATCATTAGGAATCAAAAAAGATGAAAAAATGTAAAGAAGACATGCAATCATCTGGACAACTGGAAAGGCTCAAAATGAGTTGGTCAGAGAGCACATGGATGACCATCCGGACGCAGTAACGGCTAGTTTTCCAACATTATGTTTTTGACAGTTGGAGCTCATTTTAACCTCTTTTCTCATCCCTATAAATATAAAATGTATAGAATTGATCAAAAACATTTCCCTACTTAGTTTACAAGTATTTTAAGAGTGATTTTGAATGAAAATACTCTTGCATAAGTGTGTGATTATAGTTTTAGGTGAGATAGTTGGTTAGTGTTATATAGTTCTTCATTGGGTGAGTGGAAACATTCAATTGTAGTATAATTGTGGGAGTTGTGAGCAGTGTAAAACTTTTGGCTAGTCTCGGTAGAGTTTAGTGTGAGCAAATTGAAGATTTTGGCTCAACTAGAGTTAAGAAAAGAGAGCAAGAGTGATATTCTTTTATGTACAAGTTGGTTTGCTTCACTAACAATTGAAGGAACCAGTCAGTGGATTGAATTCAAAGTGATAATGTTGAGAGTGGATGTAGGTACTAGTTTGGTGTCAAATTACTATAAAAATTTCGATGTGTTTTTTCTTTACTTTATTTTTATTCGTGTTTTTTATTTTGAGCATTATATTTGTTTATCTTGATCTTTATTCTAATTGCATTATTTTTAGAGCCAACACTATATAAAATTATATGTTCCATTTAGTGATACGGCATAATTTTGTAATAATACAACACAATTTTATATCAAATAAAGTTAGATGCCAAAAAAATTGAATAAAAGATTTGATTCGGTTTCATGGTCAAAACCAACCCAAAAACTTTCCCTCTCAGTCTCCCTCTGGCGCCCCACACGGTTTTGACCATACAAGACTTTTTTTTTTATATTTTTTTTCCCCATTGGCAATAACCATGCAAGCTATGTTAAACCGTAAAACTAATTAAAACATTATTGGTATTAGATGTATTTGACCTTTTATTTTTCAATCATTTAAGTATTATAAGTGTTCCCCCTTCCCCCAATTGTCAAAAAAAAAAAAAATCCCACATCGGGAGATCTGGTTGTTAGGATTCTAGGTTTAAGCTCCTTCGGCCCCTCTAAAAGTTACCATGACTTTTGGAGTGGGTTTGTGGGGTTAAGTTTACACTTAGTCTCCATTTCTCCTTTCAATTGGAGTTGAGTGGGTGAGTTCCCTTTCCCCCTTCCCCCAATTGTCAAAAAAAAAAAAAGTATTATAAGTGTTTTATCAAAAAAAAAAAAAGTATTACAAGTGAATTCGGTAGAACTCTCTCTCTCTCTTTCTCTCTCTCCTATTATTCCCTTTATACTAGTTCTGCTAAGTTTTCATTTTCTTTTTCTTTAAAATAATTTGTAATAAGGTTCCTTCCTTTTATAATAGTTAAAGAAAAAGGAAATTATACAGATCGGTGACAGTTAACCAATCAGATTAAAGAAATAATACAAAATAAAAAAGGGGTAAATACCAAAATTCTAATTTCTCTCCCTTCTGCATTCACTCTTCCGGTCCTGGGGAAGAGAGAAGGAAAGCAATAGTCGTCTCCCTAAAATCCATCAATTCATGGGAAATTAAGGAAAGATTTATAAATATAATTCAATTATTGATTCATTAAAATTTCTTCCGAATCTCATATATATAAGGTCATTAATTCGTTTTAACTAGGCAACTAAATATATTCACGGAAAGATTGTTAATATTTGAGGAGGAAGATACATAGCCATAGCAGCTGTATTAGATTAGCAATTAGGGTTTGTAAGAGGGAAGGAGAATTTTTAAAACGGCATCGTATTGAGCGAGCGGGAAACGAGGATCGTCGGATTGTAGCGGCGTGGGAATGTGATTGGAATGTTGAGAGATTTTGATATTGTTTATGCGGAAAATTTGTTGGGGATTAGGGAGCAGGATCCAGACACAGCTGGTGGCGGAGACGGTGCGGCTTCGGCGTTGGAGATAGAGGAAGGAAAAGGAAAGGGGTATTGGGTGGAGGAGGAGGAGGAGGAGGAGGAGGAGGTGGCGGAGGGGCGGCGGGGAGGAAGATGCAGCTGCACTTCTCACCTAGCATGAGAAGCATAACAATATCGAGCAGTGGCAACGGCACGGGCAATGGAGGATTTGGTGGCGGCGGCGGTGATTTGATGAAGATCAAGCTCGCGGCTCGCCATATCTCCTATCGCAGTCTCTTTCACACCATCCTCATCTTAGCATTTTTGTTGCCTTTTGTCTTCATTTTAACTGCTCTTGTTACCCTTGAAGGTGTCAACAAGTGCTCCACCATAGGTACTGATTTCCGCTCGATTTGTTTACTTAGTATTTTATTTCTCAATTAATTTCTAGAATTTTTTTAGTGTCCTATCTATCATGATTCGGATTTCTAGCGGCACGAATTGGATCAGGAATTATTTTCTTTTTGTGCATTGTTGGTCAGATTTGGTTTTGATTGATTAAGGAATTTTCTTCTGCATTATGCTGAGATTATTATTCTAGATTTTATTTTGGATCGTTTATTTTCAAAATTGGATTGCTGACAAATGTCCTAAAGTTGTCTGAGTTGGGGAAGATTTGATGAGTTTAGCTGATGGAGCGATCATATTTTCGTTTAAATGCTTCAAATTTAATGAAAAGATGATTATATATGGATTCAGCAATGCTCTTAAAATCTGTTGTGAATTCACTTTTTGTATTGGTATTTGTGGGTTGAAGTTGGGCTTTGCTGATTTGGAGATTCTGTAGGATTTGTTCCCATTTTGTGTGGTAGTAAATGTACATCTGATTTAAAATGTGTGAAAGTGCAGTAATCAATATAAATTATCAACCTTTCTGAATGACAGTTCCCCATGCATGTATGACTAGTTTTACCCTCGCTTTTCGAATAACCTATAACTGAGCAATTAACTGACTTGTAAGGAGTTTCATGCTGACAGTAACTACTGTTGTTACATTATTCAGGGTTGCAGGTTTCAAGTTTACTACTAGTTTATATGTTTCCATTGTCTTGCTTTACATTTAGGTATTAGTGACATGAGCTTGATTATAAAAGTGGAGAAAGGAATTTGTAACTAAAAAGACGTGGAAAAAAATGGAGTAAAATATATGGATCAGTTCGTCTGGATTTCATCTTGCATGGATGCGATTGCATTTTTATTTGGTTTTTTTTTGGGCCTTCCCCCCGCTTCTCTTTATGTATTTTATGTATTACGACCATCAAAGGCCCTTATCCGCTAGGTCAACTCTCATCTATTGGTATTGCAAATGTCCTTCATGGATTGTGGTGTCACATTAATGTTTGGTGTCACATTAATGTTTTTGTTTTAATTTCATTGTCAGATTGTCTCGGCAGGCGGTTGGGGCCAAAGGTATTTGGCAGAGCTGATGATTCTGGGGTAAACAATATTATTGACTTCATTGTATTGCTGGACTAGATATTATTGCAAGTAACCAGTATTCATCTTTTCGTTTATTTCTTTATTGGCTTTAACTTTGTTGTTATGTCTAATCAAGTAGAGGCTGGTCAAGGAATTTGTTAAGATTCTCAACCAAGTAAATACTGAAGAAGTTCCAGATCGTCTGAAGCTTCCGGAGTCCTTCCGCCAACTTGTTTCTGAAACGAAAATTAATAAATTTACAGCAAAAGAGTTTGCTTTGATCTTGAAGGGAATGGTATGCATCTTTGTTTATCTTTTAGCTCTCTATACCCGTGTTTCTTAATAATTGCTAAGGGTGTTTATTTTATTCCTCATTCAATAGACGTTTCAAAGTTCTGTTCAGATTTGAGATGTACTTTGTCATTTATTTGAAGCATATTATGTTTTCCTGTGTTATTAGGAGTCATGTTTTTACGGTTTTACCATGTGTGTTTCTCTGTCATTTTGGATTGAACCATAGTTTAAGATTGATGTATTGTTTCTCCTCCTTTTTCCAACCTGAGAAGGATGGGAGTAGGATTGTGGTCAGGCATCCACTGTGGTTGAGATTCTTTTAACATACTCATTAGAAATCTTATGCATTTTCTACAGCTTGAGATTAAATGCTTTGAATTATTAATGTCATGTAAATTTTTTTCTTGACTGCTCTTGTTTTCTTCTACAAAAAATTAAATGTGTGCTTTTGCCTTTATTATTGAACTTAATTTTGTTCTTGAAATGCGTGTTCAAAGTGCTCTAGTAACCAGGGAAGTAGAGTACTATTGTATTGAATAATTGGTGTATGTTTAGTTATCTCACGGAGAATAGAAATCCAGGAATGTTGATAAATACTTAATAGAATTGTATCTCCATATACATTTTAGAAAACAAATAATCTAATTTACAACAATATTTCTTGTTTCTAGATGGAGAGATTGGAAAAGGAGATCAAGGCAGCAAAGTTTGCTGAGCTTATGAATAAGCACTTTGCTGCAAGTTCCATTCCAAAAGGCATTCACTGCCTTTCATTGCGGTTGACTGATGAATACTCCTCTAATGCTCATGCACGCAAACAGTTGCCTTCTCCTGAATTACTTCCTTTGCTTTCTGACAACTCATACCATCATTTTGTGGTTTCAACTGATAACATTCTGGCTGCTGCAGTGGTGGTTAATTCTGCTGTCCAGTCTTCCTTAAAACCAGAAAAAATTGTTTTCCATGTCATCACGGACAAGAAAACATATGCAGGCATGCACTCCTGGTTTGCATTGAATCCTGTCTCTCCTGCAATTATTGAAGTAAAAGGTGTTCATCAGTTTGATTGGTTAACTAGAGAGAATGTTCCAGTGCTTGAAGCAGTGGAGAACCATAATGTGATTCGAAAGTACTACCATGGAAATCATGTAGCTGGGGCCAACCTCAGTGATACCACTCCCAGAACATTTGCGTCAAAATTGCAGGCTAGAAGTCCCAAATATATATCTTTGCTCAACCATCTCAGAATATATCTGCCCGAGGTACTCTCTCTCTCTCTCTCTCTCACACACCCTCAGACTCATACACACACACACACACACACACATGCTTAGTTGCATCATCATACCATTTCATGACCTGCAACTAGGTCTTGTTCATTATTTTTCCCTTTCTTATTAAGGGTTGAACTTATTGTGAACTTTTATACATAAATGTCAGGTATCTGCTCAATGATCCACTTGCCCTAACTAGGAAATATGAGAACTTTAAATAAGAAAAGATATCACTTGTGAACGAGTAGATTGACATAGAAAGCTAAGCTTAAACTGAGTTCAAAGTTCAATACCATTTTTATGGAACAGAAGCCAACATGAAATGGTACAACCAATCCTTTCTTTTCTTTTCTCCTCATATGATTTTGTGACATATCTAGTGTATTTGTGCAGCTCTTTCCAAACCTCGACAAGGTGGTTTTCTTAGATGATGATGTGGTTATTCAGCGTGATTTGTCACCCCTCTGGGATATAGACCTTCATGGAAAAGTCAATGGAGCTGTAGAAACCTGTAAAGGTGAAGATGAGTGGGTAATGTCCAAGCGATTCAGGAATTACTTCAATTTCTCTCATCCCCTTGTAGCAAAGAATCTGAACCCTGATGAATGTGCATGGGCTTACGGGATGAATATTTTTGACTTGCATGCATGGAGACAGACAAATATCAGAGATACCTATCATGCCTGGCTTAAGGAGGTAAGAGCTTATGTGCTTGTGCCATTTCATAGTGAATAGTTGATTTATGCATATATGTAACCAATGTCTAGTTTGTGCTTGACAATAATTGTGGTGGCTAGGGGTCTTTGTATTATGCTTACGTGCAAACCTAAATTCTGAAGTTCTAGTGAAATCAGGGTGCTGCTTCATATTTTCTGCCTGCTATTTGTAAGCTTAAGCTAGATTATTGTTGCCCTGTAATTTAGAGTTAGATAATTGTGGTCTTGACTATATTTCGGATGTAAGGCTGAGTTTTTGGCTGCCACAAAGCCAACACTAATCTGTCCTATCTGTATGGTGCCCTGCAACCATCACATCCCCATGCCCTTGTTTTAGTTGTTGGTTTGTGAGAGGAGGTTGAGTATGCTCTTATGTGAAGTACTAAAGTAATTGACCCTGATTGTGGTGCTGAATTTGGTTAGATTGGATATACAAAATCTGTTGAGAACCGGGATTGCTTTCCTTACTTGGTATTTTGAAGAATGTTACGTATTTTTCGTTGGTTGCTAAGTATCACAAACTTTTGGCAGTTGAAATATACAAATGTCTGATAATATTTCTCATAAATATTGCGGGTTATTGCAGAATCTGAAGTCAAACCTAACACTATGGAAGCTTGGTACTTTACCCCCTGCTTTAATTGCATTCAAGGGTCATGTTCACTCAATTGACCCCTTCTGGCACATGCTGGGGTTGGGATACCAGAACAAGACCAACATCGAAAATGTTAAAAAGGCTGCTGTAATTCACTACAATGGCCAATCAAAGCCATGGCTGGAGATAGGCTTTGAGCATCTCCGACCATTTTGGACCAAGCATGTGAACTACTCCAATGATTTCATCAGGAATTGCCACATATTGGAGTAGGAATCCGCCAAATGAATTGCATTGAAAGCAAAACATGGGATGGAAGCTGGATATGTAATAGTTTGTCGTAAGGTTATTGTCCGGCTTGTGGAAACTTGGTATGCATTTGAGAAAAAAAATTGGAGTTGGACAAATGGTGATGCAAGCTATTCATGGATTTGCTGCTGTACCCCCCTCACACTGAACAAGGCAATTTTCACTAGCATGGGTTTGAGATCCATTCTTTCACTCTGTATAATAGCACTTCGGCATCTATTTTTTGGTTGCGCAAAGGACATTATTTTTGACCTTCTTATAGATCGTAGCTGTGTCTAATTGCTAAGAAGGAAATAATGGGGAAAAAGGGCGTGGATGGAAATGTGAGTTAATGCCATTGGTTGGTTGTACAAATTGACTAAGAAGGAATCTGGGGATGCGGGCCCTCTTCCTGGCTCCCAGTTTGGCCCCATTAGGCATAGGGCTGGATTTTTGTTTTTTGTTTTTACTCTTTAGTGCTCATTTTCACACCGATTTTTCCCCTATTTTGATTGTTTATCATTATGGTGACTTTAGATGGTATGGTAGACTCTTGAGCTTTGCTCGGATATAGGTTCCCTTGAGCTAAGGAATTACTTTAGGTTATATATCCGGTACTGGTTTTGTACAATTCAAGAGAAATTGTTGAAATGTGCAGAAAATTCTTTTTCATTATGAAACTTCAAATTTTGAGCTTTATGTTGATCGGCGATTTGGCACATGATGTTGCTTGAATTGGATGCCATATTCGAATAGCACTACCCTCTGATAATGATTAGTTGTTAGTTTTCTGGTAACGTACTTAGTTATAGTTGGGATGGTTTTACTTGCAACAATTGCTTATGCAAAAAGCAATGCTCGTAGGAATACTCTTTATGGTCTATCAACATGGATCGCCTTTAGCTAATATGATTTTGAATAAGGTGACGAATGTGATTCTCAAAAGAAACAAGTAAATGAAGAGAGGATTCTTTGTTATGGGATACGCCTAGTTGGCAGTGACAAGAAAAGCATTAAGGAATATAATGAGAATGTTTATTCCGATAAATCGAAGTGATGGCGAGTCTTAACTCTTAAGCTCGTATTCTGTTAGTTCTATTAAATCCACTTAGAAGTCGAAGTTGTGGATGATTTTGTCTTTTCCTATTTTTCCATTTGAAGAAGATTATATTCTGTATCTGCTATTTTAATCCAATGGTTGTCCCGTTGTGCAATCTTCTTAAATCGAAAGGTTTTCTTTATCTTTTCCAAATCTTTCTTTAAAAATTTTTTTTTTTCACTGTAGGGGAGGGGTTGGAGTCTTGGGGAGTTGGTCCCTCGTCCCAATCCATAACGTAATCCCGCAAAGGATCCGTACAAACTTGTTACTAAGATTTAATCATGTTTTCTCGTTTCTTCTTATTGTTTAATTGAAGGACTACCAAAACAATTATTCTATTTTCAATTTCATGATCATCAAGTCTCACCTAAAAGTCACCCCTTCACTCGCAAAATGTTAAAAAGAAGAAAAAAAAAGGACGGCAAATATAATCTTGATTTCCAAGTCTTAAGATTGTTTTATGGAGAATAACAAATTTTTATTTTGTCAAGTAATTATGGTGACTATGTCTCTTAATTTTAAAAGAAACTAATGAAAGTCCTTAAAATAAAGAAACAAAATAATTCGAGAATATTTTCCATCTCTATTCTCGAGTAGAAAACGACAATGAAGTTAGCGCTAGGGAATAATTGAATTCTACCATCATGTTGACATCTTTTTCCCTTTCCTACGTATTTATATCATTAGTAGTAAATGCTAATTGGTATATTTGGTAGTGTATTCCTTTCCGTAGTTAAAATGCAAATGTAGCACAGTGCGGAGTGAAAATAAAGCCATAATTTGAAAGAAAAAAAAACCTACTACATGCTTTTGGCCAAAAAGAAAAAGTAAAATCAGAAAATATGTCGATTTTTCCATAGACTTAGGAGGATCAGAAGGAGAAGGCAAAGGGCACGATTGGATGGATTCATTGACCATAGTTATAGAAGTCCTTGAAAACTCCGAAACAATCTCGTCTCTGAGAATTTCTTTCATCTCTTCCTGATTTTCTTCTGACACTAATAATTAGTATTAGTTAATCTTATATTATTTTACTCCTTAATGCATTACATACATTGGCTGCTTCTCCTCCTCCTCTGGCTTGGGTGCCTCAACTAAAAGGTTTGTTGGGGGAAAAAAAAGGAGAGGACCCAGATCAGTTATTGAGCCGAGTAAGCCCACTCAAGTACAAATTTTCTAATCTTACAGCAAAAAATTAGTTCTTGGTAGATTCTTGATCATCCCAGTTTGTCGAAGTTTGACCTTTTTTTTTTTTTTTGGGGATGATTTGCATTTTTGTGGTGACCTCCTCAGTAAAAGATTTGCAGGGAGATTCTGCTTGCAGTATAGCCATCACTATAACGACTTTCTTTGTTTCTTTCACTCCTTGTGTTAAAATTTTCTTCTTTTTCTTCTCTTACTTGATCTTCTGTTCTACCTATAACGTATCGGATTTAGATTTATTGTAGATAGGCCTAAGCTGGATTTATGTCTCTTTCTTGTAGAACTCTTGATTTCAAAGATTGATGCTTTTTTCTTTCTCGTTTTAAAAGTTGGTTGCTTGCTTGCTTATGGAGATCGCGTGTAATTTTTCGTTATGGTTTCTGTAATTAGTTTACCTTTTTGAGTTCCTAGGTTCCATATATGGATGGATGTTAATTTTTTCTGCTAACAAACCTTTGAAACTTTAAATTTTGTTATTGCTTCACAGAAAGTGAGGATTTGAATGATTTCTATAATTCATTGTGGGGATCCAATTTCTCTGTAATCGGTTGGAGATTTTGCATAAAAGAATAGTTGTATATTGGAGATTGCCCAGGACCGTAGTGAAGATTTTGGGTTTTGATGTCTAAAGTCTCTGAGATGGCAGATATGTCTGCAGCCAAAGATCAGCTAGATATCAAGTTTAGATTGATTGATGGATCAGATATTGGACCTAAAAGCTATCCTGCTGCTGCCAGTGTGGCGACCTTGAAGGAAAGCATCCTTGCTCAGTGGCCTAAAGGTAAGTTGTATCTTTGAATGGTTATGTTCTGCTATGGGTAACACTCTTTTTTTGGTATTCCAAGCATACCTGGATTGTTGTTAGTTGTGAATCTTGCCCTGTAAAGTGTAAGATTGTTTTGTTGATGGACTAAGATCTGTAGGAGGCACAAGTTTTGACCTATATGATTAATATTTCGATTACTTTTATGGAATTAGGTAGTCTGAATTTCTATTACAATTCAGGCAATATGAACTCAAAGGTGTGATACTTCAATTAACTGTCAATCATCTTAAGCTTCCATAACTACTGCCGTATTGTTTCCTCACCAAGGAAGAAATAATTTTTCGGCAGTTTTCCCGACTATCTGGTTTACATTCTAGATTTGACTCCTAAAGAGGGCCATCACCAACAAGCACAAGTCAAAAACATGGACAATAAACAATTTTCATGCTCCACACCTTCATTTACTGAGCACACAAATCACTGCGGGCCTTTTTCTAATTTTCTCACTTTGAAAGATGGAGTATTCAACAGTATCCTTCGCAACTGCTCACAATGGTGGAGTCTTCCTTCACTTTTGTTCTTTGAGATTTTGGTAGTGGAAGTGATCACTCATAATGAATAAATAGTTTAGAATGTCAGACTAAGGATAATGAGGTTTTGTTTCTCTGTTTCATTTGAACATGCATTTTTCTCTGGAGAGTTTTACAATAACTTGTCCATAAACTGGAAATTTATATTAAATTCCATGTGGAGGTGTTGGGAATCAGTTTATTTTAAGAATAGAGAGTCTTATACGTCTGCTTTCCCCCTTCTTATTGAGATGCCTGATGTCTGTCAACCTCCTCTCTGATTACATATATAGCTGCTTGTCCTTGCAGGTTTCACAACCTGTTGCTCTTCTAGGTGTATTAGCTTTCTTCCACGTTGATGAAATTTAGAGCAATATTTCTTTGCCTTTTCACGGTTGTTAACAGAAAGGTGTTTTTTGTTTCTTAAAGGGACATAGGAATGAGGCTTATTCTTAATTACTCTTGCTCCTTAAAAGTTTCAAAATACCAGGAAAAGTCAATAACAATGCATTACAAAATTTTTGTTGAGTATGGCACCTCTTGTCTGTACTCCTTGTGTGAAAATAACGAGGACAGACATTGAGGAGATTGAATTTTTCACCTCAAGAATCAGATTCCTATGGCGGGATTTTGTAATATGTCTGCAAATTGTCAAACTCATTTGCCAGTGAGGAATTCAGTTGCTATAACATCGATTGACTTGCTCATGGTTGTTCAAGTAGGAGATATTGCACGTATTTTATTTTTTCTTGGCATAACACTAAGAATGATATTCTACTTTTAGTCATTGAACATGCATTGAGAGATTGATCCTTCACTTCTGTTTCTACCCTTATTCAGATAGAAATAAATGTGAATACTTAAAAGTCTTGATGAAACATTGCATTTTTACTTTGTGAATGCGGCAATCTACTTGATGATGCTGAAACTATAATATGAATAACCCAATGTATGATAGATGTGTTATTGATGGATGAATGGGTGTTGAAGCAGTTTAATCCATCATTGTGCAAGCTATTCAGTGTATGTTTTGTGATACATGACTCTTGCTTCTAATAGATTGTGATTTTACTTGGACCTGGATGTTCCTGTTATTTTGAGGGCCCAAACTAAGCCAGCATCCATCTTTGTCTTCTCAACAGATAAGGAAAATGGTCCTCGGACAGTGAAAGATGTCAAGCTAATAAGTGCAGGAAGAATATTGGAGAACAGTAGAACAGTAGGGGAATGCATGAGCCCATTATGTGATGTACCTGGTGGAGTCACAACCATGCACGTTGTTGTTCAACCACCTCCTCAAGAGAAAGGTCAGTTGCTCAGCATGGAACCACCAATATTCAAAAAATTCTGCATGAAGAGCATTACATTATTCTGAAACATGGCATATTTTCAAGTGGTGATCTGTTAAATCGAATGAAAGAAATTGTTAACCTAGTTCTTCTTGCTTCTTTTTCCTATTTCAATAACCATCTCTTCAACTTTTCTCTTGCAGCAGAAAAGAAGGTGTCAAGTGACCCCCAGCAGAACAAGTGTGGTTGTGTGATATTGTGAAATTCTGCTCTTAAAGCAGCATTGCTTTCAGGTTGATAGGGGTTCTCTACATTACTAATGGTATATGCTGCAAAAGTTAATAAATCTCGTTCTTGGTTCCTATTCTGGTGAAGAGTGTGGATTTGGTAGGATGGAGAATGAGGTTAAGCGGATTGCTGACCAAAGTGGGGGCAGTTGCCAAGTTGAACCATAAATTTCAGGCATATGTGTCAACATATAAGTTGCTGTACTTCCATTTCACTTCTTTTTTTTTATTCATCCCACAGTCCAATCATGTATTCATGGCTTACAATTCATCAATTGATACTGTTGCTTCAAATAAATCCTAACGTGTAAATTCTGGACTTATCATTCTATTCAGTTTGGCCTAGGCACCTCAGTTTTGTATCTTGTGCTTGAAACTGAACTATGATGCAAGTAAATAGCGTCTATTAGTATTGTCTTTCTTAGAGCTGTACCACGTGGGCAGCACAGCATATTGACACAATGAAGCTGGGTTTATTTACGTTCTATTGTTAAAATGAGATTCTTAACAGATGATTTGCCTTTTAGTAGACGATTTTGCATGTCTCACTGCTTCTGGTCTTTCACTTCACATCAGATAAAATCGGAGCAAAACGATGGAAGTAATTTCAACATTTTAACACTTTTTGGAAGTCTTGAAAACTAGGTGCCCCTTCAGGAAGCCTTCGAAGCTTTTAGCTAAGGATTTACTCCGGCAACAACTTGTTATACCATGTAAAGAGACAACAGTTGGTTCTTTTAAACATTTATCACTAGAAAGCTTTTTCATGGCAGCATATCGAAGAGAAGAGAGGCGAATGAAAATTGCTAAGTTCTTGTACCAGACAACGGCCAAATTCCACACCCAACGGGGACTCCCACGCTCCAAGATTGTTCTTGATATGTTTATCTCTAGTCAAAGTAAATTGAAATGAACTCGAATTTTTCTCTGCAAGCAATGCGTGATTTTCTGTCTTCCTTGCTAATAAATTTTCTGATGACTTTTTGTTTATGTGCATATGTATCCCATCCGTTTGTTGCAGCTAATGAGCCCGATCAAATCATGAGTAAAGATCGAAATGTCAAATTCCAGTTATCTACACCATCAAAATCCTTGAGAAGAAAGAGAATCAAGAATCTCACAAGAGAAAATTATAAGGTACTATTATATTATAATACTGTGCATAAATTAAATATATTTGACTCTTATTTTTAGTCATTTTGACAGTCAACTCCTATTTTTAGTTATCACCACTCTATCGTGCGGGAAGGTTAAGCTTGCCTTTCTATTTTAAAAGAAATTCTTTTTTTTTTTTTTAGGATTATTATTATTCTATACTTTGTTGAGCTCTTATTTATAGTTGTTACCACTCTATTGTGAGGGAAGGTTGTTGGAGGTTATTTTTATATTTTAATTATTTAATTATTTATTTTTGGGTTGAAAGCAAAGGTTAGCGTGGTTTTTCAAAGTCCCCTGGTAAAAATTATTTTCCAAGTCGGCAGTAAATTTATGAAGACGCGGTGAAAAGGTCAATGAGGATATAATAGTAAAATCGCGAGGCCACTGAATTTGTGCAACTCTCAATAGATTCTACGACCGGAGGAACTACCTACCTCTGCAGATTCAATATCTAGGGTTCTGACGTTGCGCCATTCTCTTAAAATATCCAAATCCTCAACGACCCAGGTTAGTTCACAGCTTTGCTAATGTGATTTTTTTGCCCCAAACATGATTCTGTCATTCATATCCATAATTGGCGTATCAAATTCCTTTGTTAATTGCGGATTTTGTATTTCTTTGGTATTATTACTTGAATTCCGGCGAAATTTATCCTTTTTCTTCTCTTGATAAGTAAATTTTCTGTTTTTTTTCCAAATAAATTTTATGTCTTTTCGATGATTATCTATGGTTTTTTTTTTCCTCTTGGGCAGAGTTAAGATGAATAAAAATTAGTGTTGCTTTGGCTGGAGTTGAAAGTTCTAATCTTTTTGTTATCGTTGAGATAGCGAATACAAGCCTAAGTTATAGGATGAGCCAATCCTCTGAGCGTCATGGTAAGTTTTTTCGCGCATACACTCTCGGAAGTATTACTTCTTTACTATTTACTAAAGCCATTGATATACTGATTGCACCATGTTGTTATAAAATGTGTACCTTGAGTTCAAATTAAGATTAGTTAAGGCTGTCCACTGGATCTCTATTAAAAGTGGAATTGGAATACGAATTGCGTTCTATTCAAATTAAGATGCACTACTGTTGGATACGATTAGTTAAGGTTTCTCTATGTCTTGTTCTTAGACTGTTTTAATGTCTTTGCCTATTTAATTTCATTCCTAGTAAAGTTGATGATTGTTATTGAGAAACTCTGTTGGATGGAATGCAGTTAAGGGGTCTGAAGTGTTTGTTGGTGGCTTACCTCATACTGTGACTGAAGCTACGATCCATGAGGTTGGTTATCCCTTATTGCTTTTTTCTTTTGAAATTTATGAATTGAGGATCCTCTAACATGTCCTTTCCTTCTGCAAACTTAATTTTAACATCTTTACTTCTCCAGATATTCTCTCATTGCGGGCAAATTGTTGAAATTCGGCTTATAAAGGATCAAAAAGGCAACGTAAAGGTTTGGTTTTATATGTTCTGTTTGTCTGCTTGCTTTTGTTATTGACAATGATGATCAACATTTATGTGTCCCATTTCACTCTTCTCGTGAAAGAGAGATTAAACATAAAAGACGAAGAAAGGAATTACATGGTTTCTTTTTTTAATCTGTGTTGTTATAGGGCTTTTGCTTTGTGCGCTTTGCGACAAAAGAGGCTGCTGAGAAAGCTGTGAGAGAAAAATCGGGACTTGAGGTAAAAACCATGCATCTCCTGCATTATGCCACATTATTGATGTGGAATAAAAAATTATTATTGATTCAAAATTCTTGTTGTCGTGTTTCTATTGGCCCCTGTTCAATGAATTAACGCTAGCTACCTAGACACAAATTGTAAATGAATTCAATTCTGACTTTTGGAAGATTGAGATTTTTCTCCTGTTTACAACTATGTGTATGTGTTTCTCTTCTTCTTTTGGGTTATGGGTTGTTGCAAACAGCTATTAATCATCATATAATCCTTCCTTTCTCCATTAAAGATTAGGAATAATGCACAAAAATATTAAATTGCATAACTTCGGTTATTCTTAAAAGGTGCAGCCTGCAGAATTTTTTCCCCTAGGCTAAGAGATTGAAAATGCTGCTGAGTCCCTTCTAGGGTGGTAACTGCTGGCTTGTAGAGGAAGTGGAAGTGCATTAAAATGTCTTTTCCAGGTTCAAATGCTCGAAGGAACCTCCGTGGAATCTCTTTAATGACGACTTGTTGTATTAACACCCTCAAATGTACGAGGGAAAATAACTCTTTATATGTTGGTTAGGTTTTGACTACACATCTATGATTAATATACACTACTGATGTGGATTAGTTGAAATTAACTTTTTCAAGAATGCTAAACGGAATATGCATGATTATGTGTTACATTGGGAGCTTTCTTTTGTTTGATTAAGAAAGGAAATGATAATTATTTACTATTTATTAGGATACCTTTGAGTTGGCTTTTAGATGTCTATGTAAGCATTAGGAAACCAATGTGTTAGGCTGCTTTTGATTCAGTGGGATCCGTTGCCTTAAGTCACTGAATTAGAGGATGGAACATACTTTACTCTTTCTATTGTTAATGATACCTTTTAATTTCAAATGGTCACTTTACTGATTTGTTTAGGACAAGACTGTCTGCTGATTTTTCTTAGTCAGACTTTTCATTTATCTTTATTCCCGTTCGTGTTTCCTTGGAACATCCATTGTACCTTGTATCCAAGATCAAGATATTAAACCCTTTCGGTTATGGTGCTCTATTTGTGCTTGTATCACATTCCAAAAGGACTGCACTACATATTGGCTTGTGCATTAAAAAATTATGCTTCATGCGTTGGCTTCTGCATGCTGGGGTTTTTGGTAGATGTGATTGATCAGAATTTAGGACTTCACTAATGATCTTCGCAGCTGTCATCGGTTGATTAACCACATTTTGTCAAATGGCAGAAGTCATTAAGCTACTTAGATTTAGATTTACCTTTTTGCTTGACCGTATTTGGAAATATTGGTTCTGAAAGTCAGATTTGCTCTACTACGTTACTGAAGTATCTTTTTTAGAGAATTACTTGTCACCATCCTGTCCCATTATTATGAGTTAAATAAATTATACACAAAATTCTGATGAAAGTGTAAGTTGATCTTTTGCATCGTTCTCTTTTTTGTATGTTAGTGGAACTATTGATCGGTAATATTATTATTCTCGTTTGAACTTTATGATTCAGCTAGATGGAAAGAAAATTGGTGTTCTACCATCTACAGAGCAGGATACATTATACTTTGGAAACCTCAACAAAGGTTCGTCTCTCACCAAATATCTGCACACAGAAGATTGTTTTCCATTTGCTTAGCCTTCTTGAGCTATTTGCTTTTGTCTATCTGGGCAAAGAAGTGAAGTTTACTATTTCGTGAAGTTGATGTTCAAGTGCATTCTATATGCATTTGTACTAATTGACATTATTGAGCTCCTTATGGCGTTGTGTAATTGAGTTGTGTTTCGTTATCTGTTTTCGGCATAAACTTTTTCTTGGTACCAGGTGGCACTTATTTCATTGTGTAGTCATAATTTTTTTTTTTTTTTTTTTTTTTTGACTGGTACCTGATTGTTTGGTACATTCTGTCATTAAGGTTGGAGCACTTTTGAATTTGAGGGAATTGTGCGACAGGTACACTTCATAGTTGCAGACAGTTAAGTAGTCTAAGATTTCAAATAGTTTGTGCAGAAGTAGTCTTTATCTGCTTTTCTCTTCCTTCATATAGGTTTTTCCTGATGTTATTTCTGTTGATCTTGCCACTCTGGTGGGAGAAACACAATCTGGAAAGCAACGAAATCGTGGTTTTGCTTTTGTGAAGTTTTCATCTCACGCTGTGAGTTTTCTTTCCTCTCACCCTATCTTCTGATGTATCTTAACCCTAATCATTGGATTGTTTCACAATCTGGGACTTTGCTTTGACTCATTTTTTGGATCTCAAAATTATACAGGCTAGAAGCTCAGGTTCGTGGTTTTGACTCTTGGTTCCAGAATATTGCTTTTGGTTCATTATCTTGTTAAAAACACTTCCTAGAATCGGCAAAACATGGATTGCAAATTCACTTGATCTCCATAAACATAAATATTAAAATTGCACGTTCTGCCGTAGTTGTGAGTACTAAACCTGGGTGATAGATGGTGCATTTTTTAATCTAAAACTTAAAGCTTTAGCCCTTCAGTTAACTTTTCTGCTGAGTACTTCAGCAGTTACTGCTCTAGAAAATCATGAATCCTGATGACTAATTGATGGCCATCTTTGAGAACTTATGATCTTTACCTTCAACCATGATTTTTTTTTTTTTTTGCCAGTTTACTCAAACCTTTGGTCAACTGGTTCAGTATCGTTCGTTTGTCAAAATTTTCTCGGCCATGGTTGATTTATCAAGAAACTTTTGTTTTCTTCTTCTGGCTAGAAGTTAAAAGGCTTTGTGTGATAAGATCATCTTCTTCATAATTCCTTTACCAGACTTCATCTCTTGAATTAGAAATCGAGTTCATTTAAGTTCAATATATGTCTGCTCCACAGTGTCTTGCTTGTAATTCTTGCTGTGGAGATGGGTTAAATGTCAAGATTCTAGAGGATGGTTCTCTCAGATTTCAAAAATCTTTATCAATACTCCAATAGACTCTATAAGATTTTAAGATATTATTTTCGTACATATCCTCTCTGAACCAGTGGGTTGTTGTCTGCTTAATTTCTTCTAATCAAGGATGGGGTAGATATCTTTGATGATCATTGGGTGGAAAATTAGCATCCTCTCTGATCTTTATCTGAAAAATAAAAAGATGGAAAAACAAAACGCAATTACATTGCTAAAAATGCACAAGTTATTGCGGACTAATTCTGGTTGTTACTCATGCTCCCAAACTGCATCTAATTTGTTGTACAAAATTTTTCTAAAAAATGGTGCCAAAAATTATACAGTCAAATGTAATTGGGACAAAGGGAGTTCACAATGCAATCTCCAAACACACTTTTGTTCCATACTTTGACACCTTTATCTTTCCCTTCTTTCTTTGCCACGGCTGCTAACAACTCGTTTCATGTTTGATCTTATTCTCCTTGAATGCTCTCCTTGGTTGTGAGTGACAGACTGTTGATTTTTTAATAATTGGAGAGTTACTTGGTTTCTTCAATTAGCACCTCATTATATTCCTCATGCTGTTACGTTGTTGGATCTATATCTTTGGAACATTCCAAACTATCACTGTAGGATGTCTTATCCTCTTTTAAACCGAATTCTCTTGCTTTTGAACTGATGCTGTTTATTCTTATTCTTCCAAATGCTTGTTCTAGCTTCTTGTATATCTTTACATGAAGTTTTCATGAATCTCTCTTTCTTTGAACTTGTTTCTTTGTAGGCTAGATCTCTCCCGCTTTTTGTCCACTTATGCAAGATGAATGCTTTATGATTAAACTTCTGGTTAGGTAGTTTCACATCACTGTTCGACTCTGTTGAATTATTTCAATATAGTTAAAATAATCTTGGTTGTTGGTGCATGATGTCTGCATCCTTGCCAATCAATATAATGCTTCTGATTATGCAATCTTTCCACTTTGAATCGTAATCATAAGCATAAATACAGATGAGGGAAGATTATGAATCCAAAAATTCTACCTTGTTAATTTAGAAATAACCTTCTTCCAGCTTAAAAAATCTAAAGATTATTTTGGTTAAGAAATTTGAACCTGCCTCCTCCAAAATTCTCGAAAACAGGCCGCTGCAAGGGCACTTCGAGTCGGTTCTAAAGCAGATTTTATGCTTGGTGGTAATTTGCATCCAGCTGTTCAGTGGGCTGAGGAGCAACTTGAAGTTGATCCAGAAGTACTAGCCAAGGTCCTTCAACTATTTGATTTTGCTTGTAAAGCACAGTGTTTTTTAACTTCAGCTTTGGTCTTACTCTAGACTTCTGTGGCTTTCAGATCAAAATTGCATTTATCAGGAACCTTCCAGTTAGTGCTGATGAAAACTATTTGAAGAAATTATTTGAGCCTTTTGGAGAGGTTGTCCAATTGCAACTTCAATTTGAATTTCTGGTGATTCAGTTAATGATTAATATTTTAACTATTATACTTCTTTCAGATTGAAAAAGTAGTGCTATGGAGAAAGGGTAGCTCCCCAGTTGGGTTTGTTCACTTTACCAAACGATCAGTAAGTGGGCCATTTTTATCCTTTACTTATGCAGCATACAACACTTAAGTGTCGTGACAGTTGACACATTGTCTGGGTAATAGCTATAGGTATGTCTAAAAATGTAATGATTTATATGATAATTTTCTTTTGCCAGTGCGAATTAGGTGGGAAGGTGGATTTTTTTCACCGTATTTTACGAATAAGTACATATCTTCATGTGTTTGCAAAATTCTACTTTTATACACGAAGAATTGGTGTTGTCGGAAGACGTCGAAATAGGATGGAGAAAGCTAGAAACAATGAAATACAGTATCAGTGTCTTGGTGATTTGAGGAAAGAGAATTACTAGGCTTACAGTTCTTTCATTTGACATGATGAGATAAGTGATGAAGAGGTATTAGTTTTATGAAAGTAAAGGTGACAGGAGTTTGTGAATGAGACTCAGAATTTTTATGTGCACTAAAGTGGTTGAAATATTTTTTTCCATGACACCTTTCAGTTTCCGCGACCCTGATTTCTATTAGCCCCCTTTTTCCCACCTTCCCTCTTTCTTGGTTAATTGCGTACCCTGGACATGGGCTATTTATAGCTGTTTGAAGTTTGATCTGGTCAATAACAAATTCTTATTGCTTCCAGTTTTCTTCTCTAATGCTGCCTATATGATTGGAAGTTACAACTTGAATAATATTAGGTGATGTTTTAACAATGAAAAATGATCTGAATGTTTATCTGTGAAAGGTTCAGTTTGACTTTTCCTTTTCTTAACAGGATGTTTTCTTTCCAATGAAATGATTATTGGTTTTACTTAACCCATAACGTGAGATTGTTGCCTGTAGATGCTATCTAATCTGGAAGGAGCATGATTACAATTAACTGACTTTTTCCCTCCTCGATTATGGTAATAGGATCTTGATAATGCTATTAAGGGAATGAATGGGAAGACAGTACAATGGCCTAAAGGAGGTCCAACATCTAAGCTTTTGGTAACGAAGCTGCTCTAATCTTAGAAGCGCTGAATTTGCAAGCTAACTGATTCAACTTCAGGAGGAAAAATCCTTTTATTACATGTATTAACATTGATTACTGTTTGTATCAGGTAGAAGTAGCAAGGCCTATTGACAGAAGCAGGAAGCGCTCGCGTGAGGATTCACAAGAGAAAACAGTAAATAAGATTCCAAGTCATATTTTGAACAACCACCCAAATGTCAATTCCGTAAGTCCTTTGTCCAGTGGTCAGACATCGGGTGCTCAAAAGGTAATGCACCTCTAGAACTTGAGCTTTCTCATCCCTGTGCTTTAACTAATTTATTTGTGCTTCATAATGCGGCTTTGGCAATTCATATTGTGCACGCTACAGCTCCGCTTCCAAACTAAGGTTTTATCTAGTTTTACCTCCTACAAATCTGAAACTTAAAGTTTGGAAATAGGCTTTTATGGCTCATAGAAATCAAATGTGTAGCATTGGTTGCACAGAACAACGAGGCAATGAATGTTCTTGACTGGAAGCCTAAGAATTTTGTCCAAAATCCGGTCCAATAATGGGCTTGAGAAAGTAGAGTTTTAAATTTTGGGGATGACATGGATGTACATGATGAGGGAAGGAAATGTAGGTTGCACATATCTCCTACTTTGTTTGCAAATTTATGCCTGCGTAGTGTGTGCTATTGGCTAATATTTTGTCTTCTGTTTCTTTTTGATGTTATTTTATGTCTGTATAGATCTAGATTGACCTGGAAATGGGAACATATGTGACATTTTTGTTCTGTCTTTATTTTTTATTTATTTATTTATTTTTAACATAAAATTCATTGGGATTGGCCATTGAGTGATTGAATTGCTTAAAGCATGTAGTTTGGGTATTCTAGCTGTCCTTGCTTCTTTGTGAAATGGTATCCCAGGGTTAAAATATTCTCCTGTGTCCTAAGGCTGTCCCCTCTTTTCATGTTTAGTTGAATTTATACTTGTCCAAGCCAGGATGATGTTTCTGGTTACTATACTTTTTGTGTCATGTGAAGGGAAAAAAAAAAATAGTGAATGAGAAATCTTAAAAATGCATAGCACAGCCTTGCAGTTCAGTGAGGAATAGAAATATAGTTGACCAGTTGTTTTCTGGCTTGTATGTGATGTACCATATTTACTAAAGTTAGTGTTTCTTTGTCAAATTATGGCATCAGGATGTGGAGTATGAGGATCCTTATGAAGCAGCTGTGCTGTCGTTACCTGTAAGCGTAAGAGAACGGCTACTTAGGGTATTGCGACTTGGTATTGCTACTCGATTTGATGTAAGCTTCAGATCTAAATTTTATCTGTAATAGCAATACATGGATATCATCAAACTATTGGAACTTTCATCTTTACTTTTCACTTTCAGTTAAATGTTAAATGTCAAAACCACTTGGCTACTAGAATCTTTCGGCTTGCACCTTACGGGAAAAAATCTTCAATTTATTTGATCGGATGGATTTGCTGAATTCTAAAACAATAGCATCTAGATTTAGATTTTCTTGAACTGAACAAATTAGAGGTATCTGATGAAGTTACTTTAAATCAAACTTCCCAAGCTGTTAAATTTCAAGTTACAGTGTAAAGAGTTTTTTTCCTCTGATTGGTGTAGGTTGATTGTATAACATGTATTTTAAAGGATTAGTACCGCATTAGAGAGCAGCCCACTACTATTGCTGCTTAGAAAGTGTAAGTCAGGAACCCATGGTCTGTTTTGCCTTTGATTGGTGTAGGTGGACTGTATAACATGTATTTTAAAGGATTAGTACAGCATTAGAGAGCAGCCCACTACTATTGCTGCTTAGAAAGTGCAAGACAGGAATATGTGATCTATAGTCTGTTATGTTGGAGATGTGAAGCTGTTGCCCATTTGTGGAGCATTTAGCATTTAATTCGCAACTGAAATATTTAGCTGTTAATCTATTGAATGGTAACATGTTTGCTAATGTGGTGCTATTCCTTTTTGATGAATATCATAAGGATTGAATGTAATTCTGCTTGATGATACTTCATATTTGGTCAGAGTCCATTTTCTAGAACTCTGATGGAAGCTCTCAACACAAAATTTTTTATTATACTTTTTTCAATTTTTTTGGGGCTTACTGTTTCATTTTGTTCCTGTGCATTCTCCGAAAATTGTATTTTTTAGAAAGACCTTTGGGCCTTTTCAAAAATTAAGGTCAGAATGTATGAGATCTTGAGGTTACTTTTTCAGCTGTTATTGTAATATCAAGCCCATGCTGAAGGGACATTCGCTGGTCATTTTGTTTTGTCATAAGGATTTGTCATTCAGTTTTCATTACAATTCATACCTAATCCTAAAATGCAAGCAGTTTGCAGTAATTCTAGGTGGAGAAAAGTTCCCTTGGTTGTCTTTGGTTATTTTGTATTTATCATTAGTATTAATCAATTGAATGCGCAACCTTAAACATTGATGTGTTTTAATTGGCAGATTGACATTCAGAACTTGACCCGTCTCAAGCAACTACCTGCATCTACTGCTATATCTGTCCTTGACCAGGTTCGACTTTGTCAAAATGCTGTCGATTATTCATTTAGAACATATTAAATATATTTATATCTATTGCTTTCTCTGTGTTTACGTTTGGGATTTGAAAAATTAAAGCTGCTTCTTCAATTCTTTTGATGATTATTTTCTTGTTTCTTCCTTTATAGTTTATGTTATCAGGAGCAAATGCAGAAAACAAGGGAGTTTATCTAGCTGGATTAATTTCTCGGGTACTTAGTCTGCAAGCATTGTTTAGTCATTCAATGCTTCTGGTTTTGCGGCTGTTGGACACTGTAGTTATTATTGAACAATTTTTATTCTGGATGTTGCATCAGGTTGACCCGTTACTTCTGCGTCGATCTCCTGGCAGTTTGTCAAGGGTAGGAGATGTTACTAAGAGGGATGTAGCTGTTTCTAGCTTCTCTGGTAGAGTTCATTTACCAGCTGATGATTCTTTTGTCCCTCATATGGGCTCAACCCGGGATAGGTTTGTTTTTTTTTTGCCTTTCAATAACCACTTGTATGATAAATCAGGATTAGCCATCGTCTGTAGGACACTTTCCTTATGGGCGCCATTACTTAGGTCAGTGGTGTAATGGGCTGCAATGCTTTTCTTACGAGTTATTTTCTGATGGTATTTTCTTTTTAGCTTCACTAGTCAAGTCCATCTCCCAGCTGTTGATTCTCTTGCTGCACCAGCACATTTGGCACCCAGGTTAGTGCTTCATCTTCTTTAACCCCTGCAATGGGCTTCTGGCAAACTAGACTTTATCGCTATCCTATTCATGTGTCACATTTCTTCCACTCAAAAGGTAACTTTTATCTCCTGAATTTGGTGATGGATTAAGATTTTCAAAAAGAAATAAAATTCTTTTCAGAGAACTAACAGTTGCCTTCTTTCTGATGCCAATGATTGAGGTGCAAGTTCTATATATTTCATAGAACTGGCCTTTTGACCTTTTGGCAATAATTTATATGATTTCAAAATTCTGATAAATCAACATCTGAAGATGCAAGCCCAAAACCATGGTAGTGGTTGACGAGACCTGGTCTCTTTCTTTTTTTTTTTTTTTTTAAATACCGCTCTGAAAGGCAAGTAGACACCGAGCTGTAGAATGGAACACCCCCCCCCCCCCCCAAAAAAAAAAAAAAAAAAAAAAAGCCAAAACCAAACAAAAAAAGAAGAAGAAGAAGAAGAAGTTTGAACCATTGCTCTGTTTCAGTGATGATAAGATGTTCAGGCGTACTATGCCTTCAAAGGTGTCGGTGCCTATCAGTTCATGGTTTGTTTTTTGCAGGTCAGACAACTATGTGTCTCGCTATTCTGCAGTCGTTTCTGACTATCCAATATTGAGTCGAGGATCACTTGGAAGGGCAAAAGAGATGACCTCTCCACCTTTGAGTTCTACGTCAATTTTGTCCTCACCTTATGAAAGATTAAAGTTGAGTCCCCAAATAACAGAAGTGGCTGATCGTCCGCCACCTCGGCCCCAAATCAGATTCGATCCTTTCACTGGTGAGCCGTACAAATTTGACCCTTTCACAGGGGAACGAATTCTTCCAGATAATTTGCCGCACCGTTTTTAAAGGCATCATTATCCTCAGCGCATATGACGCTGATAGCCTTTAACTAGTGTTGGTGATTTACCTTTTGATTGTAGTGTGCGCTGTTAGTTGGGGCCATTTGGTTTGATCACTTTCAAATTTTGTGTATGGTTGCCTAATTATTGAACAAACAAATGGAGCAATTTAGAGATTCCAGTTTCTATTAACTCTCATATGAAATGATTTAGTTTGCAAACTAAAGGTTTTATTGTTGCTGTGAAACAGTATCCTTGGCATTACTGAGTATCGCTGAATATTTGTGATATAGTTTGGAGTAATGGCATCGGAGAGTTTGAAAAGAAGATTGTGGCAGACAATTATGCCTTGCCTTGACCGATCCTTTCACATCCCCTGGTTTATTGACCAATGTGGAACTCATAAAACGTGAGAGTTTAGCTGTGTACCTTGGTAACATAAGATAGTGAAAATTCATTGTTTAGCTGTTAAGTATGAATTTTGAAGTCCTCTAGAATCCTAATATCTAAACTGGCGAATTTGGGTATGAAAAGAATTGTCTGCTGGGTCCTGAGATCTACAATCTTGTGTTAATATAACAATATAGTACTAGCTTATATTATGGTTTAATACCGTTACATAAAATTAAATCTTTAAATTTTTAATTTTTAGATTTTTGTTACCAGTTTTAATTAATAATATTAGAGTGACTAAAGGAAGAGAAGCCAAATATATTTTTAACGAAATACTTGAATGATTAAAGAGGAAAGTATATCATTAACGAAATACTTTTTTAATATGTAAATACGCAACTGAAAGAGAAAATTTCCTTAATGTTGAACGTGATACACGGAACAAATGTTTTACATGCTTAATATACTAAGGAGGTGTTTTGTTAAAAATTTTCAATTACTATTACTATGAACATCGTTAACTCAACTATGGGTATAAATTTTAATGATTTTCCCAACATGTTAGTTTAGTAATTGAATATGTATCATTCTTTTAAAAAAAATTAATGAATTTGATAAAGTAATATTTTAAGAGTATTACATAGACTCCAATTAATCACTTTCATTTCTATTGAAAGATAATGATAATTATTTTTCAAATATCAATAATAAGTGACATTACTATTGATATTTATTTCCTTCCTTGATCCTAAATCAAACACTTCCTAAGTCAATCAACACCTTGATAACATTGGAATAGCATGTTGAGATGCCACAACAATACAAACCAAATCAGATGATCCGACCTTCCTGTAATACTAAAAGCAAATGATCAACACGCGTAATATTTGGAAGCCATTCCCCTGGACAAGATTAGTATTCAGTGAACAGGAGCTATTACAGAGATGTAGCTCTCCACTAATTGAATATACACCAGGGGAATAAAAAACTTCTTTATTACTCAATGGCAATATATAGACCAACGACTAGCAACATTTGCTGCTGTCAATCAACGCCATCAAATAAACAAATACACAAGCTAATCCACCGAGATTTGGAAATTTTCTAGCATAGATAAGCAAGAGTGCATTCCCTCGGGCACTCTTGATGACCCAGGCAAAACAGGGCTTGGTATGTCAAAAAGAAGAGATCGACGTTAAAAGCTGTGCAGAATATTTATTTGTCATCAACGGGAACATATATACAAACTTTGGACTAAAAAGAACCAACACCAACCAGGTCAGACACAACCATCAGCAGCAAGGTGTTCAGATCAGAAAGCAGTTCACTTATCCTTCACTTCCAGTCGAGCATGTCTAGTAGCCAGAGGACCTCTTCCTCGAAGTTGGCAGCATCACAGAAATCCAACTCAATTCCGAAAACATCGATGATTCCTTCATTATTGCCATTATCCAAGAATAACAAAGAGATCCATGCTCGAATCTCAGACACGAAAGGGTAGCTAGGTGAGAAATCAAGGTAGTCAAATGCTAGAGCCCGAGAAGCTGTCCGGTCAACATATTCAAACACAGATTTGTCAATTATGCGAGCAACTTTGTTGGAATCCTTGCGCAATACAAGCACGGATACAGTAATTGAGTGACTCGAAGGAATGGTAAACCTTGGCTCAACAGGTAGAATCATCTTATATTCTGGACCCTCCAAGCGGTACTTAAGCTCCTCACAGATTCCAGGTGGTGGGATCCGGATTTCATTCTGGAGAGTTGGTCCAGGAACCACCTCTGAGAAGATTAAAAGATCCTCAGTCCAAATGTCAACATAAAATTCCAGGTCATTCAAAGACAGCCTAGGAGGGAGAAGTTCCCGGCGATGTTGCCGCTTATAAAAGGTTTGGAAGAGTTTGTGGTAGGTTATAGTGGGGGGTTGTGGCTGTTTACATATCGATGGCCATCTCTTGGCACAGAGGCATTTCCAGAAATCATCATCTTGAGCAATCTCTCGCCACTGCTTACTAACTACCATACATTTAGCCAGGTCGGCACCTTCGAGAAGTGGGAAAACTACCTTCAAAATTTTTTCGCATAGCATTCTTAGAGCAGATGAATGAGTTACAGGGGAGGATCATCAGCTCACTGCAATAGAATCCTAGAAGTGGTTATTCAGAAGGGCATTTGTATAAAAGTTCATATACAGCAAGTAATCAAAACTCTTAATCCTTTATGTAGGAACAAAAGAATGGATTAAGTAAGAAAAGACAATGCACCATTTAAAGGAAAACAGGGTGAACATCTATTGCCAAACAGAACCATCAAACTGCAGTCGACCCCCCCGTACACTTAAGAAAACACTATCAATCTGTATATAAGATATGTAGATCAGCAAAAGAAAACATTACAGCACAAGTACAACCCCCAACAAAACTCAAGATAGGTGTACGAGGCATGAAGCAGTAAAACAACCAAAACAAGCTTTTGAGAAAAGTCACACTCAACAGCAATTTCCCGTTAATAAAATTCTCAAACGCAAAAGAAACATCAACTTATTGAGAATCAATGAATCCCAAATCATTATCCCAATATTTCTTTGAAAATGTTGGCATGCTTTAATATTAAAGCTGATTTCTCATTCACCAAATTCATACGCACGGACTTCACTATTCCCTTAAAACCCGCCCCATATATTCTTTTCAGCTTTGTCATTAGTCATTAGCTCGTTCAGATTAATGAAAGACACCATGGGGCAAGAAAAGCCTAGCTAACGAATATCTTCATATAATAAAACATCCAAAAAAAAATTTTTTTTTTTGGGGGTAAAAGAGAAAAGAATGAAGACCCATGATACCATAGAGTCAATCACGTGGGATGAAGAAAAATCACTAGTAAATTTTACTTCTCAAGGTTTAATAAACTTCTCTCAACCAACATGCAATTTGAGACGGCAAATCATCAGGGCACGTCCAATTCCAACATTCAAGTTCAAAGCTTGACAAGAAAGACAGCTGCTTTCTTAAACTAACATACAAATTAAACCAAAATTCCATCAATTAAGCATGGATAAACAAACACTCAAAAACCCAAATCCAGAAAAGGCTAAACCATTCTACTACTAATACAAACAAAGATGCGTGAAATAATTTTATCCACAACTGCCCTACACTAAAAATCATTACACATAAAAAAGAGAAGGGACGAAATCATTGACTTGAAAAAAAAGGTAAAATTGAAATCCCTCCTAGCATAATTGCATAGTACCTGCGTATTAGAAGAAGTATATCTAATCCAAGAATTTCTGTCTTTTTTTCTTTTTGGATGATGACGACGACGACGACTACGATGATCTGTGTAATAAAATGACGACAAAAACCACAACAAGAAGGAGAAAAATAATAATAATATCAAGAACAGAAAAGGAATAAAAAGAGCAAATTAATTTGGTTTATTTTCTTAATTATATGATAGAAGTAGAATTCTTAATTCAATTAATATAAAAAAAAAGGAATGGGAAGCGTTGTTGGGTAGGGAGAGAGTAAAACAAAAACCCTTGAAGAAGAAGAGCCAAAGTAGGTGGAGCTTTTCTAGGGGAGAATTGGGCAATTGCCTGCCCCTCCCTCCCCCTCCTTTGCAGCCTTTGGAATCTGGGAATAATAATTTTTCTTTTCTTTTCTTTATTTTTTGGGAAGAGAGAGAGAGAGAGAGAGAGAGAGAGAGAGAAGCAGCTCAGCGGGCCAGGGTGCTTGATTGTGCGTGTCGCGTTTTTTTTGTCTTAATGGATTTTCTATCCTTTACTGTCGCTAATTACTAATTACTAGTACTTTTTGTTTTGGAGGATAATATAACATTATCCATATTCCATGTTTTTCTTTTTTGGGATGGCGGGGGGGGGGGGGGGGGGGGGGAACCTTTTTGATTATGGTGCTAGTAAATTTTTAAAGAATTTTTTGATATTTTAGCTTTTCACGTACTCTTATTTTGAGAAAATAAACTAATGCGGTTTTTTTTTTCTATTTCCAAATATTCATGTCACTATTCATTTTGTATGAAGTCCAGTAATCAAAATTATGTGGTATTTTCCTAACATTCTGCGACTTTTTATTTTATTTTATCAAGATATCCTTTCGTCTGCAAATAAAATAATTACTTTTGAAAAAGAAAATTC
Organism: Mitragyna speciosa; assembly: GCA_024721245.1. Lineage (NCBI taxonomy): Eukaryota > Viridiplantae > Streptophyta > Magnoliopsida > Gentianales > Rubiaceae > Mitragyna > Mitragyna speciosa. Next base: position 1,822,879 of record CM045561.1, on the reverse strand, counting down.
TTTTTGGGCTTCACATCCCAAACAGATCGGTTATGTGGAAAGGACGTTTTTGATACTGGCTAAATGAGTTGGACCAGAAGGTGATTTAAAAAAATTTTCTATTGGGCTTCAGCCCTCCTTCCAACGGCAGAGCTAAAAATAGTTGGTCTAACCACGCAGCTAGCGGATTCCGAAGGCCACTCTCTCCGTGCCCGGACCAGAAGATGTACACTTTGGAAGTGCAACTCCTCGTAGGTGGTTTTTTGGTTCGTATTCGAAGCCCAAACTGTTGATCTTACTTTATTTAATCTTATTAAAATTTTCTTTTCCCATGAAAAATATTCCACCAATGATATGAAAAATATTCTACTAATGATAACAGAAATTATTATAAGCTGAATAAGAGCATATAATGAATTGATATGTACTTTTATGTTAAAACCTTAGAACATTTTCCAGAAAAAGAATATGTTTCTAAATGTATATTTAACTAATGATATTCAACCTATTTTGTTTATTGAACATATTTCATTGCGTCCTTTTGCTAATATCAGCCATATATTATAGTTTTGTTACTTGAAAATTGAAAATGGAGGTGGTAAAATATGACTATTAACACTTCGAGGGAGATAGCTGTAACTATCATTATAACTTCAGAGGAGATTTCTGAAATTATCCATACAAGAAAGACACGAGTTCAAACTTTTTTTTTTTTTTTGAAAGAACACTAGTTCAAACATGTGCAAGAACTTCTTGATCTATTTGACGTCGTTAAGCACGCCGGACAAGAGAGAAAACGACAAAAGGGGAAAAAAAATGGAAATTAGTACAAAAAAAAAACATGTACCAAGCTAACTGCAAAAAGTGCAATTGTTGTTGCACGTTAGACAAAACAAGTGGGTCATAGTGTTGGACGCAGAACAGTTTTTTAAGCAAAACAAATTAGTCTCTCATGTTGATGGCCGGAAGTTTATGCCGACTGAAAAACAAAAGGAATAAAGCACATTTCAGCACATGGATGCGGCTGAACAAGGCCTACACCAAAGTTGATAGCTGAGCTGAGCGTGTACGTGCCAAGTGTTGTTCTTCGATTGTTAAAAAAAGTATTATGGTTCTAGTTTTAGCGTTAATTAAAATGTCGTTGGTAGACAATTTGTAAGAATTACGGTGTCTCGCTCTGATCTTAAAATGCAATTAGTCTAGTTTCCTTCTCCTAAACTTTATTCTATCAGAAAAAGAATATATATCAAATGAGGACCTATTATAATTTTTAAAATTTATAAACATCTATATACTCTGTATCTATAAGGTAGGAGACTGATTTGCTTAAATTTTAGAGATAATAAAAGGAGAAAGAGCATGAGAGGTTAATCAAATAATTAAATTACATTTAAAATGTCAAAAATCCCTCAAGGTCGCAGATTTATGCAATTTTGTAATTTTCATATTAGGAATTAGTTTTTTTTTTTTTTGTTTGTTTTGGGGGGGGAGGGGGGGGGGGGGGGGCGGAAGAACTGTCTAATCGCATTGCCCATTAAGTTGGAACAAAGCCCTTCATTATATTGTTCCTTAATTTGTTCCGTTTGTCTCCTCTAACGTGAAATGAGAGTAGATGCTTAACGCCTGTAGCTATTATTTCAACTGTGATTATGTTGATAATTAATCATGGTACGCGTGGAAATTGCTTCGGCACGTTGTTTTAGTTTAGTATAAGGTTCTCGTAAAAAAAAAGATTGTTTCCCAAGTACACAAGTTAATACTACCCTGTCTCTCACCCAATGGGTTTTGATGTAATTTTGAGTTTGAGAAATGTAAAAATACAACCAGTAGTTGAGAGGAAAATAGAATTATCACAGATTATAACTTCTAATCTAGTTACAATTCATTTTTCACTATACAATTATATAAAATAAAACATTTCTCTCTAATTAGCCTGAATTGAAAAAAAAAAAAGCCTAATAAACGCAAAACATAATTTACGTAATAAAAACGTCTGTGATGCTACTAGTAAATACTAGTACTACCCTTGATGTTGAGTTATATTAGTTGAATTGAGAGGAACATTGATATGATTACTAAAGTTACCAGATTCAAGCTGTATAAATAAAAAAAATAGTAATAATTCAGAATTTTCCGTTCGATATGGTGGGGGTATAATATGATATACAGAACTACGTTCACGTGCGTGCATATGCATGCCGCTTCAGCCCTTCAAAACATAACACAGCACAACACAAATATTTATTAACAACTTAAAATGTGTAATAATTATTAACGTAGAAATGCCAAGGGAACCTTAATCTGAAACTATAATATTCCTCTGACAAATGAGGCGATTGAAGAGGCACAGTAACTAAAATACTATTAGTTTCTTTTTTCCTTTTATCCTTTATGAATGGGGCACACATCCATTGGATGTTGTTGGAGGCCTGGAGCTGCATGCATATGGTTTTGTCGCCAACTTGGAAAATAGAACCCGATATGTCCATGACATAAAATATTACCAGCAGCAGAAACAAAATCTGCGGTTGAGTCGGTTGATTACTGCAAAAGAAATTAGTACGAGTTAAAATAATTCTATTAATTAATGCAGCATTTGAATAATTTAAGGAATGTTTGATTTAGGAGAATCATAGAAGGCATCGGTGTCAATAGTAATGACACATATTTTTTATGTTTAGAAAGTAACTATTATTGTCCTTCAATCTGAATGAAAGTGATTAATCAGGGTATTTATTATTATTTTATCAAATTCATTAACCTGTTTGGAGGGAATAATACACATTCTATTATTAAACCAAATATGTTATGGGAAATTGTCAGAACTGTGAGTATGGATTAATGATATTCTAAATAATAGTGATTTAAGAATTTAAACTAAATGGCTCCTTAGTTTATCCACATTTATTTTATAAGTGTCATCGATTATATGGTACCATGACAAGAAAATAGCCTGTAACAAATATTTTAAGCTAATAGCTGCCCCGTAATGCAATTGTATTCTTCTCCAGATCGAAATTATATTCTTTGGTAAGACAAATCCAAGTTGTTTTTTGGCGGCGTACGTGAAGACAATGAATGACGAGTTCTTAATTGCTTCCTATCCAATAATGCATGTATAATTTATTACACAGACGGATTAACTAAAGACAACCAAAATAATGACTAGTAACTAAAAAGTTCCTGTCTAGCTAAGGATAGAATTGGATGGAGTTGGACAGACATCTTTCCTTCCAATCTTGACTACCGAGATCACAACAATGAGATAATTGGTTTAATTAATACAACGTAATCACGCGAGGAAATCACAACAAGTAGCACACATGCCGGATTATTATGGCTACAATACAAATCACATGCAAACATGTGATAAAATTGAGTTTTGTACAACTAAATACTATGTGCTAATGATCTCTAGAGCCTTTCTTAGGTTTAATTCAAAGATTAGCAGCAACAGCGGATTATCACCCTGGCCAGCAAATGTGTCCATTCTAATGTATAAAAATTGTAATTAGTACTACTACTAATGATTAACGAATTAAAAAAAAGGTTAGAAATTAATAGTAGATAGTAATAAATGATGGAGTAGTAATTTGTTTATAATGATGAGGAAGGAGGGGAGGAAGAGGTGCAACGGGATCAGTACCATGCAGGGAATGTGCAGAACATGCTGTACATTTCATGCTGCTTCACTGTCTCAGCTTTGTCACATGCAATCCTTCTCAAAGACCCAAAAGCTAATTACCTCTTTCTCTCTTCTTCTCTCTGCATGTTCTCCCCATGTGCATACTTTGCCCATTATGCAATATGTACCCTCCCCCCCACCTTCTCTCTCAGTGAGAAGGGGAGGGAGAGAAGAGGGAGGGAGGGGGGGGGGGTGTCCTTTGCTGGTGGCCCATGCCACCTTCACATGCGTCCTTTAAGTGGGAAGGCCACACACCCTCCCAAAACAACTAGCTCAACACACCTCTTTCTGATGGAATGACCTGATTATCCTTCCCATTTCCATTTATACGTCTACACTGCTTCACTCACTTTGTGAAAAGTTGTCTCACACTCACTAATTAATTTTACGATTATTTTCCAAATTATCATTTCAACCAGCAAGTTGTTATTGATTGTTGCCATTCTCCTCTTTTGATGGACTGGGGTCTTAATTCTCTTATTTAAAACTAGTAACGACGGGGCTTCTTTAACATCAATTTCGTGACTTTTTTGTGATTTTTGTATCGATATTTCATTAATTTTAGAGTGATTCATTGTAAAAATTTTCAAGTGTCATTGAAAGTAGCTAATTATGATGCACGAAGATTTGCAGTCGTTCTTGTGAGGTGAATCATGAATGAATAACACATGCATTAAAGTTGCAATCTAGAACTTTGTCAAGTCATGTATAAAACATACCTATATCCATTTCAGTATGTAAATATCAAATTATCAATCCGTATAGTCGGATAAATCTTTCTGTAAAAGCTTGAGGAAAATCTCGAGGGTATTTGGGGGATGGAAAATTAAGGCCCCAACTTTGACATGTGCCGTTGCAGATAGGCAGGCTTTCTCGGGCAAGTCTCTTCCAGATGGATCTTTCTATGCTGGCTCGCAAGTTGTGCCGTCTTCCCGCTAGAATTTTTCAACTGAGATACGAAATTAGTGTCGTTTTCCTGTTTAAATTACAAAAACACCCTTGACTGACGGAAATATCTACATTCTTTCTAAGAGCGTTGGGCCAACTGTTATGATTGTAACGGGACCCCCATCACGTTCACACACTATGGCTTGTTAGATGAAATAAATAAATAAAAAAAAATTAAATGATCTGGACCATTTGATTTGTAGGGCTCTAAATAGTGGGTGTTGCAACAAGAAATCTACTAGTTTTGTTGGTTTGATATCTCTTTCGGTAATGACGGATATTTTTCATTTCCAAATGCACAGTTTTTAACTTTTTAGCGGCAGCAGAGGTCTAGTTGTTCTTGAGCCACAATGAAAGTTCAAAAGCATGCTTTGAAATTTATATTTGTGCAAAAAAATTTTGTACTTGAATTCAGAAATTGTTTTTCACATCTTAGACCAACAAAAAAAAATTTTTTTTTTTTGAACTAGAACTTTATGTTGGCATCTGCTCTGGTGTTACACCATGAAGGGTTTTGAGTAAATGGATAATGGATGATATTAATCCAATCTATCTAGAACTATACGATAAATAGATACAAATGGATGAATTTTACATAGATAATACAAATATATAATCCACTTACCCAATTACCCATGTGTCTAGTGTGTTTTTCTACCTCCGGCCCCTCAACACACACAATTACACATTCATACGTCTATACATATACACAGAAACACATATGATTGGATGCAATGGGATTAGATGGATAATCCATTTAAAACTAATGGTTCATATAGATAAACTATTTTAATGCATAAGTGTTTTAACCGTTCTTCAAAACCATTCAATAGAGTGGACATACATAGGTTCTACGAGCTCATCATTTTCTATAGAGTTGAAGATACCAACATAATTAAAACATTGCCACAATAAAAAAATATACCTATATTTCTCGAAAACTTAGGAATCTACAGTCACCAACCAAATCTTATGTCATTTATCTACTTGTAATATTTAAGATTTTTCTAATCAGTTTAATTTTGACGACATGATCAAAAAAAGCTTTTTCGCCTCATTAAAGTTTTACTATTCTATTACTAGTAAATTACTACATTCTCATGAGAAATGAGCCTAAGGTCTCTTCTTCAAGGTATAAAATAGCTTATCCTGTTCCCTGTTTTACTTATTTACCATAAAGAATAATTTTATTTGAGATAACAGTCGTAAGGTATCTTTCCAATCAAAAAGTAGTAGTGTTTTAAAGTCACAAGAGGGCTACATGGCATTTCTGTAGTTTATCCATAAACAAGTGGCAGTAGTCCAGTTTCCTCTTACTTAATCCCCAAAACGCGTTCGCAACCCCGTTAAAACGCTTACGCCGCTGGGCAATTCTCCCAATCCCACCCCCTCGCCTCCCTCCCCTCCCCTTTTTCCAGCCTTTCCCTCCTTCTTCCCGGTTTCTACCCAAAATGGGCTCAAGGCCTAGAAGCATTACGGCCATGGCCATCTCAATGAGAAGAGCAAGAAGAAGGCCTAATCCCCATAGGAGAGCCTGCAAAATCCAGCAGAACAACTCAAGAATCACAAGAAGCGCGTGTATTTCAGACAAGTTGGAGGCTCTCAAGAACCTCGTACCTGTCCACATTGATCGCGGGGAGATCAAAGCTGACCAGTTGTTTCAAGAAACTGCAGACTACATTGTTCTTCTCCGAACCCAAATCTCAGTTTTGCAAAAACTGGTCGATCTTTATGGGTCCAGTTCTGGTCAGGCTCAACAAAGCCAAAATGCTGTATAGTACGTAGCCATATTTTATCACCAATTTAAGCCAAAGTAAACTAAAAGATTGCTCTCTTTTTTTCCTCCTTATTTTCTTGGCTGTTTATTCAGTTATCAGGGCAAATGTAAGAGTAATCATTCTACAACAAGTAGCTAGCCAGTTGCAAAGTCTTTAGTTATTTGCCATATGTAGAAATTCTATATATATTATCTCATGCATATGCAATTATTTTTTTGGCCTTTTTTTTAAAATTTTTTTGTCATTTCAAGTTTCAAGAATTTTGCCTTGTTTTTGTTAGCTCGTCTGTGAGTTGAATGAGAGGAAAACTTAGGAGGAGTTGCCTAAATAGGTAAGAGAGAATTGATTGTTCATATCTGAATCTGTATGTCAGAGATTTTTATGTAAAAGGACCTTTGGTTCCTTCTTATGATGGGCAAAAATTGTTGTTGGCCATAGTTATATCTCACCAAATTAACATACATCAAATATACAAATATTTTTGTTAGGCGAATATTGAATGTTGAATATATTATGCCTCTAGATCTAAAGGTTTCAACCTCGAATTTTGTCTAAAGGTTTCAATTTCGAATTTTGTTATTCAAACCATGGTACATTGTTGTCAATTTAGACGTTACTAGTTTCCGAAGTCCCTATTAATAACACCCCCAAAAAACAACCAAAAAAAAAAAAAAGTGATTCTTGTTTCCCACGTTTAAGAATTAAAGCGAGTTAGCTGTAGTTGAAGAACTGCGTAAATTATTAAATTACAATTATTTTACTATTTATAAAGAGGATCACCGGTTGTTTCAACCTAACTACGAACAATAAATTTTTTATAAAAAAAAAGATAATTACCTACAAGTTTTTTGAAAACAAAGATACCCATAATTTTTAAATAAACACTACCTTATTATGTTAACTTTTATAATTAAACTTATATTTATAATTTTTTGAAAAGCACAAACATAAGGTGTACTATTTAAGTATTATCTAGGCGTGTTGGTTCGGTTTTATACACAAGAATGGTTTAAAATACACGCGGTCAACGGATTATTTGGAAATTAAGCGGAGTTGTTACCTCCATTTCATACGCCACTCAGCAAGTGGATTTAAAGTGGATTTATAAGTAAATCACGTATGCATATAATGAAGTTAGATCCTCAGTGCCACTTTTTTCAATGCCAATTGAGTGTCATTCACAAGTAAATGCTATTTTGCATTCACACTTAGATAAGTCAAATAATTATTAAAGTGTGAATGTAAAGTAACATTTGCTTGTGAATGACACTTAATTAACATTGAGAAAAGTAACACTGAGAATCTTAAGTCATAATATAATGCACTTGCACATTAAAGAGTGCTATTTGTTACGTACACAGCACATTGTTTTTTCAACAGCTTGTAAATATTTTTTGTTTATTTAATTGAACCTCATTGATAGAAATTATACGGTGACGCGATATAATTTAACATACATGTATATAACTTTCTCCTTTCAACGTAAATCAAATTCTCAGTGGTATCTTTACGAGTATCAACTCTAATGTTATAAATCAGGAGTTGTTACATTGCATTCACATTTATCACAGTTAAGATAAATCAAATAATTATTTAAATGTGAATACAAGGTAGCAACTCTTGATTGATAACATTAGAGTTTGCATTAGGAAGATGGTAGTGAGGATCTGAACTCCCTTTCTATGTGCCATATGATCGACTGGAAAATGTGTTACCAATTTTCTAGACAAATATATCTCCCTTTATCTGTGAGGTGACTGAGCATAGGCCAGATAGCCAGAGTTGGTCTGTGATGGGCGGTGAAAACAACAATCATTGGTCGGAGGCATGCGTTGCTCAGTAGACTGAATGTTTTAATCGTTCAAGCTATCACATGTATGATAAATTTTGGAGGAAAAAACTAAGGAAATTAAATCAAGGGTCGGTGTTGTATCAGTGGCAGTGAGGACTGAGAGTAGTGTACAGATATTTTTTCACATGACATCTGAGTGAAATGGACAGAAGAGCTTTCATGTTATGGCATCACATGCCTTGTTATGGTACGGCTGTGACAAGTGGTAAACATTGTGTATTCAATTCCAGAACACGTGCAACTTTTATTACCTTTCATTTCTCTGGGATCTGAATGTTATCCAGCGACTCGAGACGGACCGTCGAACGGAGATGTGACGGACCTTTCTTCCACCTCAATCATAGCGTATACATAGCAATTTTTCTGGGGACAGACCATACCAAATTTCATGAATTGATCATGATATACATATGTTCGGACAATTCTTCTTGTCCACTTGCCTTGCGGAGGACGAGAGAAGGAAATGCATGTAATGAGCATCAAATACATGTAGACCAAGACCCTGTCCACTGCCCACAGCCTTGAGAAGATTGAGAAGATAGTGTGCTATAGATGGTGACCACAACTACCCATAATTTGCTCAGCAAAACAACCCTCCCCCAAATCCCTTCTCTTCTCTGTTTAAAGGGAACCTAGGATATACAAGTTGGAGGTTGAAGTATTAAAACAGCATATAGATTTGTTGGTTGGGCTGCTTTATAAATTTGAACGTGATATTTTGGAGCAAAAACTTGTCTGAATAAGCTTTAAGAAAATATAAATGAAATTCTCAAAGAAGTTTGGCAATGGAAAAAGTTATAGGATAGGCAACTATTTTAGGGATAGTGTTTTTAGAAAGTGATAAAATTATACCAAACCTAAATTCATTGTACTCCCCTAAAATTTGCATAAAAGTTTGAGAAGGAAGAAATAAGAATCTTTGGAAATTTTTTCAATATTATAATTTTTGGGCACTTTTTTTTGTGTTTGGGGCGGGGGGGGGGGGGGGGGGGGCTTTTTTATTATTATTTTTTCTATGTACGTAGTTTAGTCATTTAGCAAAAAGTCATTACAGATTATTATACTTCAACGACAAACCTTTATATTGATAATCTAGAAAAAGAGTATAATTTTTGGAGACAGGCTAGATCAATACAAAATACCTATTTACAAAAAAAAAAAAAAAAGAAAGATATAAACTACCTGTTCTTGTTACAGAGAGGAATTAATGTATTCTTATTTGTCCTTGGTATCTCTTATTGACATTACATATTCGTCACTTACAATAGGCTCCCTTGATCTTGTTTGTTCTTATATCCTCGTCTCAGATATTCTGACTTCAATTTCATCGATCTTTCCTGTTTATAATGATTGTTTCTTCGTTACTTGATTATGCATAAGTCTGGTTGCTGAGTCATGAGGTATCCATTTGTCATTCAGTTTTCTTTTGGTCGTATCTGCTTTTTCTTTCCAATCTTGTAATTTAGTACATTCCAAAGGCAAAACAGAAAATATTTTTTCTTGGATTTACTAAAACAAGTAAAAATACATTTGACATTGTAAATTTGATGGAGAACAAGCCTTTGCTACCTCATTGTCTTGAATTAATGAGATTTTCTGGTAAATTTTGTAAGAAACAGGGAACCAGGAACTGAATGTTTGTCTCCTATGTACATATCAACACAACAATTGTAGAATCTAACATAACTATTGCACTCTTACATTAAAAGGATCTAAAACTCTGTGCATTTTTTTCCAGCATACAACTCTCAAATTTTGGGACCCATTTAAGTTTGTAAGATAAATACATGCTTTTTATGCTTAATTATTAATAGACAATAGTATGACATTAAGAAATATTGTTTTGCATTTAAAATAGATTATTTTCACTTTTAGTTTATTCCATAAGTCGTGATATAAGATAATAGGTCTATTTTCCAGTGCACTTTTTAACCCAGAAAAAGATAATAGTAATTATAACAAACCTATTGGGCCTTTAAATATCATCTTTGGGCCGATAGATTTAATGTGTCATTTACTGCAACTCCTCCAATTCGTGTAATTTATACATCTTTTGGCACTGGAACTGGTTCAGACAGTGCTGTGTTAGATTTCACAAGTTTTGGGCCAGGCCCAGGGGTAAGGTATAAAAGAATCAATGTTTTTTTTTTTTTGACAATTCGAGGAAAGGGATTAGGATACAACCTACTCTACCCAAACTGAAAGGAGGAATGTAAAAAGAATCAATGTTTTTAAATTACTAATCTTCCTCTTGTTACAAGCAAGCAAGCAAGCTTAATTTCCGAGGTAGTAAGATATTTGGGCAAATGTCAAGTATCCGTACAAGTGGCTCAAACTTAGGAGAAAGAAAGAATTATTATATAAAAAAAAAAGTTGGGAGAAAGAAAGTTTTGTTAAGATTCAAGTTATTTTCTTGCATTTAAGGATTCAAGCTACTTTCAAGTCAATTCCAAATTCGCAGGTCAGAATAATGTTCGACTTTCATACTTTCCTTAGTTATTACTATTTTTTCAGACCATGATTATTTCTCGGCATTGGTCAATCTATTAATGTCGATTGAAGGTATATTACTTTTAATTAATTTTGATTGAAGGTAAATAACATATCCATATGATATGATATTTTCTACTGAACCAAAAAGATGACCATGGTTTTAACTTCTAAGTGGAGATTATCATTATCAAGTGCCATGAAACATTAAAAAAGCAAATATCATTGGAAATTTCTTTTGAAACCAATAGAGCCAAGTAGCCACTAATGGTTGGTTGAATTTATTTCTCTTCCACCATTGTGCAATCTACCTGTTCTTCTGGGAATATTTAAATTTAGTTGCAGAGAGCCAGCAGCTTTTAATAATGTCCCATATGGACATTTTTTTTGTTTTGTTTTTCCAATATTAATCTCCTGAATGGTATTTGTAATCCTTAGTCCACTTGACCAGATTGTTGAAATTCTTGCCAGAGCTTCCATCTTCTTTGCCACTATTCAAGACCTTGGCTTTTAAATCCAAGGCCCTTTCTTTGTATTCCCCATGAGTTGCAATTTGTTCAATCTTATTCTTTATTTCTTCACACGTATCACAGTTAAGATAGATCAAATAACTACTAAAATGTGAATATAAGATGACAACTCCTGATTGGTGGCATTGGAGTTGGGAAGATGGTACTGAAGATCTGAACTGCCTTTCTTCGTGCTATATGACCGGCTGGAAAATGTGTTACCAATTTTCTAGACAAATATATCTCCCTTATCTGTGAGGCGACTGAGCATAGGCCAGATAGCCAGAGTGGGTCTGTGATGAGCGGTGAAAACAACAATCATTGGTCGGAGGCATGCGTTGCTCGGTAGACTGAATGTCTTAATCGTTCAAGCTATCACATGTATGATAAGTTTTGGAGGAAAAAACTAAGGAAATACGATCAAGGATCGGTGTTGTATCAGTGGCAGTAAGGACTGAGAGTAGTGTGCAGATATTTTTTTCACGTGACATCTGAGTGAAATGGACAGACAAGCTTTCATGTTACGGCATCACATTCCTTGTTATGGTACGGCTGTGACGAGTGGTAAATATTGTGTATTCAAATCAAGAACACGTGCAACTTTTATTACCTTTCATTTCTCTGGTATCTGAATGTTATCCAGAGACTGATCGTCGAATGGAGATGTAATTCTTCCACCTCAATCATAGCGTATACTAGCAATTTTTATCCGGTAAGACCACACCAAATTTCATGAATTACCGTTGAAAATGTCTATCGTGATATACATATGTTTGGACAATTCTTCTCGTCCACTTGCCTTGGGGAGGACGAGAGAAGGAAATGCATGTACTGAGCATCAAATGCATGTAGACCAAGACCCAGTCCACTGCCGACAACCATGAGAAGATTTGAGAAGAAAGGTACAGTGTACGATACATGTTGACCACAACTACCCATAATTTGCTCAGCAACACAACCCTCCCCCCAATCCCTTCTCTTCTCTGTTTAAAGGGAACCTAGGATATACAAGTTGGAGGTTGAAGTACTAAAACAGCATATTGATATGTTGGTTGGGCTGCTTTATAAATTTGAACGTAATATTTTGGTGCACAAACCTGTCTGAATAAGCTTTAAGAAAATGTAAATGAAATTCTAAGAGAAGTTTGGCAATGGAAGAAGTTATAGGAAAAGCAACTACTTTAGGATAGTATTTTTAGAAAGTGATAAAATTATGCAAAACCAAATTCATTCTACCCCTAAAATTTGAAACCAGTAGAACCAAGTAGCCACTAATGGTAGGTTGAATTTATTTCTCTTCCAACATTGTGCAATCTACCTGTGCTTCTGGGCAAATTTTTGAATTTAATTGCAGAGAGCCAGCAGCTTTTAATAATGTCCCATATGGACATTTTTTTTTTCGTTTTGTTTTTCCAATATTAATCTCCTGAATGGTATTTGTAATCCTTAACCCACTGGACCAGATTGTTGAAATTCTTGCCAGAGCTTCCGTCTTCTTTTCCACTATTCATGACCTTGGCTTTTAGATCCAAGGCCCTTTCTTTGTATTCCCCAAGAGTTACAATCTGCTCAATCTTATTCTTTATATCTTCTCGTGGAATGATTCCATTTGCATCTCGTTCGAATCCTAAGCCAATCTTCCAAACATCACAGATGTAGCTCTGGTTAAGGAACTGGTCCGCAAAGTAAGGCCAGCAGAGGAAAGGGACACCGTTGCTTAATCCTTCGATTGTAGAGTTCCAACCACAGTGACTGAGGAAGCAAGCCACCGAAGGATGGCTCAAGACCTGCTGTTGAGGTGCCCACCCTGTCATTCTCCCGCGTCCTTGTATTCCATCTTTGAAGCCTTCTGGATATGCATTATCTGTCTCCGCAGTTAAATCCTGCCTGACAACCCACAGGAATGGCATATTGGTGAGTTCAAGCCCCATTGCCAGTTCCCGGAATTGTGTCTGATCAAAAACTGTGAAGCTCCCGAATGCAACATAAATTACAGAGTGCAATGGCTGCTTATCGAGCCATGCCAAGCAATCCAAGTCCTCAGGCCAGAAGGAGCCAACTGATTTTCCTAGACGATTGCTTGCCAAAAGAGGACCTATAGGTAGTATTTCGGGGAACAAAGTGAAGGCTGCCGCCTCCAATTCATCACTAGTATTGCAAATCAACCAATCTGCCAATTTTACTGTTGTATTAGTTTTGAACAAGGCAGCAAAAGCAACTTTCTGTAATTCAAGATCACTAAAGCAGGCCCAAAGAAAGTGTTCAGGGTTCATCTCTGGTATGGCATCGGATAGCCGTATCATCTGGTTCTTCAAGAGAGTGCCTGCAACAAAAAAATATGACATGTTTGGTACCTTTTCGTTGAATGCACAGTAAGAATTAGACCCGAGATAGTATTAATACATGTTTAGTTGTTTAGCAGTTTGATGCAGTTTGATGACTATGAATAATTAAGATACCAATTGCAGATGCATTGATACATAACTTAGATACCAAATAATTTCATTTCTTTCTGTAATGGCGCTGGTCACAGCTGGCAAAGAATGATGAGAAAGTGAAACTAGTCAATCTTACCATTGCTGCTTATGATTCCATTATTTATGAGCTTTGGAATGCTAAATTTCTGGGCTAACTGCGTAGCTGACGCTGGCCAGAAGGCTACAGCCCCGATTCCCATTTTCTTAGCAATCTCCAGTGCCCATCCCATGGTCTCATCAGCAATAATGCATGTTAATTTATCACTGCTAGATTGACTTATGCTCTCTATTAGATACTCCAGCTTCTCAGGCATGACCTGGAAAATTGATAGAGTCAACTTGCCCAGGTCATTTCTGTCTTCCCATGATTCCAATCCATCAGGGATTGACATCAGTTGCATCATAGCTGGTACATTTTCTTTCTCTGATAATGATTTGGTAACTCTCTTGTGATTGAATTCACTATTAACAAATGTAACTCTAATACCATGCCTGACTAAGCACAGGGCAAGTTCCATCAGGGGAAGCACATGACCTTGTGCTGGATAAGGAATGGCTAGAACATGCGGGTGGCCCATGATTTTTCGTTTTCCTAGCTTTTATCTAATGCAGAATTAGTAGTAGTAACTCCTATAACTCTCCCCCCATTTATAGACAATGGTTTGTTCTGTTTTATTGCATTACAATGCCAATGTCACGCCCAGTGCTAGTGATCAAGGTGTTTGCCCACGTTTTACGCGGTCAGGAAATATACTCATTCCTTGTTTGTCTCGGCTATCTATCTTTTAACTAATAACATCATATGTTTGTCACTTACAATAGGCACCCTTTGTTCTTGTTTTGTTTACTACGATCCTTATTTGCACGCTTAAATTTTATCGACCTTTCCTGTTCGTGTTGATTTACTTAATTTTTTATTATGCATAAGTTACATGAGGTATTATATTGTTGGTTGTATCTGCTGTTGTTTCCAATCTTGTAAACTTAGAAAGAGGTCTCCAAGTCTAAATCATCAAAGTTCCTCTCTTCTTGGCTTTACTAAATTAAGTGATGTTACTTAATTATTGATTATGCACAAGTCTTGTTGTTACATGAGATATTTATAATTACAATCAATTTTGTTTTGTTTGTATCTGTTGTTGTTTCCAGTCTTGTAAAATTAGAAAAGGGTCTCTAAGTCTAAATCAGCAAGGTTCCTCTCTTCTTCTTAGCTTACTAAATTAAGTGGTGTTACTTAATTTGTAGAGTACAAACTTATAGCAAGAATTTACAGAAATCCATTAATTCTCCTTCCTCATATTATCATACAGTAAAGATGGTGAGTTTCTTAGCCTTGTAAGCTGTTACAATGAGGAAAGAGTGTGCAAAGAACTCAAAAGGCTGCATAATTATGATTTCACAATTAATATTCTCAGTTCACTTAAATAGTAATTTGCACATTTTCTAGTAAAATATGTCCTTCATAATAGTACAATAATAAGTGTATAACTCTACCTCTTTTATCTCCCCCCCCCCCCCCCTCCTCCTCCTCCTCCTCCTCCTCCTGAGCAAACTACCAAAATTCCTTTTTTTGAACTCCCGTAGCGGGAACGAATAGAGGGTTTAGTGGTTAAAGCTCTATGACTCCATCCCAAGTCAGGGGTTCGAATTTCACCAATACCATTTCCTATTATCCATTTGTAATAGTATAGGTTTATCAAAAAAAAAAAAAAATAATCCAGTCCACATCTGAGCCCATGGAAGAAGTTTTCTCTGGAGGCCCATAGACTCTATAATAGGCCCAGTCCATGATAGCCGGGCTAGTCCGTCGGGCGGTGCGCCGATGTGATGTTGGTAGGCAACATCCCATCGCAGGCAAAACGCAAAACACAAAACGGCAGAAGTATAAATGGTTATTCTTGAGAATTCAGTCAATTGAAGTCTTATTCCCTCCCCAACACCAAAGTCATCTGGCATGGTCAAATAACCATGGGGTGATCAAGGTCCTTTCGTCTTGTATGGCAGCGTAGGATTTTCCTTGAATTTATTTGGAACTGATCAACTATCGCATAAAAGTTACAAGATTGTAAACGGAATTTCACGAGCACTGCACCTTTGGTATAAAATTTTAATGTAGAGATTGCCTTCTTCTACACCTATCTTAGGCTGTAAATTTAATGTGTCCGTGTTCTTTCTTCGAAAAATCTTGCGGAAATTGAGAAAGCCCTGTTCTTAGATGAATAAAAAGAACTTAAAACAGTTGATTTGAAAATCGTTTAGCACAAAAATTTATCATGCACCAGTTGCATGTCTAGAAGGGCCAGACTCTCCCCGTCTGAATGGCAATCCTAATATCTATAAAAAAGATGGCCATGCTTTTCATAAAAGTTATGATAACTGAATTTTCGAAATACAACAAATTAGATCACCATTACTCTACCATGGGCTTCAGACTGGTGCAATCAGTTGTGGCACAAGGCATTTTGCCTGTTCTCCTATAATTCAGTCCTAAAGTATCCTTGGAATGTTTTTGTAGAAGGACATTTTTCTCCCGAATTTGTTTACAAACATTGCCTTGACATGTGCCAGTCAGGCCTCTTCTGAGCAGGAATCATTCTTTTCATCCTTGATCCAATTGACAAAATTGTTGAAATTCTTGCCAGAGCAACCGCCTCGTGTAGCACTCTTCATCAACTTTGCTTTTAAATCCAAGGCCCTTTCTTTGAATCCTTGATCAGTTAGAAGCTGCTGGATCTTATTTTTTATTTCTTCTCGTCCAACAATTCCATTTTCATCTCGGTCGAATCCTAGTCCAATCTTCCAAGCATCACAAATGTAGCTCTGGTTGAAGAACTGGTCTACGAAGTAAGGCCAGCAAAGGAATGGGAGACCATTGCTTACACCCTCAATGGTAGAATTCCAACCACAGTGGCTCAGGAAGCAAGCCACCGAAGGATGACTCAAGACCTGTTGTTGAGGCACCCAACTGGCTAGTCTCCCGCGTCCCTGTATTCTTTCTCTGAAACCTTCTGGATAAGCATCATCTGCATCATTAGTTAAATCTTGCCTCACAACCCACAGGAATGGCATATTGGTTAGTTCAAGCCCCAGTGCCAATTCCCCGAATTGTGTCTGATCAAAAACTACGAAGCTTCCAAATGCAATATATATAACAGATTGCAATGGCTGCTTATCAAGCCATGTCAGGCAATCTGAGTCTTCGGGCCAGAAGTGGCCTACTGACTTTCCAAGCCGATTGATTGCCAGAAGAGGGCCCGCTGGTAATATTTCCGGATATAAATTGAATGATGCCTTCTCCAACTCATCACTAGAGTTGCAAATCAGCATATCTGCCATTTTTATTTTTATGTTATTCTTAAGTGTTAGATCAAAAGCAATTGAATTTGCATCGGAATCACCAACACAGGACCAAACAAAGTGTGCAGGGTCCATGGGTAGCATGTCCGGTGACAACTGAACCATCTGATTCTTCAATAATTTTCCTGTTCCAAAAATTTGACATATTTATATTATTATTACTTGAATAAATCTATCAATAGATAATTGCACTAAATGTTGGATAAAAATAATTCGGTATTAAAGTATTATGAGAACTAATTCTTACCAGATCCATCTAAGATTCCATCATCTATAAGCTTTGGAATGCTGAATATCTGGGCTAAGACTGCTGCTGCTGCTGGCCAGAAGATTACTCCCCCGATTTTCATTTTCTTTGCAACCTCCAGTGCCCACCCCAGGCTATAATCAACAATAAGGCATGTTACTTTTTCATTCTCTGATTGATTTATCTCCTCTATCAGAGACTGAAGCTTCACAGGCATGACCCGGATCATTGTTTGACTTAGCTTTAAAATGTCATTTCTGTCATCCCAGGATTCCAAGCCATCTGGCAACGACACCAGGTGTATCATCTCAGGTACATCTTCTGCTTCCGATAATGATTCGACGACTCGCTTATGATTGAATTCGGTGTTTACAAACGTGACTTTGATCCCTTGCCTGACCAAGCATAAGGCAAGTTCCATCAGGGGAATTACATGACCTTGTGCTGGATACGGTATTGCTATGACGTGTGGATTACTCATTTGTATTGTTTTCCAAACTTCTAGCCTGTATTTCTTTCTCAGAAAAGAAAAAAAGTTACTAGCTAGTACTGAAGTGGTAGTATAAAAAATTTCCATCTCTCCCACATTTATATCCCCCCTTTCTTCTTTCTTTTAAAACTGTTAGTTTTGAGACGGCATCCTTGGCATATCCAAGGAGCTAGTGATCTACTACATGTCACCTCGTATCTTATAATATCTTGAGGCATGGAATCTACTCTAGTACTATTATTTTTGTCCTTGATGTCGTATGAATGGCATCCGTTTATTTATTTTTTTGTTTGGTTTACTTGCCCATCACCATCACTCTTTGCTGGGCATATTTCTTGTTACACTGCAATACCAATGCTAGTTCATAAGGTCCACGCTTAAGCCCTTTCAAATGGGAAAACGATATCATTTTCTGAAATAGTCTGTAAGCCCATTTGTTGCATTTGTTTGGCTACAGTTATGGTAAAACCACACTTTAGAAGCCAGCTGCATCAAGAAATTACATCTTCTAGTGCTTTCGGAATTCAAGCGTACAGAAAATGGTTGAAGAAATTCATAATTATGGGCATGTTGCTTTGATATTTCGACAACTCAATCGTAACCAAAATTTGTCATGAGCTCGTCCATGTCTTCATGAATTTAACAAAATCGGTGAAATTCTTTTCAGTGCTTCCTTCTTCTCTGACGCTACTCATAATCACTTCTTTGGATTAAGGTGGCGGACTCGGAGTTCAAAAATTAAAGGTAGGACAAGTAGAAAATCGTCCCCTTTACACTAGTAATAACTCACGTGCCTTCCACGTAATGTTTTTTCAAAATGTAATATTTTTTAGATATTAAATTTTTTGAAAATTTTTAATTATAAATACAATAGTAAAGTGATTATGTGCTCTATTTTTCTTGTTATAATTGTTGTTAAAAAAATATAATTGTACGTCATAATATCAAAATGTTTGAACTATTTCTTTAAAGTTATGTAGAAAATGCAAAGCTAGCACGATGATGCAAACATTGATACTAAAATCTTTACCGGACTTATCATGTAAGTTTTATCGAACTTATCATGTACTCAACTATCATTGCAATTAAATATTAGATTTGTCAATGAATAAAGCTTCTTGCTAGTGAAAATGAGTAAACAAGTTTACTGCACGTACCCTTTCTTTACAGTCAAATTAAGTGTTCTTCACTACTTCCAACTTGGAAAATAACCTTTTTTCGCAAATGATCCGTTACCTGGGCGGAGAAAAAATTACTATATCATTTGTACAAAAGTAAACCTTCTAAACCATATGGTCTTGTCGAATATCTATACTGAGATATAGTTCTCCATAGTCTAATGATATACCCTCCAAAAAACTATCTCAAACTTAGTGGGTACTATGCTATGAAAATTAAGAAGCACAAAAAAGTTATACTTAAATATATCACATATCAATATATAGTATGCATTGAGTGGGTGTTCTAACCATTTTCTCTTCTTCTTTTCCTCCACCACTGCAGATGCCTTTTGAAGTATTTGTCGGAAATAGAAATGAAGCAGCAAGAATTTTTGGTTTTAGAAATGAAAGGGTAATTAAATGATTTTGTATGAGGAATTGATTTATTTTAATTATCAGCATAATGTAAATTCAACGAACTTTTTAAAGGAAGGTAAAGAGTTGTGCAATTCTACCTCAATTATTATATAATTAATTTTATTATTTTAATTCCATCTCAATTACAATACAATTAATTCCATGGCAATCCCACAAAAGCCTTCCACATCATCAATTTCTCTTTCGATTCTAACGTATGTATTTTCACCCTATTCAACACTCCCACGTATTCCTCACCAACTAATACATATTTAACTACTATGTTATGAAAATTAAGAGTCACAATAAAGTTGTACTTCAGTATATCATTATAGTACAAAAGGGTATTTTAGGTACATTCGAAAACTAACATCCCAAGATGTAAAGAGATAGATAGATAGATAGGTACTTCGACCTCATCATACTTTTAAAGGTAGGTAGATAGATAGATAGATAGATATAGATATAAATATAGGTAAGCAGGTGTTCAACTCTGGATTTTTCCTTCTCTTTTGTGGGTCGGTTTTTGTTTTGTGGGGAAGGGATGGGGTGGGTGCGTGGCTCGTTTGGAGTTGGACTTCGGGTATAAACAAAGACCGACCCAAATATGCTACAAGTTTTTCTTAAGCCCAGTAGGCTGAGATTGGAGGCCCAAGTTATGGCCCTTGAGTGATGCTATGTATGTACATTTGGCCGTGTACTACTTGTAGAAAATAATGATAGCCCGATGTATCATAAAGCAATGCATGTGGACTTCCAACTGGCTACTATTTGGACAAAGTAAAGAAAGCCCAAGAAGTTAATTAAAAAAACAAAAAGAAAAAGAAGCCAGTCAGCCCAATGGGATAAGGCTTCCTTTCTTGTTCGAAAGCATGATAAAAATAGAGTCTACTATTATCTAAGGAAATAATATAAAAGGTTGCACAATAAGCATTGAAATCATGGAACAGCCATCCTAGACTATTCAAATATTTTCTTGACGTAGGTCATCTTTGTAAATGTTTTTTGAAATTGTTGGAAAATAACAAGGTGGAAAGGAGGATATGGGAAAGGGTAAAATTATCGCAACCATGTTAAAAGGAGGATACAAAGCTCTTAACTACTTGGTTATGTACCATTTATTTGTATTTCTTTTATGTTCTTTAAGTCTGACCATCCTCCACTTCAACTGCTAATGCGAATTTTTGTCTCCAAAACCAACCATTTTCTCCCATATAAAAGGCCTTATACTGAGATTTTTACAGTATTGTGCGTTCGTCATCGCACTGGACTGGAAGCAGGCAGCAGCAGCATCATCAGCAAATTCATCATGCACGGGGCTTCGCAACAATACTCGCACTTAGGCTTTTGCTCAAAACCAGGCAATCAAATAGGACCACGCTTCGCTTGCCAGTAAATCCAAATTACTACTAGTATGAATAATGATAAATCCAACAAATTATTAAAATCAGAAAATTGGGGATGCCCACAATCTCAGGTTTGGAATGATGGGTCCCACTTACAAGCCTGCCGTGAGATAGAGCACCTCACGTGCTGATGATGGATGATGGTTTGAAAAGAATAACTGCAAAAGTGCCAAAGAATTTAATGTCGGAATGTTTCAACACACACACCACACACACACCCCTTTTGTTGTCAGCAAATCTTGGTTTCAGACAAACCAGCCTCTTTGTCCACCAATCATATGTCAAACACTCGTGTGTCGGACACACGCCGCCCCACGCATTTCCTTGCATTTATAGATATTGGTTGTAAGATACTACTGGTGCGTAGCAGGGTTTTGTTGGCTGTTCTTTATTCCCCAATGGGATCATGATATGATAATGAATGCGCACTGCCATCTTTTTCTTTCACATCGCTTTCCCCCAATCATATGATTGGTTTCCAGTATCATACTGACATTGAGGTTTGAGTGGACACACTGGGGTCGTTTGTCAGTTAGTTTAGTTAGAATTACAACTGTATCCGGATCTCCAGACGCGTCACTACTGCTTTCAGTCAATAATCTTGAAAAGGATAACCGAAAGGTAATCTGATCCGCGCTTCTCCGCTCCTAAGCCCACATAATCCAATTGAAATAACAAAAAAAAAATAAAACAGAAGTCCTTCTTATTCTTTTTCAATAAAGTCTGTCCTCGCTGTATTTTTATTTGAAATATTGTCATGCAGTCCATGGTGGGCCACAAAATCACTTTATGAAACCTAGTACTTGTCACAATAGAATAAAGCAAAAACAATTGAAAGAAGCTTCTGCTTTCTTTCAAAATTTTCTTTTTCCCTTTTTGACATATATATATATATATATATATATATATATATATATACACACACACACACACGCTTGAGGCCTTTAGCTATGGCAGGAAAGAGAACCTTCCCAACCTTATGCAGGCCGTTCAAAAATTTTGATGCATAACTGTGAATCCAAGGTAAGAGTCAGATTTTTTAGATGATTAAGAAGCAATGGTGTTGATCAAAGATAGAAAGATGCGCAATTGCTTGTCCACCTGATTTCTTGGTCCTCAAGATGCTCACACCTGCATATACAATCCTGACAAGAAAGAATAAGCACAGAGGAGGAGAATGAGAGATCAAGCAGATTCAAATCTACCATTATATTACATTTTAATTCAGTTATGCTGCATCCTGATTATAATTTATCTGCATGTTGTCTCACCTAATTGCTCTTGAGGAGATGATTTGCTTGCTATATTTCATGCACATATACATATGGCAATACACATTCCCTCAAAATTTCACACCGGCAGACCCATCTTGAATTAAAGATCAACCGGCATCTTTGCTAGTCAGGAAACTTGTCGCACACAACTGTGTTTTTCCATTCCAGCTACCGGGCTTGTAGTGCATTCCAAGCATAGGTATTTTCTATTCCTCCAATATGGCTAAACTATGGAACGCAGACTGCAAATAAGGGGATAATACTCCAAAAACTTACTTCAGACCCTTTCGAGATCACAAGGAAATACAATTAACCCCTTCTGGCACCACTTTAGGCATTGGATGTGCTACGACATATCTCTGAGGGGATGTTTTGTGTAGAGCGAGATTTGCACCAGAAGCTGATGATGTATTTACTGAAACACTATGTCCCCTGACGTGGAACTTAGCAAATCGGTTTATGACAGAGAACCTCTCCAATTCCTGGGAATCCACCTTTATGTCCACACTTGACAGTGTGTTGTCCAGTCTGCAGCAACAAATTAAAGATAAACACACAAATAAGAAATGTATCAACAATATCGAGAGTTTTCAATTGACTAATCTTCTGTCCCCTGCTTGAACATAAGCCAACATTACTACTATGATACTAATAATTCTTTCCTTCTGTTTCTTTTCCACCTTATTCCCGTTAAAAACCAATTGCACAGAAAACTGAAGATTTTTGGCAGGGAAAACAGCAGCAAATTCCTGATAAAAGGGCATCTTATCTGGATTCTAGTTTTCTCCTGTTCATGTCATATTGGTCCAGATTTCTCGAAGTTCAAAACCTACAAATGCTTACAAATTTATTCTTTTCTTACCTTAATAATTCATTTCCAAGCCTTTTAGCTCGATTGATGAAGTTCTCTGCAGCTTCTGAGAAATCTAGCTGATCAACTCCATCAGAGGCCCTCGGATTCTTAGAAGTCCTGAACAATAATTAAATCCAAAAACTTGATGACACATTCAAAATCAAAATTATCAGCGAATAAAACTACTATTGTATCAACTATTTGATTATTTTCTATAAACATGATAATAGATACCTATGGTGACAACGATGTAAATTTTCGTTTTTTGCAATAAAAATTACTGAAAGTCAATAACATGAAAATGAAATCGTACGCATCACTGGTGAGAGGAGGCTTTTGAAAACTACTCGTCATGCTGCAAGCATCACCAAGTGCCAATCGAGCAACAAAATACACCACACTCTCTTTATTAGAACATGCATCTGCTGAGAGAATGACAGCCGGTGCAGGTCGAAAGACCTGTTGCATAAACCGTGTTGTCAAGACAAGCCTTTTCTTTGCTTGAGATAATGGAAGTACATCCTCCATCATTTCAGCTTCATCCTCCACCTGATGATAATGGATCACTAGCAGTTGGTTCTTTTGAGTCCAATCATATCAAATCTTTGACAAAACATAACTAAATTGTTCAGAATTCTGAGTCTTTATCCAAACATTGACTCACCTTTTCATTTAATCTATTTGAAGCTAATGCCCATTCGGATTCTGCTACACAGCTGCAGTAGAAAATTTTTGGCTAAGATAAGCTATGTATAATTGTTAATCATTCTTGTCTGGAAATAAACAGGACAGGAATCAAAAGAGAACACGGTGGAGAGAATAATGACATACGACTTTCATTTTTATACCGTGAAAAAAGATGCAAAAACCAGGAAAATTATGTCTTCATTTTATAAGATAAAAGAGCCATTGGATCAATCATAGCAAGTATGAGTTGTAGGCACAATCAAATGAAAATTTGACAAGCAGAAAATTCTGTGGCAAATTATGCAGATTGTTTACATACCTAACTTTCGGAAGCTGCAGCGAAA
Source organism: Mitragyna speciosa (assembly GCA_024721245.1). NCBI lineage: Eukaryota > Viridiplantae > Streptophyta > Magnoliopsida > Gentianales > Rubiaceae > Mitragyna > Mitragyna speciosa. Next base: position 1,798,926 of record CM045561.1, on the reverse strand, counting down.
CTTGAGTCACTTCTTTGTTCCATGGGAGAAGTTCAAAGGAAGCAAGTTTTCGCTTCTTAGGGGTGGTAACAGCCAAATTCCGCTCACTTTCATTCAAAGGCATCAAAAATGAAGGTGACAGCTGTTTATCTGTTACTAATTTGCTAGCTGAATTTGACAATATGCTGCTTGGTTGACTGGCAATACATGAATTTACTTGCCCAACTGAAAACTGTTTAGCAGCATCCTTTGTACCCATCGAATCATAAATTGATACCATCTGCCCATCCTTCATACTCTCACAAGGCTCAAACTGGGATGGGGACATATGCACATTAATCTGGGACTGTTCTTTAGAATCACTACGAGTGCCATTTTCACCTAACGCTATCATTCTGCTGTCTTGAACAATGACCTTAGATGAAGGTCTGCCTGGTTTATTTCCACTAGCCTCTGATGAGCAGGTCATAGGCTTATTGCCCCAAAATGAAATAGAGTTCAACTGTGAATTCGAATTTGGGTCATCTAGTGCCAAATTCGTAACCCCCGACTTAAGCCCATAAAACAACTTTTGTCTTGCATCTGCATTTACCTGCTCAAACAAAAGTTACTTTCAACTTCTATATATTTCATTAGCACCTTGTTACTAGGTACAATTTCCAAATTATTGAGACAGCACACCTGGTGTAGCGGAGAAAAGTTTTGGTGGAAACTATGAGGTCTCAACGAACTGACAAAAGTACCACTATCGCTCCCTGAAACAGTAGTTGTGTTGTTGTCCATCTGCTCCACTCTATCAAATGCTTGATGGTGTGTTGCAGTTCCCGTTGAAATATAGGTTGTAGCATTTCCTCCTGTCAGATGTTTCTTAACAGCTTTGTCCCCATGATCTATTGTACTTTGTGAAAAAGGGGTTGATTTTCCCAATGAGTTCAGCTGATCCACTTGGTCCTCCTCACAGTCATAACCTTGTTTTGTTAGTGAACAGTCATTGGTTTCTTTAATATTATCTCCATTTTGGAAAGTTACTTGCTTGTACTGCAGATGTGGAGCCTCTCTAGCAACATCTGCATTGCTGTTTGTCGAATTTGGAGAAGGAAGTGAATTTGAGTAAACATTGGGCACTTCTGATTGTAGCACATCTGGCTGAGTAGGTACGTTTTGGGACATATTTGAAGGCTTCATGGAAAGTCCAATCTGCTGAGGCACACTAGATGTTGAAGAGGGGTGAGTGGCTGACAGACTCTCCAAAGTTGGAAATTCTTGACCTTGGATAGTTGTTTGAAATGGATCAGATGTATCTCCAGAGGTAGCAATTCTAGCTTGGAATACATCTGTAAAAGCAGGAAGTGATGCGTGGGGCAATTGACTTGCCACAGGTATAACAAGCTGGTTTTGACTTTTAAGCTGATTTTTCAGATACAAAGGACCTGAAGCATTTATCACACTTGAACTTCCCTGTACATTCATATATTAGGTTTATAGCTTATTGAGCATGTATTCCAACCAAATAGAAGGCAAACATAAAAAGGGGGAAGACATCAAGTTTTGATCCTTTACAAACTCAAAATCAGCAAGAGTAGAATTTTTCCACTCACCAGTGATGGAGAACCAAAAGACAAGCATGATTGTGGTATCTGTTGAGATGGAGGGGCCAACCTTAAGCTGCAGCCTTGTGAAGCAGATGGATTACAGTAAAAATTACTACTTTCAATTTTGGGTACTTGAGAAAATGGAACTGAATCTTTAGATCCTGATCTAATATCTACAGATTTGTCAGCTTTGTTCAGCAGATCAATCCTATCTCCACTGCAACAGAAGATACAAATTGAAGTTCCCAGAAGATGTATCTAGAGCAAAATGTGGAGTAGTGTAGAAGAAAGAAAATATTGGCATAAATTGAGTATAACAAAATACATAAAAGCAATGTGAGCATAAAAGAAGAGCCTATGTGTCAGTCTAAACACATAAAAAAGAGTCTTCAGATAGATAGAATGGTTTTGCTGGTTAGCATTTAGACTTTTTGCAGGTGCGCATAAGGAAGCCAAGCAGAAATTGGTGCAGAATACTTTTACCTTGGTTTAGTAATGATGCTTGGGCCAGAAAAGCCAGCTGAACTGTCAAATAGTGCAGCAAAAGAGTCAACTTTATTTCTACGTGGCAACTCTTCTGATGCTCTTGAGTTTGTTTGAAAGTGAGAGAGAACCTGTAGGAAAAGATGCATAACAATGTAGCATGAGGGTCAAAAATATACTGAGAAAATGATTATCAGCATCATTGTTAACTAATACGAGATTCGGATAACCTTTTCTGAGTTCATCCCAACACTAGCAACTTTATTAACATATCTTAATTGTTCAACATATTCCTGATTGCTCCAGGCATGAGGGGCCTAGTGAAACAGAATTGTAAAAAGAAACCATGTTTTATATCATCCACAATGAAGTATGAACCCTAAGCTTCATTTTTGAAAGTGCTAATGTAGAAAAAGCATTGACCAACCTGATCAGGTGGTCTTTGACTTCCATCAACCATGGGCTGAGACCCACTTTCATGCTGCCACATGTTTCCTTTCACATTGTGTCCTACAATAGAGGTGATAAACTAAAAGTAAAGCCATATTTTCCCGGATGCAGCAATCTAGCATCACATATGAGGGTTATCAATAGTCAGATGTCAATCATAACTTAGGACCCATTATTCTTGGCATAATTATTCTTTTAGGGCAAACCAAGAGCATGAAACTTGAATTTGTACTAGTATAATTTGAATAATTTGGCATAATTATTCTTTTAGTCAGTTGTCTATTGCTGTACTTGAATTTGTTAACCTCAATGGGGTTTCATTTTCCTACTGCACAAAATAGTCAAGGAGAACACCTTTCTGATGCTGGATCAAATTTTTGTCAGTATCAAGCAAAAGAATTGCACCATTTACACCATTAATTCTCTGGAAGCTATCAAGATTTTTATTTGTAAATAAATGGATAACACAAGCTCAACAGCATTCTTATCATCATGAAATTAAACATAAGTTTCGCAGATTTATTAGGTTTTTATTATCTTACCTATTAGGTCAGTGCCTGATTGGCCACTTACGGTATATGGAGAAATGCTTGGTTGACAGCTATCATTATTAGAATTCCGAGTTTGTTGATCGTGCCAAGCATTTTGCAAAGGCCAAAGTGTTTGGACCAGCTGACATCCCTCAGTAGTTTGCTTGTGTTGAAGGTTCCCTTCAAACCACCTGCTAGCATTTTTAGGTGACTGCTGAACAGAATCATGGGAGGCATCTGAATGCATTCCCTCTTTTGGTCTATCCAGATTGTGGCTTTGCTGAAAAGTAGGAAAGCTGCAATTTGTGTTGGAGTTTTGAAATGCAATCTTGGGTTCTGCAGTTGAAGACAAGATGCTTTGCAAGTTATCTGACCAAATACTTTGTTTCCCATCACCCATATAATTTGTGTGCTGATTATCAGCCGAAAGTTCAGGGTTCTGAAACATTAAACCACTCCACTCTTCTTGTTGTCCAGTATCACTTCCAGAAGCTTCTGCAACAGCAGACTGCATAAGAGCACTCCAGCTACCACTCTGATTTGAAGAAAAAGCGCCCATAAAGCCTACATGCTCTCCATTACTATCAAACCCAGCTAAACCCACATTATTTTGTTGACCAAGAGAAGATTCCCAGCTGTTGTCATCCATGTTGAATAAAATCTTCTTCTCCAAAGGGTCCAGTGAAGTTGCAGTCTGTGAAGGGCAAAAATTTGATGTTTTCCCTGCACAGATTACAGGTCCACCAGCTTCTTGTTGTCTCATACCAGATTCCTTCATCGCCGAATTTGTTTGAAGGGAATGTAGTGGCTGGTAGTTAGCAGGTAGAACTCCATCAGCTGAAGCATCTATAAGAAGTTGTCCAAACACATTCTTATCTGCAGTTACATTTTTGTGGACAAACGCTCCATTTGAAATGCAAAGTTTGTGCGGAGATGCATCAAACTGCTCTTTGACAAAGGAGTTGCTGACAGTTGATGACTGCATTACTGGTATCTGTAGTTGGCTACTGTTGCCCCTGTTCAACATACTCAAGGAATCATGAGATGCTCCTTGGATACGAGAGTAAGGTATCATATTATTCTCTGAGCTTGCAATAGGAGTTCCATATAAAGACACATCAAATTGCAGCGGTAGCACCCCATTTGAACCAATGACCTGATTTTGAGCTTGTGAAAAAACCAACCCATTTGGAACCCCTTGAATAATTGGTGATGTGCCATGCTGCGTCAAATGCATGTCACCAACTGTAAACATTTGAGATGCATCATGGACAGGCATTCCGTTAATTAGAGGTGGATGAAGACCAGCAGAAGTCTGTTTATTTATAAAGGGTAGCTGATTTACAAAGCTGTATCGCCTTGCATCACTCAAATCCTGAAGTTTCTGCTGGTGCTGCATTTCTTGCAGCTGTTTGAACAGGAGCTGCCTCTGCAACATCTATACGTCTCAGGTGGTGGCATCCAAAGTTGCCATTAGCTCCTACAAGTGGGAAAGAAGAAATGATCCAACAAGAAGGATATCTCTTCTCAAGCTTGTCTTTTGCTAATAAAAGTTTTATCTTGATACAATTCAACATGGAATGGTTCTTTATAGGTGATTCATAAACATAAGCCTTTCATGAATAAGATGATACAATTCAACATGGAAGGGTTCTTTCATGGTAATTCAGAAACATAAGCCTTTCACGAATAAGACTTGCCAATCACAAGTTTTCCATTCTCCCCTATACTTTGGCTTGGTCTCTTAGCATCGGAAATTAACTTTGCCCATGGGAAAAGCCAATCTGATCCAGAGCTGATAGTCTCAAAACTTAAAAGTACACACCACTTTCAAAACTGAAAATTGTCTCCTCTCTTCATTCTGCAAAACAACCAACTTCTCATAAGTTAGAAAAAAAAAATTTTTCATTTACTGCTATTACGTCTATGCTAAAATTAAAAAACAAAAATGTAGGAATAGAAGCCAATCGTTGTGGCCTCAATTCTCCCACTATGAAATTATTGTGTTCGTGAAATAAATGAAATTAACTTGCAAGTTCAAATTTTAATGGAAATTTGTAACAATACAAACCAACTACAGCACATACAGAACTGATTAGTGACTAGACTCTCAATAGCTATAAGGAACGCTTTTCCTACCAAAAGCAGCAGGGCATGTGCCTTCTTCCATTTTACCAAATTTTTCTAGAAATAAAAACTAAACACTAAACCACATCATAATTTTAGGAGTAATGATATACGATCCGAAGTTCGACCGTGACTTTAGCAGACAAGTTAGTAATAACTAGCTGTTAGATATGAATGCAAAACGGAAACTTGCAAAGCTCATTAAAATAACTAAAACATGTAGATAACATTCTTGTTACTTAAGTACCTAAAATTAACTCTACCTCATTAAATTCCCGCATTAACACCATTAATCTTCAACTAGAATTGCCATCAAAGCACAAAAAATACCTATAGAATTAAAAATTAAACATGCAAATGCAATAATTAGCTTAAAATCCAAAAAAAAAAAAAAACACTAATTAAATTAACCCCAAGAAACCGCTGAACGCCACCCAACTACCTAGCCCTTAAAACCAAAATCATTAACCGAATTATACAAAACCTTAAAAACAAAAATTTCAAACTTCACTTCACCAAAATTAACAGCACAAAACTACGGTCAGAAGGAATAACAACCAATTCTACACCACAAACACAACCAAAAACCGAAAGGGTCAGCATAAAAAAACTAATTAACTAAAAATAAAGCTTAAAAGTTGAAATTAAAGCAGTAAAGTCAGAAACTTTAAGCATGTATGATCAAGTACTCAGTGATCTGTGCATAAAAATTCAGGTGGGTTCTGTTCCAAAATGTGTTTTTTAACTCACTTAAAATTGGAAAACCAGCAAAAGCTCCAATTTTTCCAGCTTCCCAACAGTACAGAAAAAGTGCTTCACCTTTTTCCTCCTTATTTATGTATATACTATGTAAAAATATAAAATTATACAGCTTTTTCTTCTCTCTCTAAAGATGAGTAGTGTGCTTTGCAAAGAGGGTTCAGTTCTCTTTCAGACAAGGCCAAAGATAAAGGGATCAAAGCAGTGTGGAATTTGATTATAAATATTTATATTTTTTCAATAACCGCAAAGCTTAAAAAAAATAAAAAAAAGGCGTAGGCTTGGACCGAGACAAGAGTTTTAGTGCCGAACCTGAGGTTCGGAGTGAGGCTCGGGTCTCGGTGGCCGAGGTAATAAAGGGTGAGAAATATCGGCGTGCGTCCATCATATATACGGGCGCGGCTTACTGACCGTTGGATTAAGATGTCGGAGCGTGTAGACACGGACGTGCGAAGGTGGATTTGTTGTCGCGGAGTACGGGAAAATATCTTTGGGGTGAAAGAGGATAAAGTTGAGTTGGCATGGTGTGGCACGCGCTTTTCATCACGCGTGCCCACTGGTTCTTTCATTGGGAGTAGAGGGGTTGTACTTTTTTTTTTTTTTTTTTTTGGAATTTTTTTGGTAACTTTTGTTTTGCATTTCCTTTTGTTTTTCTTGTGTTTTGGTTTTATATCAGGTTTTGATGTAATTCTCTTCCCAAGCAGCCATGTTTTTAGCGAGGCCAAGACATTACTGATTTAGATTTAGATTTTGTTTTCTTTGAAGTCTAATTTAAATTTTCATAATTACAATTACCATGGAGTAATAAAAACCTAAAATCCTGATAAAAAGGTCTCGTGTTTATCGTTAGTGTTAGTTTAGATATCAAAATATATAACAGGTTGATAAGTGATTATGAGTAAATAAATAATGGATGAAATTAATTCCATCAAGTAAATTAATATAACTTGATTGATAATACAGTAAGTAAATGGATAATGGCTGAAATTTAGCCATCTAACTAGACCTATTTGACAATACATATAAATTGATGGATTTAAATGGTAACACATAAATCAAATATCCATATATAAACCATTTAATTTAAGTATGTGCTTTATAAGTTTTTTGCATTTCCTGCCAAAAACACAAACAATAGCACATTGTTAAAGCCACAAATATACCCATTGGCCTATATAATTGGATTTAACTGAGTTAGATGGATAATCCATTTAAAATATTGTTTTAAATGGATAAGCCACATAGATTCATTAATATTTTAGTGGTCATACAAAACCATTTTAAGTTAATATATTCAGATAGATAACTTGTTTTGAATTAAAATTGCCACCTCTAAATCTAGTACATTTTGGAACCATGCAATGTGAAACATCAAATCTCTTAACCGTGTTATACTGTTATAGTTCTAAAAATAAAAAAAAAATTGTGAGGATGCATCACGCTTGACAATGTTTTATAACTAAATTTGATTCTAACTGACGATGCGATGTTATTTGGGCTGGGAACTCAGACGCTCGAGGCAAAGGTAGAATTTGGATATACCATTAATACATTGCTCGTAGATTTCGTCTTCTTGCCCACACTCTAAAGCAGTGCCTTCATAAGGTACATGGGCTGGAATTTTACTGTCAAGCCCAAGCTAAACCAAGCACACGTTTTTGTTTCTCTTGTATGTATTTCCACTTCTAGTTTACTAGTAGCTTCAGCCAGTTGTGGTTGAAAAAATTGGAAGCATTGGCAAAGGAGAAGAAGGTTTACCAATTTATCTTTTTCATGTTTTCTTCACGATGATGTGCTTTTTTTTTTTTCCCCACGCATTTGTATATTTTTTTTTATCAAACCTATACTACTACATTGGTAGAGGAATAGTGTTGGTGGGATTCAAACTCTTAATCTCTGAAGTAAAATTATAAAACTCTAATCGCTCGACATTCTATTCACTACCACACATTTGTATATGTTACAAAAACGAATGGATGAATTATAATTTTATATTTCAAGAGGGTGCCAAGGTAACAGTTGATTTTTCATTTGAAGGAAACTAAACTCATACTACCATGTTTTCTTGACCAAATAAAATAATGCACATGTTAAATTTTGTCTCCACACTTACGCAGATGATTACAGCTTCTTGTTTCTGGATTTTGGAGCAACTTTTTGTCATGCACAGAAAGTGAGGGGCAATTAAGTTTTCAATTCACTTTATGACCACTTTCTGAAAATGGAATGTACATGAGGCTTCGCTTTCACTTTCACTATATTAACCATATTTAAGTACGTTCTACCTTTATTAATGTACTTTGCTGTTTTAGGAACAATCAAACAACTCAAACTTCCATGCAGTTAATTTCCCCTGCACTGCAGGAGGTCGTTTTTAGAAAGTCATCAGAACAAAGATTTTATATTTTCTCACTTCTCCACTCCCATATATTAAAAGAACTAATAATGCTCAAATAAGAACATTGCTTAAGAATTAATTGGCGAAAACAAAACAGCTCCAAGGTCACAACAATCAATGGACCTCGAAATAGGGATTCAGAAAATAAACTTAACCGATTGGACGAACTACTACTTCCTGTTTTGATCAGGTCACAAGTCTAATATTACCTGTGCTTAATTCAAAAAATTTACTAGAATATGAGTTTTTCATTTAACACTCGTAAATACTTCAGTCAAACTATTTGAGTCGATTGTCGAGTTGAGGTTGAACATGTATATTCAGTTTGAAAGCTTGTTGAGCTATTCGAGTATGTGTGTGTGTATATACTTTATTTTTATATATAAAATTATTAAAATATTTATACTCTTTATACAAATTGCATCTTTTACATTTCAAACTTTGAATAGTAAAAGATAATTAATTATTTTATTAATTTAAGATAAAAATTTAAAAATTTGTAAAAGTTTATTATTCAATTTGAGCGCGAATAAATATAGATTTGAATTCAAGCTCAAATATACTTGTTTGCATTCAGTTCAAGTCAAACATGGTGATATTTAAGCTTGACTCAACCAGTTTACATCCAAATCCAATATGATTTTATTATCAAAACCAAATTTAATAAAAACTTATAAAAAATATTGGCTTTTGAGTCTAGCAATAGGGGATGTAGCTCAAATGGTAGAGCGCTCGCTTTGCATGCGAGAGGCACGGGGTTCGATCCCCCGCATCTCCAGGCTCCTTTTTTTTTTTTTTTTTTTCCTGTTCTTGTTCCGTTCTAGGTCTCGGGGTGTTGTGCTATTGAAATTTTCAGGCCGAATCTAATCATGTCCCATTAACAACATTCTTCTTTACTTTTCATCCCTGTTTCAGAAACTGCCGTAACAAACATTTGATATAATGTACTGTAACACAGCAGTATATTAGATACATATATTACATGAATACAAGTAATGATGTCCTTGCAGGTGCCATCAGATATCGAATTAATTCGCTACTGGTGCTACTTTCATTCCAGGCGTCTATTTCATGTCTTGTTATTCTGCCAATGTATCAGATACAACAATGACTTGGCTGCGGGCACAGTCCAAATTTCACCTGTAAAATGCGCTACCAGAGACCAGATTTTTTATTCTGGTTCTAGTGCTATTACTACTATAATTAAGAAGCATCCATTTAAAAAATCTAATACTACTGTCTCAACCACAATTGGTAGTCTGAGCCTTTATCAACAAACTTCTGCCAACTCCCATCCAAATGAACTTCCTTGAAAGGATTCCAGTCCAAGTACCCAAGCTTCAAAACCAGTGTATCTCCAATTTGTGCTACGTAGCCATCGTTATTTGCATGGTATATCTTTACAGGACTACGACAATGGATTCCGGCCCTTGTTCGAGATTCAATTAACTCAGTGATGATTTCCCGAAGGCCAAAATCATAAAAGTGGTCATAGAATATTACAGGCTGGCGAACAGAGAATAGAAGAACAAAGAGTTATAAAATGAGTTACTGTTCAAACTACCAACTTTTGGATAATATGCTAGCAATCGGTGAAGAGATTAAAGAAATTACCGTTCCTGGATGGGTTAAAATATAAGCATATCCCTGTGTAAGCTTCTCCCGTGGAAATGGCCAATGACCCTGAGAGGAAACAATTTCAGCACTATATAGAACATTGTATGCTGAGATATGCAATTATCAAATGTTTTGAAAAAAAGGCACCACATCATTAAGTGCACAATTGGTTTCAGGATCAATCATTTAACTTACTGAACCAACAGAATGTTATAAATTTGGAAATTTGTGTTCTGGCTCACAAGGCAAACAGAAGTTATATGAGTAGAAATATTCAGAATGACAGTGTTGAGAGCCCTGCCTAATATCTAGACACTGTCTGGTTGATCTATGCACGTACATGTGGCTTGCATGTGGGGGGGGGGGGAGAGAGAGAGAGAGAGAGAGACTGAGAAGTACATAATTACCTGTGTAGATCCAGTATCATGATTTTCTAAGAATGTCACGGCACGTGAGGGCCACCATCCCATTACTCCTGTTGGTTTTCCTTGAGGATCAATCAACCTCCAATACTGGTTATGCAGAGCAGAGTGAAGTATACCCTGCAGAAAATTCCAGTAATGAAAAATCAACTATGAATATAAAAGCGCCAATTGCAAAGTATCTTGTCAGTCAAGCTCTTCAGCAGTGCCTGAGTAAGCTTTCCAACTATTATCAGCCTCAATCATGAATACAAAAAAACAAAAAAAATCCAGCTTTGTCAGATAACATTTATGTCATGCCCCACTTTTAGACAAATACTGTGTGAACAAAGAAAAAAATTTGGAACTTAGTATATTAGATCCCTTAATTTTGAACTTGCAAAATACTTGATACATTACAGCAGCAAACAGAGCAAGGTAGAGTGATGTAAAATATTTCCTACGAATGAGATTGTTGGGCAAGAAAAACATGAAAGAGAATAATGAGAAAGCACCTTTGTCGTGACGTCAAATGCTGAGGAGGTACCACTGGTCGCATTGATCCAATTAACTATTCGTTGCCGATGAGCATCTGCACGCATGAAACCCATGAAGAAAATCAAAACGAATGATGATTGGAAGAAATCAAAACAAATGATGATTGACACTTAAATATTATGTGATCTGAAACTAATGCAATATCTGAAATACAATACACATAGGTAGGATCATAAGAAACTACCACACTAGCAGACATAAAGAGCATGTGATGCAGAACACAAAAGAAAGAAGTACATCAGATATCTCTATGATTAGTTCTCGATAAAAAAATGCAGCTTTAAAAGTGACGACTACAGAAAGGCGTAAAAGATGGTACAAATCTGAATTATAAAAGTCACATACTATAGAAAGGCATAAAAAACTCAGCATAGATCTGAAAGATGAAGCCATACTTTACAGTGTCCTGATTTAATGTATAACATAGCTAGGTCTGTCAAGGCTACAATGCTCTCTGGCATTACAGCTTGTCATGGTTTTCCTTTTGATTTTGTTAAGGGCTTGATAGCATGTCAGAGCTAATACAGAGCATACCAGCCTAGAAGCGTGAAAAGTAAGGTCTTGGAGAGGGATAGCAGGAAAAATAGAAAATAAGATTTTGATCCATCAGTTGACTCTTGTTAACCGAAATTTAAGTGCAAATCCATGTGCTCACCCTGGTTATAACACAGATTACCACCTTCATAAGCCAAGCTGTCCCAATATTCTCCAATAGCAAAAGCAGGATTCGAAGCCTCTATATATTCTTTGACATATTCACCTGCAAACCCCCTGCAATCAATAATAAAGCATAAACTTCAAAAGTTCATTAACCAAAATGGAATTTTTTCAGAACTTGATCTAATTGACTCTAAAAAGTTATAAAGACAGAGTCAATATGGTATTGTGCTTTCTCAGAGGGCCTCACTTGCAGCAAATACCAGGGTTTCTTCTTAATGTGCCTCTCATAATGATGAATTAGGACATCTAATCGAAAATTGATGTTGCTCAATGATAAGGGCTTATACTTTAACATGCTTGATTATAGCTGTTATGGCAAAACTTAGGATGAAAAACATGCTTTGTACTAGGAAGAGGATGAGCCAAGAGATGAAAGGAATAATAGAAAAATATGAAACATGTTACTCAGAAAAGTCCAATACAATTGAAACATGCACCTTACAAAGTCAAGCCGCCATCCATCAAAACCAATATCGTTTCGAAGCCAATTCAACCATTCTCTTATATCCCTTCTAACAAAGTCCTGGGAATGATCAATATTTGGTGCAGCATGAAAGATATCACCTGCCACCACAAAAAGCACTCAAATAAGAATGAATAGTGCCCTTTGGTTGTGTTACTAGTTTGTAAAAATTTTGATCTCACCAGCTTCCATGAAATATAATATATAATGTCATCCACCACTCAGATTATTCAAAGGATCTTCTAGTGGAATATAAACCAGACAAAAACTTCCTTTACATTCCAAAATATTATATACAAACACCTGTTTAGGCATTCTTACTCTAAGTTATAATATGAAGTCTGAATGAAACTTACAGACTGCACTATAGAAGTGATTTTCACTGGCTTAAAGAGCACCCTTTTAATAAATCTGCAAATTTTCAACAATCTTCCAAAGCTCCAGGTTAATAGGTATATTTAATTGGAAACAAAGATGAAGAGGTTCATTTCCATTTAAACCTAAAAAAGGTTGGGTGTATGCAGATAAGTCCACACTCACCTTAACGACTAAAGCCAAGTTACACACTAAAGTAACACTGCCGTATTACAGGTATTCTTCATTCTTTTTGCATTGCTATATTTCTTCTCCTCCTTATAAGCTCATTTGCCAAACTCCTGCTTCCATTTTTATGACATGCTAACACACATAAAACACAAAGTCTACCAATAAAGGCTTCTATTGACTACAGAGCCTAAAATAGGCCACTTCTTTTGAAACATGAATAGATTATCTAAGCCAGGACTTCTATACCGTTTAATTTTCAAAACTTCATTACAGAATTTGAAAGTGGATATCTCTGAGATCAGAGTATAATCTTCTCCATACCGATGAGCTCATTAGTTAAAGTGGCACAGAACACCATCTATTCAACTTGATAGATTAAACTGTAACCAGTTTCAGCTGTCAATGTAATGCAAGTATAATTTTTTCACATGAATCGCATCATCATGGAAATTGTAAGAAAGTAGAACATCAACAGATAGACAAGTAACATGTTCCATTAACCATAACTTTTTTATCAAAACATGCCTGCTAGGACCTATCTATATAACTTGAAAGATTCATGCATAGCTGCATATAATTGGAAAAAAAAAAAAAAAAACTCGGCATAAGAGAAACAACACATAAAATTGATCAAATAAGTCTTCACATAAAGAATTTCATACCACTTGAAGGATTTCCACGCCCTTGGAAATTTGGGTCATCACAAACAATTGCTTCAGGACCCCATGCAAGCTTGCCTCCAAAAATATTCCAGATGCCATTTGGACTCTGTAACCAGCAAAGACAAATTATGGCATTCTAGCAAGCATCATATGGTATAACCAATTGCTCCACCTTAGTATTCAGGACAGAAAAAACAAGATAGATGGACAGAGAGATATAATGACAGAGAGGAACTTTGTATGTTACACTCTGCTTATTAAAGATCAATGTTGTATACCAGGTAATTTTTCTGTTTAAATTAAAGATCAATGCTGTGTACCAGGTAATTTGCCACTTAATTAGGAATGGATTAATTCATAGAAATTCACAATACAATCATTAAGGCACTTTGGAAAAAGTTGGTAAAAATTCCTTGTGGCTTACTATTGGATGAGCTTGAGGCCTGGTCTTTTGCTCTGCCACAGTAAAGCAAATATTGTCTTACTAGTAATAGTAGCCTCTTTATAACACCCTAAGAATCATTGGCTTAATCAAATAACGAAGAAATTAAGGATCATTAGCTTAGTCAAATAACAAAAAAATTTCAGTAATAGACGATAAACAGCTAACTAAACTCATAAACACATCAATAAACACTGTCCCAGTAAAAATAAAAACTCATTAAATAATCAATTAACTTGAGACACAATTATATCAAAGTTTCCAGATGAATTGGATGTCAGATTCTTAAATCAAAATGTGTCATTAAATGATTAAAGAATCAAAAATGAGATTTTGTGATGGTTTTATAACAAACTGAATTAACAAAGATTCGTCAGACACCTGTTTATGAGCACATCTGTGGTTCAGTACAACATCTCCCAAGGCCTGTGAAACGTATCAAATACAACAATTAGTCAGTTTATGTGCCAATTCAGAATATGCTTGAACCCAACATTCTTCCTTGACTAAATAGCTAGTGGCTTGATTGAAGACGTCACTAACAGAAATGGCATCTAGTTATATTGAATGATGCAATACAAGAATTGCATACTGAAATTTACCTAATGCCAGCTACATCTATCTATATTGAATGATTTTATTGAACAATGCAATACAAGAATTTCAAGTTAAGATTTACATAATGCCTAGCATCACAGTAACATCTGAGTGCTGCAATTAATTTAAAACCATATTCCAATAGACATATGTTTCACAAGTTAGATATCCCCTGCAGCTCCAAAGCCAAAAATAGACTGTGAGAAAGACAGATTATAATCATGAACAAAAGAAAGACACTTCCAACAAAGCCATTGCTAGGTAATGGTCCATTTACAATAAGAAAAACATTTCTTCTGAACTCTGAATCACAACAAAGGAGAAAAGCTTTCCCAGTTCTGCTTGTACTTCCTGCAGTATGCACTAGCCCAAAACCCCGTGTGCAAACTGTGTCCAACAAGCTAATGACAGATCATTAACAAGCCTTTCCAGGCATGGTGATGCTTCTCCAGGATTCCTTTTTTCTTTCTTTCTTTCTTTCTTTCTTTTATCAAAGATAAAGAGAAAGTCATAGAATTCCCAAAAACATCAATTTGTTGTCCAGGCACATACCAGAAGATCTTGATTATGCATTTCATCAATACAGTACTTCAGCTCTTCCTCAGAACCATAGGCTGAGTTCAAGTTGTATAGATCAGAAGGCATATAACCTGCATGATGTACTAATCCCTCAGAAACGCTGCATATTTAAAATTAAAGAAAGTAATCCCTCTAGTTTCAGAATCCATGATCACTCAATAAATTGGCCATAAGATAACAATAATGCTTTTCACAAGCTCAAAAATTGCTTGACGTTGAAACAAAGCTGTCAATTAAACAATACTCCATCCTTTCACCTTAAGGACCACTGCACCATCACTAAACAACTTGGCCTCGTATCACATCAGACAATAATTTGAACATTCAACAGAGTTTGAGCATGGTGGTGTCTTGAAAAAATAAAAAAGGTAACAACCTTGTGGAGCAACACATTCTGTTGGGGGTGGAAACCATACTGCTGTAATACCACTCTGGGACAAATCAGCAGCTTTAGCAGCAAGCTCCAGGTACCACCTCCTTCTCCAGCTTTCCCAGTTGAACCCTTGGAACTTGAAACAAAGGAATTCCATAAGGCATAAGAGATTAGAACTCAAAAGCTCATAGTAGCTGCCAAGAAGATGATCATCTGGTGGTGTAAAAGCAAGCAGAAAGAATGTTATTAAAGCAAGATTCTAGATTCAGGATATTTTGGTACCACTAGCATCCCAACCAGAAGAATTAACAAAGTATGGAACTTTTGACTTATATTAAAAAGGAAATGGACCTTCTCCACTCAATGTTTGCTCAATTAAGTAAAGAAACCATCAACAGGAAAGCAGTTTCTGAAGAGGACAGATGTAAATTAAAAATGCCAGTCATAGATCGTACAAATGCAGGGTTTCAAAATATTATTCTAGAGCTAATACTATTATGAAGGGTTCCAAGAGAAATACTCACCACAATCTCACGTCCAGTACCAGTTCCAGGCTCTGCATTGAAAATTAGTCAGGTTATGGTTTTTTTTTCCCTTTCGTGTTTCTTCTAACCCAAAATAATAATAATAAAAAAATCTGGAAGAAGTTAATAAACAACATTTTGTGATGCACAAAAACACACCTAGCTTTTTTTCTTCTGGAATCCTCTGCCATTTAATCGTCCTCCGTTGAAGTGCACGTTCCAGAGTCTTCCGCTTTTTTTCTATAATTTCTTTTTCCAGGACATGCTCCACAAATGTGTCCCCTTCCTTTGGCTTTTCTTGAGCAATAGACCACACTTCATCTAGCTTAGGCAAGTCCAAAGATATAAACTTGGATGTCACAGCTTCCGACACATCAGTCTTTCTAGGCGGAAACTTGGGAAATATGGACCTTATCCTTCGTGCCATCCACTCTGGTATTTCTCTGCGAGGACCATCACTCAGTAGTTTCCATTTTTGTGAATTCTCATCCATTAGGAAGTCCAACCGCCCACCATTGACAAGATAAATTGCACTTTCATCCTCTTCACTGGGAGATCTTTGTTTAATTAACAAGGCCTCTGCTATTTCTGCTCTTTCTCTCCACATCTTTGAAGCAGCTTCAGATGCTTTTAAAGATCTCTGCATTGCTTCACATCGCTTCACATAGGCTTCGTCTTGAGATTGTGCTGTTTCTTTAGCTGCTTCAATAGCAGCCTTAATAGCCTCCATCTCAACTTTAAGAGCCTTTGAAGCTGCCCTCTTTCTTTCTGCTGCATCCTTCTTAATCTTCTCCAACAATGATTTAACTTCCTCCTCTTGTTGAAGAGCTGCTTTCTTACTTGATTCTTGAAATTCAAGCAAGGCTTTCTCAGCATCACTTACTTGCAGTTCAAATGCACTACATTGTTGGCGGGCCTGTTCCAACTCCAACTGCAACCTATTAATCTCATTGCTCGAAACTAGTAATTGAGACTCTAAGTTATTAATTTCATTCTGCAGTTTGAAATTTTGAGATTGGACGATAGCAATTTCATCAAGAGGATTTATATCATCTGTAAACATAGCAATAGCTTTAGTTGATTGATCACCAGCTGTTTCTGCAACAGCTAATGCCTTCTCTATTGCATCTTTAGATTGCTCCACAATGGAAGCTATTGTGCCCTCAGTGGCCTGCCGGATTTGTTCTTCAATTTGATAGGCAGCCTCAGCAGCAGCTGTTTCAGCTGCTGAAACTTTCAATTTTGCATCTTCTAATATGTGAGATGTTGCTTGCTGGAAAGCTATTTCCGCCAGCTTTTCAACTTGCACAGCAAGTTCAACAGCATCTTGTTTGGCAAGGACCAACTTAGACTCCAAATTGAACTTCTCCTCTACAGACAGCTCCAACTTTTGATTGAACAGAGTTTTGGCTGCCTCAAGTTCTGCAATGGCCACTTCCTTATCTCGCATAATAGTAGCAACATACTCCTGTTGTTTAGCCTCAGACCGAGCTAATTCTTCAAGCAACAAATCTCTCTCTTTCTCAATAGCTTCTTGTCTGGCTCTTGCCTCAGCTAGACCGTTTCTAGTTGCCAAAAGTTCATCCTCATAGGTCCCTAGAGCTTCACTCCTCTCAGATACATCACTGTCCCCGTCATCAAGAATATCTGTAGAAGTATCTCTAGAATCACCCTGTCAATAAAAAGAACTTTGAAGATGGATAATATCCAATGTTCAATAGCACCATTCATTCAATTTAGCAATCCATGTTACCAATTTTTGTTTAGATATGCTGCTTGTGCCATAAAAATTCTCTATTGAACACAGATATAAATACATAGAGCATAAACCCTTTACATATAAATCAACAAATCATATCCAAATTAGCAAAAAGCAAAGTTCAAAGCTTGTAACAGCTTACTACCGTGCTCGAGCGAAGAGTAGTCCTTAAATTATGATGCCAACCATCTGAAAGAAATACTTTTCTACAGAACATGACACAATAATTAGATCATAATGTACATTAGAAACATTAAATAAGAAAGCCAATCATTATGCAAGTAAATAAAGAGTTTTTTGTTTTTTTCCAACACCACCTTCTCTTGGAAGAAATACTAGTACTTCTAAAAATTACGGGAGGCCTCTTGCTAAATTCAAAATAGGGAATGCGGTCAAAATGCTTCCCAAATGAAACGGTGGATGTGGGTGGATTCTGCGGAAAAACCCTCAAATATACCGTCTCTGACAATGAAACAGCACCCATATCTTCCTGCCAATGCCGTCACAGCAATCTGAATTGATTATTCAAAACAAGAAAAAGTGCACATGAGTTCTGAAAAATCACTATGTACGAGTTCTCCAAAATCACTATCTAGCAAGTATTTCATTAACCAACAAAACAATTAAAGCGATAAGTAGTTCATCAAAAAATAAACAACCATTTATGCAGTTGAAGAAGCAGAAAGATATTGATTTGGAAGGGGTTGAAACTATTAATGTATTAACTTTGCAACCTGATAATTTGATTCTTGAATCTCAAATTCCAAGCTTTTCTAATTGGGGAACAAACACCATTTGGATATGATAAGAGAAGGAGAAAAGAAAAGTGCTAAAATAGTACTAGTAGCAATGGCTAGTGCTGCTGTACTAGTGGCCTAATAGTGGATAGTTGGAGAAACATGGACGGAACATGTGGGACAGAGTGGTGAAGCGGAAGGGGAGACGCCATGACGCTGGCGCCGAGAAAAGGCATACTACTATTATTGGTTTCATATAAATCATGGGGATTTGTACCTTTATTCGCTTTACGCTTTTCTTAATGTACTTCAAGATTCGGGAATCAAGAAGTTGTTGACCTTTTTAAGTTGGATTAGTTAAAAGGACTTTGAAAGTAGAAAAGAAATAAACATCAAAACGACCCTTTGCTGAGTGGACTTTGATTTATTTATTCCCACAAGTACGAACCAATTGCTTAATGGACTTTGATTTACTTGATGGACCTTAGTTAATTATTTTCTCCCCAGAAAACTTGCTGGGCAGTTTTGGCAGTCAATGCGCTAGAGATTTCATCAATCTTGTTATGAGTGACGCATCTCTTTACCAGAAAAAGCGAACACTCTTTATAGATCAGCGCCTTTTACTGGTGAGGCGCCAAATAAAAGGAAAATGAACTGGTGGTTCTTGCTTCATGTGGCAAAAGATGCACGTTTTGGCCCTCAGATGTAAATATTTTAAAATCGAAAAATGATACTCTACATTAACTCAGGAAATAATCTGGATAACAGAAAACACAGAGGCCGCGATTAGAACAAATAAAAGAGAGCTTCATCACGCTCAATAGCACCATAATGTTGTCCAACTAGCATGAACATAAGTCCAGCAGCTGGAAGAAGGAAAGAATATTAGGTTCAGCAAGTTTGAGATAGAAAACAATAAAGCATTCCCCAACAGAAATAAATTTCGTTCATCCCCCATTTATATCCTGAATTATCTCAATACAAATACTTCCATACATCAAGGATTGGGCATATTTTGTATAAACTGTCATGAGGCAAAAAAGAAACTGTACTACAACATCGTTATACCGATCACGAGGAGATCGGTAGTTAAATGAGTAGCAGTAATGCAGAATTCAGAATCTATAATTCTAAAAAGGCGATTGAGAAGGACTAGGAGGGATGGTATCAAATAAAAGATGTTTCCTCATTTACTTAATTTTCAATTGCCACCAATAACTAGACAAAATTTTCACTTGCTTTTAAGCCTTGTCAACGCTGGTGTAGCAATTCCGAAGTATCTGGACGGAGTGTGAATTCAACTTCTCCATCCTGTAAGGAAGAAAATAAAGACAATAACATGAATACTATTTCCGCAAAAATCTTGCAAATGCTGCTTGATCTAAACAGAGCATCAAAGCAACTGAAATCCTCACTCCTTAGCCTGACACGCATGCTATATTAAACAAGCAGGAAAAGAAGATTGCATCGCACCAGCTAATACTTGTAAGAAAGGCAAACATTATCTATAAGAGTAAAAGCACGGACACTCGCAATTACCAGTAGGTGAACCTCTCTCAGTATCATATAACAGAAATTTCAGAAGATATGCAAAGCTTTGAGTCAGCCCCACCGCTTATCACGCAATCGCTCCTCCACCAGTCAGCACATAACACCTAAATTATTAAGCTCAAGTTAAGCAATTCATATAAGATCACACACTACAACAGAAAAATATTTAGAAAAGAGTACCTTATCCATGTGGGAATCAATAATAGCCAAGGGCCACTGCAACAGATGATACAGAATGCAGAAATCAATATCTGAAGATAATGTTATTCCAAGAACATAAATAAAAAATAAAAGGAAACAAAAGTTATACCGCAGTTCTCAGATCCCATAACATAACTTTCCCATCATAAGAGGCTGACACTAAGTGATACCATGATTTATCATGCCACTTGCAGCCAGATATCCAGGAAGAGTGAGAGGAGAACTGAAAGGTAGGGGCCAATGTACCTATCAAACAACAAACTTGAGCATAAGACTCCATACTTAAATGTCCCCCGTAGTGCAACAAGTGGTTGGATTCCATAAGACCTCACAAGTGCAATTGTGCATGTATGTGGATATGTTTGTGTGCATCTGAGTAAAAGTCTAATAGACTGACCAACCTGGTTTGCGAGGATCCCATATCCGAAGAATAGGGTCCGAACCACCAGCAGCAATGAGGGAGGAACTTTCACCTCCAACATCAAGACAACTAATTACTTTCCCACAGTACTGCAAAGAAAATATAATCTTGTCATCCAGTTTCAACATATGAAAAGGGATTAGATTTACAAGATGAGTGAGTTCGTAATTCTTCACAGTAGGCATCTGAAAGACTATTCAAGCAGAGCTAATTGCTGAAGAATGCATGTATATCCAATGACGGCATGAGCAGCCAATTATAAAATTAGCTTGCAAAATTAAACACACATAAACTCCTATCTCAGGAAACATGGATATACATTGAGGGAAACAGGATATAATTCTGAGACTTAGAAAATACACTGGATATTTGGAAACATCTCAAGATGTAAGTCTGCAGCTCAAGGGAACCACACTGCAATATACTAGTGGGTGTACTAGCTAGTTATAGGGAAAGTTAATATTCATTTTGAGAGATGAGATTAAACAAAACACTATCCTCCATCTTGGCTTCTGCCTGAGAGCACACATTTAATGTAATATCTACCACTCGTAATTCATTCCTATACTAAAAACAAGAGAACCAAAGTTGCATGATCTAAGCATGTGTTTAATCAGACCATGTATCAAGGCAGAAACAGGAGTCAATTCACCTCCATTTACAGAGGAACAGTTGCAAAATAGTAGTAAAACCAACTGTACATGTTTCCAAATAAGGACTAGGAAAGATTTCCCAGTTACTCCTGACACCTGCAGCATTCTGCAGACAATATGTAGTCAAATTCCTAAACATAAATCATTGGCCTATGCACATGCAGAGACAGTTGAATTGAAGAGGAATGGATGTGGAAGGTTCAAGAAATATGTGCAAAGTTGCCAAGGGAACTAAAAAGAGAGAGCAGCAGAAAGAAAACTGTTGATTTCTTTTACCATGTTCATTAAATCTTTCCCAGTCTCAACATCCCATCTTCTGATTGAATGATCCCATGATGCTGAATATAGTGTTTCATGCTCAGGCCAGACCACAGAAGACACGCATTGTGTATGTCCCACAAGTGTAGATATAGCCTCCCCCTGCATGCCATTGACAATTAATTTCTATAGTGTGATAGCTTCTCCCACCAAAAAAATGACTTCCTATAAGTTGCAGTCAATATAAATTACAAAATTTATTTATTTATTTAGAGTGTTATAAGTATGGAACTAAACAACTCACAGAGAAAGTACAAACTGATGAACCAAGGGAAATTACTCTTTAGCTTTCACTTCAACGAAAAACCTCTGGTATATAAGATTCTGGTTGCAGATTTTAACACCCACTTTAATCTAAAATTTTCAATAGTAAGTTGGGAATTATTAAACATGCTGTACCTCTATCTTAGGTTCCTCATCTTCAGTGTCCGTTTTCCTCTTCTTAACTGACACGGAATCATCTCTGGAATCGGAATCATTTGCTCGCCACAGATTGATCCTACTATCCCAAGAACCCGAGCAAATCTGAAAAATGAATTAAGGAGAGTGCAGCAATAAAAATACAAACTTCAGTTGTATATATGAAGTGCAGAAAAGGGGGCCTCTAGGGTAGAGGATAAATGGATAATACCTCATCACCAGAAGGCGCAGCAGCAATGCATTGCACAGAAGCATTATGTCCATGTAAACTCTTAAAAGCTTGAATCTTCTTTGGCTGACCCAGGGGCTCCTCTGTATTGACCTTCAACAAACACATTTACCAAATAAGGTATTCAGCAGAAGCCTAACTTATACCACAGAAGCAGTCGCACCCTTTAGTTACCTTAAACAACTTCAATGTCGTATCTTTAGAAGCAGTAGCCACCACTTGCTGACCATGAGTTCCTAGAACTGGAAATACAGAGAAGTCAAACAGAGGAAGAGAAAAAAAAAAAACAACATATTTCATCAGCAAAATAGGATGCGCAAACTTCATTTTAGAACAATAACTCCAAACTGTACCTTTAGGATTGAGAATGCATACAGAAGTAATTGCACCAGTATGCCCCTCCAGTAGATGTGTACATAATCCAGCAGCTTTCCATATCCTGCATGTGCTTAAATCAACTTCAATATGAGCCGAGATAAACCTAGAAGCACAATGCCAACAAGATTGAAGGTAGCAACAGCTTAGAAATTAGTCAAGAATTTAAGAGAGTTACCTTCCTAAACCATCATAGCATCCAGTCAAAATGAACCTACGGGAATAATAAGAGCCATAAATGTGTCAGACTGAAGACTACAACTATGTGAAGTAATAACCATCCTGTTGGATATAGAGCTCCACAAGAGAAGAAAGAAACCATAGATAAAAATCCTCGAAAATGATTCACCAATAGCATTCGTTACATGCATACCTGGGATCGGAACCATCTACTGCACTAACCCAATCATCATGTAAGGAAGGCTCCTCTTCTTTTCTTGGCGCCACGGCTTTAATGTACTCAATTTCTAGAATCTTTTCCTGTAATGTGTCAAAATCCAAAGTTAAAAGCAAGAAAATACGAAGGTAGAAAGCATCTAACAGTGAACTCTCAACAAAATTCTACTCTTACTTGAATTCTATACTTTGTTTGGCAATCTCACACAAATTTTGGAAGTTCGACGCCAAGTAAATTGCTTTAGTGTGTTTAACAAATCATCTAATTAATAAAGAAACTTACAGCCGAGATGCCCTTGGCAAGAAGAAATTCTTCGAGGGACATCCTGACCAGCTCTCCATCAATGAGAAAATCGAAAGCCTCGGATTTCCAATTAGCATTTCCTGGAAAACAATCAGCCCACACGCTCAACCACATTCACAGTAAATTCTTGCAAATCATATCCTAAGTTGAAAAGCATTCTTCAAAATCCCAGACAAACGCAATTCAAGACCCTGTTTTTTCTTAGCAGTCCCAGAAAAGATTTTCGACCACATGACTCAAAACACAATTCAAGAACCCAGTTAATAAAAAAAAACGCAACCATGGAAAAAAGGGGGGTGGAAATTTATACGAATTTGAACTGATCAAGAACTAAGAGTACTGATAATAGGAAAAAAGAATGATGGATAGAGGAAGAAAAAGTACCGGCTTTGAGGAGGTTATTGACGAGAGCAGAGAGGCCAAAACGAGTGAGGTTGGCGGGGATGGCAATAGAGGTAGGTGGGGCCTTGTATGGAGGCTTTAGCTTGGTCACGAACCGCACCTGAACACGCCTTGAAGCTTCTTCTGCATCTCCATCTATATCCATTGTTTACTCGGATGAATGGAGCTGGAGTTCAAATTGTCGGAGTCGGAAGGAGTGGTTTTAGCCTTAATGAGGGAGCGACCATCTAGGGTTTAAGGGACCCATTTGCTACATTTTTTTTTTGGAGGGGGGCCCCGGGGGCTTGGTTCTGTTTGGCGAAAAATTAAAAAAAGGTTGCAAGATATATAAAGCGCGTTTGTTTGGGGTTATTTTCAAAGAACTGTAAACAGGTTTCTCAATTAATTTCTATCTATTCAATTGTCTTAGATATACAAACTGCGTTTGTTTGGAGTTATTTTTAATGAACTGTAGACATGTTTATTTTTAATGAACTGTAGACATATTTTTCAATCGCTTTTTATCTGGTCTGAATAATAATATTTTTTAAATAATATCTCAAAAAATAATTATTTAAACAAAACCTATGATTTCTTATTTTACTATTTCCACGTATAATATGTTATGATATATTTGAATAGGATCATTAACATGCAAAAAAAAACAAAAAGATAAGCCAATTCTCTTTTATTTCTACTTGAATGCCGGAAAGCTATTCCAAGAGCTAAAATTATTGAAAGCTATTCCAAGTGTTAGAATTATTGAATTTAACTTCCATCTTATATCTTGCATGAACGAATAGAGGATCGAATAGTTAGAGTTTTATAACTCCACCCCACCCAGAGGCTAGGATTCAAATCCCACCCCATTGCAATAGTATAAGTTTGTTTAAAATAATAAAAAAAATAAAAAAAAAAACTTCCATCTTGTTTTGTCTAATGTGCGTCTATGGCCACCAGAGGAAATTTAAGGGAGCGCTTGGTTCGTAACGAAGAATCAGAATCATTTACTTTAGAATTGGAATAGAGTTTTTCATTCCAATATTCTTGCTTGGTTAGATGTCGGAATCGGAATCAAAATCTTTCACTTGTGAAGATTTTATGGTCCTAAATTATCTAATTTTATTAATTAACAAATAAATGATGATGTCTACTAATAGTTTATCATAACAAAATAATTAAGAAATTAACAAAAAATCAAAGTTGCAAAATTTTTAAAAATAATTCCGATTCCCTCCAATTTACTCAGAAATAGAAGATTCTCAAATTTCAAAAAATGATTCTGATTCTCTAATTCTCATTCTCTCCAACCAAGCAACCTGTAAAAGATTCATTCCGATTCTCAATTCCGATGCCCCTGAACCAAGCAGCCCCTACGACTTTAGCCACTATATAGGGTTGGTTAACTTATTAACTTCGATCGAGACACACCTGGAAAACAAGACCCAAAAAAATAAAAAATTTAAGCTGGCATTACTGATGGTCTCATGGTTCTTAATCTGTTTCTTTCATTCTTCTTAATCTGTTTCTTTCATTCTACATTCAAAATGCAAATGGCAAAGAGACTGTTTGGTGCTAATGCAATCCCCATTGCCACCCTCCCAATTATGTAGTACATAAAGCCAGTTCTAGGCTGCTAGTCAATAATTATCCTAGACAGTTACTACTAGTATATGAACAAGGACGAATTCTTTTCATCAATTGAACCCGAGACAATTCGTTCCTGCTCCTCTTTACATGCAACGGATCGAGCAAAATCTGCTATCAACCTTGCAACTATTTCAGGCTTCTCAACATGCGGGAGATGACCACAATCTGGAATTTGGCGGATACTTGCATCTGGCAATTCACTGTATAGTCTCTGCATTTTATGCGCGTGAGACAAAAATAAATATCAGCTCAGTGGAAAACAAGTGTAGGTTAATGTATTTCTGAAACCAACAATCCGACCTCTTTGCCCACCACCCCTAGTGCTGGATAAATGCTCACAACTAGTTTTTTTTTTTTTTTTGGCAGGAGTGGAGCATCTGATCTGAGGTAGTGTCCTACCACTAATACCAGTGTGTTCCAGATAAAAGCATCTCTTAGTTTTATGCTTCAACAGGAAAGGTGAATACTGGCTAGTGTCTTGAACACAATTTGCATATGAATCCTAATTGATTAAGAGCTTGTCCACAAAAATAGTTTTCCTTTAAATCTAAGCTCGTATATGAGGCAAAAGATTGAAACTGACCATTGCAAGCTTACTGCTGACAATATTATCACACTCTCCCCAGATGATAAGAGCTTTCTTGTTCACCTGCAAAAATGCACGCTCAATTTTCAACTCATTCAGTCAATGATAATAAATTTAAAAACAAAAAGAAGAAGAAAAAGAAGATCTCGGCATTTAATATGGTTGTCAAACATGAAATGCAAATGGCAATCTTGCAGAAAGGATGACAAGATCCCTGTACATTATTAGCTATAAATGCATGTGTAACAATATGGGGTATTGCAAGTATAACATTGTTAACGTCCAATGTTGTTGCACAAAAATGGATCAATAACTAAACTGCAATATGATAATGGAAATGCACTTTTATACCTGCTTTATTTGATTAACAACATTATAGCCACCGCTAAGCATATAATCTACTGTAGCATGTTCCCACCAAGGCAAAAGACAGTGTAAGCGGCCAACCTGCTTGGTAATCAGAATGCATCTTTTAGATATCACTCAAGACTTGCATGCATTAAAAGCAAGCGAGCGTGTAACCTGCAGAATTCCCAGTACGAGCTAGATCAAAAGGCACACTCACATTGGTCCAATCAAAGCATGTTGATAAGGGTATATCATCAAAAGCTAATAAGTTGGCATACAGCCGCAATGGGATGCTTTTCAACAAAGACACCTGCAAATAATTACATCACAAGAAGACATGATAAATAGAATGATACAAATATTACCTAGTTTTCTCTAAGAGCATCCGGTAAGTCTGGCCAAAATAATCATTGAAGCTACAATATTTCCAATAATCCGTGCTTCTTTATAGAAATTTTATCATGCTTAAAGAGCTTCTTCATTTAGAGCAAGATTGAACAGCAGTAAAATCAGTTTCTCCCCTTAGAGAATGATAATTAACAATGAGTGTTGAGCTGGTTGGACCAACTATTGTTCATCAAAATGTCTTAAGAAGTAAAACAGTTATAAATGGATTCATTGATCCAATAAAGTATGAATTCAGAAGATATGATTTGCTTCAGTTTGTAGACATTCCCTCCTGTTCCCATAAAAGCAGAAAATGTGCCAAGATTGTCCACTTCTAAATTGTTATCTGATAAAGGAGTGGCTAAAAAAAGTGTAATACACATTTTTAGGGACATACAACTATCATAGCACAGATAAAAGATGATCTCCCAGTCTTAAGCCACATGAAAGTGCAAAATTTATCAACTGGAGCTGTTTAGATAACCTATTTGTTGTCTTGACATACTTTTGTTACTGAATTTGGTATGTTATTGCTTAAAAAAATGGTATGGTATTTCTTTACTGTGACGATGGACATGGTTGACACTCAACTCATTAGATATATGTGAGGTAATTATCATCCCTGATTAGCATCCCATAAAACTAAATTAATTACCCCAGCATATGCCAACATTTTGGGTAACTTTGTCAGAGGTCCTGTGCCTTCAGCATAAACACTTGCACATATCAAAATCAGTTTATCAACCTGCAAACAACAGAATAGACAGCATAAGAGACAATGATACTGACAGAAGAACCACACAGCAGAATATCTTGTAAATTTGGAAGAGCAACGACATTGTGCATCTTTCATAATAGTATGTCTGTATACTTCTCCTGACCTCATCCACTCTGTTTGTGAATGGATGCATGAACCTTAAGTCTACATATTATTGATCTCATGAATTACGCTGAACAATTTGCAAATAACTTCTTTGAACTAGACACCTTCCATGTACGTATCTGGTAGATATAAATGTCTTTTGACTATTTCTAGCAGGATAAAGCGTCAAATACAATATTGTTTGACTCTATCTAGCTGGGTAAGGCATCAATCAAATACTATAATATTTCTACTTTTTTCCAGATGTTATTGAAAATCTTCATAGAAGAGAGTTTCAACACAAAAAACCAATCCATAGTCGTAGTAAGCAATTTTATGGGAAGATTCAAATCTTCAGAAACTTGAAATACTAGGGGCTATGCTGGCATGGTTACTAGTCAAATTCAAGAAAAGCTCATTTGAGACAACTTACAGCTTCTGGAAAGTTGACAGCAAAGTCAATGGCAACTGCAGCACCAAGGCTGGGTCCAACTAGTATCATTGGTCGTTTGATATGAGTCCTCCAAAGCTACAATAAAAACTCGCAAAATTAGATCAGTAGTTTGAGAAGCAATATTAACTGCCAGTTAGGTTGTGATTAATGACAACAATCAATAGACGTGGAGGATGTTATCTTTCAAAACTACCTGGTAAAGATGATTTCTTTTTGATGCCGCATTGCAGGGAGGAAGTCTTTCTACAACAATCAAGATTAACCGAGAGCATTAATAAGTAGGATAATAATACAAATCAAGAGCACCTGTAATAAGAGCAGAAAATGCTTATATCTCCACCGAAACAAAATTTAGGATTTGAAGATGAACCTAAGTCAGAGAAACCCCATCCAAGAATGTCCACAGCCCAAGTCTCTAGAGCGGCATCTTCAAGTAATGGGTACGTGCATCTCCATTCTAGACAAGAGCTATGCATTCGAAAGCAAACCAGCGCAATAAAAGGCCAAAAAAATGGAACTTAAAAATAGCATGAATGATGATGGGCAAACAGAATGATATCCAATAATTAGTACAAATTACAATCTCTGGAAACCTGTCGAAACAATGGAGAAGGACCACCGGACTGGTATCACATAGAAATCTTGGCTTCACACAGCTGCTCATTATACAACTCTCAGAAAATCCAACCTGCTTTAGGACAAGCAGAACAAGAGGAATTAAAAACAGGACGTAGACAATTTGCATGGTCGGTAGTCAGGCAAGGAACTCTGCACACTCGTTCGTAAATAAGACCACCCCCATTATATTCGTCAGATCATATTACTATTACGCTAAAAGTTAAATTTATTAAGTCAAACGGAGACACACACCAGGATTCTGGACTTTACTTCTTGTCGGATATTGTCAACAGAACCTTGATAGATGAACTCAAATTGGTTGGTCATCATCTATCACCTTTAAACTTTGGTTCATATTGAACACAAGTGAATGCAACATGCAAGTCACAAATACTTGTCACTTTGATCTACAGAACCAGTAAGAAACTTGATTTTAATTGAGCAAATGCAAAGGCTTTTAAGAATACAATACATTATTCCTTCTTATTGCGCCATGGATACAATAACTCAATAAATTAACCTGCTTTTTTAATCTGAGCAACAATAAAAATGCAAAAAATGAAAAAAAAAAAAAAGTTTTGTAAAAAGGGACTGAAGGCATTCATGTAAAGCTTTAATTTTTTTTTTAAATTAAAAAAGAAAAAGCAAGACTGTTACAACATGCAGAAGATCAACAGAAAACATATACCTTTACAGGAAGCCTTTGAATCCTCCGAGCCAAAGTTCGAGCAAATGGATCTTTGATTTCTTTAACTTCCTTCGGTAGAAACGAGGGAAACTCTCCATCAATCGCAATAGCATTGATACCAACTCTTCCTCCACAATAAATCCCCAAATGCATCAAATTCTTTGAATTAGATTGCTCCCTCGCTCCTAAAATTGAAGGAGGTCCCACTGACAAAGCTGCCATTTCTTCCAATTACACTCCAATAATGCAATCAAGTACAGACGTTATCATATATCAAAAGAATATGCCACGCCTAATCACGTAATAACACAGCACTAATGAACAAATACAACTGTACTTGGGAGGAGAGGAAGCACTAGAGGAGTGCACCAGCTGACACTAAACATTTTGTTTCGATCTATGAACAAAATGGCGGTGAGTTATAGGAACTTCACGGCCGAATTCGCTCTCGTGTCACGGCATTTATAGCTCGGTCCCACTTTTAGATTTTATTGGAGCTCGTTTTCGACACGTACTATGACAATTTAATGTGAAAAATGCGCAGTTCAAAATTTTTTCTTGGCCAGCCAACTTCCTAATTTTTTTTTTCAATTGTCTAATATTTTAACTTACTTCTAACATGCTTTAAAATGATTCAACTAGACTTGAAGAGTCTAATAAGTACTCCTTTTAATTGATAATCTAACTAACTGCTACAATTTGCTCAAAAAAAAAAAAAAAAACTAACTGCTACAAGTATTAATCCAACTAACTGCTGTAAGTGGAATTAAAATCTCCCCACCTGTAATAGGAAAAGCTTTTATAAATGTTCCTTTGACCACCAAGCCGGTGGCTCAGCTAAGCCAACTTTCTAAATGGAGCATTTATTAAGGGTAGAATATGGCAACTGCATTGATTGATTCCCATCCCTATAATTCAACTCTAGAGTGCAAAGATGCAGCTGTTACAAAAGCAGATACTTAAGTTCCGTGGTGGTCTCAAAAGTCAGCAATTGACTTTTGAGATTCACTCGTGAGGTGTGCTTAGGTGAGTGTTTCAGTGATCTTAGGTAGAAGTTATTTAGTTTGTGTGAATTGTCTGCTTGAAAAAACAAACAAATCTCATTTGCGAGGTGAGTGAAACCTGAGGTAAAATATGAGTGTTCCTTGTCCCACATCGAAACAATGTGTGGTAGTGTCCCTGCACTTAAGTTCCGTGGGTGGTCTCAAAAGTCAGCAATTGCCTTTTGAGATTCACTCATGGAGTGTGCTTAGGTGAGTGTTTCAGTGACCTTAGGTAGAAGTTATTTAGTTTGTGTGAATTGTCTGCTTGAAAAAACAAAAGCAGATACTACTTCAAAAATTGAATTGGTAATGGTTAAATATAGGACTAATTCCATGTGTTAGGAATTTCGAATTCAATTTAATGTTTTTCATGCCCTTCTTTCACTACTTTTATCAGTGGAAAAGTTTTGGATTCATGCACCGGTACAAAATCAAAAAGGCAAAATGGACAACTATTTCTAGACAGAGATGGAATTTATTCTCCGTTCTTGTTTAATAGCTGCAGCATGGGTCCACATATTTAAAGGCATCCCTATAAACTACAGTGCTCTACGACTGGGGATGAGCAGCCTATTTTCTCCTACGACTGGGATGGATAACTATTAAGTGCACCATGTATATAGTGCACTAACAATGATAGTGTATCACATTTTATAATATTTAATAATATATATTTAGTTCTTCACGCAAAATAAATAGTATCCAAACGATTCTATTATGGATTTGATTCATGGTTCCATCTGTGAACTCAACGATAAAGATAGAAATTAACAACTGAGTTTTGTTGACTTTTTTAGCCACCGCTGAATTAACAGGTAAGACCTGTAAATTCGTTCTATTCTGAAAAATTTATAGTACACCTAATACTTACTTAGTGAATACTCCTAAAAATATGACATTATATCTCTAAGTGGGATTAGCATGCGTAAAATTGTCTGAAATTGTCTGACTTAGATTATTTATTACTATTAGCAATTTAGGTGTAACTAGATTCAAGGGTAGTGTACTAGTGTTGCCAAGATTGCACCAACTAAATAGTCAGGTCTCATGCCTAACTTCCAAGACGGCTTCATTTTAGCAGCATGCAATTTAGGGCAGTTCGTGTCTTTGTGCTTTTTTACTTTCCTGCAGCCCAGTAGGCCAAATCCTAGAGTCTAAAAGTTCTGTAGCCTTTTGAAATGAGGCATTGCAATTGCTATTGCACGTGGTTTCTAATCCAGCCACTACTTTTTGAGATTTGTGAGGGTTATAAAAAAAAATAAAAAAATTTGATTGAAGTTGTAAGTTCTGAGATTCGTGCCTGATGGAGAGTAGCCAAAATCTTTTTTCACAGGCATATTTTGCTGAATGTGTGACGCGATGAAGGGCCCCTGCCATAGTTTGACTTCTTACGATTCATTGAGAAGAAAATTAAGATATTTATTGTTGGATGTGTTGTAATGACGCTAAATTAGGTGAAATTAAAAATTTTAATTTTGCAAAAGATGTGTAAAATATGCAAGAATGTTTTGAAATTTGTGAAAATTTTTGTGCTTCTGCTTGGTCAATTAATTTAGCGTGCCTTTTTTTGGTCTACACCAATAGGGCATGTGAAAATATCTTAAAAGCATCTTTTTTTTTTTTGGGTTAGGTGGAGGGGTAAACCCGATACATATCTATCTATTTACAACTCTTGGCATGGCAACTCTTAACAAATCTTGGGACAACACCTTCCTTAATGATGAAGGAGGGTCCCGAAATTTGTAAACTCCTGGCTGCATTTGTAGACTCATTTTCGCAAGGTGGTCAGCACATTTGATTGCCTTCCCTCCACATATATTGAATCCATTTTCAATACACGAAAGAAGGCGATAATTAATTTCGTTGATAATTAATGTTGTTGACATATCTTTCTACTTGGGAGTGGAAAATATTTAGGTAGATCGGGTTTACGGGTGAGGTCGTGAATTCTGTGGTACACCTAAAGCCATATCCACAAAAAATAAACCCTTCTATCGGTTTCTTGTGGACCCTACATGGACTCTATAGTACAAAAAATAAACCCTTTTATAGGTTTCTTGTGAACCCCACATGAGCTTCATATTATTTTTTATGGATGTGGCTTTAGGTGGATTACAGGATTCACGGTCTCACCCGTGAATCCGGTCCACCGAAATATTTTCCCTTGGAAGCTAAGAACTAGGTCAGTGCTTTGCAAAATATAGTATTGGGATAAACACGCGTCTCTCCATGATCTTTTTCTGTAACTTCAGGAAAGACAAGGAAATTTTTTTTTCTTTTGGTGGGCCGGCGACACACAAAAAAGGGCATTTGGTCTAGTGGTATGATTCTCGCTTAGGGTGCGAGAGGTCCCGAGTTCAATTCTCGGAATGCCCCATCTTTTGAAAGCATTTTTATGAACTTTGGGTAAACACATTTATGATTTTATATGTTTTTTATATTTAGAGATTTGAGCATTGGATACACACTTTTACGTTTTTATATTTAGAATTGCTACATTTCTTCAGGGACCAAAAAAGCAGCACCAGCACCAGCACCAAGTCTCTCCATCATCCACAACCTCTTGTAATATATTGCAAATTTCTGGGGTAATGGGTAAATTAATTAACTTAGAGTTGCCTGGGGACAAAATGGGAAATAAAATGACGCTAGAAGGAGGGCTTGAACCTCCGACCTTGTGGTTAACAGCCACACGCTCTAACCAACTGAGCTATTCCAGCTTGTTTATGTGGAGTATTAAAATTTCATATTATTATTATTTAATGAACAGTCAGCATCATTCCTCGCATGTCACATCAAAACCGTTTGCTTTCACCTTGTGTACGGAAGCACTTCATTTCCTCCATATAAAAAATTCCCAAATTTTTTTTTTTTTCTTGTCCTTTCAGAAAACAATTCCTGTGTTTCTGAAAAGTTGGCTACACATCTATTTCACGCCACTAATCTCTTTGTTGGGGAATAGCCCTAGCCCACATATGGTTGGATTGTACTACAATAGTACTACTGTGTGATAAAATTTTTAGCTTTTATATTTACTCTGTCATTTGCCCTCAAGTCCAGCGCATTGGAAATAGAAACTAGCTTTCGATCTCATATTTGTAATGATTAAATATTTAGATTCCCTTTAATGTCTTTGCCGTGAAATGGTCACTTGAATATGCAGTAAGTGATAGTTAGCTTAAAAAGAGAAAAAAAAAAAAAAAGTGTTGTAAGTGATGTAAATTGTAATGGGACAATTTCATGCATATCATTAAAAGAATGACATAACCTATAAATCTTTGGTTTCCAAATATGTATATATAAACACACACACATGAAAAAATTTGTACTTTCAAGACATGGCCAACTTAATGATGGCTTTACATTGTCCATTAACGACAAGTTCAGTAACATATTTACTTAACTTTAGTTACACTCCAAATACAGATAATGATCGAATTTGTGTACGTATTAAACGTATATTGCTATTGACCATAATACATTTAATGTGTGTGTAATAACAAAACTTAAGATTATTTCAAAAATTGCTTTCATTAGAATTTATTTTACATTTGAAGAATACATATGTAAAAAATTTATGAAATAAAAAATCTGTTAATAGCGGCTAACCCATACTCGTAATATGATTAATAATATTTGTAGTGACAATGATTAAAGAACTTGAGTCAAATGGCTTATAGTTAATTACTTTCATTTCATTTGAAAAATAATGGCCGTTGTATTTCAAACATCAATAATTGGTATCGTTACTAGTGACACTCATTTCCTTAATCCAAACATCCCCTTTGCTATTCCATTTATCATTCCAACATAATCGCCGAAAAAATAAATAATAAAAATTTAAATAGCATGCAATACATGCAAAGCATCCATTCTCAGAAGATAAAAAGAAAATACTACATGATTTTTTGTCACCTTTAATTTAATAAAATATTTCTTTATTTATTTCTCGAGCAATTTTGAATGCATATGCAGTCACAAAGATTATAACTTGGCGAGGACTTTTGGTTTAGAAAATGGGCGGACAAGAGTACCAATTTTTTTTTTTTTTTTTGAAAAGGCCAATTTTTTTAAACTTCCTATGCGAAACCAAGTGGACAAAAAGTTTATAGCTTCAAATTCGAAACATTAGTCAAGTAAGTATGAAATATATAATTATAGTTTTCGTACCTCTTATTTTTTATTACCAGATTTGAAGAGTTCCCTGGGCATTAGTAAAAAGAAAAATTAAATCACTGGACCTTGGACCAGTAGTCAAAAGGAAGGCCTCAAAGGCATTGTCGTGCCACGGTTGGGGATTCGAAGTTACACCCGTGTATTTGGGAGGGAAAGAGAAAAAATGGATTAGAGTTAAGATTAAGGAGTCACTCGTCTAATTATGTGTGTAAGTGTAAAAGGAAGGAGGAGGCCAAAAGGGTAGCCGCCCCCTTCCAACTTGTAAAAAAAATTTCTTGGAAGTAGAAAATTTTTTATTATTGTATTTTGCCCTCAAAAATCAACTTTGCCCCCCTCAAGCCATCGTCTTTATAAATTATTTAGATTCGGTCTTAATACTTCTAATGACTTGTTAGCTTTTAATAATAAAAAATAATTTGCTAGAATGCGGTTGGTTTTCTTGTTGGCTCTATGATAATGAATATTGATAAAGAAATTGCCAAAACTTTTATTATACACTCAACGGCTTTGATAAAGTCAAAATCGTCACTCAATTTCACATGTCTTATATACTTAAATAGACTTGTAAACATGATAGTATTTTTGTACATGTTAATTATATAAATAATTTAATTATATTTGAATTTTTTATGACATCTATCTTCACATTACTTTTTTAAATATATTTTACTTGACTGATCAAACCTTATACTAACCCCAAACTCAAATTTTTGGCTCCGCCATTTTGTGTGTGACAAAAAGTGTAGGGTATTACTCAGTACACCCAAGATAAAATACGTTGTAAAACAAATCGTTGATGATTAAAAAAAAATAAAAGGAAAAATCCATTAAAAACGTGTAAGTCACGTGATTTGATCGGACGGATGAGTTGCCGTCGCGTTGGTTTCATTATTGGCCCCCTTACGCCATAACCAGTTAACCACAAGGACAAAAGCGATATAGGTATACATATACAAATATACAGATAAATACGTACAAGCAGGCACAAATTAATACGTTTATCCATAAACAGGTCTGAGGCAGGCGTATAGTGCAGAATCGAAGAAGGAAGAAGAACATTTTGCGACACAGGAATCGGCATCAATGACAGATGACAATTTACCTAGGGTTTCGTCTTCGGAATCCGCCAATTCTTCATCGGCGGCGAAGCAGAGGTGCTTAATTTTCTGTATCTCCATATTAAGATGTCCTAACTTCATAATTTATCTCATAAATAGCTTTTGGATACTAATTCAGCTATGTTCAACTTTGATTTGTGCATGCATGAATTTTGAAATTTCTTAAAGGCTCAATTGAGCTAGGGAATATGTTCCGTTGTTGCTGGATGAGGTTTATAGATTGAAAGAAGAAAATTATTGTGTAATTTGCTTATTATTTTAGTCTTTGACGGAACTCATGTTGGAATTTTTTTTTTTTGGCTTTTATATTGGAATAATGGTGCCTTATTATTTTTAGTTCCTAAATTTGGGAATTTAAGATGCAGATTCGTAGAATTAGTAAGGAATTTCATGACAAGGCAATTGTAACTTTCTGACTAGGATAACTGGCTGTTTACTAGCATTAAAATTGTGAGACTTGGTTTTTTACTGTTAGAAATAGGACTGTATTTTCTTCCTCAGTGTTGATTTTCGTATGTGCAATCAAAGAGCTGTTTTCACAGCTTACCTCCAGCCTTTTTTTTTTTTTGGTTGTGTGTGTTTCCCCCAGCGCCGGGGGGGGGGGGGGGGGGGGTTGAAGAATAAAAGCTAAATAAATTAATAAAAGAGAGAAAAAGAAAGAGTTGAAGGAAACAAAGGAAAAAGGGATCAACCATGAATCTGCACAATTTCTATAGCTTTGTCAATTTGTGGTTATGGTTGGGTGCGTGATTGGAAGGAGCTTCAAGCAGTTATTGCCATGGTGGTGATTGTAACTTTTCTAAAGTTTATTTTGCAGAAAAAAGAGGAAGTGGGATCAGCCTGCCGAGTCTTTGGTTTCAGCTGGAGTAGCAGTTCCTGGACTTATTGCACTACCAAACATGGGATCCCTTTCTGGAATCACATTGCCTGGTGTAGCTACAATTCCTGGTGCTTCTTTCTCAAGTCCTCTTACTACTAGTGCCACAACATTTCCGCCTGTTTCACAGGTCCCTTTACCGCAACATGCTATTGCCATTGCCCAAAAATTAATTCAAGTAAGGCAACAGAGAGGTTGAGCTGTTTTTCTTCCATGACCACGTTTTCTTATTGATAATTTGTTGTACCTTAAGTTTAGCCTTATACATTAAGTCGGATTAAGCTATTGTCTGCTTAACTGGGCACTAATATTCATCTGTTTAACTTTCCATCGTAAATAAGATTAGCGTCGAGTTATTGATTTCCTTTTCCTCTTAGGCTCTGTTTTGCTGGGCTGAAAACTATATGTACTGAAAGATGGTTTATTTGATGCTAAATGCCAGTTCAAAGAAATAAGTTTAGTTACCTTTCATGGACAATGATCACTTCCAACACTATTGACGTGGAAACTTATTGGTGGTAGTGAAAAGTTGGTGTGGCAATAATGTTTGATGACGTTCCAATAATGATGAAGGAATTGGAGGATTTCTGAGCATAGGATTAAAGGTCCTGGGCTCTTCTGTTCTCCATCCCGCTTTGGTAGGGGACAAAGGGAGGAAGAGGTGTCAAGGTTATTGGTGGATACTAATAAGTAGGAGCTAGCTTAGATACCAGTAATGAGTGCTGGGTGTTTTGTCTATCTGTGTTGCAAAGAGTAAGACTTCATTTTAAAGGATAGTTGAGATCATGTTAGAATGGCCCAGAAGTGTAGAAGGAACATCTCAATGTGGGACGAGGATTAACTGTATCATGTTGCCAAAATAGACAAGAGTTCATTTGCTCTTTCAATTATAAAGACAATTCAGTATTCTTTTTTTGTTGCAAATCTCTGTGGAATTGTTATCGTTGTTGTAAATTGACATTTGATTTTCATTGTGTCCCAACTAATATGTCTGACATGTGATATAATCGTGCCAATGTAGCCTAAGATCCAAGATGAACTGATAGCACGAGAAATTGTTATTAATGATGCTGACTCTAGTGTGCGCTATAAGCTCACAAAGCGCCAGACCCAGGAAGAGGTAATGTTTTATTGCTCCAAAATTTTTAATGTTTAATCGAAGGGATTAAGAAACATTGAATACTTTTTCTTTATCATTAATAAGTAGTTGACAATTAAGAAATATTTTTCCACCTGCAGATTCAGAAGAGCACAGGTGCCATCGTAATTACAAGGTTAGTAGCTAGCTGTAGCTTTCTTGAGGACCTATCTGTTTTTCTTTTTGCTTCATGCATGATGCAAGTGACAGATGAACTCTGCAGGGGCAAGTATAAACCCGTGAAGGAACCTACTGATGGTGAAAAACCATTGTATCTTCACATATCTGCCGGGGCTCATGTGAGTATTTCTATTGCAATTCCATTTTAGAGTAATCAATTCCCTGAGGTCTATGAGTAATCGGTTCCAATTTTTAAGTGTATGACGTTCACACAAACAGCTTTTCAGTGCCAGTGCAGATGGTACTATTGTGTACTTTTTGTGGTCAGGATTTCATGGAAGTGAAATGGATTGATTTATTAATCTCATTATTAAAGTTCAACTATTCCTATGACTTAAACCGTTTCAAACTCCTAAAGTTGTCTCAATAGTGTGCTAGGCCAAAAGTTGTTAGAATGGAAGAATTAGTTCCTCTGTTGGTGAATGTACATTATTATTCCTGAATCAGAGATGGATCAGAAGGTGTTTTGTTTATCTGTTTACAATTATAAATGAAGAATCCTTTTACTTTTGGAAGAGGTCTATCGTTTTGGTATCCATTTGCCAAAATGTTGCGTTGTCTTAGGTGATTTGTTTATATTACTAAACTTTAGGTGATTGTGCTTATGGTTAATTCTTTTGCTTGCTTCAGTTGGAAACAACAGCAGAACGGATCAAAGCAGTTGATCATGCAGCTTCAATTGTCGAAGAAATGCTCAAGCATGGGCCTTCCAGCAATACCGTGAACGTAACAATACATTTATTTATAATTTTGAAATCTATTGAAAGATGCAGCCCCAAGAAATTTCATGAACACAGTTGTCTTTTTTGATCAGGTCAATCACTCACTAAGTGCCCGTGTGCTTTTGGGCTTTGAAGCAGATCCCTCTTTAAATATTGCTGCTCGAATTCGTGGACCAAATGTAGGTTCCTAGTTCTTTTTCTTCTTATTTCCTTGTTGTGGTTCTCCTCCCCCTGATATCATCTCCTTTAAATATGGTTGAAAGTTTTCGTCTCCTCTTTTTTTTTTGTCTGCTACTTGCTGCATGGTGAAAGAATCTAATGTTTCAAGCTCTCTCTGACATCTCCAAACAATTGGGAGAGATTTTTTTGTTGCTGCTTGTTGGCTTTTGTTTATGCAGGACCAATATGTAAATCACATCATGAATGAAACAGGAGCAACAGTTTTACTAAGAGGACATGGTTCAGGAAATTCTGAAAGCACACAAGATGATGGTAGTTATTTACGTCAATTAGTTATAGTTTTCTGCGTTGTTTGGTACTCATTATCCTTAATGTTTCTTAACTCTGGCTTTTACTCTGATCCCAGAAGATAAACAACCGTTGCATTTACTTTTGTTAAGCAATAATCTGAAAAGTCTTGAGCATGCTAAGCTTCTTGCGGAGAACCTTTTGGACACAATCAGTTCAGAGTGTGGTGCATTGAGGTAAGTGGACATAATTAGCCTTTTCTAGTTCTGAATAACATTAAACAAGAAGTGAGATCGCTAAAGGAGAGCTCTGTGCAGTAAAGCAGTCAACCCCAACCTGTTAAACCTTGTCATATGCAACTTAAGTTGGAGATGACATATTTGCTTCTTGTGTCATGTTACCGATCTTTAAACGGGAGAAAAGCAGCTTTTTTTTTTTTTTTTCCCTTTATTAGTCATTTTTTTTTGTAGTGTTTTCAATAAATTTTCATAATTTACTGTTATTTTGTGAAATAAAAAGTTTGTTAGTGCTTGTCAAAGAGAATAACTTCTCGTTGTGCTGTATTTCAAAGGGTTTCCTCATCTAAAGTTTATGGTGCTGTTCCTCCGCCACCACAGTTACTCACTGGAGTTCAGAGTTCCTTGGATGAGTCAAAGCCAAATACTGTACCACCTACTAGCTTGACTGCATCAGCTGTGGGGTCCATTCCATCAACAGCTTCGTCAATCACGGTTCCTGGTGCGTTCAATATTGCTTCTCAATGGCCAGTACCACATATTGGATGCTCAAATACTGAGTGTGAGCAGTCTCAATCGATCACAGGAGGTTATTCGCAGTCTTCATTGACTGCTGGGACAAGCTATAACGGTTATGGTGGAATATATCCCCAAGCAACCCCATTGCAACAAGTTGCTTTAGCCCTTAGGCAGTCAACTTCACCAGTAACTGCTCTAGTAGCCCCTACTATTACAACTGCGAGCACAGCATCATATGCCAGTTCATGTTCTTCATCGGAGAAGGATAAGCGTTCTTCACAGAAACGAAAGTTTCAGGAATTACCAGCAATAGCTAAAGACCTGGCAAAGCCCAACCAGGTATTGCTGCGCATTTTTCAGTTGCTAGCTGCTCCCACTACACTTGAGAGTTCAAGTTTAAGCAGCGGGAGGGGTCCAAGAAGATAATAAAGAAAATTGAACTGCTCTAACATTATTTTTTGCATCATTACATGTATATATGTGTTTCCTTAGTATGTAGTAGTATTATCAAATACAATGATATTTCTTTTCTCACTTTACTACTTCTTGTTCCAGGTATTTTCTCTGACCTTGTATGAAGCTAACAGGCCGATACTGGACCTGTGTAGGACGTTAATGTGTTTCACAGGGCTTCTTGTTGTGGACATGGCATGGGTTGCAGTATTCCGATCCATTTTTTTTTCCTCTGGCCCGAATTAAGATTGTGTTCTTCTCTGGCACACGATCGGGAATTACATATACATGTCTTTGTTTGTGGATCATGCAGTTGTTTGCATTTGCTTCTTTTTAATTTCTACAGACTGTTCATAAATGTTAAATCTGGTAGTTTTCTGGTTCATTTCAGTCGT
Organism: Mitragyna speciosa; assembly: GCA_024721245.1. Lineage (NCBI taxonomy): Eukaryota > Viridiplantae > Streptophyta > Magnoliopsida > Gentianales > Rubiaceae > Mitragyna > Mitragyna speciosa. Next base: position 1,758,463 of record CM045561.1, on the reverse strand, counting down.
AGCCTCTCCTCAATTGAGGTTGACATTTAAACATGTCCATATCTTTGGGTCTATTTTCATTGCTACTGTGATCCCTCATTTTAAATCTGGCTTTCTTGGTGGTAACTACACTAAAAAAATACGATACTGTTTCACAACTTACATTAGTTTTAATGAAGTCCTATGGGTAACCTGGTTTTATGCCCATTACATTCTGTCACTTCGATAGTTTCTGTGGCTGCTTCTATGTGTACATGTATTCTCTCTTCATATGCTGATGCAGGAGCATTTGATCAAGAATTCAATGTGTTATAAAGCGCTTCTTATATTTTGTTTCTTACTGCCACATTTTCTGCTAATATTAAGGATCTATTCCAAATCTTTCCAGAAAATGTTGCAGGGTTCAGAACTTGCAAAACCATTTGAACTAACCTCAGATGTAGGTGGAAAAGATATTAAAAGGTTGGTGCAGCCGACAACAAGTGGAATGCCTCCGAACCCTCCAAGAACAATGGCCCCACCACCAATGCCGCTGCCCCCACCAAAATTCACTTCTTCGTCCACACCCGGAGTACATGGTGGCAAAAGCATTCACAAAGAGCAAAAATCTGAAAGTGTACCAGGTACTTTCATGAATTCTTTCACCTTGGTGTCTATTTTGCATTTAGATTGTGGCTATGGAGACGGTTACTTGTGGATCTACGCAAGAGGTTTCTTCTTGAAATTTCAGGAATTTAAACCTGAGATTTATGCATTTCAAGGTTCCGTGAAATATCAGTGTGCTTGTACTTCTTTTGAATTTTTGTTTTTGAGTTGTTTCTTGTTTTCCAAATTTTCGACTTCAGATACCTTAATCAAGTTGATGGAATATGGAAATGAGGATGATGATGATGATCTTGATGAGCCTATTGAAGAACCCCTCAAAAGAAGCTCCAGTACTTCAGTGACTCCAAAACCATTCTGGGCTGTCTGAACTGTGGCCACATAATGTTTTTGAAGGTGTAGGATCTGATGTAGAATTTCATTTTTGTAATGCTAAAATTTTAATATGCTGTATTTTTCTGTGCAATTTAGTATAGGTCTGTTCATTCATTTGTTGGAAGTCTCGAGGATCTATTGTTCCTAGGCTCTTTTTTTTTTTAATTTTTGGGTATGAATACATTATACACTACTAGCTTTTAATGGGGACTGCAATTTTACTTCTGGGGAGGTTCTTGGAGTGAATTTGTGGACGAAGACGAGGCTGCAAAATTTAGACTTAAAACAATCCACCAGCTAAAGAAACTGAGAGATCCCGTGGTGCTAAACGAGATCAACATGCGACACACTTTTCGTGCTGGTACTTGTCCACACTTTTCAGTTCGGGAGAAATTGGGCCTGGCTCTTTTTGCTATCCTAATCCAGTTTTTCTCTGTTCGTCAAAATAAATTTTACCATTTTTATCCCTTTAAATGCAAGATCGAGAGCAGTTTTATTGTCAAATTATATATTGTTTAAATAAATTGAAAGGGAAAGATCAATGGTTTTTTCTTCTCGTTTTTTTATTAATTTGGAACAAAACTTGGGAAATGTTAGAGAGTAATTCAACATTACACTTGCAAGGGAAAGATCAGTTGTTTTTTTTTTTTTTTTTTTTTCATCTTTTTTTCTAATTTTTATGTATCTGGAAAACAAAAGGGAGCAAGTAGAAATATTAGAGAGTAATTTGACATTACAAGTCCGCTCGGTTCGATTGGATGTAAAATTTAGAACGTTTCCATCAGAAATATATTCCAAACAAAAACCTTTGCCAATGAAAAGTATCCTCTAGTTTGTCTTGTTTGGTAAAAGCTTTTGAAGATATTTTCTATCACTGCATGTGTCCCGCTACAGGTCTTTCCAACGCACCAGCCATTACTAGCCCCTTTCACCACCATTATCAAAGTCCGCCACCTACTCAACCATTCAAGTTAGGCCCCCTCAGCCTTCAAATCTCGAGATCCAACCTTCTCTCAATCGTCATGTATTGTGATGGAGAATGATGTTCCTCCAAATCTAAGCAGCCTTAGCTGCCAGGTGAGGAATCATCATCGTACCATGCAGATCCCAAAAACACACAGACGCAGAGAAAATAAGGAAAAGGAACGACAGTCGTCAGTCCCGCCTAAACTTGTAAAATACTTACCAAAAAGAAATGGAATCACAGCACAAAACCCATTTCTGTCGTTCCCTTCTCTTCTCTTCATGCAAAAAAAACCAGAATCATGTGCAAGAATGTAAAGCGAGTGAAACAACCATTTACACAGTAAAATTTGAATACCCTGCAATGCCATCACACCAAATGTAATCATAGGAAGAACTGCAACGGGTGCTTTGTTCCAATGTATCATCAGAGGTACACAGCAGCCGAGGCTAGAGAAATTACCTCCAACACAACTTAAAAATCTTTACAAGTACCAGGTAAGATAAATCACGAATCACTAGTTAGAAATTTTGATAAATAAACCGGAAGGGGGGCCAAAACACAAGAAGCATTTAACACCTTCATCCAGAATGGTCCAGTTTTTCAACTGATGAACTTTGAAAAAGCATCTGCATGCCTAACAGTACGTGAGGAGGAAGGAGCGGGGGGCGGGGGGAGATAAGCTTTATTTGGATCATCTTTAATTTTTTCACACTAGCACTAGATTTGTGTACAACCAGAGGTTCTTGCATGGCTAAAGAAAGAACTTTCAACCTCTTGTGTTGACATAATCATTGGGCTCGTCATTATCATCCTTGTAATTTCCATCAACTGAATCTTGGCCAAAGTCTTCATCAAGAGTATCTGTCTCCCCTTGATTGCCGCTCAACTGTTCCTGAGGTGCGGTATTTCCATCATAACCTTGGCTACCTTGATTAGGCAGATCACTGCCAAAGCACTTATTACCTCCATCAGCGCCAAAATTTCCAATGTTCCCATCACCTGATCCACTTCCATAATTGTTGCCACCAAATCCATCAACCCTGACATCGCCAGCAGCATATTGGTTACTGTTTCCATAGTTTCCACCACCACCTCCATATCCGCCGCCACCATATCCGCCGCCACCTCCATAACTGCCGCTTCCATATCCGCCACCACCTCCATAACTGCTATTTCCACCACCATAATTATAGCCACCGCCACCACCAAAACCACCATCATACCTTGGAGCCCGAGGCCTGTCGGTGGCATAATTCACCCTTATCCGTCGGCCATGAAGATCCTTACAGAACATAAGACATATTGTTAGTTAAGTTGCTAGAAATTATGGTAGGTAGATCTTTCACCTTAAACAAAAGATTTTATAGACAACATGCAAACTAGCTTCAGAGTGGAATATGTAAACGCAATGTCACAACAAGAATTGACGCAGATTTGGTTCAGATAAAATCATCAGCTAAGGACATGCTGATTACAAAGACATTCTGCTAATATCAGGATACAACCTTATCCAAAGTTCTTTTTCTCAGGTTATTATTCATCAACTATAATCGTCAAAACAAATCTTTAAGATTGCCTCTTTGGGGATACGGAACTCAACCATTTAATCAATCAGGCATCTCTATGCTTCATTTAGACAATTGATTTATAATCCTCCAAATAATATCTCTTTCTATTGCAATCATCCAACTCAAGCATTCTTGTCATTCATTTTCAATAAAGTGCACTCATGCTAAGTTCTACAACAATAATATGCACTTATCACAAAAGTATTATGCACGATGATAATTGCTCATCATAAAGAGAAAAATTCACACAACATTTGCTTGGACCCCACCCAAAAAGGGGGAAAAAAATGAAGGAACATAACAATGACAGGAAACATTAGTACCTGGCCATCAAATGCCTGAATTGCTCTTGAAGCTTCCTCACTGGAGGTATAACTTACAAAGCCAAAACCCCTAGACCTTCCAGAGTCACGATCTGTGATAATTCTGGCTGTAAGAAAAGCGAATAAATTAAATATATACTAAATAAAATCTCCATGCTTGACAATATTACTACTGCGATTGTCAATGAATTTCTCAGGCAGGATCTAAATATTATTCCAAGAATCATTTGTGTCAATTTTCTTCATCAAGCTTCTTTGCTACAGTACTAACAAATGAAAACAAACATGGAACTTGAGAGCAGAAATTATATCACGATACATGAGCTCTTATAAATGAAAATTATTCCTAAAGCTACCGAGATCTAATTGGGCAATCTGAATCTTCAAATAAATCTCAATTTGCCCATAACATTTACTTGTTCGCAAGATTATAAGTTATTTACGTTGAAGAGGTCAGACAAGTATATCAACGTGAAAACATTATAAAGGTGCAAGCAAATTGCTGAATACCTTCAATAACTTCACCATGTTGAGAGAAGGCTTCCTTCAAACTCGTCTCATCCGTGTTGTAAGAAAGTCCTAAAGCAAGAAAACATAAATTAAAGTAACGTGGAAAAGGCAGCAGCAAGAAGAATGATAAAATAAAAAAAAGATGTGATCATTGAACCTCCAACAAAGAGCTTTGAAGATGACATGCTTCTTATAGTCTGGTAAAGTGACGAGTTGGAAGCAGAGAATTCCAAATTAATATGCTTGCTCATTCTCTGTCTAAGCACATTGCCGATTCTATTGACAAAAGCCATGTCTACACCTAGAAGACAATACACAGGGCCACTGCCATTACTTCTCAATATACCATCCCTCAGAACAAGAACAAGAGCAATAAACAAATTGAACTCCACAACAATTAAACAATAGAGGGCTACATATTATATGTGGAAACATTAAGATTGAAATTCAAATAGGAAAAAGCATTCGCAATATAATTTTAGTTACATAGTATTCACAAATTACTGGTGGCACCTCAAAGACTGCTCAGAGATAACCCCAATTACCACCATGGGACAACATAAAACAAACAAAGAAGCAAACTTGGAGAATATACATCAAATCCTCTTCACATAAGTCAATAAAATTGCCTTCAATTCTTTCAATCGAGCCGAAACAAAACATGATAGGTCTACCAACAATATCATACAGAACAAGAAATAATGAATACAACGTCTAAAGAAGCCAAAATTAAAAATCCCTCACCAAATAAGAATTCTCATATACACAACAAAAAAAAAAAAAAAAAAAACACAAAAGAACACATTTTTACGAACGGACAAACCATATTGCTAACACGCAAATTACTTAATCAAATATATAAAATTACTACAACCAATCATTTTAATCAGGAAATACACATAAAAATCAACTAGCCAACAAGAGGGTACGATCATATCTAAAATCTTCGGATAAATAACAATGACAATAACAATAAAACCCTAAACAAGCTTAAAAATGGCTATTTAAGTGGACTAAACGCCCGATGGGAACAACAAAAAATCATTATTCTAGAAATTTCTTACTATAAAAATGGCAGCCCAAAAGTCCAAAAGGAAAAGAAAAAGGGTGGTTAGGGTTTTAGCGAGAAGACGATGAAGGCGGAGGAGGGATGACGGAGGAGACCTTTAATTTAAGTGAAGTGGCAGCTGTCTATGCTCCCTCTCTCTCTCTGCGAGGGTTTTAGGAAATTTATTGTTTTAAGGATTTATTCGAGTAAAGTGCGAGGGATGCTTTCACCGTTGATCAAAACTAGAGGGGTCCATGTCCGTTGGATTGCCAGAAAATCACGAGGTCAAAGTCAAAGATTCCTGTTTTCACGAATTTTAACGAAAATGAAAATCATTAAAATAAAAAGTTAATGATTTATACACTCTAATTTTTAATACCTATCCTCCCATTTTTATTTTTTTATAAGATTTTAAATTTATATTTCATCTAAAATACCTCCAAATTAATGAAGTTCTAAGTTTATATCACATAATAAAAGACAAAGAGAGGATTGTATGCATCAAAAAGTAAAGTACATAAATAATTTCTCAAATAAAATATTTGTCTATTAAGGTTAAAAATTGAAAATTACCCATAAAGTTTTCAGAACTAATCTTTTGATTGCATCAATGATGAATTAAGTAAATTTTAATGGCTTATGTCACGTGTATTGTATACATTACTAGTATGTTAAAGTCCTAGTTTTTTGTTGCATAGGATAAATTCTAGTATTATAAATTATAATACTAGAATTTTATTATAATTTATAGTAAAATTTAGTGCATAATGATGGGATTTAAATTTATATGCAAAGAAAAACTTAAAGATTGACCACAGTTTCACATTAAAAGTGAAAGAAAGGAAGCAGAAACTGTTGTTCTACATGGAAATCTGTCAAGAATTGTAACCTGGTTGCTATCCTTCAAGAATGGGAGTGTATCCCTAAAAAAAAAATAAAAAAAATGGGAGTATATTGTCAAAGAATGGGGGCAGAAGTCATACTAGTAGTATACAGTTAAACTATTTTCTTTTGTACATTTTGGGCCTTATCAGGTGTAAAAGTAAATCCAACTTCGATTTTTTTTTTTATTAAACCTATACTACAAACTGGGAATCCAACTGTGCACTATACAGTTAAACTATTTTTCTTTTGTACATTTTGAAAGTGAATCCAACTTCGATTTTTTTTTTTAAACCTATACTACAATTGGGGAATGGGACCCAAGTATACAGTTAAACTATTTTTCTTTTGTACATTTTTGAAAGTGAATCCAACTTTGATTTTTTATTTATTTATTAAACTTATACTGCAATTGGGGAATGAGGCTCTGTGGAATTCGAATCCCCGACCTCTGAGCTCTAACCGCTTGACTCTTTATTCGTTCCTAATCCCACTCCGACTAAAAACAACTTAAAGAGTATAATTCTGTAGTAATAGAAGTCTGATACGGCAACAAGCAATGTATGTGAACTCGTGTAGCAAATATTTTCAAATTAGAGACTTATTCAGAGAGATTGCTAAAAAGGCTAGTGTTGGAGACAAATACACTAATTTTTTATGTGGCATTTTCTTCCCAATTTAACTTGAGGATGCAATGCTGGCGTTTTGCAGCAATTCACCACACAAATTGTGAACTTTAAACAACTACTCAATTAGACCAATGATTTTTTATGCCATCTTTGTTACTTTATCTTGACTCATACAAAGGTTTCTCAAACATGGAAAAGACTTTCATAATCTTATTTTTATGCACTACAAGACTAATGCCAATCTGCATCACACACTGTCTGGACTCCTGCAGGGCCTACAAGAAGCAATTTCTGGATTAGATATGGGTATCATTTAGCTGGTCGGTTTATTTCGGATGGGAATGTAGATCTACTTTAGGACCGCAATATTATGAAGGACATGCCACAATTTATCTACAGGTTCATAAAAGATAGTACAACGAAATGAAGCAGCGTTATTCCATGGAATCCTTAGTGAGGGTACACAGACTATATGTACGCCAATTTTGCATTTTGCTACTGAGTTACAGAATGTACCAGACTCCAGTATCACATGCACATCATAACCAGCTTGTAGTGTTGCATACAGTCTTATTAGAACTACAAAACGAGCATACTTTCTTTTTCTTCTTTTTTTTTCCCCCAAAAAACTTCGATAAGTGCAGTTCTACAAGGATCAAGACATTGTTCTTCCCACTCTTGTGTGAACCCCTCTAGCTTTAGCATTTAGAAACATAAATAAACAAGACGCACATACACAAACAAAAGGATCCATTGACTGAAACTGTTGAAATCTAGGCACATATGTAACTCAATGTGATGTGAGATACATTTAGAACATCTCTAGAAAAGCACAACAGCCACACAAGCTGTGGCCATATTCCGTAGTACACTTGCTCACAATATAAAATTTCAATTTTGAGTATCAAGCTAATATAAATGTTACAAAATTGAAATCCTCAGTTTGTAATGATCAGATGGACAAGCTACAAAGATTCTACATCCGTTTGCACGCTATGAACTCCCTTAATCAACACAGTTCTTTAATTATTTCCTATGGCTACCATGTAAAGATCTTGGAGATCCTTCGAAGAAATCCAAGAGATAATTTTCTAAATCATCAGCACTGTACTTGATGTGCTTTTCACTAACGTGGTTAATATTTCTTCCAACAAATGTCCGATAAGCCTGTATTACCTTGAGGGATGTTGAGATTCGAAGATCTTCTCGAAGCTGGCTATCAGGAATACACCAACCAGTTTGGCTCTTATACACCTCCTCAAAAGCTTGATAAAAGCTCTGCAATCTCTCTTTGAGAAGTGTTCTTGAAATAGAATTTGAACCAGGATGATGTATCCCTTCATCCCTGAGCAAGGAAAGGATAGAGCTCCAAGTAGCTCTCTCATAGTTCATTGCATGCTGCTGGAATTTCCAATTGTGCTTGCGAATCCATTCATCACCTAGTATATTCCTTAACTCTGAGCTCTTTGCCTTTTCAGCCATGTAATGGATGTTGTTCATCAGAAAAAGGTGCCGCAGTGAGTCATCCCTGTATAACTTGGATTTATCTTCCAGATTGCATTCCAGAATTGAAAGGAGAGATCGAAAATGCAAAGCCACTGGGGAAGCAAAAGAGCTTACACTGCTGCTATCATCCTCTCCACTAACTGGACTTGTGTCCGGTGAAGTGGAAACCTGATCTTCCTTCTCCTGGTCCTTCAGGAGAACATCAAGGGTCTTGCCATAATCTGCAAGAGTTTTAATGTAATTCATAACATACCTAGTGAGATGGTGGATTCCACCACCAGGAAAAGCATTGGCTGATATATTTGTTGCAACAGCATTCTCAAATTCAAGAAAGGTCGCTTTTGCACAGTCTCCCAATCTCCTTAAAACGTCCTGGCACTCCATTTTAACACAAGATTCAGGGTCACCCAGATACAAAGTATCAATATCTGTCAAAAGATCTTCAAGCACCTCGTGCATGTCAAGAATCCGAATCAACTTTTCTGGTTGATGGGGACCAATAGCTATTGCTTCACCAAAATTCAGGAGCTGCAATATTGAAGCTTTTGATGATTCAACAAAACACGCCCAGCTAACTGAGTCAAGCTCCCCAAAAATCTGATCACTCAGCCATCTTTCACTGGCAAGATAAACACGCACAAAAATCTTCATAGCACGAATCCATCTCCTGATTTTTGAGTTCAATGTGTTCCATTCCATCTTCAGTACATCCTCAATACTGAACTTCTCCACTTCAAGGATGAAGAGGCAGTCATCAAGTGCATCTTTACGTACACTAACATAAGCCTGAGAACATTCCCTCCCATAATTGGAAAAAAACATCAAACTGGCAATAGATTTGAGGTCAGGAATTACATCCGGATGCACCAATTCAATAATATATTCCTCTGAGCCTCTGCTGATACTGTCCCTCTGCACCACATCCTCCAGTGATTCATCCCCGAAGGAGACGATGGAACCATCATCCACCGTTTCATCTTCACTAGAGCGAAAAGACATATGTTCAGGCTCAAAAGGTTGCCTGTTCTGAACAAGTAGATGCTTCAATTCCTCCTCAAGCCTAACCATGGCAGTCTGAAGAATTTCATGAGCCCTTTGCAAAAACCTTTCTTCTTCACTATCTTTGGCAAGATTCAAACTTTCCAAACTCTCTGTCAACTTACGAGCTTCATCAACCGCCCTCAAATACTCATAAGGTTCATCAGGGCCACAATCCCATATCATAGATTGACTTTCCTCCCATTTCATAACTTTATCTTGCAGTCTATTTAGCTGCTCCTCAACTTTAGAAATTCCCTTTTCCTCCTCATTCCCCTCTCTCTCCTCCCATTCTGCCTCTTTTTCACTAGCTCTAGCTATAGTAGATAATTGGATGCCAAGATCGGCCAAAATTTTCCTTGCATCATTAGTCAAATTCTTTTTGGTCTCTAATGCTTTCACTATGTTTTGAGCTGCAGCAATTAAGTTTTCTTCTCCTTCCACGACCGGGGAGGTAGGCTGACAATCACCCATGACTTGCAAGTTACAACAATATTTCAAGACCACAATAACAAGTCCCAAAAACCCGGAATAAATCTTAATTTCCTAGAAACAAATTAAAACTATTTCTGCAGCTCGAGAAAAATTCAATCTTGAAATGAATTCAACCAATCACACCTACCAAATACTAACCAATCAATTCTCAAATTTGTGTAAAGATTGAAAAGAACAGCAAGCACAAGAATATAACTGATAATCTTGAGGGGAGACGAAGCAAAACCAAAAAAATAAGCAGAATCCAACAGAAAGGAAGAAAAATCCAGAATTATGAAAAATCTGCCGATCGTTAATACCAAAAAAAAAAAAAAAACCCACAAAAATGTGCAGAATTTGCAGCTGTTCGAAGTATTATACCTCGTGTTCCCAAGAACAAGAATTCAAAGAAACAAAGCAGTCTTGAAGAGAAGTGGAAGACTGAATCAGCAGCAGATATGATTGCAATACTAGTAGAAAAGGAGAAAGTTGTAGAAGTAGATGTACATGTGTCCCACCTACGTTCAGTGTATGAAGCCAATAATAGGGAGAAATTTGAGCGGAGCGGAGCGAAGCGTGGTGGGACTGGGAATTGTAGAGATAAATAGGAGTAGCAGTTTTGGGCCGCCCCTTCAGAAGTTTCACGCTATCATCCTGCTAAAACTTCGTGCAAATGGCCGACTTTTTACATTTCTATGCAATCTTGCTCCTTTGTCCAATAAATTTGAAATAAATTTCGAATGACGTATTCTTGAAACTCAAAATATTAACAAATTCTAGAAAATCTATTTAGTTTTTTTATTATCAAATTGTTTATTGTACATGGACACTAGATAAATTTTCATCAAATCTATTTATCTGTACATCAAAACGTAATAAGCTTTCGTTTTTCTGGTGCTATACAATTTAAAATTCAAAGTTAAAATGTTTGTGTAAACAAGTTAAATTTATTTAGAATGAAGGTACACTTTTTAAATCATTTGTTACTCATCTAGCATTGTGTGTTTTAAATCTATCAATGTTGCACAATATGTTTGCTTTTGGGTACACTAAAGTAAATCCAAATTATTTTACCATTTGAAAATTAATAATTGTGATTGACCCACGTTAGCATTGTTTTTGTTTTCTTAAACTAGAAAAGCCGCCTTTGTTGTTGTTGGTCGAAGTGTCTTTGACTTTGTATCTTGGATGGAAAATACATGGACTTAATCTTGATCTGGTTGCTGACTTTGCTGTTGCTGGTAAAATACGCAATTGATGGATATGAATTCCCCTCGTCTTCTCCATTTTTTCTTTGTTGCTGACCTCCTTGTAAGAGTACTTGTAGAATAGAACTTTTATTAATCGTAACATTTATTCAGATTTATGACTTGATATACATACGTTTTATGCACGAGTTTAAGGAATTCTTTGTTCATTATACATACTATATAATAGTTTGTAAATAAGCAATTAAAAATGTATGATAGATAGTAACGAGTAGAGAAAATGATTTTTTTTTTCTTGAGATAAAGTTGGTTATGAAAGGGGCAGATGTGACAATAAATGCAATATTTAAATGGTTGCTTTAATATTGAAATGCATTTTAATCAAGTTCTAATCTGACTCCCACGAGAAGTTCTTTTTTTTTCTTTTTTTTTTTTGGCGGGTGGGGGAGATGTGTCTCTTTCCCTGTCTCAGAAACATGAATAAATTCAGAGTTTATTGGTCAAAGAATAATTTAAAACTCGTTTGATACAGTGTCACACAAATTTAAAATGACTGCTGGTATTTTTTAATAGCCGATTCAAGTCATGTGGGTGTCAATTCTGTATCGTGGTAGGAGTGAGATGCCTCATCATTTCAATTGAATGAGAGTCAAGTCCTTTGAAGTTTTTTTTTGAAGTTTGAACTTTGAAGTACTATGTGTTAGTGCTTTTTTTAAAAAAGCACCTTTACTATCTCAGTCATTACAATTAAAATGTTAACCAGAAAATTATCCTACGTATCTAACTTAAATAATATAGGAGGATTTAATTGTCAAGATATTTGCGTCCATCTCATTGTTTTCAAACATGTTGGTTAGAATATCTATTTCTTTCTTTTCTTGTTTTTTCCTCGTCCTTTCTTGGGGAAGTTAAGGGATCACTTTCCATCAAGCAAGAAAACAAAAAGAGCAATTTGGTTGTAGAAGTCATCAAAGAAGAAATTTGTCAAACCTATCTCCTTAGTCATGTCTCCTCCTCATTTGTGGATTTTTAGTAGTATTAAAATTAAACAGGTGGGTGTTGTTTTTTTGTTTTTCTTTTTCCCCATCTAACTTGTAGTATACGAATTTGAGATGATCAGGAAAGCAAGTGGTTGGACTACACGAATCAGATTATTTGCATCAACTAACTACATGCTTTCAACTTCCATTTATTACCCCAATGACCAAAGTAGCAAACGTTAAACTGATATAAATGGTAGTACAATGAAAATGTTCTCTGATCCCATTCTGTACCTGTATGCTTCGCATAATCAAAGTTTGGTGCATAAATGATTCAAATTCCATAGGATTTAGTCTCGAGATGATGGTGATTTATCACAAAGCAGGAAGGGGTTGTCCAGCCAGAAATGATTTGAGAAGCTGAAGAGCTGCTTTTGGCTTGAAAAGTGGTACTTCATGACCTGCCCCTCTCACTGTTGCAAAAGTTAGCCCTTTGTATACCTCTGTCCAGCCTCCCACCTTTACAAAAGCAGCCATCCATTACTAAAAGGGCAATGCCTTGCCTCCCTCCAATCAAAACGTTACTATCAATTTGAACTCGATATGTTATGAAATTGTACAACTACTGTCTCTAATATCCTAGTGCTGATTAGGGCGAAGGAGCAAATGAGATTCGAGCTCAAACTTTATAAGGAATGTTGGATCCAAAAATGCAAATTTTATACTTCCAATTATGAATAGAGAATTTAGAGCCAAATAACTAACCTGCTTCTTCACATACCAAGGGTACCATGGTATATCAGTGGCCAACTTAAGTTGTGCCAGGGCATACCTGGTAGCTGTGACAGGCACCACTGAGTCTACATCACCACTGCCATTGACAACAAAGAATTAAAAAAGATACTTTCATCTGCTGGAATAGTGGAATAAGGCAGTATAAGATCAAACGACAACAAATAACAAATTACTAACCTGAAAACCCAAATTCTCAAACCAGCAGCTATTAGTTCCCGATATAGGGGAAGAACAGAGCTGTCAGTGTCATTCCAATTTCGGTTTAAGATATCACTATGCGCAACAAATAATACACTAGTTAGCAAATGCGCATTGTATATATTTTGATAAATTTCAATAAGTAACTCTGATGATTTATTTACCTGCAGGCTGTCCATTTATATGGAATCCTAGTTGTGTTTGCATGGAGAGCTTTCTGCACATCTGGCCTGTTGTAATAAACTTCGGCATACATTTCAGTACATGGGTCATATCCAGATAACTGCCTAAACATCTATATAAGACGAAAAAAAAAAAAGAGATTGTTCTGTTATCCACTCTGGACAATTCACTATCTTATGCTATGAATGAGAAAAATCTAAAGGTTTCTACTTGATTAATTGCCGGATAAGGTTGGTGTGGCAAACGCATTGCATGGCGTGTTGTTCTGCTACCATCCGAATTGTTACAAGGCGGAGCATATATGTTGTACTGATCAATGTTACCAAATTCTTTGTCCATGGCATAATAATACAAGGATTCACAGTCATTTGATTCCTTTTGGCGCTTGAAGTCGCAAATATTTACCAATTGCTGGTATGTCTTATCAGAGATCATGGCATGGCTCCACCAGTATGTCACTGTTCCCAGATTGTCATAGTAGTTATCTGTTACTGCATTGCCCACCTGCGACCATTATAGTTGATGAAAAACAACTAAAGAAGAATTATGGACCAAAAGCAAATACTCCACTAGTTGAATGTGTTAGATCAATCCAAATTACCATAAATCCTTTAAGATTAATAGGGCTTTTGGATTTGGCATTGTAGTCTACTATTGCACTAGCCAACTGAGGAACATAATGGCCTGCATAGCTCTCTCCGGTAAGATATACTTCACGTTTCTTGTAGCGTGGGAATCGTTCCATCCATTGTATCAAGAACTTTAGTGAATCCTCGGCTGAGATTAATATGTCACTAAATCATGAATCGTCCATTAAACACAAATATTGGCAGAATTAAGTACTTTACATCGTACTATACAATCTAAATATATATCAAAAAATTCTTAGCTAATTGTGGCAGCATTTACTCCATGCATGTAAGACTTATCTCGAGTCACGACCCCATTAGATAGTGGCCTACAGTGTTGTGTGCTACTTCTATTCCCTAACTACTTCTATCCCCTGAGTGGATAGTGGTCCGCCATGATTGATCTACCAAACGAAGTCAATGGTGGCAAGGACCATCCATGGAACAACTGGACAATTGGACACCCCATTATAGATTGGGATGGTCATTCAAGACATCAACATGGCCTACCAATTTGAACGGTTCATCTGATTGCTATAGCTAACCAGAGACTTCCTCTCTCTCACACACACAAAAACAGTTTCTAGTAAAAACGATGCATATTAACAGCTATGCGACAAAAAAATTTTTTTTTTTTTTAGGGCGTAGAGGGAGGGATGATGACTGTGACACTTACCAGTGCGACGATCACCGGTGTCCAGGAGATCCGAGGATCTATTGCTGTATGAAAACCCAACTCCAGCTGGAGTCTCCAAGAATAGTAGGTTTGCCAATTTATTCCACGAGAATTTGTTCAAGTATAGGCCAGAGGCTGTCCTGTTTATCCTAAACGGTCCAATTTCTTCCGATGCGCCATATGCCACGGAAGAGCAACCTGGACCTGATTTTTTTTTTTAGAAACAAGTTAAACAATATTTATTCTTTCTTCCCAAAATTTGTCCGGCAACAGTTCCCACAAATATCAACAAACAATTAATGTATAACACAACTATTTCTGGTTGAGGCCTCTCTTCTTATTTCTATTGTCAGTTTTGCCTTTTGTTTTTCAACTTGTGATTATAAATTCACTGGTTGTGGCAAAAGCGCGATAGTAATTGTAATAAAAATCACACATTCATACTGTATACAAGCAATTGGTATTAAAATTTAGTGCACCACAAATTCTGACAGAGGCCCCCCTCTCTAGCAGAACCTTAATTTTTGTTGTCTACTCCTAGTCATAAATGATGGCCTTTTTAAGTTGCTTTCAAGCATTAAAATTTTCTGGTAATTTGCTACATACAACGTAAATGCAGGCGGCTATGTGTGTGTGTGTGTGTGAGAGAGAGAGAGAGAGAGGTACCGAGGATAAGATTTTCCTGAAATTGTGAATTCATGAATTAATCATGGTTTTCGAACTAGCTAGGTTATCGTAATATTGTTCCAATTCAACTGGCTACTCATGAAATATGACTATACTTGATTGCAAGAAGTCACTTGGATCACCAGAAACATTTTCCAAGCAATAAACATAATACCATCTTGGACAATGTTACTTTACTATGACAAATTTGACTACAAGTGGATCCTACGCCTTGACTACCTAAGTCCCAAACCACAAAAAAAAAAAACTTCTATCCTTCTTGTCTTGATTGTTCTTTTTCCAGAGATAATTGACTAGGGAATAATTTTTGACAGGAAGAGAAAGGTGAGAAAAAGAGTCAAACTTAAACCTTTCACGATAAGCAGCAAGGGAAAGAATGCATGCTCTTACAATACAAGAGTACGTGCTTACTAGTTCACTAATACATGCAATATAAGACAATAACACAGTTAACATAAATCTAATAAAAAATGATAAGTTTTCGTAAAAAAATAAAATAAAATAAACTTACCATTTTACTTCAAAAGCTTACTTTTTTTTGTTAAACTATTTGTAGCGCAGCATTTCCCTATGGGGGGATTTGAGGGCTAAAGCTTTATCAAGTTTCCCTCTTTTTTGCCATCCGGCAGAGCTTGACTTGAGTATAACAAAGTAATCTTTTTAAAGAAATGTACACGCAGGAAGAAAGAGAGTCTCATCTAGTTGTTACCTCCATTGAGCCAAACAACCAAGGGCTTTGACGAGGGTTCATCAGCAGCCTCAGTAAGCCAATAAAACAGGGCTCTTCCTGCAACTTCATTAACAGTAACATACCCTGAAAACTGCTGAAAAGAGACATTGGGCTGTCCAGGAAGAGCTGTTATTCTGTCAGCTTCTTCTTCAACTTGATTTTGACTAGCGCTGGCTATAAATAGAATCTCCAGTATTAGTAACTTCGTTACAACCAAAGAAACAAATTTCTTGTATTTGGCCATCACGAGTAGTAGAAGAAGAGCCTCTCAAAGCAAGTTTTAAAGACGCAGCCAACAGGGTAGCTTAGCAACAATAGCACTAGTAGTACTACTGATGAGGAAATGAAGAATTTTTGGCATCCCTGGTTGTTCGTGATAATAGTACTGCTTACCGGTGGAAATTGAATTAAATTAAATAAGCCTATATGTTTCAAGTCTCTGCCTTGCGATCAGTTCCGAATAAATGAGAGAGAGATTTCTAGTGTAATTAATCTTAGCGTCATGCATGAACACATGAATACGCACGCCCACTCACAAGTTCCATTTCCTACCGGTTCATTCCCCAAATTTAAAGTTAAAAAATGAACAAACGAGATTGAATCATGTTGGTAAAAAATAGACTTTAAAATGACATTATTTCGCGTAAAAAATGATTACATTATGATTCTGCTAAGTTATGTTATAATTTTGGACAATTATGCATGATGCTGGATAGTTAAACCACGTTCAACTTGCGAGAACTAAAGAGAGGGCAAATTGTGAGGCCTCGGATCCTTATTGATTGAGCTTGTGTACTTGACATCCAATCACTTGACTGCGAATTGTGAGCTTTAAGTATTAAATGCACCCCCTTTATTGTCAAATAGTGCACTAAAAACTAATAATTTATGATCATGTGAAAAACCTTATAATATTTGATAATATGTAATTAATTTTAGTACTCTACGTGACATGTCACGTGTTGTGTGTTATGCTCTTCATATTTACTCCTTTTTATGTGCAAATTACCTTTTAAAAAAAAGCATGCGACTCATACTAATACATTTACATTTTTCCATTGTATTTTGGGAAAATATTGGCGTTGGATATGTTTAGGTTGACATTATTTTATATTAATATTGGAGAATGTTTGTTAAACATGTTTGCTAATTACCTTTACATATTTTTAATTAAATTTTGTCTTACGTATATTACATTCTAAAAAAGTTTTGCAGTATAATTTATTGTAGTAATGAAATCTTGAACCAAAGGCCATGCATTAGTCATATTCTTTTACGGCTATAATGTATGTTCTTGCAAGAATATTCCATTTGGTAGGGCAATGCTGACCGTCTAATATATTCGAGCGGAGGTATGAAGAAGCAGTATGTTAGTATCACCAAAAACTCAAAATAAAATACTAATGCAAAAAATAAAGAATGGGACAGCTCTAATTAAATGGAGGAAGTAATTGGTAAGGATTAAAGCAGGCTATTTCTGTTTGCAGTAGAAAGCAACGACTCAGAGATGGTTGAGAATTGCGGATTTCAAAACGAGCCATTATAATTCACAGAAGTTCACAAAGAGAGAGGGAAAGTCGAACTGAAACTTGAGAAAAATTGATCTAAAAAAATAATCCCTCTCTTCTATAAAGATAGACTCACGTTTCTTTTGTGTCTGTCATAAATTATAGTCGTATTTTCATTTTTAAAGATTAATTAGCTTGTTATTTTACTAAAATGCTCATATTCAATGCACATTAAAAAACTAAAATACTTTTAAGTTCTAGGAACAAATAGTAATATGTGCTTTTTATTTTGAATTAATGATCTAATATTAATAAAGAGAATTTGAGGAAAATATGAAAAAAAAATTGTTGTAACTACATTAACCAAAATTTCTTAATCTATATAAAAAATGAAACGTGCCTATCTTTATGTAATTGAGGGAGTAAGAGTTAGGCTTCATAGTCCATGCAATTCCAAATTAAGAGTTAGGCTTCATAGTTCGTGCAATTCCAAACTGTGTACGTGATTCGCATTCGATGGTATCCATGCACATTAATATTGCTGTTTTATGATTTAGATTAATTTACGTATAACAAGGAAGTATCTCATTTGATATCTAACCAATCGCTGCAGCTATATGGAAATGTTGATAATGCAGAAGTGTCCAACTAATCTCTCTTTGAGAACCCAGATGATTAATTAAGTCCATGAGTTTGGAAGAAATTTGGAGCATTGCTGCTACAATGGTCTAAGGTTCCTTAACAACCTAATATGGCCAATTTTATTAGATAATGTAAATACTAGCGTAACATATATTGCACATGCTGACACGGAGAATATGTACAATAATTAAACCCATAAATTTACAAACCACCAGTCCTTTTTTTTCAAATAGATTCTAATTCTAATTTTGATAAAAATACATGTAACGTTGAATTGCCCTGTATAATTGCTTGGACCCATTAGCCATTGAAAAGTAGAAACTAAGATAATAATTGTAGTTGGATAGTACATTACTGAATCTGAATTCGCAATTGAGCTGCCATAACAATTATGAATGGTTGTTTTTTAAACAATATTACTGTAATAATTTTAAAATTTTTTTTAAATAAATGTAATTGTGAGAAAAAGAGTTAATTAAAAAATATGTTTAACATGTTTAACAAATATGTTTGTAAAAAAATAAAACCAAACAAATCGGAGCCAAACATTTGCCAAAAAAAAAAAAACAGGGGCCAGCCATTGCGTACAGTGGCGCCAAATATTATCACAGAAATCTGCCACCAATAGAATAGTACGTAATACCCGTTCCAGCAAATTGATAGCCATCACTCGAAAATTTTCAGGGCATATGGCACGAGGTCCACTGTTCCGGAGCGTTCATCCGTCTCTCTCTCTCTCTCTCTCTCTCTCACACACACACACACACATTTATTCTTGCATCTTACGTTTACTCAACCAAAAAAGATCGTATCTCTGGTAACTACTGTTAATGCAATCTTCAGACCAGGGTCAGAAACAGAACCCAAGAAGAGCTTTTTTAGATGAGACGAGAACGAAGTCACAAATTCGCACTGTTTCATAATGTAGAATTGAATTATTGTGAGAATGTTAGTATTTAGGACTACTGTTACAGTAGTATTGGATAAAATAAAAGCAGCCCTTGATACTAAGAATGCTGGACCAGAGAAGGTTGTTGCTCATTGTCACCTAAAGCCATATTGTTCCAAGAAAATTACAAAATGTTAATCCACTTGTTTCGTGCATCCATATCATGCAGCTGCTGGAAATCGTGGATTTGCTACACCTGCCCTTGTTGACCGAAGTTATTTTTTTCAAAGAAAGAAATATTGCCTTTAATCAGTCCCTTCAATTCAGCTAGGATCCAACTGACACGCTTGACTGCGGTCAGTCACTGTTGCCTTGATTGACCATCATGTCATGAGGCTATTATAGCTTAGAAAATTAGACCGTAGGACGAGTGGCTTTAATTCGATCCAAGACCAATCATTGGGTCTTTGAACTTTGATCGATGAATGAATAATTAGGGGGCATTTTTAATTAAACCATTGACTGCGAATAATACGGGTTATTACTTGGCATTTAGTCACTTTTTTTAGCTTGTTTATATTTATTAGCTGAATAGAATACTAGGTTCAATTCATGCAAGTCGGTCATGGAAGTCTTTCGAACTGCTTTTCTTTACCATGTGATACTAGTAGTGCTAATGCTTAAGCTTGAGTACATAATATGACTTATTAATGCCAATATGAATTCAAATAATTTTGCGAATCAATTTGGTTATTGACAAAATAATGACAACTTTTTGGCATTTCGTTGTTTTTGCCCCCTCATTTATCAGATAATATCAATTCCAGTCAAAGCATAAATCACTTGGCAGCCTGATTGAAAACAAAGCTTTCCAATTGACATGGGGGTTTCCAATCGAAATTACCGGTTCAAGACTTGAAGGTGGTAGTTTTTTTGTAGCGTAGACGTGAAGACCAGTCAAAGCAACTCCAACGTTCGTGTCCCGACAGCGAAAGCCCGAAACGACAAGGCGCACTTTTCCAGGTTGATTGCTTATCTCGACTCACTACTATAATTTTTTTTTTTTTTTTTAACTTGTGATGGGTGAATTCAGGAAAACTCATGGGCCCGATTAAGGTGATCTAAAATAAAGTTAATTAAGTATTGTTACATCACTTACATTAGTATTATTATATTTATGTAACATTTTTTTAAATTACAGAATTTAAGGTTAAAGCTATGACCCGATTCACTTAAAATTTTTTTGTAAATTCATTACAAGTCTATAATATGGGAGATAAGTTTCTTAGTTTATATGATAAGATTAAGGACAAAATTCTACTCCACTAGTTGTGGTCGGTAAATATTATTAATGCACCTAGGTTAATTGTCCAAGTCAACTTATAATAGATTATTGTTCTCTATTTTAGTTTATTTTTTGTTCGGTCAATACAATGATGGGCCAAGTTTGCAAGTCCGCTGTAAGGTGAATTGCTAATGGGGCGGCCCAGTTTCGGCTGTCTAATGAGACATCATTATTTTCGGCTTTCTGACGTTTACCAAAATTTCGACCGTTGAAACACCAAAATCCTTCCCAAACGGTCACCTTTCTTTCTCATCTCATCTCTAGCGTATTAAAAACCTTAAACCACAGTACACAATTTCACGTCTCTTCCTCTCTCGATCCACATTCGTGATTGATATTTTATCCTTGGAGTAACAGATAGCGAAAATTCCATTACATTAATTCCATACCAGATGGAGAAAATTCTCGAAACACCTCTTGAAACCACCATTAATCAAATAGAGACTACTGCCACTTTAGATGGCAAAAGTCCTCATAATTTGCATAATCAACCAACAAAAAGCCTGATTTCTCAAAATTCTGCCTCTGACGTCTGCAAGGCTGTGACCCCTGATCGTCTTAAGCTTCCCAAGGCATTCAAATACCCTGAGAGGTTTGTATTTCTGTTCTGTCCTTACATTTGATTTTCCATACATATTTCTTTTCTGCTAATTTTCAGCTTTTGTGATTAATTCTTCATTTCTTGTAGGTATACTAGTCCAACTGATCTGGTGATGTCGCCTATCTCAAGAGGACTTCTTGCTAGAAGTAGAAAGCCCAGCGCTGCCCTCTTACCTCCCTCCAAGAATCAAGCCAGCGTATGCTTTTCATCGTCATTTTTTTCTTTTTTGGGTGCGTCAGGAAACTTTCTTTGTTTCCCTTATTTCTGATTCATTGACTGTTCCTTTGTTTCCTTGTGGCCCTGCAGCTTAATAGTTTGCAAACTCAGGAAGTAGGACTATTTGGGATCTGAAATTTTGGAGCAGCAGTTCAAGAACCTTTTATTTATTTTTTGCCTTTGTTTAATTAGTCTGATGATCAGCAATGTTGAGGTCTAATGGATTATCCATTTCTGGCCTCCCTGTTGTCTCAGAATATTTTGATACCTTTCACTTGCTGTAACTTAGCAAAGTGGTCTCTGTATTTTCGAACCCTGGTACAATATATATGCAAGTTTTGAAGCGATTCTTTTATTTTTGTATCACAAAAATGGTTATGTAATTTGAGGTAGTAGATTTTGGAGTTAGAATTAGAAGTAGCCCACGAAAAGCTTATTATTACTCGACTGCGTGTCAGAAAATCTGGGATACAAAAATCCCTTTTGGTCTACTATGCTAAACAGCTATAATTAGAGAAAATGGGATGAAAGTATGAATGTTTCTTACTCCAAGCGAACTTCGTACCATTGAATTGAACCTACGTCTCCGTCTATTTCAAGTTCACAAACGGATTTTATAAGAAACTGAACAGCATCGTCAGTTGATTCGAATTTTGCTAGGTCAGGTGGCAGGGACTTGCTTGGCCAATTCTCCAGCCAACCCTTAAGCCTGCTTCTCAATTCTTCCTCAGATACAAACACCTCATCCTCTCCTGGTTCTATTAACACGTAAGTTTCAGTTGGAATGTTCGATCTCCTCCTCCTCCTCACAGCACAAAACTGATCCTCAAAAACCGAATGAAAAAAAACCGAACTTAGGAAGAGAACTTCAGAACAATTTCTGTCTACAACTAAAGAAGATATAATACTATCACGCAGACCAAAAATTCTTTAATTGGCATGCATTAATCAGATTGGAATTAAACGAGACCTTATTTGCATTCCTCAGTCGCTTATTCATAGAGGGAACTTCATGAAAAATCGAAGATCTACTCAACAAATGAGAGGAATCATATCCTATGCTTGACTGAGGATGTAATGGAAGCTGATTATGTCGTTGCAACGCCTCTTTCCCTGTGAAGTGATAATAAGAGAAGCTTTCAGCACCATAAAATTCATAAATAAGTCATTTACAACTAAAAGTTTGCTTACTACATGTTTTCTTAGGATCAATTTCTAGCAATTAAACTGCTCCAGGCAGCAGAAGAGAATGCTCTCAGCAAGAGTGCAGATGAAACATTAGAGCCCTTTTTCTCCATTTCTATTTTTGTACCCTTTGAGGTTGATTTGCAATCCTCACATCATTATTTAAGCACAAAAAAAGGAAAAAGTAGTGCTTTATGGATAAGGGACGAAGCTATCACTTTGAGACGAAGCAGTGTTGATAAAAGGTGGATAAAGCTTACCAATTAGACAGTGAATTGTATTGCTGAATAGGTGTCTTGGAAGAGCGCCCTCCATTCTACTAGCAATGCCGCAACTATAGGCTCAGGGTGTCGAAAAATCTATCATGGACACAATTCATAGACGAAAGATAGACCACGGGAATGTTTTCAACCTCAAAATATCTTGTGTCATAATGCCCTTACATTTCTTCATATTTTCAAGACTAGCCTCCTCTCACTCCAGAAGCGGAAAAAGGGAGAGAAAAACAATGCTGACTAATTTCTTGAATAGAAATGAGCTGTCTCAAAATAACTAAAAAACATTCCCCTGTCACCAGCCAAAGAAATCATAATGCATTAACCGAAATGGTCGCATAGCCCTCCTTTGATAGGAAAAATGGTATTTTGATTCTTTGAGGGAATTTAATAAACCCTAAATTAGCCCTGAATCCTTATCCTCTAGCATCTTTTTTTTTTTTTGTTTTTGATGTTGTAAACACGTAATTGAAATATTTCTCGATTCACATTCCGTCAACTTTGTTTTTTCTTTTTCATTTTCCCAACCTCTCTTTTAGTCTTGTGGATCGCTTTACAAGACAAAAAGGGAGGACGAATCTGATCATATCCTCGTGCAATTGGTCATCAATGGGTTTCCATTAGGATTTAGGTATGCTGAATATTACAATGCTTCTTTTCTTAGATGATATTATGAATATTCTATGCATGCTTTTGTCCGTAATTGGAATAAGAGATTTAGGGATCGTGTTATGGCTGTGTTCAAATAAAGCAAGCTCCCTTTCATATTTCATTCTCTTTGACGATATTATATGAAAAAAGAATTTTGTGAAACGTATGTGTTTGTGCAACTTTTCCGTAAATTGTGGTAATGACAGCTTGTTTACTACAATAATTCCCATGATACGTTTAGGTTATTAGAGAAAGACATTTTTGATAGAGATGGAAGTTTAGTATTATGATATGCTGGTGATCAATTTTTCCTGGGTAGTTTTTCTTGTGCCTATTCCTTTCTTGTTTTAGATAAGGCTATTACAATTGGGAGAATTGTCTATCTCGTTCAAGGCCCAGACTTTATAACTCAGGTGGGAGATTTTGTCTCGTTGTTCACGGCCAAGCTAGTCCTGAAACTTCTAATGTGTTACTTAACATGATATTATCCAATGAAATGTTGAAATTTCTGCAACGGTGGCGACATTCAACAACTATAGCCAACTCCACAACCTTCTTATCATACTTATTCCACTTCAAATCAAGTTTTTAATTCAACTTTTATTATTTTTCTTCTCATGATACTAACAAATTGCACTGGAATTAAATAATGCAGTGGGAGAGATGCAGGGCTGCAAGTAAACTTTTGTGTTTTTAATTATTTTAAAGGGGACCAACAACATTCCTATTGATTTCCATGAAGGGGTAAAGCATTCTGTATTATAGAAATGGATATTGGTTTTGATTGGACTAAGAGAAAAATAAGACATTCAATTCAAAGTAATAGCCGAGGCATTAATATGCTGTACGTTAACCTTTATGGGAGGGAATCAATTATGTGTCACTAAATAAAAACTTGCAATCTTTCTCAATGATTTGTGATGCCTTCTTTGAGAATTTTCACAGTTTATAATAAGATTCTTCATCTCAATTTTTCAACGTACGTGATTCACATTCTCTGAACCACATTGTGCAGCACTTTGGTACTACTTTGCTTGAGGTTGTTCAAGTTGGTGAAGACTTCGTTTAATCAGAATCAGACAAACAATGGAAGGCGAGCATGGAAGTGGAACTAAGAAGCATTTAGAGCTGAATCCAGAGGACAAGCATAATCCTGGTGAACCAACTAGAGAAGACACCTTTTCAGATGTAAAGCTTCATCACCAGGCTAAGCATAACGACACAAAAGCAGCTATAGAAGGGAGGAGTATAGGTTTAAAGCAACATCCTGATGCTAAGCCTGATGATAGTGAAAAAAACATTGAAGGCATCAGTTCGTGTTTGTCTTATTCTTCATCTTCATCATCAAATTCTGATGATCCTCTTGATGATTCCTTTGATAAAACTGAGAAAGATGGACCTCAATCGCCCAGATCAGGATCCTTATCATCACCAGATATTTCTCAAAACCCTCAATGGAGTATGGTAAGTGCAACTCCACGTGCTGGAAGCGGGAATTTATCTTCAGCAGATGTTTTTCCCCAGACTTCTGAGTGGGTTATGTTCAATTCATCAACGATGAAATCCCCTCCAGTTCAAGCAATGGGGCGAGGTTATGACCCTAATCGCATTCCCTCATCTATTTTCTCTTCCAAACCAGCAAATCCCACGGACTGGAGTGTTGCTTCGAATGAATCATTGTTCAGCATTCATATGGGGAATAACAGCTTCTCTCGAGATAACATTTTTCTTCAAGGTCTAGACTTTACCAAGCCTGAAGAATGGAACAGTTCTCCCTTGATACAGAGTAATACGTCTGAAGCCAAATCTAATGAGTCAAATAACTTCACATCTAACCTATCGCCTGTCGCTGAAGTAGCAGAAAGCCGTAGTAAGAACATATATGTGAGGGAGGGGTTAGAGGATGACTTCCCTGAAACGCCAAATATAGGTTCAGAAAGAACCGTAGAACATCATAGCAAGGAAAAGCTAGCTTCTGATGCTGAGGGAGTTCGTTTGTCGACTTCCTCCAACTTATCAGATGGCAGAGGAGTGCTTCCAACTGAGGCGACTCATAATTCTTCTAGTGGTCCTCGTGTTTCCAATGAAAGTACACAAAGCAGCGACTCTTTTGCTTTCCCAGTGTAAGCTCTCTCTCTCTCTCTTCTCTTTTTTGGCTTTTTGTCATAAGGAACTCAAGCTATGCTTCTGAAACATTTTATACCAACATTCTACAAGTGCATGAATGAACAATTGAACACAAACGCAATTCTACTAGCTTTCTTACTTGATTATTATTCTTGCTTTTCACATAAACAATTTCGAGTTGTGTTGCATAGCTCATTTCAGACACATTGACATACCAAGCGAATACTGCAATTGAGATATGAGGACTTCTGGTTAATTTAATTCTGTGTGAGACCATCGTTCGGGAAAGTTTCGTCTTGAACAGAAAACTTGGCATTTCCAATAACTGATCTCACTTTAAATCTGTGATTTGATTCCCAGGCAACGCTTCAGTTGCGAATATTTATTAGCAACATACATAATTAGTCTATCTTTGCTGAAAAAACTACTGAATTGGGACTCAGTGTTGATCTGCGACATTACATCTGAATAACATTATCAGTATCTTCTATTTGTTTCAGATTGCTAAGTGATGTTGGGAAAGGTGGTTCCTTGAAAGTGAATTCCGAAAAACCTGAGACAACACAGTCACAACCTCAAGATCCTAATCCACCCCCTAAAGTAGCTTCAGCCAGTTGGTTTTCTTGCTTCATGTGTTGTCCGCGAAGATGCTGTTGAGATACTAGTTCCAGTACTTCTTTTTTTCACTAGGATTGCAAGTTTACCAGAATGGGAGAGGCCTGCTAAATATGTTGTCACTTTCTTCTGAGAAGCACGGATTGCTTTTATTTTGCTTAGATATCTTGAAGATTAGGTTGCTAAATAGATGTTTTGTAGCAATTTTCAGATTCCCTCCTGAAGCTTCAATGTGTAAAGCTTAGTGTTCTATCCCTTAGCAGCAGTATTACCCTTTAGCATCTGTGCTTTGTGTATAGTGCTTAATCCAAGATACTAATTACATAAGAAGCATGGGATAATGGATTCATATTTACTGAAACTCAATGCAGTTCGATCTTTGATCTATATAGGATGCCTGCAATTTATTGAATGTTAACCTGTATTTTAACTTTGGTTCAATTTCTCGAATTCTTCATAACTGGGGATTCAAACGTTGTACATTTTCAGGACATTAGCTAGAAGTCTTCTGAGATTTTTTCTTTCTTTTTTAAATGAAGGATCGAACCATATCATATAATACTTTCTCTGTTGTCTTTCTTGTCTATTGACTTCATGTGAACGATTTTCCAGTTAACAAGAGATTTCATCCCCTGATTATACTGTGCTAGTCGGCAAATATCTCTATATTTGTTAAGATGAGATCTATGTATCTATACCGTGATGATGTTTAGCAGATATAGTATTCACTTTGATCACATACTTCATCTGCTGATTTGCACTTGTTTTTAAACTTCCTTGCTATTTGTACTTAATTATCTTAGAAATGCAATGAGTTGGTCAATGTGAAAGGCGGCAACCTTGAAATCCTTTGCCTAGTTCCGTGTATTTTGTGAGAACCTTGTTGCTGGAGCCAAGTTGCGAGGTACTTCCCCATGGCTTAGTTCTATTCTGCTTTTAAAATTATATATCTTCCTTTATGCTATTGTTCTTAGTGTATCCATTTTTAGCAAATCAAGGGCAGCCTTAATTTTATTGCAGAAGGCAAAATGAGCATTGCTATAACTCTGAATTCTGCAACTGCAATTCAGATTCTTATAGTATTAGCATTTTTTCTTTCCTGAGGGATTATGCTCTTTTTCGGGTAATATAATCTGTAGAGACATGATGGAATGGTAACATAGATAGCATATATTACATGGAGAAAAGAACTAATCGTTCTTTTTATGTCTTATCACGGGCTAAAACCCCTTTAAGTTCAATTGGTTAATGTGTGTACTTTCAGGATCAATCCTTTGAACTGCAGGGCTGTTGCCCTTTCCTATATTGTATGCATGTTTTTATGCTAAACAATAATGTATTGAATTATTTTCAGTAGGGAAACCTTATTGGGGGAGTGACATGAGCTTTTCAAAAGCAAGCTTGGAGTTTCCAGAAGTAGAAGCAGTCTAAACATGAAAAGGAAGAGATTTGTTCAAAAGCCTTCCCTTTCCTTCCCTTTCTTGGTTCTAGATCAATGAATTTTTTATTTTTCTTGACTAGTACAAACTTGTAGCCTGACAGGGTAACATTGTCTGTGTCAGATAAAAGGCACATCTGCTAAAAGAAATAACGGTGTTTTTACTCGAGACTTGTCACCTAGCCCATCTAGAACCCTAACAGTACCTACATCTTGCTATAACAACCCCCCCCCCCCCCCCACCCAAAAAAAAAAAAAAAAAAACCCAAAAAAAAAGGAAACTTCTTTTTTGCCACTATATCAAGCCAAGGTGACTTAATTAAGGAGCTTTTCTTCCCTTCTGATAATTCTTTGTAGAAATGAGTGAAAATGCCAGGAGCAGTTGCAGGGCCGTTGTCAAGCTTTTACCGGACAACCCATTAAGCTTGCCTTGTCTAAACAAATGAATTAGAAAATTCATCAATGATGACTTGTCAATTCCTTCTCCACATGGAACAACTTAAGGTTTACTAGTATTACTTTTAAGTCTTCATGCATGATTCCCAAGTATAATAATTTATCATTACTAGTATTAATTACATGTCCGGATAAGAGACTTGAATTATTTTGTCCATGTTAGTTAGACGCATTAAATGTTACTTTATTTAAAAAAATCACCAGACAACCTTCCCAAAATTTTATACATCTCCTTCATATAATGCTCCAACTTTTCTTAATCGGATTGAATCATAAACTGCCACAGATACACTCATTGTGACAGGCTATATCATCCAGCCTAAAAAGATATGGCAAGAAGTGGAGCTGGCTACAAAATAATTAGTAGGCTCCTGCTGTGCTGTGTCTTTAAAGCCAAATGGACCTTTATTAGTATCTCTAATTTTCTCTTATGGTCTAATACTTAACCTTTTCTGTGAGAGAGATGTTGCAATAGTACTTGCTTAAGTAACAATTACCCTAATGGTGAGAGCTGAAAAGACAATTACCCTTACATTAATAAACACCTAATTAGGGGTTCAGGTAGGGGCCATATTTTGGGTACCCCACACCACACTAGTGGGTCCTTTGATATAAGCCAAATTTATAACCATTCAAAGGAATCTTCGAACCACTCATACTCGAGCTGGTTGAACCAGTTAGCATGCTAACAGGGACGGCCATGAGGCCCTGAGGTCTTCTGGAGGACCAAGGAGGAAGGAGAGGGCGGGCGAGGAAGGGGGGAACAATTGACCGCTTGACGGGCTGATGCATTCATTGACCTGACCGGCAACGGTCCCCACTGGTTCACTCAAAAAGTCTTGTCCTGTTGGACCCCACCATCACTCTTTCTCATATCTGAAAGAGACAGCCCCAACTGAAAAAAAGGGAAAAGGTTAAAGTAAATCTCAAATTATAAATCACAAATAGAATTTAAACCAAAAAAAGAGTGAAAATTAAGAAGTACCATTAAATATTAATCCAAATTAAAGACAGTCCAAAAAGAAAAAAAATGGAATTTGGAAAAGTAAAAAATTGAAAATGGAAACAGCTACGCGTTTTCTCAAACAAGGGAAAACTGAGAACAGCAACCCCCCACCGTTGAGCTGAGGTGAGCTGAGTCTTTCTTTCTTCCTTTCTCTCTCTTAACTCTGTTCACAAAACAAGAAATCAAAGCTGACCCAAAATTAGGAACAAGAAGAAGGCTAGGGTTTTTCTTCAAACTGGGACAAGAACCTCTCTTGCTCCAACGTCAATTTGGGGGGAGAGAGAAAAAGGAGAGTTAAGGGTTGGTTTGAGGACCCTTTTGGGGTTGGGGTAATGGGTCGTAGTTCTTCTGTCATAAAATGGTACCATTTGAAGCTTTTAATTCTCATCTGGCTCTGTTTTCTGCCTCAAAAAGATGCAATTTTTGGGTCGGATTCGGATAAATCAGCTCTATTGGACTTCAAGGCCTCAGTTTTGGACCCTTCTGGAGTGCTTTCCAGCTGGGATTTAAACAAAACTGCTGATCACTGCTTCTGGTTCGGTGTCGCCTGCGACTCCAGTTCTCGCGTGGTGGCTTTGAATATCAGCGGCGGAGGTAATTCAGGTTCGATTTCTTGTTCTAGGATTTCTCAATTTCCACTATATGGGTTTGGGATTAGAAGGGCCTGTTCAAATAGTAATGTTAAGATTTCTGGTAAATTGTCAATAGCTGTCTCGAAATTGTCTCAGCTTCGGGTCTTGTCACTGCCTTTCAATGAATTGAGTGGTGAAATTCCCGAGGAAATATGGGGTCTGGAGAAACTGGAAGTTCTCGATCTTGAAGGGAATTTAGTAGCTGGTTCTTTGCCACTTCAGTTTAGGGGTTTGAGGAACTTGAGGGTTCTAAATTTGGCGTTTAATGAGATTGTAGGGGGTATCCCAGATTCATTCTCGAACTGTTTGGGTCTGCAAGTCTTGAACTTAGCTGGAAATCACGTGAATGGAACTATTACAGGGTTTATTGGTGTGTTTAAAGATCTGAGGGGGCTGTACCTGTCGTTTAATCAGCTTAGCGGGCCAATCCCGAGAGAGATTGGGCTTAATTGTACAAATCTAGAGCATTTAGAGCTGGCTGGTAATGTACTGACTGAAGGGATTCCAAGAAGTTTGGGGAATTGCAGGGGTTTGCGGTCACTCCTCCTGTATTCAAATATGTTGGAGGAGGTTATTCCTGCAGATCTTGGTCAGTTACAGCAGCTTGAAGTTTTGGATTTGTCAAGGAACAGCTTGAGTGGTGCGATCCCATCCGAGCTGGGGAATTGTTCCAGCTTATCTATTCTTGTGTTATCCAACTCGTGGGACCCTCTTCCTAATGTTTCGAGATCAGGTGTCTCTAACGAAGAGTTTAATTTTTATGAGGGCACAGTTCCACCTGAAATTACTAGCCTTCCAAGCCTGAGGATGCTATGGGTGCCGAGGGCAACTCTTGATGGAAAATTGCCAAGTAACTGGAGCAGTTGTGACAGCTTGGAGATGGTGAACTTGGCTCAGAATTATTACACAGGAGAAATTACCGATGGGTTAAGCAGCTGCAAGAAACTCCATTTTCTTGATTTGAGCGCAAATAGGCTGACTGGGGAACTTGTTGAGAAACTTCCAGTTCCTTGTATGAATGTGTTTGATGTGAGTGGAAATTCTTTATCAGGCTCAATTCCAAAGTTTTACAACAATAATTTGTTCTCGTCTTCCAACTGTGGATAGAGATTTCAGTGATCCATCATCTGTGTATTTGTCATATTTTTCGGAGAAAACTCAAGCGGAAATTCCTTTTGAGTTATTTGTTGATGGTGGCAGTCTTTCTGTATTTCATAATTTTGGCAGTAACAATTTTACAGGAACCTTGCAGTCAATGCCTATTGCACCAGATAGGTTGCAGGGGCATACTATGTATGCATTTTTGGCTGGTAGTAACAAGCTCTCTGGACCATTTCCAGGGAATTTGTTTGAGAAATGTGGAGAATTGAGTGGTTTGATTTTGAATATCAGCAACAATGGATTTTTTGGTCAAATTCCGGTTGATATTGATACTATGTGCATGTCCTTGAAAATCTTGGATGCCTCCAGAAATCAGATAGCTGGGACAATTCCTTCCAGTGTTGGAAATTTGGCTTCAGTTGTTACTCTTAATCTAAGCTGGAACCTTCTTCAAGGTCCAATTCCGAGCAGTCTTGGCCAACTAAAGGATCTCAAATATCTTTCCTTAGCTGGAAATAACTTGACTGGCCCCATTCCCGCAAGTTTGGGGCAGCTGCGCTACCTGGAGGTGTTTGAGCTTTCTTCGAATTCTCTGAGTGGTGAGATTCCCAAAGATCTTGCAAATTTGAGGAATTTAACCACTCTTCTTCTCAACAATAACAATCTTTCTGGACAGATTCCAGCTGAATTGGCAAATTTGACTACTCTTTCAATATTCAACGTGTCGTTCAATAATCTGTCCGGACCATTACCTCGAAAAGATAACTTGATGAATTGCAGCAGTGTCCTTGGAAACCCTTTTCTTCGATCTTGCCATGCGTTTTCTTTAACATCTCCATCTGCAGATCAGCAGGGTAGAATTGGGGATCCACAAAATTATGCCACTGCTCCATCTACAAGTCCAACCCAAAAAAATGGGAACAGTGGTTTCAACTCCATTGAGATTGCATCCATAACTTCTGCTGCAGCCATTGTATCAGTTCTCCTTGCTCTCATTGTCCTCTTCTTTTATACAAGGAAGAACAACCCTAGGTCTAGAGTAGGGGGATCTACCAGGAAGGAAGTTACAGTCTTCACTGACATTGGGGTTCCTCTGACATTTGAGAATGTGGTTCGTGCCACAGCAAACTTCAATGCAAGTAATTGTATTGGTAATGGAGGATTTGGAGCAACTTACAAGGCTGAGATTGCGCCTGGAGTCCTAGTGGCAATAAAACGGCTTGCGGTGGGACGTTTTCAGGGGTTTCAACAGTTTGATGCAGAAATTAAAACTCTGGGAAGACTTCGCCATCCAAATCTTGTGACTTTGATAGGATATCATGCCAGTGAAACAGAGATGTTTCTTATATATAACTATTTGCCTGGTGGCAATTTGGAAAAGTTCATTCAAGAAAGATCCACAAGGGCTGTGGATTGGAGAGTATTGCACAAGATTGCCCTGGACATTGCCCGTGCACTTGCATACCTGCATGATCAATGTGTTCCGCGTGTTCTTCATCGTGATGTGAAGCCTAGCAATATCTTGTTGGATGAGGATTACAACGCATATTTGTCTGATTTTGGATTGGCCCGACTTTTGGGAACTTCAGAGACCCACGCCACAACGGGTGTGGCTGGAACTTTTGGATATGTTGCCCCCGAATATGCGATGACCTGTCGTGTCTCTGACAAGGCTGACGTCTACAGTTATGGTGTCGTGTTGCTTGAGTTAATTTCGGACAAGAAAGCTCTTGATCCCTCATTTTCTCCTTACGGAAATGGTTTCAACATAGTAGCATGGGCATGCATGCTCTTGAGGCAAGGCCGCGCTAAGGAGTTCTTCACGGCTGGGTTATGGGATGCAGGCCCTCATGATGATTTGGTTGAAGTTTTACACTTGGCAGTTGTGTGCACAGTGGACTCCTTATCAACCAGGCCCACTATGAAGCAAGTTGTAAGACGGCTGAAGCAACTGCAGCCACCATCTTGTTAGCTAAATATAGAGGAGTCAGCTGATTGACATATTGATGCGTAGGAGAGAGGTAAGCCCATTGTAATTGATGGCCTTGCACTTTTGACTGCAGAAGTGCATGGATGGGTCTTCCCGGGCTGCCACTAGATTCAGATTTAAAGTTTAGGTGCTTGTAAATTGTAGTATAGCTTCTGCCCCATTTTTCCGTGTCCCTAATTTGGGGGTTCACTGATGGATCTGCAGAAGAATGCAGATATTCATTTTCTAAAGTTGTATACATGTATCTGATTTATGTTTGCTGCTGTTAAATAAGAGCCACAAATAGAATTATTCTGCAGAAACCATAGCCACATTAAAATTGACTGGCACTTGATATTTCGATCATGCCCAAATTGCAAATATAAAAACTGGGAAGACATCAATGAGCGCCCCTTTCCGTTCTGTAATGTCCCCCGGCCTTGGACGTATCTGTTGATGCCTTGGCGTCCGGGAAGTTTCTATTTTGTCGAATTTATAGCTATTCCGTTGTTGAATCTATGGCTTGAATCTTGATGTAACGTTCTATTAGATTGACATGACTTGAATCTTGTTGAAGCTATGCATGACTTGAATCTTGATACGGGGTTAACTTCGATTGACAGATCTCGCATTCGCGGCCGAATAATATGAAATTTGAAATGACAAAAACCATCTTTTGTGCATAACTCAAGTTCATCTGGGTGAAAGAATTTTCTATTGACTGGATGATCATTTTACATCAACAAAGAAGTAAAGCAAAAAAAAAAAAAAAAAGATTTAGCACTTCTTTTTGATACTGATTAAAATTGCATTGCTGTGGCAGAAGAAGGATCGCTGTAATTATCACTATCACTTACAATGGAAGTATCAAAGCTACCACTTACAATGGAAGTATCAATCCAGATTTGAGCTGTAATTATCACTACTACTTACAATGGAAGTATCAAAGCTACCACTTACAATGGAAGTATCAATCCAGATTTGAGACTGAAGATAACTGTCAATGCAACTATTAATATGATCATTCCAGCTATATCGAGTGTCATACATGTAACAATTACAGTAGGTATCTTCACTTGTAAATCTATTATCGAGTGGATTGTGAACCCGCCATGCACAGGTTCAATTCCTGTTGTTCGCTCACAAAATTGTTCCATTATTTTATTACCAACAGAATAGAACAAATATTAACCCCTGTTATGAGATAATCAATCTACTGAACAAGGGAGGTCCTAAGAGAATTCTTTGGGACAAAATTCTAAATGGCATATCTTAGAAACATCGTTTTCTATTTTATATTAATGACGAGATCTATTATCGCTTTTTTTAATTTCTTCTCTAGCCATCTAGCCAAGTGTGAGAGATTAATTTATCAGAAACAGAAGAAGAATTAGTAACAAGTTATCAAACACAATTTCTCCTCTTTTCGTTTCTCGTAAATTTTCATTTCTTGTAAATTACAATGTAATTGTCTAGTATTTTTTACAACTCTTCAGAATTATTGTATAATCATTTTTCATACGAAACGATGTCATTTTTTAAGCCATTTATTGCTTTTTTAGTTCAATTTCATTTGTTCATTGTTGACCTTTTAAATTTAAACAGTGAACTTGCTACAAATGCAAATTGTAAGGCCAATGCCCTATCTCGGTGAGATAAGTTTGATTAACTTCCTCTTGCTTGAACAGTAAAGACCATATCAACAAAGTGCTACGATTGTACTTTAACTACAAATATACACGGAAACGAATAAAGAATCGAGTGATTAGAGGTTTTCAAATCCACCTCAAAAGTCAAGGAATTTGAATCTCACTAATATCATTCCCTTTCCTAATGTAATAGAATAGGTTTGATAAAAAATAAATACAAATACACACGAAAAAGAAAATTTAAGAGGAGGGAGGGAAGGGGGAAAGAAGAGACGAAAGTGACATAAAAACCCCACACGAGCACGACCAAACTTCGACCAAGCGGGCTTTCAAATGGAAATAAAAGAGGTTTCCCATTCAAATGGACACTACAGAAAAACTAAACAGCGATAATCAGCGTTCTCTTATCACATCAGCTCTATGAAGGGGTTGATACCATAATTTCCTTCTTACAATAAAGGTGAAGGGTTAACAACTATATGCCTCAACGGGTGCTCTACTTCAGTGCCGCCTGCGTGCTCCACGAACTCAGCCGGAGATAGAAAGCTTCCATGGCAAACGCATACAATTTTTACTTCCTCTCCTTTACCATATCTATACAAAAATCCATCTATTTTTTTACCGTTTGGCCCATTTCCAGTTGTGGATACACAAGGCATATCAAGCATGACATTCTTAAGCATCTCCTTTGCTTCTTTTGCACCCTTATCATCGCCTGCCTTGTCAACTAGTGATCCACGAATGACCTGAGGTTTTTGCTCCTTGCGTACACTGGAAGGGCTTCTCGCCTCATTGTTTTTGTTCACTGCAGCAATTGAGATGCAATTAGAACACAAGTATACATCCAAAAATCAGATCTAATTATAAGATATATTCCCTTCAAAAGACACAAGTAAAATATTTGGAAATCTTCAGCTAAGAATAGCATAACTATAAAGAAAGAAATTAAGCTGACACAATGCACATACAGCTGGAGAAATGCTAAGAATGGTCAAACACTGAGCACCACCAACTCCTCAATGATCAAATTACATAACAACACGTTACATGAATTGATTAAGATGGCTATCCCAACCCCAACATTCCCCATCCCCCCTCAACAAAAAATAAAAAATAAAAACACCCAACAAACACCTCCAGATTCTGGACTCTAGCTTTGCAGTTTTAGCCAGATCAGACAGTCAGTCCCCCACATTCACAATAACAAGGAACCTGACCGGATCCAGAACATAATCTTAATCCACTTCAAGCAAACTCTAAAAATATACCGTTCAATTGCCCAGTCATTAATCATATCACTATTGCCATCAAAATTTATCTCATATGACAGGAGTCTGATATTGTTTCGCAGGACAAAACCATTCAAAGTATAATAAAATTCTTATCCACACCTTAATAAAGGAACTCAATAAGCCCATGAGGTAATTATAAGAAAATCTTAATACAAAAATAGAGTTTACAACATGCATAGGCAAACAATTTAGAAGCACGACCCCTAATTGCATGACCAGGGAAAATACCCAGAGAAGTACGGCATGGATTCCCTAAATGTGGAAAATGAGGTTACTAAATTAGCAAAAATTAGCAATTACTTAAATCATTAAACTTAGTTGCCACATTCTGTTGTACCATAAAAAAGATAGACCATCATATCTTGCTTGAAAATATCAATGCACAGCAGGCAGCAGCAAAAAGATTAACCCTAGAAGGCGAGACAACAATGTCTGTGAACCATCAGAACCATATCCCATATGCATCGAACACAGTATCGTAGATCTCATAATTTTATGCAGACATCAGTAATAGTTGCTCTCATTATGAGACCAAAAGGAATTCATACTGCATCAATGTGCTAGACTAGTTAACCAATGGTACCACCAAGCAAAAATTAAAGCAACTTTACAAGAACCCTCCGGCATCCCACACCACGACAGTAGGAAAATGAATTCTGAAGCAGCATTTGTCTGTAAAAGGCAGACCAAATACAATTTATGATCACAAGCCTCCAAAGAACAAATTCTGTTTAAGAAATTTTCATCTTAGAACCACAGCAACTAAGATCAGTTCAACAAAAAAAAGTAGTACTTTTTTTCCATTTCTGTGGATAAAATACGGGGACAACATAAGCTGCAAAACATGGAAGTACATCTCCTTACTATGGTAAACAAGATACAAGGAGTAAAAGATCACTCATCACAAGTGATTAACAAGGAAAAAAGATAATCCTAAAAAGTTAATACCTTGAATGGGCTGACTCTCAAATTCAGAGAGCCCAGAGGAACCACTGCCTTGTGAACCAATTGATCCCTGTGATGATGGCATCAGATTTCCGTTACCATTCACATTAATGCTGTCTAAACCTTGACCATTACTACTAGTATTACCATTACTCCCATTTTCTTCACCAGAATTCTCCTCTGAATCAACCTTATCTCTCCCAACTCTCACAAACTTAATCTTATCCATCCTTCTCCTTCTAGCCTCCATCCTCCTCAACGACTGCA
Organism: Mitragyna speciosa; assembly: GCA_024721245.1. Taxonomy (NCBI): domain Eukaryota; kingdom Viridiplantae; phylum Streptophyta; class Magnoliopsida; order Gentianales; family Rubiaceae; genus Mitragyna; species Mitragyna speciosa. Next base: position 1,721,666 of record CM045561.1, on the reverse strand, counting down.
ACTCCTTCCGCTTCCTCCACTCCTCCTCCGTCTCCGTCGGCAGAGAACACGTCCTGGACAACGGCGCGTAAGCAGCAATGGGCACCACCGGCGCGTGGCTTTCTTCACCACCACGACCAACACCACCGAACACCAAAGTTGATACCGAAGAAGATCGCATTAACTTCATGTTAGCCTTTTTTGGGTCCACCCCAAATCTTCCATTCAACGAAAGCCCCAAACTTAACTCCACCCCTTCCTCCCCTTCCTCCCCTTCATCATCACCGCTAACAACCTCGAATTTCCCAGTTACATTATTCCCGTTTAAGTATTCATTAATTACTAGTAGATCTCTTGAAAATCCATTGACTTGAGCGAACAAATGCTCCTTTCCTCTATTTTCTTCAGCTTCCGCTTCCGCCATGTAGTTCACCAGCATGATTGATGAAGAAAAAGAAAAGATAAACAATCGAAAAAAGATTCAATCTTGGGACTGCCCAGATGGAAACAAATCAATTCACGAGTAACAATTCCACTAAATTACATTTTCTAAAATTATTTTAATCAGGAGAAAAAAAAAGTAAACAAGTTTCTGGAATCCTGAAATCTCATAACAGTGGAATAGTAGTATTAGTTTTACAGATCGCTGAAAATGCGAAGCATGAATTTGACAAAATTCCAACGGACAATTTCGCCGGCGAAGTTGAGAGCGGCATATCCACCAGCGAGAGAGAGAGAGCAAAACGAAGGGTGGGAAGAGAACCAAAAAGCACCAGGAAAAAGAGGGAGGACTTTAATTAAATTCCTTGGAGAGTAGGAAAAGACGATAAGGGACAAGAGAAATAGAAACGTAAAAGCGTCAAGAGGTGACACGTGGACACGACGAAGTATTATACGAAGGCCCACGTGGTTAAGACAAGCTAGTTTGGAGGACGAGGACGAGGATGACGACGTCAAAAAGCCAAACCAGCGTCGTCGCCAGCAGCGCCAAAAAGGTGTCTCTTCAACGAGGATTGGGATCTGGATACATAACGGACGCGACGGACACGTGTCAGTAAATTGGAGATAAATGCGGATGCCCTTTGCCACGTGGCGATAAAATTCCCGCCGCTTAACGCCGCAATGTCTCATCCATTAGACCTTTATTATGCGCTAAATAACCCTTTTTTAAAGTCCTTTTAATGAATTATTTGCATTTGCTTGATGAGTGAACAAGTTCGTGAATTTATTGTGTTAGTTTATAATTCTATTGATTTATTAGATATAACAATTATGTCATAGAATTACTAAGAATCTCCTCCTCACTTGCAACGGTGAAAAAATATATTTCCTTCGTTCCATTTTAATAAGCTTATTTTTTTTTATCCGTCTCAAATTATAATCTACTTTTTAATTGAAGAATGTAATTAATTTTTAACTTCTTTAAAATGTCCCTATTTAATTACTCTGTTATAAGTGAAAGTGCATAGCAAATCATGCATTCACACATCAAATAGAATTAATTTGACTTATGGTGCAGTTTTTATTTGCATTTAATGTAAATATTTAATGATAAATATAAAGATATTTTAAGTAATATCATAAATTAATTCATTATTTTAATAAAATTAATTAACTTTTTTTAAACTATATAAAAAAAATTGTAAGTTTGTCAAAATAAAACAGAAGGAGTATAAAACATACTAAGTATATTATAGATGATGCACTAAAATCATGTAATAATTTTAAATTAATATAATATTTGATGATAAATGATACATTTAATACCCTACCCAATACTTTCATCGTGAACAACGTAAAAATCTGTTGTACTGCCCTTAATAATCCTGTGGTATCACGGACTTGAAGGCTCAACAGTTTGACACGTGGTGGACAAACATGACTGTCCAGTTGGTGTTGGCGACTAAGTCGTCTCTTGGATGGATGTATGGAAAGATTGCCCATCTAACTTTTCGACACGTTTCATTAATGGTACTTCTGTAGTTTCAGGTGCTCTTAAGGGAGGTAAATGTTACTGTGGCTGGACACTTGATTTTTTTGTCAAATTTTCCTTGGGTTATATGAACGCATACTTTGTCTGTGTCATCTTTGACCTTTCACCAAATAAGCTTTACCAAATAAGGTTATTTGGTTGAGGAATTAGGTTTATCATTTTTTTCAGAAAAATTTTGACAAAAATCAAATAAGTTTTACCAAAGACACAAAATGTTGAGCATTATCAAGGAGTCATTATTTTTGTGTGAATTAGGTTCACGGGTTTTACTGTAGATCTAACGATAAAGATCTGAGCCATCAATGTTTGGTGAAATTCACTAAATTTTGGTGGCTCATCTATCTACCACCTTTAGACTTGGTCCATTCCAAAAAAATCTCCCTTATCAAGTAATTCTCTAGATTACTGAAAACTAATAAGTTTATATAAGTTCTCTTTCTCTTTTTTAAGGTTTTTGGAGATGTTGCTGTTGATGAAGTTCCAAATGAAGGTGCAAGTGTGATGGTTGACTCAATATTAATATTTGTTAACAAATAGCAGTTGGCTTTTATTGACGTGAAAAATGTAGTTTTGCATTGGTGCTTTTCCGTGATGCAGAAGGTTTGAATCTGATCATTTGATGCCAGTTTCCAACTTGGTCCAACAAAAATTATCAGACCCATAACGACTTCAAAAGCTGGAACTTATTGAAAAAAAATCAGTCGGGTGCAGCGTATGGGGACATAAAAACAAATGAATCAAAGACTTAAAAGAAAAGGTACAACTAAAATTTGAAATTTTGGAGAAACTTATTCTAAGGCAAGTGGGTCGAGTAGACAACATTGATTATACTAGCATCCATCACTGTGGGCGTGAGACATTTTTTTTTTTTTTTGTCAAGATTCAACATATTAGCCTACTCCTAACCTACTCTAGGGGATGGTCCAACTGGACCTGAGGGGCCAATGGAGACTAAACCACCATTGGACCAAAGGAGCACTAAGGTGCTCCTTTGGATTTAATACCAAAGGAGCTGCTGCAGGTGGGGCGTGAGACATATACTGCTGGAAAGTCTGGAGGATAGCTTTCGTAAATAATGAATTTGTGCAACTTGCCCACGCAAATTGTATTTGTTTAACACTAAAATCCCCATGATATTGCCAATTTGCAAAAGAAAATTATTCAAAGAAAATTGCTAAAGCAACCCCCACTTATTTCAAACATATCCTCACTAAACTAGTATGAAAAAATTTTCGCTTCTTCATCGTGAAACCAAAGTCCAACATTGTCCAAATATGTATTTTATATCTAGAGTTTGGATACTCAGTCCATAGTTCAAACCAAATTCATTTATCCTTCGGAACATACCCTTGTTATAGAGATAAACACATTTTCACTCGTGAGATTCAGCGTGAATCTTCAAGGCCTTATTATCAGATTTTTGGACACTCTTTTATTGACACCCTTTTTTATGAGTATAACTTTTTAGGGATGTTTGGTTTAAGAAACTCAACGAGGGGGACGAGTGTAAATAGTAATGACATCCATCGTTGATATTTGTAATATAATTATCATTATCTTTTAATCGAAATAAAATTAATTAACTGAATTCTTTATGATTCTCTCCAAATTATTACTCTATTAAATTCATTAATTATTAGAAAATGAATGATACTCATTTCATTATTAAATCAAATATGTTGAAAGAATCGTCAAAATTCATACTCATAATATGATTAATAATATTCATAATTTTAGTGATTGAATAATTTGAAGAATACAGCTTCTAAGTGTCATATATTTAGTGTAAGAGTATATGAGATTGGATTATTAAAGGTTGCTATAATCTCTTCGTGTGACATTAAGTCAAGATTAGTGATAGTGACATTTTCATATAATCATTTGATCTACTAATATTTCGATGTGATTTGAGTGTACAGACTAAAGAAACGAGATCGTATTAGATCAAACACACTTAACATATTATACATTTCTTTGACCTAATTAACGACGAAAGGTACACATTGGACATTTTCATGGGGATGAGAAGATGAATTCTCAGTGGGTGTGATTTTTTAATGTCAACTGGTCCCAAAAGAATCTCCCAAATATACGCAAGATAGAAATTTAGGGAGGAGATCAAGAATGGAGCCAGCAAGGCCGCAAGTTGCACTTGTAAAAGATGTTGGGTGTCTGCCCCGTGGAAGGCTGTGGTCTTCGAAAGTACACGTGTCGGGTTCGTATAGCACATAAACAGCTAAGCAGCATCAGGCAAGTCGTTGAAGGCGACACGTCCGGCAGTCCCGTAGCAGCGATCGGTAATCACATCATACGGTTATCGTACGCACCCGTCAACGTGTCAGATACATGTAAGCAAGCTGCTCGAGTTAGAGTGCCTTCTTGGACCACAGTTTGGTTTGGAGAGGGACGTTCGAACCAACCGTGGTTTGCTACTGCATTTACGACCCTTTTGGCTAATTATTTGGTAGAAGTAATTTGTACAAACTTACTACCAATCATGAGATCGATGAATTTCAGCATCTAAAACTTGCAATTATTCTTAATTGGTGATTATAAAAAAAAAAAGCGAAAAGTGACACTTTAATCACCTAGATTGCACCAGAAGATCATAAGATCGAGCATTGGTGTTTTGTTTACCCTTGATCAATCTAGTGATTCATCATTTGGGGGCCCAACAACACAGATTAAGGTCTGGTTTTACTAGACGAGACAGATTACTCCTCCAGATGTTACAATAAAAAACATTTGGCGTCAAAGAGCTCTGATGAATAACAACGTAATCGTGCTTTATATGTTACCACAACTAAAGAATGAGAGGAGGAACACATCCCGTGCACACAAAGACATGGGACAGGACCCGAACAAAAGGTACCCAACCCAATAACAACGCAACATGCAGATTGAAGAATGTCTGAATCGAGAACAACATACAGACACGAACTATTCAAGCTAATTTCAAACCAGAAACAACCACTATTTTATATTAATTACTGTAACAAACAGATGGAATGTTTGTCCAACCAACATTCTTCCACCCGCCAGCAATTTTTCCTAGATGAAAGTCTGTAACAAACAATGTCAAAACTTAATTTTTCATCAAAGAAACAATGTAACAAACATGGAAGAAGTTATAAATTTTTACTAAGCCAATGTATTTTAACAGTTCAAAACATGGATATTGACAATAAAATTTATCCAAAATTTCCACCAAGAGAACCCATGCTAGATCAGCTAGAGAATGTGGGCAACCCTTTTGCCACCGCTGCCTCTCCCTCTCCAGCTCCCTGGCTGATGGCTTTCGATGGTGAAAGGTAATTGGCATCAAGCCCTGAAAAGTGTTTATTTCCACATTCGAAAGTCTTTGCAATCTCAGCATCGAATGATTGATGCTTGAAGCTTGACAAATCAAAAGACACCCTCAAAAAGGTAAGAATAAGCATACCTTCATCACAAGCACCTCTATTTCCTAGGCCAGTAACAGAATCCTCCTTTTGTATATGAGATTCAGCCAATTTCGAGTAATCTGAGCTTGATTGAGGTAAAATCTACTATTGTGCATCTAAGATCTTTGTAGAATAAAGCTTCTGTTCAATTCTACTGTTTTAAAACCTATGAACAAAACACGGTAAGATCTTTTTCCTTTATTGAACTACTCACATACTTTATCCAAGCAGGAGGATAAGCAGAAAGCATAGTCTAATTAACAGTTCATGGATGGAAGAGCCAAAGGATTATTTTTTCTTGCAAATCATATTCCATATAACTTCTGCAGCTTTTAAAGGTTTTATTATCTTACAGTAATTTTAGACAGATCAAAAATACATCTAATAACACACACACACACAAACACACTCTCTCTCTCTCTCTCTCTCTCTCTCTCTCTCTCTCTCTCTCTCTCTAAAAGTGCAACCCCTCCCCTCTCCCAAAACCCAAAAAAAAAAAAGAAAAAAGAAAAAGACACCCAATACCAAATATGTTATCCACCGTCAACATAAACAACCACACAAATGAATTCTGCATGGGGTGATTGAAAGTGCTCAAGAAACAGAACTATCTCAGAGTCAACTAGCTTATGATGCCATATCAAGTTCAGCACGGTTGTTTTACAAACATATGCAAAAGTATGTCAAATTGCCGTATTCAGCAGATGAATAAAAATTCTTCAGTGAATACAATTTAGAAAAGGTGGAGCACTGGAAATGAAAGATCCAATGCACACATTCATGTCATAATCGGATGGTATACATACTCCTAAGAAGCAGAAGTTACTAAGATGCAACTCAAGCTAGCTGCTGCTGGATAAAAATTTGTAACCTTCAAAACTATAGTAGGTTCTAAGACATTGAAGGCATCACCTAATAAAAGCATTAGGTTAAACTTAATGCAAACAAAAAGTTCATACTGCTATGGATCCCCAAATTAATTTACTCGGTAATATGTCATGACACCCAAAAAAGAAAATGTAAAAGAGTAAATTGGAAATCACGGGGTACAAAAATCAACCATGAGAATGAGAATGCGGCTCATTATGAAAAGAAGTTCATTCCCCAAAGAATGCCTAAGACACAGTATAGGGAATGTATAAAAATCCATAAGTTTCCACTTGAAGATCACCAGTACAATCTTAAGAATCAAAAACCAATAGAAACTGAATAAAATACTGTGTTCCTGCCAAGCAACTTCTGCTACTGGTAACAAGAAATTGACATGAAACGGCCAAGAAACAAATAAAGGCACATTCAAGGAAGACCTAAAAAATTACTTGAAGGGATTGGCATCCATCTTGAAGCAAGAAACAACCTAAATAACAATAAAGACCATCCACAGTTATCATTATCACCAAAATTCATCACACCAAAAGCACAGAAATCAACCGTCTCAAGATGTGAGTTTTGACACCACAAAAACTCTTAAATGAGTTACAAACTGAAGAGAAACCAAAAACATGCTCTTCTATCAAGCAAGCACGTCGCACTTCTTGTGGCAAGAAATCAATGTGAAATAACCCAAGAAAGAAATACGGAGAATACACAAGACAAACATAAATAATACCTCAACTTCATTGGAAGAGAAATAGCATAAGCAAATGAATAGTAAAGACCATCCAGGTCGATCGCCAAAACTGATTATTCACCCAAAGCACATAACTCAATCACTTCAGGAATTTAAATTTCACCACTAAAGATCATACAAAAAACCAGAATCTTAGTAGAAACTGAACAAAATCTTGTACCATTCATGAGGTAAGCAAGTTCAAATCTTGTCTCAGGAAACAGAAACGCAACAGCCCAACATACTAATAAAGAGACAATTCAAAAAACATATAAACAATAAATCAACTCACTCCCTTTTTTTCTTTTTTCCAGTTGTTAAAGGCCTTTTTGCTCGTCTTAGAACGAGAGGATTCGATTCTCACTCCCCCGAAGCGGCATCCCCTTCTGGAGCTTCTTCCTTCCCATCCTCCCCTTCTATGATCATCATAACTGGACAAACCAGGAATTACAGAAATCAAGAAAGGAAGCAAAAATTGTATTAAGTAATAAACTAATCATCTGCCTGTAGTAGAACATTACTTAAATGCTGATAAAACAAACAGAAAAACACATAGAATTCAAAAAAGTGTCTCCAGTTATCAATTACCTGTAGATTCAAAAAAATTAGTTAATTCAGCTAATCTCCTTATTCCTCCGGTCCTAAAAGCGAACTAAACATGGTAATTTTGAAAATGAAAAGGCTTAAGATGGAAAGGAAAAGATCAAACGAACAAAAAATGACAAACCTTGATTCAAAATACTGATAAAATGAAAGAATATTGATGTACTAGTATGTAAGCAGTACCTTATTACTAGCATGAGAAACTTCCAACGCAGAGCCCTGTGCTGACCAGTCAGAGGCTTAGAAATCTCTTGGGTAGGAAAGCGGGGAAGGGGAGAAGAGAAAAATGAGAATGCGCAGAGTGGTAGCAGTTGCAGCTGTTCTTTTGATTTACGCTACACAATTTTTTTTTATAAATTTCTTTTGGGATAATTCTTGTTTTTCTTTTTCTATTTTTTCCCAACTAATGATCCTTAGTATTAGTTGATTTATTGTTTCATAACTTTCCGTCTGCACCATTGTTTTTTTTTGAGATGTTTTTAAAAAAATATTACTGTAATAATTTTAACGATTCTACTCGATAAATATATTTATAAAATAAAATTTTAATTAAAAAATTATGCTTAAAATTTTTAAAAACATATTTTTAAGAAACACAATCAAACAAATGTTACCCAAAATTATTGTGGACTTTGACCATTTCATGTTTCATTTACGTTTCAATAAATTTTTTTCTCCCTTTTAAAACTGGTATTTTGGTTTTTGAGGGATTCTTTTAATAATTGAGCGGTTGGTTTGTATTTTTTAGAATATTATTAAAAAATAAAACTGTAACACTTTTTAAAATATAATATAAAGTGTAATAAAAATTAGGTGAGAAAATAATAAATTGATTAAAAATACAAGGAATTAAATACGTTGTCTTATCTAAATTAGATAGAACAATGTAATGTTTAAGCACACTTTAATTCCTTGAATTTATCTCAATTTTTTAGCATTAAAATAAGGGAATTGGAACCGTATATATTTGCCATTCAACAATAAAATTTGAGTAAAACAATTTAATTTCGTTTTCCTTTTATTGGTTTTTTAGGAGTGATTTAAAAAAAAAAAACTTCTAATTTTGCAAACACCTATTATTCGTTTTTTTTATTTTTGTCAAACCAAACATACTATTTCACAATTGTTAATTCCTGCCATTTCATCATATATTTTACTTTTATTTCACAAAAAATAAAATCCAATTTACCTTTTTCTTTTCTCCACCTTCTTTACACTGCCTCTCCTTTTTGTCCTCAATTTTCCAATCTTTCAACCATTTTCTCCAAAGAGCAAAATTTTCTTTTCTCTTACCTCAAAATTTTCCTGAATGGCAGCAGCATCTGGATCAAAATCCTTTCTTCAATCCCTCCGGCGCTACATCAAGAAGCCATGGGAGTACACGGGCCCATGTGCTTCTCCGGAGTACAAGGGTGCCGTCCCAAAGGCCGACCAGTACCGGGTCCATTGCCCAGCTACCGTGCCCGTTAAGGCTATTGTGCCCACTTCCAACCCGGAAACCGTCTACGATATCAAGTACTTCTCTCGCGACCAGCGTCGTAATCGGCCGCCGATTAGGCGGACGATTTTGAGGAAAGCTGATGTGGAGAAGATGATGAAGGAGACGACTTTTGATGTCAATAGCTTCCCTAGGCCTTACTTGGCTGGTACGATTGTAGAGGACGATAATGCCATTGGTGGTGGTTATCAGAAAATGAAAGAGGTATCGTTTTTTTTGGCAATCTGGGATTTAGGGTTTTGATCTGGTGTTCAAATTGTGATATGAGATATATTTTTTTTTATTCTGTATATGTGGTATGGTGTACTTATTGAATTTTCAAGGGATTGTCTTGTGATGCTTTCATTTGATTCATTCGGTTTTTTTTTTGGAGTACTTATTGGAAAAAGAAGATTCTTGACTGGATTTTCATTACCTTTGATTTTGTGGAGTTTGCATTGAGGAGAAGGGATTTATCGAGTTTTGATTTTATGTACTTCAGGGAGTCATGGGTTTGGGAATGCAGTTTGACTGACGTAGAGGGGAACATGGTTGAATCTGAAGTCTGGTCTCCAATGCTGTATTATCAGGTTGGAATGCCATTTTGAAGGATTATATGTGCTAACAGTGAGAGACTCAATACGAATTGTGTAATTTGACATGCCATGAAGAGGTTGAGTATTAAGTGAATGAATGAGAATTCAGTTGATGTACACTTGGAGGAGTGTTCTACAGAAGAAGCTTGGTTGTTTTCCAGAGAAGAAGGCGAATGAAGTTTTGTTGATTAGGAAGTGGAGTAGGTATGACTTTACAAGTATGTAGCTTTCTGTATTCTACTAGTTTGGCTTGAATTAGGAGGGTTATAGTATTATTTCCCATCATATCTCCTCATTCCTTGAACATAAGTAAGTGGTTCATTTGAAATGGCGCTTCAGTAGTAAAAATGTCATTTCTATCAAAATATGCCATTTTTTTAGCAGGTTTCTCTTGTCAGGGTACTTATATCCTTTTATACTTTAGCACGTTGGATCCAGGAGGATTACTCCCTATACCCATTCTGTAGGGTTGATCCTGTCTTGAGTTAGGCTTAGGACTTTTCTCCAAGTGAAACCACCTTGGCTCAGTTCGGCAGGTTGAAGAAGGGAGTTGATGCTTTGAAAGGTCTGTTTACTAGAATTATGATCGAAGTTGAAGAAACCTGCAAATAGCCTTGAAAAATACAAGGTAATTGGAGCTTCTAATATGAGTTTGGTGGATTTGGGGATGTTAATATGGTTCTGGTATTGCCATGGCTTAGACCTCAACTGAATGCTGTCATTTAAAACCTTCACTAAAAAATTCTTTTTGTTTACAGAGTTTTGAGAATCAAATGAAATATCCAAGATGTTAGATATGCCAGATGAGATAGATCATATAGCTCATGCCTCGAATATCATGTATTGGACTTCATGTAGATGCCATTTTCATTATTTGACACTGACACAGCTTCTAGTTACTTACCTCAAGCGCCATATTTGATTAAGCGAATTTAAGATTTATTTGATTGCCAGTTGTCACACCATGGGTGTGGTTAGGAATCATGTATTATAGAAAGTGTTCTACTTTGAGATTTCCAAATAGTCATCCAGGATGAGTTTTAGCATCTTGATATTATGAGGAATTATAATACTCATTTAAAGGAAATGGATTTGTTTCTGGATATTTCAGATGCAATGAGTTACTTTTGCTAACTTTATTTGACAAGAGTTTTGCAGATTATGAACTTCTCTTTGTCTGGAGAAATCATTTGGAAGTATATATTTTGGGTGAAACTGTGCCTATGTTACATGGACTCTCCATTTATCCCAGCCGTACCCGTGTCGACACGACATGACACCGACAAGGGTATGGGATATGTGTCAGATATGGTCAAAAGAAATTGGGTGTGTTGACCATATGTGGCTAAAGCCTAAAAGAGGAAGAGAAAAAGAAGTAGATGAGATGGATACTTATAAATGAAGATGAAAAGATTTTTTGGGAACAGATAAGGACTTGAGTTTCAATATAAGAGTTGGAATCAAGATGTGAAGGTATCAAAATAAAATCTATTACTATCTAATTATTAGATATAATTTAAGTATTTTGTTAAGTACATGACGGATATCATTATCAGGTTTGACCATGATAAGTTTGCAACCAAACCCTTGTATCTAACCTGTATTTCTTTTTTAGTAGTTAAGTTAATCTCTATATAATTTTGCCCTCTTGTAATATTAATTTAGGCCACCCATACTTAAAAGATTAACTATTTTGACTAAGCTTATGTTTCTTTTCAACCTAACTGCACATTAAACTGAACTTATTGTTCTGCCTATAGAAAAATAGAGTTATATCTTTTGTGGAGTACATTTTTTCAGATTAGTTATCCTAAAAACTAAAACATGTAAAATTCAAATCCAAATTCCCGTACCCGTATTCGACTCTTTGGCAGTGTTGCCGTATCTAATTTTAAGAAATTAACGAGTCAAACACTTGGACACGCACCCGTACCCAATTCTCGTATTAGAGTCCATGTAACTCAGAATTGTGCTAGTAAAAGGACAGGTCAACGCAAATAGATTGCAAGAAAACCCCCTGCCTCCTTACGTGAGACTTGAAAATCGTATACTGCCTTATTGGTTAAGCAAAATGCCCTATCCTCAATGTGGTTTAGCAGCCCTGTTTTCTTTTATAGGGCTTAAGCAGCCCTATGTGGTTGGGACTAAAGAGCAAGCGAATCAAGACAAATAAAAGGGAAGACAAGGAGTAGTTATAAGCTTTCTTCTCTTTCAAATGAGAGAAAATCATATAATTATCAGAATGCAAACATTTTCAGTGCATCTCTCATTTGAATATGTCCAGCTTTTGGGTCAAGTTGAGCACTATGTTTGATATACACACTTACACGCATTTATATTTTATACCTTTTTGCTGTCTGAATTGCATTGGTTTTACATAATGTTTTTCTCTTTCTTCTTGTTAGACTTCTTAGCCGCAGATGAAGAACATCGGACCCCAATAATGCAGAGGAGGATACTACAAGTTGTCATCTAAGTGTCATACAAATGTGCCCTTGTATGAGCGGTAGATTTTTCTGATGAAGAAGTCTAATTTCTTTTCAACTTTATGTATCTGATGGAAATAAACTGGGTTCACCACCTGAATAGTCCAGCAACTTTGTTACTAAAAGGATGATTTGTTATCTTGCTTCTTGTTCATCTAAAGATGTACTGTGTTGGATATTTTATTTTTAACCTTGTTATAATTACCAAGAATTCCCCTCAGCCTTTGTCCATCATGAATGTGCAATTCTTTTATTGACAGCTTACTGGTGAAAGGTGCTTCGCACTTCTAGATTAAATGAAGTAAAAAATAATGGTCTACTGAATAGCTGGTGATTTCTGAATTGCTTAAGCTTTATCCTTGGTTGTTCTGCTAACTTAGTGATGGTGATATAATTTTGGTTTGAGAAGGAAGGCTCTATGATGATGGAGGTGTTTGGCTTTGGAGCTGGGATTTAAGTATTATTTGCATGCTGTTAACATTTTTAGGAACTGACAATGAATTGATTCCTAGATGACTAAGAGACTGGCAGTAGAAGACATGGTTTCGTACAAGGGCTGAGTGCACACGTGAACAAAATTTTTTCGGTCTGCATGCACAGTATGACAAAACAGAAATAGTATGACGCAACAGAAATTGCAATTAGTTACTTATAATACGGGTTTGAGTATCTGTTTCATACGCTCTGAAGCAAAATGGCTTTTTTTTTTTTTTGAAGCCAAATGGTTGAAATTTGAAGAATCTGAAAGCTGCTTTTAGAAGTTTTCAGATAGTTTCATTGACTTGCCTTATGCCATGCACTTCCTCTGCATGTGCAATGCTGGTTAAATAATTCAGTTTTCTTCTGTGGTTTGAATGACTAATTCCAACTTCAACTTCTTTCAGATTGATATGTTTTTTAAAAAAAAAAAAAAGAAGAAAAAAATTTGTAATGCTCCAATTGGATCCAAGCTTAATCTTCTGCTGTGGAGTGCCGGAAACATTTGGGCCTCAGTACACCCTTGTTAGCCCAGGTTTTTCAGAACTGCTGGCAAGCTGATGGATTTCGAAGGATTTTTGACGGACCCAAAACCAAAGTTGTAGGGCCATCGTACAAGTAGGACGAGAAACAAAAGAGCCAACGGAGTTGAAATGACAAACCATTGATGATCAAAGGCGTAAAATAAACAGTGAATTTCATTTTCTTTCCCTAAAATTATGGAGTAAATACTAGAAAAAAGTATGCTCGCAGCATCTGACTGACTCGTTTTGCCAGGTGTACGTTGCATTTTTGGAACTAGTCATTTACCTGTCACGAGAAAAACAGTTATAAATAGTATTAAAAATAGGGGCAAGTTTTGACGTGTTGGATTGTTGGGCATAGTAGAAATGGTACCTGGCGTTCAATCTACTCAGTATAGGGCGATACTTTGCATTCAGACTGGAGAGTTGACATAGGGAATAGTAAGATGTAGTGGAAGTATCAATCTGGTAGAATACTAGTTTACTACACAAAAAGGTACAATAATAGAAGTTTCTTCAATCTGGCCTTATTAGGCTCCCATATCTTGAAATCAGTAAACATCTTGAATTGAAGTTTCGTTAGAGCTTTCCAGTTTTGATTGAACTTTGAAATCACAGTGATCAGTGTGATGTTATTGACACATCCTGCAGGATAAAAGTTTGTAATTGGTAAATGAAAACATTCGTTGCCAAAAATGTTGATGGCTAAACGTATAAAGCGCTGTGCATGATGGTGGTTGCACTTCTTCATGACTGTTTTGTGGTCACGCATGCCCGACGTAGGATAATGTCATTGAATGAATGGTTCGTTTTCTTACCGTAATTGGTAGTGGATCCTCACTCTGCTTTACCGCGTGCTCGTATCAAACTAAGCAAATCTTTTGTCCACAGGATGAACTTTTTACTGTAGCCAAAAGAATTGTAGGCTTTAGTCTGGTCAGATTAAATTGATGTCCTCACCAAAGGGGATCCTCTCGGATTGAATCTTGCAGCTCACTGTCACTTTCATCCTTGTTATTGTTAGCATCTCTATCATCATTAGAGACCATTGCAAAATATCCGTCCACCACTCTATGGTGATTTAAAATAGAGTTAAATAATTATTCTTAAATCATCATACATTATTATGTATTACTATGATTACTGTGACTCTCTTTTGAACAGAAAGTCTAAAAAGTTAAGTCATTGACATGAACGCCTTACACAAAAAACACACAGAAACGCACAGTGATAAGAGCCATATCCATATAATATTATACTTCCTTAGGATAACTCGGAGAGAACAATAAAGCCCTTCCGTATTGTAAGAGGAGAGACGTGAATAATGCGAACCAAAGCAAAAAAAAGTAGGCACAAAAGATTTCTGAAAATCAATTTACAATCAATCCGGGTAGCACTTGGAGTTTGTTGAAATCACACTCTTAGTAATATAATTAAGGTTTGTTCTGCTACTCTTTTTTTTAGCAGAAAATCAAAAGAAAACGAGAACTGAAAAACTTGTGAATACCAACAAAAGTCGTCGATGTTACTGTGTGCTTGTTTCTGCAGTCTTTTCTTTAGGCATTTATTTCGACTTTTAGGCCGTGAAAGGAGCACAGACGGCACCTAGAAACGAAGAAAAAGGGAAAAGTACAGAGTGATCTGAGGGGGGGATAGTAAATGCTCCCAGTTAATAATTCAAAGCAAGCAGAGAAAGTGAACTGCTATTCCTCTCTGCCATAAAACTTAAAGAGACAGATGAAACAACTTTGCATTACATTGAAGGACGTTCTTTCTGCGTTTTGCAGTCATCTTAGTCCTGGAGACTGCCTTTTATCTAATAAGAAAGATGTCAAGAAAGCGACTTGGAGGGGGTGCATCCCAATGTCTTGTGATTTCTATGAGTACTCTTGCCAATTGGACGCGTATTTGCCTTAGTATAGATCGTGATATGCATTTCGTTCTCGGATAACTTTCAATGGCCAAATTATATGCATGACAATGAAATGAAACTTCAATTAACTTTGATACACTTGCATTTTTCAGTAGTTCCTTAAATTTGGATATTTGAAGCTAGCGTAATTTGTTGGGGGCTTAAGAATAACCTGAAATGAAAACATCACTACCAACTGAATCTTTGGTATTGACTTGTCTAAGAATTAAAAGTCGAGGCATATAACAGAAGTTTTACGAATCTTGAAACTTCGAGTTCAGCTACTTGCTCGTCCTATAAAACCAAAATTAATGTTTGCAATTATATTCAGAACTAAGAAAGGTCATACTTAACAGAAAACTGGCTTGCAACTAATTCCTAAAATTTCCATTTACAAATCTTGAGCAAGGTTCTGTTCACACGTAACTTCAACTTGGATGCACAGACATCTTTCCACAATCTATATCGAGTCTGATTTATAAAGCAAGTACCTAGTGTGCTCAATTGTTGTGAGGATGCATAAACAGATTAATAAATTTGTAGTCTCTAAAATGAGCACTCTTGTTTGGAAATTCGTGCGGTGTTTTCTTCTTGAATCTGCTTTCTCGTGTATAATGAATTGACAATAACTCGTGTATGGAACTATATGCGATATAACTACAAATTAATTAGTACGTTCACAAAGTTTCATAACCACGTACTTCAAGTCTGCACCAGTCATCTGAGAGATGCAGCTGACCTTATTGAAATTAACAATTAGCGGGCCCTTGAGTGAGAAGAATTGGCACGCTTTTGGTTGCCCGAATATTGTTCTAATTTTTGTTCTTGGGCAATAATTGGAATGCGCGATCAACAAATTTACTCTGTGTCAAAAATTCCAGTACTTAGTTCTTGCCTAACATTTCTTTAGATATTATTGGTGGCCTAGACCAGATGGCCCTTTCGTTATGTGGAGCGTATTTCTTTGACTTCTCACTGAAAAGATAAGGTCCTTTAGACTTAAACATGTGCCGATATATTCCCACCCTAAATTGCCTCACCAACAAAGAATTTGGCGATTTGGAAAGAGTCCCACAGTCGATTTGGAAAGAGTCGAGTGGAGAGTAGATAAGTTCTTTGAACTAATTTAAAAGTCAACTAATTACTTTTTGAATCAATTTAAAGATTTAAGTTTATTCATTTTCTCATGAAAATTCTAGAAAAAAAAAAAAGAATTTGGCGATAACTTGATTGCACAAACATATGCAAGCGTCTTAAATGTTAAATTGACAACACCTTTTGATCTAGACAAACTGGAGTCGAACTACACAAAAAATGATGCCTATTGCAGAAAATATACCAACAAAATAGAGGTTTTATGGCTCCTTTGGTAGCACTCGGCAAACTAACAACTTTTTTGAATATTGTTTCCCATTTTAAAGTAGGAGTTCAGTACTGATATGCATAAGGATCTAATGCATGCAGGTGCATATTATGTGGACTGCAATTCTAAATCCTGAGGATCTAAGGCACAAGCCTTCCGGGTTCATGCATCATTAGTTATCATATATGTTGGATAGCTCGAGTCAATTTTTATCCATTCCTCACATCAATTTTGCAAAGCATCATCTATTCAATTGCACCATATATACACCCCAAGCTTTAAGTTTTGCGTGAGAAAAAGAAACTTCACGGCGCGAAAATAAAACATATGATAAATGTGGATTCTGTATAGCTGAGAAAAATCGTAGCTAGGCTGACGCCTGACCTCGGGTGGGTGGGATTTGAGGCGGTCGAATTAAAAAGACCAAATAAGAGGCCGACCATAGATCATACAGCAAGCATAATTCATATTAGTCCTAAATTCTGAGGCCAAAGTCTTGTGTCTGGGATCTGGGGACCATTCACTTTGCAATAATGGATTGCCCACAAATCTCACTGCCTGCCGACTGCTCTGCTCTTCTCGAGATCCCCCATTACTGAATTTTTACTAGTGAAAACTGATCTTTTGTAACCCTTATGCAAAACCCTTAAAAAGATACTACCACTATAACATTTTAGAATCAAAATCCTATTCTCTCACCAAAAAAAAAAAAAAAAAGTGCAAGGAATTTTGACTTAATTTTTAATCCTTAATGTGGTTTTTGACTGCTTGGATCACTTGCTCCATCATTTCATCTCTTCCTAAGGACTCCAAAACTAAAGTTTGGAGTGCTGCAAAGAGATTTTGTCCTAATATATAGCATTACTTTTCTTCTACATAGCAGCAAATTAGGATTGGAATCATTTTCCGACATCAAGAACTACAAGTAATCATCAACTTTAGACATATGCATGTGAATCATAAAAGGTAGCTTTCTACAGTGGTACTCTTGTTCTTTCTTGCAGTTCAAAGATGAAATCTTTAGGAATAAAACAGTACAACCAACACTTTGATGTTTCTTTTTCAGCCAAAGAAAGAAAAAGATAATTTCTTGCCTCTATCCATTGGGAGCTACTTGCGTTAAAGAATGGCAAATTCACATTTTTTTCTTGTCGTTTGGGTAAACTTAAAAAAGTTCCTGTTCCTTTACGTAAACACTTGTGTTAGATTTGTACCTATGCTGAGATTTTTGGTGTCAAAAAGTTAAAGATCGATGCATATAATTATCACATATAAGACCAAAGATCAGTTGTAGTTGTACGTTTCATATTAAGGATTGTTTTCATACTAGCTAGAGAAAGAGAGAGAGAATTGGACACGGCTGTACTTATGTATTTTTTTTTAAATCAAATGGAAAAGGCAGAAAAAATTGGCTGAATTGAATTGGCATTTGAATTTTGCGGAGTGAGTTTTGTGATATATGTCAGTATTTAACATGTCCATCTTGCTCCATGCAAGAAAGTGGAATAGTCATCCTTTTCCTTTCTCTACAAAGTGGGCGTTTTCATGAAGCCGTGCCGAATTGGTCCCTCAACTACTATGTAATGAAAAATGCAACATAATCTAAGAATATATCTTTCCTCTTCCCTGTTCTCGTGCATATATACACATCAACATGACGCTGCTGCTTTCAGTATACAGAACCATTATTCTTAGAGATTCACCAGCTTTCCTAATTGGTAGTATTTCGTTTGTCTAGCAGTAAAATGTCTCTTGTCAAATTCTTGTCTCATTTCAAGTAAGATACATTTATTGAAAAAGAAGAAAAAAAAAAAAAACAACCACTTCTGCTAATGAACTAGAGAGAGTAGCATGTTTCTCTGTTGTGACCAATCAAAGTTGCAACGATTTACAGTTATGAGTCTTACGAACTGTGAGTAAAGTAGGTGTAAATTCCATAGCAGTTGTTTTTCCTTTTTAAATGTTTTGCCTCATGACTTAATGGCTGTTAATGGCAATATCTTATACCAGAGTTAATGATTCCAATATCTAAACATTCGTGTTCGAGATAAGTGGTTGAATGTAGAATGTACCTAAACTTTGATATCATTGAAATGGATAATGTGAAACGCTGAGTGCTCGAATAAACTTCTAATACTCGAGCTAAAATCTTTTCTTGGCCAGTTTGCGACTCAAGAAAAGCAGACTTAAGCAGGTTTGAAACGAATTAATACGGAATTATTTACCAGTAGCAGGATATATATTTTTGCAACTTTAATTGGAATTTGGAACTGAACTTGAATTCCTTTTTCAGTTGTCAATAAAGCATCAAGCCCAACTTTCCTCAATGTGCATGGTCCCCAAGGTTGAAATTAAACCATTTGCTTGCTTACAAGCAAATTAATTTGTCTCATTACTAATAATACATACAACTAGTATTTGTTAGAAAACAACTCCCTCCTACGAGTGACATTGCAGAGGACGGTCACAACCTAATTTATCAAGGCAATGATACCTCAGCATGCGTGAAGAAAATTTGATAAGATTTTGACTAGCACATTTATCTGTCAGATACCAATGGTACACGTGGCTGCCTATAAGCCATTGCTTTCTTTCTTGTTCTTTCCATTGAGCAATGGTCGGTTGAATTCCAGCATATTCTCTTCACAACACAATCGCACAACTTCATTAAGTATATTCGCTCTGCAAATACTGAAAGTTGAATTCCCTCTTTCAAAACCTTCCTACAAGTTGTTAGCTAGCTTGGATTTCAGCAGTGAATCCAAAAAAATTAAACTGCCATTCTTTCTCTTGTTTGTTTTGCAATCAGCTAGCAATACATAGGAACTTGATTGTTACTGAGGTATGTTAGTTCTCTTTCAAGCTTATTACGCTGATCATTTGAAGCATAGCTTCAGAGATACATGAATGGCTTCCATTGCCAACGTGGGCTCTTTTCATTTTCTGCCATTTAAGATGATTATATTCAGCAACAACAGAAATTCAAACGAAATTCAGCATTTTAAGCTTATGATATTGTGAAACCACCATAGAAATTGTATTTGGTTTTTATTCTACTCAAAATTGTGTACTAACAACCGCACACGGACATTCTTGGAATAACTATGTTCGAAGATTGTTTAATTATAATGATTCCTTATTTAGTTGTAGTGTTCTTTTCACTTTATGTGCAGAAAATGTTACCGAGATGAAATCCCAAATTTCAATCCCTAGGAAGCACTAGTCAAACTGGTTCGGTTGCATTTGGTTTGACCACGGTTATCATGAGAAACATAAGATGATTGCAAGGGAAACAGATGCGGCAGAAGTTACGGCAAAACAAGAAGGGAAAGCAACCACAGATGAGAAAACTTTTAATAAAACTTCAATATCAAGTGCTTCGGCAGCAGCAGCATCATCATCTTGGTCAAGGTTGAAAGATCCACGGATTGTGCGGGTGTCGAGGGCATTTGGAGGTAAAGACCGACACAGCAAAGTTTGCACTGTGAGAGGACTTAGAGATAGGCGTGTTAGACTTTCTGTTCCTACAGCTATTCAGCTTTATGACCTTCAAGATAGGTTAGGGCTTAATCAGCCCAGTAAAGTTGTTGATTGGTTGTTGAATGCAGCGAAGCATGAGATAGATGAACTACCTCCATTGCAAATGCCTCCTGGAAGCTTTAATCATAGTTTTCAACCAATTTTGGCTTCTCATGGAATTGGAACCCATCATTTAGCCAAAGATCAAGGACTTAGAATTGGTGCAAGTATCAACTGGGACGATGGTCATCCTAGCCAACAATCGGGGTCTAACACGTGGGATTCGGATGCCATTTTGAGGCCTAAATCCAAGGAATTAGTCGCAGAAGGAAATTCATTAGAGGATAAAGAAACCTGGACAATATCAAGTGAGGAAGTGAAGCAACAAAGTAGAAATTTTGAAAGTACTAGTCACGGCGGTGCATATTTTTTATCCAACAACTTTTTCTCAAGACTTGGCCATTCTTCTTCACCAAGCAGCCTAGGGTTGCTGAATAGCACCGTGCCGCCATACAATTCTTTAATCAGATGGGATCCTTCAAATTTATCTTTGTCACAATCTGGAAGCCCTCAGCCCCAACCTGAAGATTTCCATAACTTCAGTGTTATGCCCTTGCCATCAGGAGGACCTCAGGTTCTTGTATACCAACCTGGTAATATAACACAGTCATATTTTCCTTCACACATTGCTACTGCTGCTGCTGCTGCTACGGCGGATTATGGCTCGAAACAAATCAACTTTCAAATGTTGAACTTGAGTTCGGAAAATCCACTGTCAAATTTCCTTGCACCACCTATTAATGACTCCACAGGCCAACATGCTGGTAGACCCTTTCCCTTGTTAAGCACAGCCACCAAGATCCGCCCAACACAAAATGATCGCGAAGGCAAGCGAGATGATGACAATGATTTTGTGCAAGGTAATTAATTATCTTAATCCTCTAGATTTGTGACAGATGCTTGTGACCACTCCAGAAGCAAATCACACGTGACTGCCCGATTAGGACTAAATTTAAGAGCAGCATGAAAGTATAGCATTTTAGAGGCAAACACTGGGTGATCAAGGTGGCTTTTGTGGAGATTATGCATTTGATGACAATGCCCCTATCTCTTGATTGATGTTGTAAGTTATCTTTGTTGAGCTACCAAGAAAAAAACTTCAAAGAAATCTACATTTACACTCTAATTAATTAGTGTGACAGACAGTTAATGTTTGATCAGATGATATCAAATGGGATGTTTATTCATTCATATTGATAAATCATATATGAATGCCATGGAAGAGAGTGAGATACCATTCCCCATGGTTTTCATGTTGTTTGTACTTATTTGTATTTGATGTTTTGATATTAGTTATTTTGCAAAGTAATCCTATGGTGTTTGTATACGTTATTCGATCTTGTTATTTTACAAAGTATTTCTTCAACAAATATAGGGCATTACCTAATTTCTAGCATTCTATTTTCACGAGTTTTAGTTTGCTTTGTGAATATCCAATGTTCATGTGCTGCAGACTTTTCTACTTTGTCTGGGGGGAAAAGAACAGTGGAATTTTCTTCGAGCTTGGTACTCGTTTCTGCACCCTCTTGACAAAATTTAGCCACGCGAACAAGTGCATGCCGATTATTCCATATATAAAATCATGTGCAGAGACATAAAAACATAAATTCATGATCAATTATATGTTTATAATCTGGATGCTCTTAGCTCCTTTCTCAACCATATGTTTCTGTGTGTGTGTTGTCTTAGGTCCTTGTTCAACTGTCATGCATACTTGTATACTTGGATTAGGTCCTTTTTTAAACATCTGTGCGCTCTTTGGTCCTTTGTTAAACATCTGTGTGCTCTTAGGTCCTTTGTTAAACCCTAGTATAAAAACCAAGTAGAGAGAGGAGGTAAGCATCTTACTTTGCTTTGCAACTAATATGTCTGAATTGGGTGTTTGTAATTAAGGTCAAAAAGAAGGAAAAAGGTAAGTTTTGTGAAACAAGACATATTTAGTTAGGTTGTGTAGTTATCTCTGCACGAGATCCAACACGAGTATTTCTTAGGAGGAGGACCAGCTTGTTATGCATGGGCTGAGCAAGGACCCCATAAAAGAGAGGAATCAAATGAAAAGATGAGAAGTATGTGGTCCTCGACCAAGAAAAGGGAAGACAGATGAGAAGACGAAAAGAAGAGAAGAGAGGGGTACAAACTTACTTACTTAGGGTTTGGAAGCTGTGGTCTTTTCTTTTGAGAGGATCATCTTTCTTGGAAAAAAAGGGACCACATGCAAAGCTTTCGTACGAGGTCCTTCACCGGCCAATTTGGTTATCTACTGTTACTAGTTTTAGGAAGACTTTTATGTGGATTGTCTTGTGAGTGAATCATGTAATTAAAACAAAAATAAATACATTTGGTTATATCAATTTTTTTTATAATACCTCACTTAGGATCATACTGGATTCATGCAATAATCCTTCTTATTCTTATATTGCATGCGGCCTAGCAAGTCAAATTTCTTTAGGGTTTAGTCTTTTATCTTTGAGATTTTTGAAGTTTTCTGGTGATGGTAACCTCTCAAATCTTCACACCCTAGGATGAGCAAAGTTGAAAGGCTATACAGACTTTCTTTTTCTCGAGAATGTGAAGTTCTTTAATATGGATGACACCCACAGAAAAACTTTTGACACCCCAAGGATTGAAGAGAACTGTGGAAACACAGCTATATGGTAATATATTTATAGGACATATTGTAGTTCTAGTTAGTAGGAAGTTCAATCTTTAAAATCTTGCTTTTCATTTCATGTCATCTAGTAGCCTGTATATATGCTGGTTTAGATTTTCTTTTAATTCTAGTTCAAATAAAAAAAAAAACTATTCTTTTCCATTTTCAACATATTTGGTCTCTAATTCAAATGAATGATGTTAGCAGGTTGTCGTTTAAGGCAACCTAAAAAAATGTAAAGGACTACAATATTTCAAAGTTGAAACATTCTGTATTACTAAAAAAAAAGAAAAAAGAAAAAGGTCGATTATAATGAAAAAGTAAAGGGCCAAGGTTACAATTTTCCCATATTTGTTACATTAGAAAGTAGAAAAAGAAACCCAGCATGTCTTTTATGCATATTTCTTGTCAAGCACGGATAATGTTGAGAAGTCCTTTATTGAGCATCTCTCTTTCCGACTTGTTAATAAACTCTACAACTTTTACCATTTAATTATTCTTTTTATTTCGTTTCGTCAATGCCACAAAAGAATACCAATAAATTTGTCTCCATTCTCAAGTGTTTTAGAATGTTATAATTAATTAAATAGTCTTTTGTACTTCACATTATGAGACGAAGAGCAAGTCAATAATACAAGATACATCTTTCTCTTATTTAATCACATTAAGGGACATATAAGAGACTATGAGGATCAAACCTGTTTTGGGCATCTCTTGTTTCACATCTTAGTTTTTTGCAGTTTATTCAATTCTTGATCTGTTTTACAAAAAGTTATTATATCCTACCAATCTTTTTATTGCTACCAATCCTACAAACTTAAGAGCCTTCTTAATTTTCATTCTGCTAAACATATTCTTAAAAAAAAAAAATTTAGAAAGAACCCTTCTTCTATATTATTAAGGCGCATAGTAACTGATTGCCTATCATGGTTCTAACATGGCTTTGCATGCCTAAGAATGTTTACCAAGTCTTTTGCACAAGAACACAGTCCGTTGATGGCCACTTCAGTAACCTTGCTTTTTTTATGTATTCATAACTGATACCTATGAATATAAAAATGGAATCAGAGTATTCAAGTGGTCAGAGTCAGACTACTAACTTTTTAAGATGAGATTAGACTTTTCTCAACTTGTTTTGAGTTATCTACAAATTTAGAAGTAAATATCTATCAGGTTGAGAGCAAATCAATTACACGTTCCTTCCCTCTTCCTAGCCAACAAAATGAGAATTTTTTAAAGCAAAAAAAAAAAAAATAGAAAATTTTTTCCAAAGAAGGAAAAGAAAAACCAAGAAAACACAAAGAAGTAAAGTGGGCACTGAATAAATAGCTCATACAAATTACTAGGGGGAAAATAAAAGTTAGGATAATGTGGAACAGATTGATGGATCCAAAAGTTTATTTGAGAACAAGGAAAGAGATTGATTCCTTGAATAAAGCTATGGAAGGAAGTCTTTGTCACCATTTAAGGCACCTATCTAACATGGTCGTCTCTTATTAGATCTATTATTGCCTTGTTGCTGATCCATGATCAAGTACACTTTCCAGACTTTGGCAATTGTGATGAAAAGCTCATTATTTGGACCTTTTTTTTTTTTAAGCTAATCCTCTCTCCCTAGTATTAATGTCTTTATGCATGTACCTCTTATTTTAGGTTTGTTCTTAATAGATTTTTTTAACAAGCTTTTAGATTATAGATTAACAATAATATGTATTAATAGTGTTATCAATTAAATCTCAAATTAGATTTTAGATTTTTTGTACAACTAATTTGAGATTATTTAGTTGTACAAAAAATCTAAAATCTAATTTGAGATTTAATTGATAACACTATTAATACATATTATTATTAATCTATAATCTAAAAGTTGGTTAAAAAATCTATTAAGAATAGGACCTAAATATTCCTTCTGGTCTTATTTTATTTACTTTGTTAATTTACCTTTTCTCTAACCTGCATTTTAAACTAAGTGCTACTGTGGACTTGCTATCTCATAGATATAGTTTATTTTTTATTATTTTCATTTTTCAAATTTGAGGGAGGAGTATTACTACATGGGAAGTATGTATGGTAAGAGTGCTCGAGAACTAGTTGTCTGCAAAATTTTAGGGAATAAAGGAAAGATTTAAAAAATAAAATAAAAATAAAATCGACATACCAACAACAACTGAACCTTTTTAAAGACGTTTCGGGACTTAATATCATGCCATCCACTGACGGCCCTAATGGATATGGATCCAGCCCAAAATACCAATCACTGTGGCCGATGACGTCGAAAAGGAAATGGAGGCCCACTTTATATTTTAGTAAGAAAAACTGAAAGTCAATATAACAAATAAAAGATAGGGTGAGAGAAGCTCCCGGCGAGGATCGAACTCGCGACCTTTCGCTTACGAAGCGAACGCACTACCACTATGCTACGGAAGCAAATGCTTGTTAAATTGTCTATCCGTCTTATTATCAGTAATGGAAAATACCATATCTGTCGCAAATTCAACGTTTTTTTTTTTTTGAGAATCAAATTCAACGTATTGAAATTGGGTTCATGCAAATAAGCTTTCAAGTTTCAGTAAATTTAACTTTTTGAGTATAGGTTGGTTACTCAATTAAATCATATTATGTTGCTAATTCAGCATTTGTTCATCACAATAAGGATAACATAACTGGAATTTAGCACTAACTTTTTACTGTTTGATTTGGGTTTTTTTTTTTTTTAATGAATTATGAATATAGTGGACTCTAATGCACTTGATAAGATTTTAAGTTGCTGAATTTTCAATTATTTAAAATACAAACATTCAATGAGTCAAGGGATGAGATTAAAAACTAATTTGAAACATACAATTTTCGTGAATTTCTAATTACTATTCAACTGTAAATTTAGAATGAATTTGCTTAATAAATGCCAGTAGTATTGATTAAGAGAGACTCAAGTCTTCTATATATATATAAGGTCAAAATTAGATAAAAGAAAGTGATTAAAAGCAAGGGAATAGATAAATATAAGAATTCATTGAGATAGTCACTTGTGTCTACCACCAGTGCCTCTTCATTACTCGATGAAATCATCAAACTAGTTTCAAAAGGCTGAAATAAATAAATAAGAGAAATGGATATTTTAGTAAAAATTATTATTACGTGAACAGTAAAAAATTAACAAATTATAATACATTTCTAAATAATAAACATTCAATTATTCAGTTAACTTCTTCATTTCTCTTTTTTTTTTTTTTCCGTTTGCACAAAATTGTTAACAACATTTTCTTTTAAATTGAGGTGTAACATGTTTTTATTTATACAATTTTTACTACAATTGAAGATAATGAAAGATTTTACAAAGTTCTTTTACAACAATTTATAAATCATCCCCGGAAATGGACACGTGTCAGTCATTATATGCCGTGTCCTCCTTCTAGCACCACCAATCTCACCGCCCTAACCCTCGACACAGCTCTGATTCGCCGTCCATAAATAGGATCAGAAACCCCAACACTCAACCCGATCCGTCCCTTATTCGACCCCCTGGATAAAGAAAAAAAGATAAGAGAGAGAGAGAGAGAGAGAGACAGTCCAGTACTAATATTTCTTAAATGAGTCATTAATGCCCAAATTAACTTTCGGGTCGGGCGCGTCGGAAAGTTTCTTGTTCTGTCGCCGCCAGTAAAACCCTAGAAAGTACGAGTAAGTCTATTCCGGATCTATTTTACTTTTTCCCTCCTCAATTTGTTTGAATTTTTCCGTTAATAGTGTTTATGCAATAATCTAGAGTTTTTGTTTGGATTACTGGTGATTTTTTTTAAGCAAAATAATAATGGAATTTTGGGGGAATTTAGTTGGGTTGAAGTGATATGAAGCGGTGGTGTCGAATATGAGCGATGGAGGTGGGGAGAATGTGAAAGAAGCGGAAAATAATACTAATTTGAATTATCGCCATAGGAAGAAGAAGAAGAGGTCACGAATTGACGATTTTGCCCTTTCCATTGCTAAAGTTGCGGTGGCTCAGATATGTGAGGCTGCAGGGTTCCAGGGCTTCCAGCGGACTGCTCTGGACACCCTGTCTGATGTGGCGGTTCGTTATGTTCGAGAGATTGGGAGAACTGGGAACATGTATGCGAATTTAGCGGGCAGGATTCAGTGTAACGTGTTTGATGTAATTCAAGGGCTGGAGGATTTGGGTTCAGTTCAGGGGTTTTCGGGTGCTTCTAATGTTCATCGTTGTCTTTTGAGTTCAGGGATTGTGCGGGAGATGATAAGGTATGTTGGAGAGGCTGAGGAGATCCCGTTTGCTTATTCGATTCCTGGATTTCCTGTTTTGAAGAAACGAGAGCCTCATCGTAGTTTTGAGCAGATTGGAGCAAGGCCGCCTGCTGAGCATATACCCTCATGGTTGCCTGTATTTCCAGACCCTGAGACTTATGCAAACCAACAGTCAGGAGGTGAGAAAGTACCACAAATTAGGGAGGATGACGTTGGGCCGATTGGAAAGCGCAGAGAGGTGGATAAAACTTTAGCAAATTTGCAGCAACAAATGGCTTGTAATGAACCCGAGTCACCTGTAGCAGCTGATTTTGGGGATGTTGCTAAGGGGAAAGGATCAGTGGAACATAATCCATTTCTGGCTCCGCCTCTGCAGCATGGGGAGAAGGAGGTGTCTTTAGTTCTACCTTCTGCTAAACTTCCGGATGAGGCCATTCTACAGAGTTCTAATCATGCAGTTCCAGATACTCATACTACTGCAATGGAGACATTTGCTTCTGGCATCGATGCAGTTAAGAGTGGAACATGCAATTCCAAAGATGGGCGAAAAAAGGTTCCTTTGAACGGGAGACCTAATGTGCAATTTAAATTTGGAGGCGCCAGAAAGTCCTTTCATGTGGCTATAAGCTCTCAGAACCAGGGAATTGATAAAATTTCCTATTGGTTTAGGAATGATGATGGGACGGATGACAAGAAAAGGAGGGTGGAACATATTCTGAAGCAGTCATATGAATCTGCAGGAACTAACTCACTTGTAAATTAGGTGTTGTTTGTTCTATAATTGTATACTTCTTCGTGGAATTGGCAACAGATGCTGGTTTCAGGGTATTTAGAATGAAAGTGTAGAGTTGTCTGTGTATGGGCATGCTAGAGAGCATTGTTCCCAAATATAACTAGTTCGTGAGGTATGCAATTCTCAGTTGTCCTCATGAACGATTTTTATTGATGATTCTTTCCAATTGATATAATGTTTTCCTGTGTTTATTGTGTTGTACTTTTTCTTCCTTATGACATGATATTAAGAAAATTAACTTCTAGTATACTTTTCAAATTTATAATATTTTATCCTGATGAATTAATTATCACAAGGAATTCCGTTCTCGTGTATATTTTGGTGCGCTAGAAGTGATCTTTTTCATTTCCTAGTCAGCATTGCCAGAAGAATGACTTTTGTTGTCACCTTCTGTTTTAAAACGTATCGTACCCAATTTTCCATGTATGTATGTAAATTGAAGAAGTGACCATAATGAGTTTGCTGTGAGTTTGACTCTTGCGATTTTTCTTCTGTATATGCTCTCCACTTTCATCCTCTCTCTCTCTCTATATATATATATCTGTCTCTGTCTTGGTCTTTAACTTTTTGCTAAGTTTTATTTTCTTTGATTGAAGATGGTAGGTAAACAATTTTCGAGGAAACTTTCCAGATTTAAGGTTGAAATTTGCTTTCCACTAACTTTATTTTTCCTTGAGTTTTTGTGGTTGACAAGGAACAATTTCTGAATAAGGTGGAATTGGTTCAAATAGGTTTGCGGGCTTTATTCTTTTTCAAGAAGTCTTCCAAAACTATTTCAAAATTCCAGAAAGGCAATTGCTGTAATAAGGAGTTTCTGACCTTTTCTTCTTCCCAAAAATTTGTTTTCTCCCAATTTTCTCTTGAAACCAACATAATAATAACTATACGGATTTTGTTTTCTGTATTCACATTGTCATGCTGTAACTTGGTATTTTCTTTGTTAAAATGTTTGCTGAAAGTTGATTTTTCTTGTTACTAGTTGGCTAAAACTGAGCCAGTTTATTTTTGGTTGCAATTTCTGAACTTTTTCCCCTCTTGTTTTTGAAGTCATATGTTGAACTTGTTTGATAGGAAAACTGAGCTGCAAATCCTGTATCTTCTTAGGGATTTTATGGTGGATCCCTTGTTTTAGTACCTTTTGTGTTAGCGGACTCGTGAAAAAAATTTTAGCATTTACCTGGGCGGAACTGCAAGAATGCACAGTGTGTCTATGATAGTGGGAAGTCTGAGCAATCATGACTGGTTTCTGTCATGTTTTCTTGGATGTATATACGACCATCTAAAAGGAAGTGGGAGGTAATTGAGCTCATTTTTAATTTTGTCATCCTTCTATGAAGCAAATGATATTCCTTAACCAACACATTTGAATGATTGAACATTCCATAGATTGGTTGTACCCAAGGTTCATCCATAAGTGCAAATTTCTAATAAGCGGGGAAAAACTGATAAGAAACTCCATTTTCATGTATAAGGATTTTTTAATTGATCTACAGTAGATATTATCTTTACAGGATGCCTGGTGTGTCATAAGCAAGGCTTCCTTCTACATGGAACAGGAGATGGAAAAATTACTTGCGATGCTACCTATTCATGGTGGGGAGAAAATGTGGATGTTAAGAAAAGAGCAGAAGATTAACCATGCTTTTTAGTCCAATCACTCTGGCCCACAGCCTCAGCAGTAATAACCTCAGTTATCAGGTCCTTAAAAATTAGCCTCTCTATGTCCAACACCACCGCTGGAACCTCACTTTGGTAATTTGCCCAGCCATCAGGTTGTTGGTTCATATCTGCTTTTAAGATGCTTATGAATCCATCAGCATCATCCAGGCTGCCATCTGTTTTTGCTTG
Organism: Mitragyna speciosa; assembly: GCA_024721245.1. NCBI lineage: Eukaryota > Viridiplantae > Streptophyta > Magnoliopsida > Gentianales > Rubiaceae > Mitragyna > Mitragyna speciosa. Next base: position 1,692,077 of record CM045561.1, on the reverse strand, counting down.
AAGACGATCCACCTCTGAGCATAGCTCCCTCAGAAGCTCCTGCCCAGTCCTGGCTCTCTTTCTGTGTGTGAAGGGACTATCTGAAGCTAATTTACGTACAAGAATTTCATTGACAGTATCAAATACTATCTTCCTATGGATTTTCTGATCAAACTTTAATGGAGCAGTGCTTTGCTTGCGTTCCTTGTTTGCTGACTTGGTGTTTTTCTCAGTTTGCTCCAGGACATGAAACAAGTCAGGATTGAGAAAATGGCTTGATGAATGGAGATGAATAGCTGTTGGTACTGGACCTATGTTTTGGAGAAGACCTGATGCGAATAACATCTTGGTAATGTATTTATGATCAGGGCTATCTCTTTTGCTAACAGATGGAAATTCGAACATTCTAGCTTCATCAGGAACTGCGTTAAGCAATCTGATCTTATGAACCAAATGCTTTAGGTTCTCTAATTTCTTCTGATTGAACCCATCACCAAGATAGTGCCATTCTGTTTCATCAGGATTTGGGACTCCATAATCTGTTATAGGGACAAACAACAATAAGAACAATGAAATTTACAGTCCTCGAGAAACGAAACTTTTACAGCACACTCTGTGTGGTTTTGTGTAGTTTGGCTTCTTTTGAATGCTGATAGACGAGATTACTCAGTTAGGTTTGTGAATCGGTATTACTTTATGTGGAAGTAAGACTGCTACCTTGAAAAAGAGTTGATATCTTCTTGACAGGAGATGGCGAATCTTCTCTGTAGAATGTTGCATCAAGAACAGAGACTGGACTTGGTTGTTCAGATGGAACTATCGTGAGTTCGGCAAGTGGCATGTCTTCATCTAACCTAGCTGCACCCTTCTGGACGGGTAACAGGAAAAATTGTTAATCTTTTTGTTGAATATTAAATCTGAAAAAGCGCATCTATATGGCAACAATGCCTAGGTTACTACTTACCCTTTCTTTATGGTCTGCTTGCTGTCTGGCTTTGATCTCAGTGGAAGATTCTGTGCTAGTAACTTCTGTTTCTGTTAGGGAGGCTAAGCTACTGTTACTTTCGGATTGGATGGAAGCTGTATCACCTTGGTGACTGAAATCCTTGCTGTCACTAGTACTGCTTATTTTGTCCTTACGCCGGTGCAAAGTTGATTTTGCTCTTATTTTATGATTCATCGAATCTGGTTCTGTGAGTTTGCTTCTTCTCTTTCCCAAGTCAGGGGATGGGGTGGTCAGATGAGTTTGTTTCTCAATGCCACGGTTCTTCTGTTGGAATCTTGGACTCACCGTACCAGAACTCCTCCCAAAGGCACTGTAGTTTTCAACCTTCGCCTGTTGTGGTGCTCTTGTTGTTTGCACCACTTTTAGAATCTTCCCGTTGATTTTCTTGTCAGTGAAGGTTTTACAATGATTTGGGTTTTGGTCAGTACTTTTCCTAGGTGTTATATCTTTTGCTACTGGTTTAACAACTGAATCTTTTCTGGTGCATAGACTGTCACGAGTTTGGAGTTTTGGGAAATGTGATGCATCAACAGGGACCACTGAGGCACTTGAAATCCTGTGATTGTCCATAACTGTAGCTGGTTTTGTGACTAAAGTTGAAGAGTGGAACCTCTTTGGAGAACTACTGACCTTCATGGAAGCCAAATAGTCACTCTTGTTGCTTTCCCATTTAGATGCTTTAGAAGCCTGATCTTCACAGCAGCTGTAATCTGAGATATATCTGCTCGTTTTGGACTTCATGTCAGTTTGTTCTCCTTCTTGGTTATCTAACCTCTTCCTTGTGTTTTGTATCGCTTCAAGTATCTGCTTAAGAGCTCTGAGATCCTTTCCTGATTTCCTGAATTCGAGCTCACTTATCCTTTTCTCAATTTCACCATAAACTGAAGAGGATGTGTGTGGAGTGTTTCTGCAACTATTCCAACTACCAGGAGCTGTTCTTGGAGATTCATTAATGGCATCATGCTGCCTCCAGGGAGCTGTTTCTAGAGGAAACCATGGAGTGGAAGTAGATTTTACTCCCAAGTTCGCATTATTGGATGCTGGGGATGCAGGATCCTTATGTGCTATCTGTTGGAATAGTACTGGGATTTTCTTGTATTTTTCGGATTTTTCTGATGATTTTGTCAGAAACTCTCGATCATTGCATGAAGTAACTTTTATGGGCTCACCCTCATCATTGGAAATGGAATCTGGAAAAGCTTCCAAACCCATTAGCCTTACGACAACATTTGATTGTCGCTTATTGCTTCCTGGTTCTTGATTTGCATTGCTTATTTGGCTAGCAGTTCCATTTTTCCTTTGCAGTTCCCTCAAAAGGAAATTCAACCTTGATTCAGAGGCAGAACTCCTCAAGGAACTTTGCCTGCTGTCCAGTGACAATCTTGGTAATTCTTTGAGCTTTGTGGTAGACTTTAATGTATCTCGTGTGTCTCTTTCATCATAGGAGAATCGAGGTGGTTCCTTCCACACCCGCTGCAGAGAAGTGTCTTTCTCTTCCTTGCAATTCCAAGGAGATTCTTGAAGCTTAGCAAGAATGTGGTTTGGTCTGTTAAACTCTGCAACTCTGGGCTGTACAGTTTTGGACTGCTGGCAAGGCCTTGGTGAATCAATATGCTTCAATGCTCGACCTCTTCCTTCCTCTCTAACTGCGGTTTTAACTGATATTACCCGATGTTCTCTTTGCATGGAGTCCTTCACCACATCTCGGAGATCAGTGGATTGCTGGCTGAAATGCAATGATGAGCTTTGTCGTTTTATGGGTATTTCGGTTGGGCTTTCAAGAAAATCACTTTGGTCAAAAGGCGGTGGCTTGCATTGAAGTGTTTTGCTATGATCAAGCGAGGTAAAGGTAGATGAACAAGAAGACGATGAAAAGGAGGTTCCAAGTGATTCAGTGGAAACTCGTGGTTGGTCTTGCCCAATCTGCAAGTTTTTTTCCTGCAAGTACAACATATCGTCAATACCTCATCATAACTCTGCTCAAGCTGAGCTACAGTAAGAAGACTTATGTGGAATCTTACAGTTGCCTTCTCCGTTGCATTGTTGGTCTCCCTACTGTTGTTGGCACCTTGGCATGCAGAAAAATGTTGAAATGTCAAAAAGAACTGAAGAAAGTTGATGATGTCTATTGCATAATAGACGCCTTTGATTATTCAGGTTAAAGGCCAGAATGGTTATGATGCACTCACCAGTATATCTTAATTGACCTTATAGATCAGAATCATGCCCCGGTAGGTTGCTTATCAAAATGAGGTGGTAGTACTATTTTTACAATTGCACCGCCATTGATGCAAGGTTACCGATGAGTGATGGAACATTTGACTATTTGACTTTAAAAAGAAAGTTCCTTTATAAACATCTCGAATGAAATACTTGGATGAATTACGTGTTGACTGAATTTTATCTCTAATTTTCCAAATTCTACCTTTTTCTTGTTATACCAAGTGGAAGTTGAGCTTGACAGTGAAAATTTTCATGGTTGGGAAAAAATGCAGCAAGGCAAGCAGCATAAAGGAATTGCGGTGCTTTCATTTGCTTGATGACTAAATATGGACTTAAATGTGTAGAAACGAGCTAAATATTTGTATCTTGCAGTATCGGCAAAGAGAGTACCTGGAAGCAGCCTTTTGTGATTATGGCCAGTGGAGCGTCGACCAGTGAGGAAGTAGTGGCGGTCAAAGAGCTGAAAGATCCCATTCATGCATCCAATCTGCTTCTGCAGATCCCTGTTTTCATCTGTCAAAGAAGGCTGAATCTTTGCAGACATATCTGTTTCTTTCTCAAGTCAGAATCAGAAAAGTTGAGGGCTTTGCTGTGTTCATCTACTTTTCCTTTATCTTACTGAATCAGTGCCGCAGGTTGTCCTTTTCTTTCAAAATTGAGGGTTACATGCAAAAGGCAGAACTGCTTCGGCCGCTTGAGATTCTTTCCAGTGATAAAACAAGATTTTGAAAAAGGAAATTCTCTTATACTCTGTTAACTTACAAGGTTTTGGAGTTTGGAATGTATCTTTGGCGGAGCAGCAGCAGAGAAGTGGTAAGTGCAGGGGGTTAATGGACAGAAAAGTTACAGTGCTTCAAATCATTAGAGCAATGACGCAAGAGTCTGTACAACAGGAATCAAAAGTGCTTTTCTGGGTTCTGAAGACAATAAAGAAGAAAATGGAAATCAATGGATCCGAGGTTACCAGTATCCCTCCCGCTGAATTTGTGCTTAAAGAAAATGGATATCAGAGCGAGAAAACTGTGTGGAAAAAAGAATCTGCAGACCCAAGAAATGTTCTTTTGGATTTTCTCGCAAGAAACAAATGAAATTGAGAGTTTGTTTGTCTTTTGGCTCTACCAAGGAAAAGACCAGAGAGTGGCTGCTGCTTGAATCTTGATGATGGATGCCAGAGTTTTAGGGGGAATGTGGTCTGCGAAATATATACAGACCGCCCTTTGTGATTAACAATTTTTAAACCGGGAAGAGGGCAATAAGAATATGTATAGTCCAGTTATTCTTGGTAAGATAATAAATGATAATACTTGAAAAATTTTCTCATTTCCTTGAGGTAGAATGTGTGGGATCCAGTGTGAATGTGTGGGGTCTAGAGGTGTTCATGAACCAAGTATCCGGTTCATGAACAAAAATTTTGAACTGAACTGGTCCTATCGGTTCAGCAGAATTTCGAACCGTGAATCGGTTCACATATAGCGGGTACTCGACCTTCCAGTTATTCGTAAAATCGGTTCGGATAGACTGGTTGCTCGACCCGGTTCATCATAATTTTTCAGTATTTTAAAATAAAAAATAAAAAGAGAAAAATCCTAAATCATTATTAAACTACTAGTAACACAAGTATTAATGATTTTAAAGTTAAATTACATTATAAAACTGTAATTTTCAAAGTAATTAGAAAACAAAAAACTAAATAAACATATAGATATTTAGTTTTTTAAATTTCAGTATCACATTTCAATTAGTTATAAAAATAAAAAAATACTTAATAACTAGTCAAACGAACATCCAAATAATAAAAGAAATAGTCAAATGTTCGTCAATAAAAAATGAGATAGAAGCACAAATTAGTAGTAACAATAAAATAAATCAAAAACTAAAACAATGAATTAGTAAAATAATATAACATACCAAAATGACAAAATTATCCCTTACTATGGACCGGATCGGGTACTCACTGGTTCACAAGGATGTGAATCGCTACCCGACCCACTTAATTTATGAACCGACTCGCTATCCGATCCGGTGTCATTAATCGGTTCGATTACCTTCTTTTTTCGGTTCGAGATAAATCAATTTTTTAGATTTTTGATTTTTAGATTCTTTTTTTACAGCCGTACTCTAGTGGGGTCATCTCTGTACTGGGTCAGTTTCTTTGGCTTACGTGTGGACAAAATAATTTGTTGGGGCGGGGAGCGGGGTCATAGGGACCTGGACTTTTGTTTACATGGGTCATGTGGTGTTTGTCAGATTGGGGAAGAAAGTGGTTTAATTTGCTGGCAACTGCCAGCGCTTTCACTGCCTGGGCACAGATCAAGGGATGGCACATACTCTTTAGGCCATTTGCTGGAGCCGTCCCTGCTCACTGCCTACAACCTTTTGCCTAACGTTTATCTTTTGTTTCTGGTTTCTAATTGGCCGAAATATTCTTTAGGCTTCAAGGAGATCGTCAAGTTTACTGTCTAAAGCCTTTTGCCTAGCGTTTATCCTTTGTTTCTGGCTTCTAATTGGCCGAAACATTCTTTGGGCTTCAAGGAGATCTTCGAGCCTAACGCAATGTCGAAATGTCCATCCCATTTCCATGGTTAGACTCCTGTGTCTCCACCTACCCCCCCCCCCCCCCCCAAAAAAAAGAAAACGACAAAACCCTTGTAGTGGTTGCAGGTTTGGTCATTTTCCTAAATATGATAGTTGTCTGGATTCCAAATTGAGCTTGGTCTATACAATTTCTTTTTAGCAAGTAAAGGTTACGTTTTAAATCAGCTTCAAGTTGGACTAGTTACAGGATAAATCAGGTTTCTATTTTAACCAATGATATGGCAGAACCAGTCTTCGCTTTGTGATTAATTTTGAAAACATGTGTAACTTTTCTTCTTACTGTATCCCAAATTAAGAAAATGAAAATGCGTAAATGTTGTTCTCGAAGTCAAATATATGCATCAAATGTAAGATATAATCAAATATAAAACCAAATAAGGTCCAACAAGAATTGATTTTAAATGCATTTCTTGCTCCCTTTTTCTTCTTTTTTCCTTTTGGATTTGCCGACAAGACGCTGGTTCAGATTGAACTAGCCTCCATTTCGAAATCGCCAAACAGAATCGCAGTATTTGAATGGCTCTGATTCTAGTACAAGTCGTTAGGTTGATTTATTAAATTTTGCTTAGCAGAATTCCTTGCAGTATATACATTTGGTACACTTCTTTGCTTGGATTAGTAACATTTTTGGTAGCCCTGTTTGCGTGCAAATGGGGAAAACAGCTAAAAAATAAATAAAACAAAAGGAAAAAGGAAAAAGGGTTCTATGCATGTTGAGTCTTGACTCTTTTTCACTAAAAAGCCAATGAATACTTCATAATGAAGTTTCTGCAATAATGGCATGGGAATTCGGGAACGGGCACTCCCGTTTCCGCCTTAGTTTTTTGTGGGGATATGTCTATAATAAAGAAAAGTAGCTTCATCAAAATTGGGTAACAGAGAGCAAAAATTCACTACTTTTTTATCGCCTTTCTTGATTAATTTTAGGGAACGAATGAAGGCCATACTTTCAAAATTCTTCAAGGCCATGTGAAGCATGCAAAGAAGAACGCTTGTTGAAGCCTCAATTTTACCTGAAACCAAAATGATACTAATAATGACCAAACTGTAGAGCTGGATTTTGATTTATTTCCCTGTTTAACATCAAGAATAGTGTGGTCCGCTCAAAAAAAAAAAAAAAAAAAAAGAATAGTGTGGTCCAATAACAGCATATTGCATTACTACACTTGAAAGTATTGAAACCCTACGAGAACTAGCCTTTTACTCTTATAAGTTACTAGAGTAGGTGCAAGCTAGGGTTTTCAAGAATTGTGAAAGAGACATGCATTATAGGGTTTGGTATCTCCCGACATTGCTATTTTCCTGTTGTCCAAAGATGTTTTATTATTTTTTTGTGAAAATTTTCAAGCCAGTAGTACCTTACATCCCAGAACAAGACCGCCTCCCGACCTAAGCACAATTTCAAAAGAAAAGAAATTCTTTGAAGCAGAATTTTTGTACTTAATTTGCGTCTCTAAGGATATGGGTGCGGTATTCAAAAGGAAAATTAGAAAAAATATGGTTTGAGGTATATATTTACAGCCCAAAAATGTAAAAAGGTGAAGTATTTAAACTTAATTGTCAAAAAAAAAAAAAAAAAGGAAACGAAGAAGAATAAGAAAACAAAGTTAAAAAAAAAAAAATGAGTAGAGTTTTGTCTGAGTACTTGACAATTCAATTGCGACTACAGCCAATGGGACAACAAATTTAACACCGACTGTACGCAAATCTGTGTAGCAAGATGGAAACAGCTCACTATTTTTGTTGTTTATAAAATAACTTCACAGAAAATTATTACTATTATTATTATTTTTGGCTACAAATAAGTTTTAGTTTTTATTAACCAGAGGTACACAAATACAATGAACGGAAAAAAAAATTAAAGACGACTTGAATTCCCCAATTAATATGACCCCTTGACATTAAAATCATTGGAGACAATGAAATCAGTTCATTGTCTTCAAACGTCCATGATGATGATCAAACTCCTTTTTCACAAATTATGAGCCTCAAAAATAGTTATTTTTTAATTGCAATTTTGAAGTGAAACTACAAAAGTTCAATTAAATGGACCCAAAATATAACTACTCGACAAACAAAATGTCCTGGCTGATGATCAATATCATTTTTGCTGTCAAGGTCATTGAATGGATATTCGTCACCGTCATCTAGCCAAGGTTGTGATTGCTGAATTACGTGTGATTGTTGCACACAGTCTAACAGCTCCCGAGAGCTTGGCCTTTAAGGATTTTGGTGTTTTGGTTGTTTCACGCCTTCGTGTTGTTAATAATAGACATACAGATGTGACTTTTTCCGGCCACCACATTAAACAAATTGTCAAGAATTGCCTGCCTCTTGCCGGTCACTAATTAATGCTACCTAGGCTCTTTGTCACCATTTTCCTGCCTTCATCCTAACAACTCCTAAGCCCTATCATTAGTTCTGTTTCAGTATCTATGAGAACGAAAGCTAAATCCATGGCGTTGTGAAGTTGGATTACGATTCAAGTAGTACAAAATCATTTTTTATCTACTAGAAATATAAATATTTAATAACGTTAGCGAGTCAAAATTTGTCATGAATATATAAAGAGAGCTTATTAGGATTTTTGTAGCAATAACTTTGACTTTGCTCGTACAATGAAATTATGTACTATCAATATTCTTTTCAGAGTATTGGATAGATTAGAACCGTAGCCTAAGAATGTTTTAATTTATAAGCCATTCTTTGTGAGGATGAACTCGTCTACATCCATGGCTGTATCTAGTCAAAACACAGCAAAATATCACAAGTAAAAGAGATATAGTGATCATGCATGAATGATTGATGTCACTTTTTGGCGTCGGGACTCCAATTGGCAATTTGATGTGTTTGACAGATTAACTGCAAATCGCACCACCAACATGGCTGCATGTTCCGCTGCGTGGGTTGGATTAAATTATAACAGCATCATTGATTAACAATATTTGCCTCGAAACGTCAATCTGAGTGAGTATTCCAATTCTCTCTTTTCTCCTTTGGCCCTTCTTTTCCAGGTATTATGCATAAAATACAGGTAGCTTAATTTGAATATTTCATGTATGTACAAAAGATCCATATAAACAAATTGGACAAAATTTACTAGAAAACAGAAGTGGGACGTAAGTAAAAATCCATGTACTTATTCGTACAGGTTTAGGAGGCCCTAGTTAATTACCTATTTACTATTCTTTTTGGTTCTTTTTTGTATAACATTGATTAAGAATGAAAATAATGATTGTGGTGCTTGACAGATAATGAGAAAGGAGAGCTTTGAAGGAGGAGGTTGCAAGCTGCAAGATCACGTGGATAAAGTAAAGAGGAGTGCATGAGGGTTGCCTGAATTCCATAAGGCAATGGCCAACCAACCAATCTTAATTCACCCAGTACTACTACGTTCCAAGAAGCCTACCCCATCAGTCCACCATAATTGGCACATGATGTTCCCTCCACTCTTTCCCCACCAAGTCACCATGTGCATCTTCCCATGATAACTTCGTCTAGCTTGAGTCAATTTGAAGATGGGGTCATACCCAGCTAGGCTAGCTTAGTTTGGTTAAAATATGTAATGTTAGTATAATTGTATTTTTTCTTTATTGGACAAATGTTAGTATAGTTGTATGTGACACCAATTTCAAGATGGGGTCATGCCCAGATAGTTTAGTTTGGTTAATATGTAATATGAGTATGGTGGTATATGGCACTAACCGTGACAAAGAATGATTTATGGTAATAGGCGTTGGAACTTCAAAGTGATCAGTGAAAAAAGTCGATTTACATCAATCATTGTGTGGTCAGATTCTTGCATCAGAATTAGGCTATTCAAACTCCTGACTCCTTTCTTCCTCTATCAAAGGATTAGACAAACAGAAGAAATGGAAATTTTTTCAAGTACTACCAATAATTCGTGTCATAGAAATTGCTTCACGTTATTATAAGAGCAAGGAAAAATAATGGAGCCAAAAGGTAGTGTGAGCATTAAACTAGCACAAAGGCTTCGGTGTTTGCGACTTTCTTGACTGTTAAGACTTTCATCTCGTGGGAAGGAAGAGCATGAAAGTTCATAGATCTAAAGCTTATAGCATTAGTAACCTACTTTTTGTACTGTTGATTGTTTTAAATCAGTGAAGCTTAATAATTAAGTATAGTACTCAACAGTCTGATTTTGCTATTACAAGGAAGAACACGCATGATAAATGAGACTTTGTACGCACGAAGTACAATGAAATGAAAATTCAGCAGCATACTTGATGATTAAGGCCGCCTTTATAGATGAGTCTTAGAGACGCAAAAAAGCATGAACTATTTGTGACCATTATTTTCGTGAAAAGTAGACTACCTCATTAGCGGATCCAGTACCTTGCAAATTGGCTCTTGTCATTTTGAATAATTTGAAACATACATAATAAGTTAATTAAAATGTTTAATTTTGTAAAATCATAATGTAATTTTATTGAAATGTAGTGCAATTATCTTTATTCCAAAAGACGTTGTTTTTTCACTCTAAATTTAGTTTTGTTAACTCAGTCTTTTCTCTCTATTTTTGGCCTTTTAAATTTAAACCATCAACTCCAAAATGACACTTACGAGGGCCATGACCCTCATTATCTTTTGCGTCTTTAGAATTAAACTCCTCCCATAGCTGAAAATGAAGATGATCAGAAAGATTAATTTATTATTATTCGCTTAGCTAGCTAAGTTTCCTTTGACATCTCGAATAAATTGAATTGGCGATAATTGAAGTCCATTATACAAATCAGACTATCAAGTTGCCAGATCATTGAAATCAGAAGTTATCCAGAGGGGCATGTGCCAAGTTGGTTAATTCATGCCTCTTGTCATCGATTTCTAGGTGATGATCACACCATATCTCAAATGAGTTTCTTTGGGATCCCAACTTTATTAATTATTGTAATTATCCAGCGACTAAACCTCGTGCTTTGATCTTGAAAAGGCACTTATCCAATGATCTTGAATTATATAATCTAAGCTTAGTATAATAGATGCATTCTAATGCTTACACCTACTCACATGTGTGGCTATTGGCTACGAACATATCTCAAAGTTGTTGGTCTTCCTTAAAGAAAACCAAGCAAAATCTTAACCAAACTTCTTTTTAAGTATCATTTACATTAGTAGAATGGTATATACTTAATTGATACTTGCATGGTTCTCTTTATCACAATTTTATTAGTGACAAAAGCATGTGATATCTGAATTCTGAACTCATAACCGTCCAGTGGATTTGGAACTATGAGGTCAGTGTAAAGGTTAGTGTCAATACCTACTACTCCTACACACAGTACACAAACAAAGGAACAGAAATGATTACGAACAGACACAATGATGGCAAGACAAGGTCATGGCCCAGGACACAAACAACTTAGCAAGTTACTTCATTTTTCTCTACTCTATATGGATGTGTGGCATGAAAATTTTGGGCTTGTCAACTTTTTTCAGTATCCCACGCTTATCGTGAAGAAAAATGACCACGAGGGATGTTTGCAAAGATCCAGTTACAAACGAGTCTCTTCTACAAGTCATTTCCCGTTCTTATCAATCATGTGTACTTGGAAAATTTTCAGGACACTGATAATGACCTTCGCAAACTATCACGAAACTTGTTCCAGAAAGTCAATAAATACTGTCATTCAAGCCATTTTGCGATGTTGTAGTAATTATTGAGTATGCAAATTCAAAGATAAAGTACAAGAATATGTGAATAAAATTTACCACCAAATCACCAAATTTAAAAAAAAAAAGTTCAAACTATACCAGTTGGCCAGTTTGCAAAAAAGCTGAAGTATACAATTCCAATCATCAAAGTGAAGTGGCAGAATTACTCATTGAATCTGGCTGTATCCCGTGTTCTTATCTCTCCAACTGATCTAATTGATATCATCATCCTATCCGAGTTATGTTTGGGAGACATGTCTCCTATATTGCCATCCCTACCAATATAATTGCTACAATATAATTCTCAATTATATTAATCCAATTACTCTCTCCTTTATCCTTTCGACCAGCTTGCCTAACATTACAATCAAACACCACTAATAATTGAATTCCTACAAAGCAAAAGGTGCCCATAATTGAGTATGAAAAATCCACAGAACTCTGCAAGTAGATTTTTTAGCAACTATTATTTGCATCCTAGTCTTTATGAATGATTTTTTCTGGGGCCATTAAATCCAAACAGCTTTTAGAAAGCGCGTTCATAAATAATGTAAAACGTTGCAGAGCAATACAGCGTCTCATTTCAACTTCTAGATTTGAGGATGTCAATTCGATTTACAATCTTGAAGATATATATAGAAATCAAATCGAACTTCGGAGCAGCCCAGCAGGGGTTGGAATACAAAGTGCATCCGAACATAGTAAAGTTCATTTTGCTTGCCCAAACCATGGTTCCAATTAATCAAAATCTCCACCCCCCCGGCCCCTCTCCCCTGCCCCCCCAAAAAAAAAATAGTCTTAGCATTCTAGACTACACTGATACAAGCGAGCTTCAGTAATTGCCATCATGACGTACATATTAAGAGATGGCCTATACAATAGAAGACTTCGCTTGCATAAAGGCAACGCATCAATGTCTCAATGGGAAGGCCAATTATTTGGGCCTGGAATTCTGCTATAGCATAGAAGAAAACCCAAACCAGTGGCAGCTATAAAGGGGCTTGTGTTACATTCTGAATACTGAAACAGAAAGGTACGAAACTAGAAGTCTGGCATCATATTGTAAACGCTTGAGGGAAAAACATTCAGAAACCACAAATTAAAGTGCTCTCATCAAATATCAAAGTCAGATCGTCGTGCCATACAAAGCATATTCTAATGGTAGCGTTAGAAGTGAAATCTTCATAGACCACCAAAATCCAAAATTTCTGTAACGTGTCCCAAATATATTTCAAGAAATTCAATACAACAACAGAAGCTACAACACCAATGACAAGTACTAAGATCCACTATAGTCATTGTTATTCCTAATTCCTGGGTATGACCACCCATAAGCAAAAACATTCAGGTGGCTAGGCAATTTTTCTTAGCTATTGAGCTTAGTTAACCTCTGTTGTGTTATTGACAAAAATCATCATCTTGTGCAAGTTTATACTGTTCTTCCCTAAAAACGGAAATCAAATTAATTAGCTCGACTCCCACACAGAACTGACTTCAGCAACACCTAAGGACAATTTATTATCACTATCTCTTGGTAGATTGGGCAGACAGATTGCAGAGCACCCTGGAGTAGAAGCCCCATAAGGAGCTAGTTTCATCAATAGCCTTTTGACCAAATGGATGCTGCTCAATGTACTTCTGTACATTTTCAGATATTGCCAAGCCTTCCAAATAAACTCGAAGATCACCTCCGGGTCCTGCAATAAGTTGCATATTTCTCTAGTAAATTCCATTATATGCAGAAAATAAAAAACAGAAAAGAAAAGCATAGCAAAAGTTCATTTCACTCTCAAGCTAGGTCGCCAAACATTGGATAACTAACTACTTAAAAACAGCATATAAGGACAAAAACCAACATTCTTGCTCCTATTATGGATACTCCAGAACACTAGACAAAAAGGATTCTTTTTCTCCCGACAATATATTCCTCGTATGCTTTCCCTTGAAGTGGTAAAAATGTCTTTACTTTGTGATTTGGGCACAATCCAAAGGAATCAAGACACCTTTTTTTATGAAAAGCTAGATCATGCTGTTCCCGTCAAAGTCATATTTGGATCCCATTTGTCTAATTAAGGGAAGGTTAACATAATATTCCATTCAACCACTTTACAATAATGATTAACAACAACAGTCTTTCAAAACCAACTGAACTCATGACTATGGATAATATCATGGTTGCAATATATCAAGCAGATAAGTAAAAACACTTTTATAGTATAAACAGGTGTATTTTATACCTTCAGGACTTGAAAGACAATTAACTTAACAATTAAAGATTCGAAAAATATAAAAATTTAGTAAAAGGTACATACCAAGAGAATTATCACTTTTATCTCCATAACGGTAAGAATGAGGAAAGACTGCAGTATGAATCTACAAACATGTTTATAAAAGATTTAGTGCAAAACAAACTAATGAAAAAAACTGGAAAACTTTTATAAATTCAAAATGGAAATGATCTCTCACAGGATTGAGCAAGGCCTTGTATGGAGAATCATCTAGCAGTAAAGTATTTGATTCATCATAATCTCCTTTCTCCCAAGGAAGATTAGGATAATGTTTTTCCCATAATTTTCTCATTTCCTTACAAACTAATGGCTTATGCATATTTTCTACTGTTTTGAACCCTGTTTCAGTGCACTGGTACATATCCTGCAAATTTCGGCACGTGAAAAATGAATTGCCCCAATTTATGAAGTTCATAAAAAACCCCAAAAAAACTTGCAAAACATCCACAATAAGGGTTCAATAGCAGCATGACAAGAGAATCAGCCTGTTGAAGACTGTGTAGTAAAATGATTTGAAGTGGAAAAATTCTCTTACAGATAAAACACATACACATGTATTTTTACATACATGTAGGCTAAGTTTTGATTTTTTAACATTCCGATGAGCTCAGTGTATGCATCCCTCCTAAGTCTCAAATATAAACCGAATAAATATCCCAAAAAGCTTTTCCTTTAACTCTCAGCAACGTCAACGAATCATCATAATTTTCACAAATTAGTAGTAAGTAAATGATCCAATAAACCTACATGAAATTACAAAACAGGGCACGTTTTCATGTCTAACAGATGACATGTGTACTTACAGAAGTTAGACAATGACTGACATAATTGCTCACAAGCAAAGCTAATAAATGTGAAAATGAAAAGCTTAGGTAAGGTATGAAAAGAATTTCCCGGGGCAAAACTAAAATCTGAAAAGACAGGCTGACTTTTCCTTCTTGTTTATGTTTTTTGTTTTCTTGATTTTCCTTCTTTTTATTAACTTATTCTTTCTAGGTTGTTACACATACTGTGCCTTTTATAGATCTTTGTGAATGGAATCTCTTATTCAGTCTTTTTCTTGAATATTAACAAGATGTTGGAGCTGAAATTAAAGTGATGGGCTCAAGGATCACAATAGAAATACATCGCACTTCTTTGGTGTTATACATTTTTCCTTTTTCCGTCCTTTTTTTTTTCTTTTTTTTGGTTGGTAAACAAGAGGAAGAGGGGGGGAACAGGAGCAGGCTGGATTTAGAAAGGGAAAGGTCCTCACCCAACAAAATAGCAACTTATGCTTCAGATCTCCCAGCAAGTAGTCAACCACTCTGTCAATAATCCTCCTGCATATTATCCAAAAGTTAGCGCTCATAAATTAACTTGATAAAGACTCGTATTGGGGAGGGAGAGAAAGCTTAATAACAAATCCAGTAAAATAACAGACTAATATTCAAAAACAAAATTAAGTGTTTGTAAAATTACTTAGATCTTGAGGACCAAATTCCCACATCAAATCTCTCAAAGCAAAACTTCAAAAAATCATAATAGAAAGGTCTCTTGAAAACTGCAGCAGAAAAAAGAGATAGCTTGTTAGATTTCACCAATCTACCACTCGTCCTTATACTAAAAATAAGATTAGACAGAGGGATGCTTTTTGAAAGCAATGCACGCATTAAACTCACTTGCTCGTCCCAAGATGTGTGTGTCTGCTTTACAATCCACTGGTTGAGGCATGACTATATCTGCAAGTAGCCCATTTACATCAAGAATGAGGAGTTTTCTTCTTGAACAAACAAGTGGTCTTGCTGCAAAGTGGCATGGAACAACCAATAAATTCGGTGCTTCATTGGAAACACTGGAGAGATATTCTGCATTATGTACACACCCCAAAGGAGATATTACTGATTCTTTTGTCAGAGAAAATCCAGACTCTTGTTCTGTAGACATTATCCGGTTAATGATACCATTGGTAAGTCCATTACATGTATCAACAGAACTCAGATTCGGCAAAATATCTGTTTGTTCCATGTCACGGGGTCCATTCATACCATCAGCCTTCTTTATCACCTTCCTTTTCTTTTTCTTCTTTCTAGAATTCACAGACTTCTCCAAAGAATTCGTAATTGACCCTCTACCTGGCCTTTGATGTTCCTGTGTCAGTTTTGCAGTTGAATCCACATCCAACGTGGCATCCGGTTCACTACCCTCAGCTATCGTTCTAATCAGTCCAGTCCCAGAATGCTCTACACTCTGATCCATTTGCACCATTTGTGTATCAATAGCCTGTATCTTTCCCTGTTTTCTCCTCCTCTTTCTCCTCATTCTCCTTTGATTTTCCTTAATCAGTTTCGTAGTAGAATCCGCATCCAAAGTGGAATCTGGCTTACTACCCTCAGCTATCGTACTAATCTGTCCATTCCCAAAATTCTCAATATTCTGATCCATTTGAATCATGTTTTGCACCCCTTGTGTATCATTAGCCTGTATCTTTCCCCGTTTTCTCCTCCTCCTCCTCCTCCTCCTCCTCCTCCTCTTTTTTTCGACTCTAGGTTAATTTCAGTAACAGTTGTACCTGAGCTTGTGTCCATTTTAAATGCTGGCATGATAGTTGTTCACATAAGCCAACACTTCAATGATTGTTTATAGCCACTAATTCCTAAATGAAGCCCGACCCCCAATTTCTCTGCTCTTGTGGCATCCTTGCACGTCACATATACTTATGTTTCCGATGTATGTAACCTAAAACCACAGCAATTTCAATACCAAAAACACACCAAAAAAAAAAAAAAAAGCAATTCAAATACCATTGCATTTACACATATTGCAGCTTAATTTTAGAGTACAAATACTAAAACACTTCATTTCATAATAACACTCAAATTCGACGTCTTTCCATTTAAATGAGGAAAATAAAACATTAGACATAGAAACCCACATGTGGCAGATATGATATGCATTGCATACTTACATGAATAATTAGCATCTTTAATCAGATTTTAGCAAATTAGATTAGATTATGTTCCAGATACAACAGTACTTGAGGAGGAGGCCTGAGGCCATCTTGAACTAAAAGAAACAAAACAACCATAGTCTATCAATAATTTAAGCAAGTGGGGTAAGTAAATATGAAGAAAGAGAAAGAGAGAAGTAGGTTTGGACCTGGATTCGGCGTTGGCTTGGATTGTGGCGATTCGCGAAGAAGATAAAGAAGAGCGTATCGTGTTATACGTTTCGTGAGATTTGAAGTTCGATCAATTTGTTTTTCTTGGAGAGAAAATTTGCCTTCTTTCGAAGTTAGTATCCGTAGTTGTTTAGAGACGGGATGAGGGATCAGTTTAGGCGGCCGTATTATCCTGGATAGAGCACGGACCTGGCGCGGCAGGGGGAACTATGTCTATTCAAGCCCGTAACATAAACAAACCACTTCTCAAATTAAAGATTTTCAATTCCTATGTATAAAAAAAGGTTACATTCACCTTTGGATTCAGAGATGAAATATATGTAATACATTCGTCTTTGGGTTCAGAGATGAAATATATTTAAGTTTGAGATAGCGTTTGATAAGAGCTTTTTGGAATGAAGGATTAAAATAAGTCTCGTAATTGTGGTTTGAGAATTATTATTATCGAAATTAAGATTATGGAATTATAACTAAAAATTTAGAGTTCTCAAATTCCTTAATAAGTTGGAGAGTTTTTGGAGAAACCTAAATTTTTAAATCCAAAATGAATGATTTTGATTTCGAATTCGAATCCGATTATAAAGTGAGAACTTAACGCCACCTGAATATTATAAATTGAGTATTTTGAGTATTTTGTTGGAAATTGATTTATCAACTAATCAAATCACAATCCGACAAAATTTACTATTTTGTTGGAACTTAACTTTTCCACTTTGTGAAAACTCTTCCGCTGAGCTCAACTTGAAACACAATATTAAAACCAAACTTGCTGTTTAAAAAAAAATTAAACCAAACTTGGATACTAATATTGGCTCAATTGGGTTCATCAACATCCAAATTCTCTGCCAGTACTGTGAGTCCTCATTAAAATTCCCATTTCAAAAAACATCCCTACCGTATCTACAATCTGCTCAAGTGTTCTCTGCTGGTATCTTAACTTCTTGTTTGGGCTCATGGATATCTTTGAGAAGTAGTACAAAGTTTGTGTTGTAGGAGGTGTGGTGTTGTGAAAATTCTAGTTAATACGACTCATGGGCTCCTGGTGATCTTGAACAGGCTGAATTTCAAAGAGTGTTGATGCAGCCCATTGCCAGGACAAGGCGTGTCCGAACTCTTAATTTAGGTACCAATACCTACTGGAGCTTGATTCGAGTAACTAGAGCGGGCCGCTTCTAACACAGTCTACAAACAAGGTTGGGTCCAGTCAAATCGAATTCGGACACACACTTTCTTGATGGGCTGCAAAGAGGAGGTTCATATCCATTAAATCCACAAGTCCAATCCATATTTCCTTCCGACCGACGGAAGAATTATTTTTCGTACACATAGACATGATTCCAAACTCGAAGAAATCGGTAGTAATATACGGCAGCTTTGCAGAATAAATGCATGTGTTAATTGTACGGTTTAGCGAATGCTTAATCAAAGCTTAAAAGCCTAATAATAAGTATTATTAAGCTTGACGATAAGTAAAGTTCCACAAGCAGTCCACTAAGGGAATGAACGTGAGAGAATTATGAGCAGTTGATGCATCAAAGTTTGTAGATTACACAACTAGGGTGCTGAGTGGTCCAATCATTTTAGAGCCAATCACCAAAGTAGTAGTGGTCCAGTCCGTTCGTTTAACGAGCTGCCAGCATCTGATTATTCGAAGCCTAAAAAAAAAAAAAAAAAAAAGGCAACCCGGTGGATGTGGTGGACCGCTAACCAAGCCGGCAAAGTGGTGGAAAGGTCGACGTGGGTGCACGCTTAGCTAACTGATTAGCCCAAACACTATTATGTTTGTTTAGAAATCGCCTAATTAGTCATTAGTGGTGTGCACTTTTAACAAAAATATCCACACTGAGGATCCTCCAGGTCAAGCCAACTCTGAGTCTAAAATCTTTTCTTTACATTTTTCCTTTTTTTTTTTTTTTTGTGGGGGGGGGGGGGGGGGTAGTGGGTGTGCGTGGGGGGTTTCTGTGGGGGGAGGGTGGTGTTGTTGGTGGGCTTGCGAAGATGACTAGGTAACAAATCGTGGGCTAAGCATTAAAGCATAATCTAAAGGTGAAGAAAAGCTAATGTAAAGTTCCAATCTCAGATGCCTGAGATTTCCAAAGATGAGGACCTTGTGGCATGGAGATTGATCAGCTCCACGTTTTTCCTGGCAAAGAGCAACAATTTAATTACAAGGATCAAGCGCATGAATCAAGCACAACGGTCGTGATTGCACATGATGGCCTTTTTCTTAGTAATTTAGTATCCTAGGATGTCAACATGCACAAATTAAAATTTGCAGTTACTACTATTTTAGTAACCGGCCCTACAGAAAAAACTAGAATGGCCAATGGGTGGATGCCCGATTGATAAGGATCTCACTTACCCATCTGTATGAAATATGAATAGATTTAGAAAGAGTTGCTGCTCAAGTAACCGAAAGTTAAAGAAAGCGGCAGAGTAAAGTACGTGATTAATTCTATTTCATACAGAAATGAAGTTGGTTGGGAAATGTGGGCTCAGAAATCAGAAATATAAGCCAAGCCATCCCGGTACGAGCATTTAAAGAAGCAAACTGGAAACCACTGCGTTCCACCTTCTCGTAAGTATGGGCATTCTAGTTAATTATGTATGGGTATGGAACGGCTTAATTAGCTAAGGGACGAAAAAGTGTCCACACTAATTTATTGGAAGTAAAGAAACGCCTCCAAATTCAGGGAGCTTTATTATAGTACATGCTGGCTGCCTCTACACTCCAAAGTATGGGACCGTGATAGCCACGCATGTCCGATACCTTTCTTAATCAAATGGAAGAAGAATGTTGGGCTGTTGCCGAAACTTGTCTTCTGAATCAAAGGGAAGAAGAATGTTAGACAATCTCAGTAATTTTATTTCAACAGTCAAGTTGAAGCAGGGTTCCTGAGAGTTCTCCATGTCTAGAAATTTGTTCTGCCCGCATTTACTCTTCTTGGCTTCTTCTCAATTGGTTTTCTGCCAAATACGATGGACTCTTCAAATGTAACGAAAGTGACTAGAGACTCACTACGACAATTGAAACGTGGAAGTATTCATTTATGCAGCAAGTATAAGCATAATTACCTGCTAACTAACAACCGCAATATAGCAAGTATAACGTGATAACTAACGGCCAACCGCAATAGAACAAAATGATAACGTGGGGATATTCAGTGTGGATTTTACGTAATCTTTTGATCGTAGTGTAATATATGCATGGGGTGAGTGATCATACTCGAATTCCCTGCCTTCAGTTGTTTATCACCACTTTCTTTCTTTGGGGAAAGTGGAAATGCAATCACAATGTAGAGTTCCAAATGGGTAGCTCTCATTGATGCTTCGCCAAGAAATTGGGCAGACGTACTTGTACTCAGCAGATTAATTGGAAAAACCAGTTACTGTCATTTCTCTTTCTCTTCACATAATAAAAGCACAATAGAAATCCTGCATGGTTCTGCTGCAGTTCCTTAATTAAATGCCTCACATGACTGAATCCCAAACAAGTATATCCATTTCGACCTCTTTAAGGTATAACTATTTAGAGAAGCTAGCAAGTACATAATCTTGCCTTTATTTATTTATTTATTTATTTTTTTGGGGTGAAAACATTATTGCTATCTTCCATCTCCATGGCTCTCTCATCCTTTTATGTATTTCCCCAGTCAGAAGCCTCTTAAAATTTTGTACTCAGGATAATTTGGTCTTTCCACTTTTGAATTCCATTTTTCCACCTGCATTCTTCCTTGATTTATACCTTCTTTTTCTGTCTACCCTCCGACGTCAATTGAAGAATATCTTCCAAAATTGCATTCCCTTTGGAAACATTATTCGTGAAATTAATACAACCGGGTTTCTCTAATTTTTGTCTTTAAACCTGTTGAAGACAAATATGCTAGCACAATAAATCACCAAATCACCAAAACTAGCACAATAAATATGCTAGGACAACAATAATAACAGTCAAGAGAAGCATATTTGTATATCAACCACTTTATTCCAAAGTATATACCGTGTCTCTTAAATTACTCATTGCTTAGTGGTTCATTAAATTTGGAAAAGCTTAACTGTGAAGAGTGCGAAAAGAGCAGGGAAGTGGGAATCCATCAGAGTACAGAGAAAGCATCATATTCTTCATCCATAACAGACAAATTTCACCCCTACAAGCCAAACTTGTTTACCATGTTTCCTAAAATTTTTGTATGTATGGATCCGATTTACAATTTCAAATCTTGTGATCTAAACAATGATCATATAAATTTATGCGTGTTGAAATAAAAAAAAAATTGGTGTTTTAACTCTTATTTTTAGATAATAAAATTCACCCGTGAATTAGGTTCATATATATAAAAAAAAAAAAAAAAAATCCATTGTGTTCGGCGAACACAGTCCCGTGGCTGTTGGTAGACCGTAGACATCCACTTGTCCCAAGGGATCATATTCAAAAAAGGGTTAATTGCACTTTGCCCCCCTGAAAGTTGGGGTAATCAACACTTTGCCCCCCTGAATGTCAAAAACCTACAATTTGCACCTAAAATTTTGGCTTTCAATTTTTTTTATTACCTTCATTTTGTATAAATTATTAAAAGACCAAATTGCCCTTATATAAATAAATGTCCATTGACAAATATGCCTATAGACACTAAAAATAAATTCTTTTGCCTATTTTGTTCCATGCATGTCTATCATCTTCCTATATGCGTTTATATGCATAATTTTTAAAAAATGTATATTTTGAAAAATATATGTACATGCTATTTCACTAACCATACAAAATATATAAAATTTTTGTTGTAAGATACTTCGCTAATAATATTTTAATTTATGAAAATTTTTAAAATTTGCATAATATTAATAACATATCTTTCACATTATATACAAAAAATAAAGATTTATATCCAAATTTGTATACATGTATATATATATATATATATATATATCCAATACGATGATAGAACTTTAATGAATGTAATATGTCTAATATATTATGCTACAGTAATATCAAACTTAACTCTTTTCTTTGTGCATGAGATATCACATTAATAGAAAATTTATCATGTTATTAGTTTTACATATATACATGTATAAAAATTAGGATATAAATCTTTAATGTTTTGCATATAATGCAAAAAACATCATATTATGCAAATTTTGAAATTTTGTTCAAATTGAAATATTATTCGTGATATATTTTATATTTTTTATAGTTAAAGTGTATGTAAAAATATTTATAAAAATATTATATGTATTGCATGTTAAACGAACATGATAAATATGCATGGGATAAAATAGAAAAAACAAATAAGTTTTAGTGCGTATGTATATTTGTCAATGGACATGTATTTATAAGAGCAATTTAGTCTTTTAACAATTTATACAAAATGAAGGTAATAAAAAAAATTCAAAGCCAAAATTTTAGGAGCAAAGTGTATGTTCTTTGCATTCAGGGGGCAAAGTGTTGGTTACCCCCACTTTCAGGGGAGCAAAGTGTAATTAACCCTTCAAAAAATACTAGAATAGTAACAAATTCCTTTCACAACCTTCTGAATTTTCCATTTACCCATTGGCCCAATGCCAAATCTCTCCGAACTTGCTCAGAATCCGTTCCATCCACTTCAACCTGAAATTACCCATTAGCCAATCATTGCTCCACCTCACTTTCCACTTATTCTTTAAGTCTAGAAAATACCAGTACTTCTACAAATCCAAGTAAGACACATGGAAAATAAACTGACCCCGATAGGAAAGTATAAGGTTAATTTAGCAATTATTCAAGAAACCACTCCCCAGTCCCAATCACCTTTGATCCTGTCGTACTCCTCCTAACAGTAGCATCAAATATTTCAATTAGGACTCGTACTATTGTCCAATTGCATTGTAGAATATGCAATCTAAACTGAGTAGAACATCGAAAGTTACTTGTATCTAACCTCACGTTTGGTATGTTGA
Source organism: Mitragyna speciosa (assembly GCA_024721245.1). Lineage (NCBI taxonomy): Eukaryota > Viridiplantae > Streptophyta > Magnoliopsida > Gentianales > Rubiaceae > Mitragyna > Mitragyna speciosa. The sequence continues at coordinate 1,669,216 of CM045561.1, read as the reverse complement.
AATGGGATGGAAAGGAAATATCTTTTCAACTTGTTCATTTTATTCTCGTGTTTGGCATAAATATTTTAAGTTAAAAAATCCATTTCCTACTGAAATGCGCATTCCAGCTTTCTTCTAGAATCCCAGTTCATTAACAAAATATAAGAAATGTCCATTTGAACATCATTTTGTAAAGGTCTAAAAAATACAAGTTAATTTTATCCCCACGCATGTTTTTTCTGCTAATTCTTTTTAACCTAAAATATTTTCACTAATTTTTTATTTTTAAAATTTAAAAAATATTAGGCCTTTTTATAATTTTAATTAATAACTTTTTTATAATTTTAAATCACAATCAGTTTAATATTTGTTTAAAATATTTTCTCTTTTCAAAATTTTTAAATTTTATGTAGATGCATAAAAACTAAACTTCCTATTTGCATTATTAATATGTTCAAATTCTTAATTATAATGCTAATAATTATTAAAATTTTAAATTATTTAAAGAGTATAATTAATTTAATTTTAACAAGAATATTAAGAATTTTCAAATTAAAAATATTACAGTCTTTTGTAGGCTTAGAATTACAAATAAATAAAATAAAAATATGATAGATTCTAGTACAAAGAATTAAGGGCAATTAAGTCACGTGAATATAAATTTTATTCTATTCTGACACTTAAATGTGATTATACCAAACATTGGAAAAAGAATGGCATTCCATTCTGACTTGGATTATCAAATAATGGACTGAAAATATTTTTCCAATCAGTTGAAGATAGGAAGGCATTTAGAGTGGAAAAGCCTTTTCATTCTGTCCCATTTATACGTACCAAATGTGGGGTGATAGTAGTATCAAATCTTTCAAATTGGACCGATATTATTGTTCAATTGTACAATAGAATATGCAATTCTAGAATTATAAACATCACAAATCACTTATAAAAATTCGAAATGTAACTTCAAGCAGTAATTATTCATACTAGTAATTATGTCACATTCTACCTACGTGCCATTCTTTAGTAAATTAACAAATATAAATTTAATTAGAAAATTATAGGTTTTAGTTAGTTACTAAATTTATGAGTAGTTTTAATTTTTTTTATAAAGCAACTTAGTAGCTATTTGATTTGTAAGTGATCTAAGATAAGGTATTTATCAACAAATTGCATTGTACTTCCTCCGTCCTATTTTGATAGGCTTACAGGTTTTTTCACATAATTTAAGAAAAGTTAGTTAACTTTATTGAAAAAATGAATTAATCTATAATGTTCATAAAATACTCTTATATTTATCATTAAATATTTATATTAAATACAAATAGAAAATTGCACCGTAAGTCAAATTAATTATATTTGATATTTGAATGCACGGTTTGCTATGCACTCTCACTTATAATAAAGTAATTAAATAGGGGTATTTTAGAGTAGTTGAAAATTAATTACATTCTTCAATTTGGAAGTGAACTATAATTTAGGACGGATGAAAAAAGAAAACAAGGCTATTAAAATGGAACGGTGAGAGTAATATTTTAGACTATATTTACACGTGTTTTACCTAATTAATTTCAATTAAAATGACAGTTGTACGTTCCATTCAAATCTTTCCTTCCTATTATGATGATCCATCTTTCATACTAAATTCATAACCCAACCCCCACTTCTCCACTTCCACCTGAAAACCACTACCCCAACGATATTTATATGCTTCCCGCATTTACGTATATATTTCTGTTTCTATAATTAACATTTCTGATAATAGTTTTAAACTATATTTTTTTCTTCTTCTTCTTTTGCATGTGATTGTCTTAATCACAGGAAGAATGGGGTTATGTTTTTCGCGGAGGCCAACGGCGAGGAAGAAGCAGTCGGGACGGCAAACCACCCAGTCGTCATCGTCATCGGCGGCAGCCGGAAATGGTGGCAGTAATAGGTGGTTGAGGATTCGGTCTACGAAGAAAGAGGAATCGATTATTCATGAGCGAGCTTTGGCTGCGGCCATTCTTTTGCAACAGCAGTTGCAGAACGGCGGCGTATCGGCGTTTGATCGGTCAACTTCTTTGAGGTATCCCAATGGAGGAAGCGCTAAAAGGAATCAGACTTTGCCTCGGAGTTCGAGCTCCAGAGCGCGCTCGCTTACTGATCCTTTTCTACAGCCTCACCAGCTTGCCAATCTGGTAGTAGTCGTAGTAAATCCTGATTAATCGCTAGTGATGTTTTTTTTTATGTTCATTAATTAATAACCAGAAAGTTAGTTTCTTTCTCTTCTTTCTCAATTAGAAATTATTCACTAATTGATGGTTTAGCTAATATTTTTAATAGAATTCTGACAATTTCTTTTCGTTGCATTTCTTTTCAGTAACTATATGTCTGGGATATTGTTATGTATTTAAAAATTGGGTTTACCCTGTCTTGTGCTAGAAGTATTGGAGTGGTCTACTGAGGTTATTTATTTATTTATTTGTAATTGTTCCTTCTCCTCTGATAATTTCAGATTTTGTTTTCTATAAGGTATAGAGCTAAATAGGCTCTGTAAAACACTACTAAAGATTGTTTTTTTCTTCTTTCATACTCCACATGATGTTACTAAGAATTATTTCTAGCTGTGACAAACAATCTCCGAAAGGTTTTCTTTTCTATTTATTGACGAGAATAAAACTATTACCTCAAAGAACGGTTTTTATGTTGCTTCCTCATTGACCTCCTTGTCAGTTGTTCGAATTTAGCATCTATAAAATTGTGAAACTAACTTTTTGTTGTGTCGAAATACTGCTGTGCATGAAGATGTCAACCAAAGATTTAAAATTTGATAGTTTCTGCTTTTGTTTTATTAATGCCGAGTAATGTTGTGTGGATTATTTTTAGTGGTTGTCTGTTACTAATATAAAGGATAGACATGCTGATAACTGGATCAGAATTCTGTATTGTCTTGACCAGCTGTATGCATTCTCTATGAATGCTTCTGTTTATCATATTGCATTGTTCTTAACTAGTTTTCCATTTGCCAGGAGATAAAGCTTGAGGATCTTGAAACAAATCATTTTGTCCTTGTTCATGGTGGTGGTTTTGGGGCATGGTGTTGGTACAAATCTATAGCACTTTTAGAAGAAGCTGGATATAAAGTTACTGCAATAGATTTGACTGGTTCAGGAGTTCATTCATTTGACACAAATAGGATCACAAGTCTTTCACAGTATGTGAATCCACTAAGCGACTTCCTTGAAAAGCTTGCAGATGGGGAGAAGGTAATTTCAGTTTCATCATTTACTTTTTGCCACGGATCTCTGCATCTATTTGTTTGCGTTCTCCTTAAAAAAAAAAAAAAAATACTTGTGAGAGAGAGGGAGGTGAAATCGGAAAAAAAAAGGACAAAAAAAGAGTGAATCTGCCAATCTCTTTTCAACACATCATGGCAATTGAGGGTTTGCTTTGCACTTGAAATGCAGCCCAATTTTTGAATTATACCTATTATTACAACAAAGGCCAGCAAATCTATAATAGAACTGCTCTTGCATTTTTATCATGTCATTGCTCCTGCTCATACCATATGGACTTTGAACTTCCACTGCAGAATTCATATGAACTTGTAATAGCATGAATATGTCTTCCAGCCTAATTACCTTGACTAATACAGCAACAAATTCATAATAAAAATTTAAAAATTTTATCTCTTCACAAATTTCACCATATGTGCAGGTAATTTTGGTAGGACATGATTTTGGTGGTGCAAGTGTATCATATGCTATGGAGCTATTCCCTTCTAAAATTTCAAAAGCTGTTTTTATAACTGCAGCAATGTTGTCTAGCGGGCAAAGTACTTTTGATATGTTTGCACTGAAGGTTTGTTCTTCATCCCAACATACATGGTTTCTTTTTCTTTTTTCTCTTTTGCCCCTTCCTTTTTCAGTTTGTTATTGCAGCTGTGTGTGAAGGTCTTTAACATTATAGATCCTCCCTCTCTTTCTGTGTCTGTGATGAAGCGTAATATTCATTCTACCACCATCAGGTTGTATTAATTGTTGATTCTTAAATATTCTGTAACTTAGATGGTTACCTGATGCATTGTAATTTGCTCTATGCTAACTCCCCTTCATCCCCAACACCCTCCCCCCCACCCCCCAAAAAAAAAAATCTCTCTCACCAGGCCAAAAAGCAAAAACAAACTAAAGGATTCCACTAGTGGGGAATATGCTATTAAATGTTATCTAGGTGATATTCGGAAGAATTATTTGGTGAAATGGTAATGCATTTATATCAGGAAGATTAAGTTGAAATCTCCGAAGTTGAAGTGGAGAGGCCTGTAAAAAAGCAAATCAAAGTGAAAAAGATGCAAGGAACTTTCATGAAGGAAGCATTTTATAACCAGAGTCACACTGTGCTTGTACTTCTAAGTAGCAAGTTGCAGTTTGTTTGAGCGGTCCTTGGATTCTGTAATACAAGTACAGTACCAGTTACCAATCTCTGCAGATATGAGTTTGTATCTGTCTAGGACGTACACTTTATATAACTAACGCAAGGAACTCATGCCTGCAAAGGCTCTAGTGAAATGATTATATCGCTCCTGATGTTTGCATACATGGAAATGTGCATTTAAATTTTAATTTAGGTTTTCACTTTAGCTGTGTGCTTGCTCATTACAAGGTTCCTGGAGTGTTACTGAATTTCTATAATTTCTGCAGACAGATACGAATGATCTAATGCAACAGGCACAAATATTTCTCTATGCTAATGGGAATAGTCACCCTCCAACTGCTATTGATCTGGATAAGTCTCTCTTAAGGGAGTTGTTATTCAACCAGAGTCCATCTAAGGTACTGTGTACATGCTGCAGATTTTCTTGTAATTAATGACCCAGGATGAGGATGAATCATGGTACTCGGGGATGTTAAGTAGAACTACATAATTGAAATTGTTGACTGGGAAGACCAGAAGAACAATATGCTTTGCTGTAAGAATCCGTTGCTTTTTGTTTCTGGTAGCTGTTCAAGGAGTGTGCTAAAGCATTGCCTAGCTTAGCATGCCAGTAGATGTTGCAGGGGTAAATATGATTAGGATAACATATGCGTATTTGTGTGTGCATAATTTATGTTAAGCTTGTGTAGTGGATTTTCAAGTTTTGATTTTGGTTGGTTGCTGGCGCCTCTTGCTTTATATCTTTACTAAGATGCAGAGTCTATGCATATATGAGCTTGCTCATGCTAATTGCATCTCTGTTACTTTGCCAGGATGTTGCTCTAGCATCTGTCTCCATGAGGCCGATCCCATTTTTGCCAGTTTTGGAGAAGCTCTCTCTTTCCGACATTAAATATGGCACTGTCAGGCGGTATTATATTGAAACTCCAGAGGACAATGCTATACCCATTACTCTGCAGGAAAGCATGATAAACAAAAATCCCCCAGAAAAGGTTTTTCATCTGAAAGGTGCTGACCACTCACCTTTTTTCTCTAAGCCTCAAGCCCTACACAAGATATTGGTGGAGATTTCAAAGATCCCATGAACTTTTTTTCTTGCTTATAGCTGTTGGAAGTCCATTCGACCTTAGAGTTCAACTGACATGACCCAAGAATTGGCACAGATTATGAAGCTTGCCTCCTGACTTACAAACTAGAAGCTGCACCACATTTTTTCTTCGAAAGAGATGAAAGTTGTTTAAAACCGGTCATGTATATTCCTGTTTCTTTGAGTAAATGGTAAATATAATAAAATTAATTATGAGATAAGAGTTGTGTTGGTTGGAGTCACTCCAAAAAGCCAATGGAGGAAAAACCGAAAATAGAAGCATTTTGCGTTTTGGAGACTGTAGGATAATCTGATCTGGAAGTGCGTATTATAATAAATACATTAATGGCAGCACCCTGTATTTCCTGGGGATACAAATTAATTGTACGTACTCTTTGAGTCCAATTTTTTTTAAAAAATAATTTCTGCATTGGCACAACTTTCATTGAACGTGATGTGCCCTTTCCTACCCATACCTGGAGCAATAACCAAAATAATGAGTAATGTTCTACTTTCGAAAGACAATTTCAGATCTGTTGTGTACAACAGTCATTCATAGTTGCAATGGCAAGTGGCACACCACATTGCCTAACCATGCAACAGCGAGAGAGACTTGTAATAGGAATTCAAATTTTAATAGGTAAAGAATGAACAGAACACGTATCACTCACTTAAATAGTATAATTCACTTAAATAGTATAATAAATATAATATGTATATAACATTACAAAATCCAACAAGTAACTAAAACAACTACACGTATCACTCACTTAAATAGTATAATTCACTTAAATAGTATAATAAATATAATATGTATATAACATTACAAAATCCAACAAGTAACTAAAACAACTATAGCCAGTTTTGCCCATCAGAGTTGATGGTGTCAAACTGCCAGCCCATGCTTTTGCCAAGTCCAATAAGAAATAGTAGAAACATGGTAGTGAAGTACAACTATTTTATTTAAAAAAGAAAGAAGAAGTACAAGTATTTTGTCATTTAAGAAAACAAATGTTCCACAAGAATTTTGGAGTAAATTATGAAAGTAGTAATTCCAAAATACAAATTGATTACAACATTAAGCCTCAACCTTTATTTCTAAGATGTGTGGTTTGACATTATCTTCGAAAAGTGCTACTACTCCATTAAATTATATGAAACATCAAAATTAACGTTTCAACATTTGAAGAGACATATGAGTGATTCACACCACCGCTAGTAAATAAGAAACCGTGCTTTATTCTTTCCTAAAATATAGTAAAAAAAAAAAAAGAAAGAAAGAAAAGAAACGGTGCTTTCATTTCACCATTATTGTCCTTGCCCAAAAAAATAAAAATAAGAAAACAACAATAATTGTCCCTCTTTGGAATCCCCCAATTTAAACCTCACTTGCTCCACACTTCTTTCTCCCTCTCCGAAAAATCTCTCCGCTCTCTCTTCTCTCTCTCTTCTCTGCGTCTCGGTTAAGCGAATTCGAAAAAGGTACGGATGCATCATTAAAAAAAGTAAAAAAATTAAAAAATTCTTAGTAATCGATCGATCGATCGTTATCATTTCATTCTAACCGTCCAAATTTGGACTTATTTATCTTTGATTACTGTAGTAATTTGAACTAATTGTGCATTTTTTTTTTGTTGCTAATTCCGACTAGTTCAAAGCTCATTCTACTCGTTATTGCTCATCCGATTTGTGGCATTTGTGAAATGATCTGTTTGTTGTGGTTTCAGATCGGTTTATTTTAGCATTAATTGATGAAAAAAAGTTATATGCGATTCAACCGCAGTAAATGTTATAGAAATTTTAGATTTTAGTTTACTTGCGAAATTTTCATGGCCTGGTTGTTGTCTTCTATTAGATCTTTTCATTTGACGGTTGAGTTCTTAAAAAAAAAAAAAGTGAATTAATTTCTCAATGTGGGTTCATCTCGAGGTAGTTGAATCAATCAGTTTAATTTTAGGAGTTAGATCTTCTCTGCCCTTGCCTTGAACTATTTATTCTGTGTACTAGATCACATTTGCATGGTTTTTTTTTTTCTATACAGGAATCTCAATTTGGCATATGTTGATATAGATTTTGTAACTGTTGGGAATTTTTAAGATTTTTTTTTGGCGTTGTTGATGACATAGAAATACTGAAAGAGAATGGGTCGGGGAGTTAGTGCTGGTGGCGGTCAGAGTTCTTTGGGCTACCTTTTTGGAGGTGGAGAAGCCCCTAACGCTCCTCCAGCTGCTAAGGCTGAAGTTAAGGTCTCAAATGGTGAGCCTTCCACAAAGCCTGCTGCTACTGTTTCACCTCCTGTGGATGCCAGTAAGCAAGTTCCGGCTGGTATTCAGAGTAATAACGCAAACAACTACCTCAGGGCTGACGGACAAAACTGTGGAAATTTCCTGACGGTATGATACTGTCCATATATGGTTCTTTATTGTGTTGTATTTTGTCAGGCTCTATTTAGAATTGGAATAAGTATTACTTGCGCGTAGAAGGTAAAGATACATTACTATATCTGCGAGAACAAAATAACATGACCTGTTTCGCTTGTTTGGAATTGGAATCAAATACAAAAGTTAGTTTGCTGTACATAATGCATGTATTAGATCATGGTTTGCACACATCACCTCTTAGATTAATAAACAACGAGACCGGTTTATGCATTTGATTCATTGTTGAACTGATGGAAAGGAGAAGACTCAATACGATATGCAAGGAAATTTCCTTTCAGACAATTTTACATGAAACGGTCACTTTACTACCAATAACTGTCACTCTGTGATGCATAGCTGATGGGCTAGGTGGCTAATGATAGCTTTACTGCAAGTCATGTATGGGTCATGTTCATCTATCCCTGCTGGAGTCATGAATAGCACCTCTAGTGCAAATTACCATGGCAGGTATAGATGCTATGTATGACTCCATTCTGTTAAAGAGTTTGTGGAGGTATGCCATAGTGTTAATCTTAGTTGTCTTTATTCTTGTTAATGCTGTCTTCTTGAGAAGCAAACTGCAAATGATTTGTAGAAGCAACAGGTTATCAGTTACCATCATAAAATCAGTTTCATATGGAACTTTGGCGACCACATTAACCTAGGCGACCTGTACTCTTCCTCAACATGGCATACTGGCATCCCTGCAACTTGATTGCCAGATTGTTTTTAGCTTTCTAGTTGGTAGCTACCAAGATGTTGCTTGTTTTGACATTTCTGAATGTTGCTATCTGCTTATTGCTTAAATTGTTTTAAGATTTCTGAGAATTATAATCTTTTTATTGCAGGAAAGGCCATCAACCAAGGTCCATGCTGCTCCTGGTGGTGGCTCTTCACTAGGTTACCTGTTTGGTGATGGCAAGAACTGAATTCCTTCTTGAAAGTGATCATATGGCCAGTTGCTTGTCCAATTACTTTGAAAACCAAAATTTCTTAATGTTCGATGTTTGGATCTTGAAATTTATGTGGAACTATGTTATTTTCACCATTTGGTAGCCCATAGCCTTGTTGGCACGTTGATGATTGAATTTGATTAGGGGAGTTAAAAAAGCAATGCTGACACTGAATGCATCAGCTGATATTCCTTCCAAGTCCTCCCTGTTTCTATATAAATAGACATGTTAAAGAAAGTAACCTATTAGTGCGCGTAAGCTATTTTCTGTGATAATGATTATTGGGAGTACAGGGCATGCAATTGTGCAATAATCAGGACTTCAATTGTTTGGAAAATGAAGCTCTATCTCCCTCCAAGGTTTGCTTTATTGAAAGTAATCTATGATTGCCTTCAATTCTGAGGGAAAGACTAAATTTTCTGCTTTTTTTTTTTTTGTTTTGGGGAGATCAAAATGCAGCAAGCTTGGTAATATATTATCATAGCGTCATATTCAACTTAGTACGCCTTGTCATCCTCCCAAACATGTCCACACTCAACATGGGATAATTTATAAGATAATAGAGATTGATCCCAACTAAAATGGATCACTGTACAATAATTTAAGAAAGGAACAACACTTTTACTAATTACGATTCCACCTGATTAGTTTGAATGTCTAAAATGGTGCTCGATTCCATCTGGTAGTTGAATGTCTAAATGGTGCTCGATCCAATCTACTGTAAACCGTAAATCGTGTCCTGCTAGAACGTCGTCGTGTTTAGTTTAATATCGTCAATGGGACAAGACAACGCCTTGCCCGATATATAAAGAAATGTAAAGACAACCAACCAAAGAAATGAAGAAATCCTCATCCTTAGCTGGTATAGGAGTTCAAAAAATTTGGACAATTTTTTTTGTTCTGGCTTGACCTATTTCTTATCGATATGAAAAATAAGAAATGAAATCACACACCACTGCATCATGGGACGTGATATTTAATCAAGACAACCTCGCTTAATTTGGGAGAAGATGTTTGATTGCCCATTCCTGCCTAAACGAAAAATACAACAGGTAGAACGATTAGAACCTCAATATATTACTCGTATTTCAATGAACAATTCATCTATCTTCAACACAATACTAGTAGTAGTGTAGTCCCTCCCCTGCTAGCTTTCAGAAAAACTCGAAGAACAAACACAAACAGATGCCAAGTGCAACTGAAGGTCATCACACAACACCTCCACCAGCATAAATTCTTAACAAATATTTAACTGAAAAAGAGACCACCAAGAAGCCAAATATAGCTCAGAAAATGATATAGAAGAATCTTAATGCAGCAATAGTTAAAAACAAAAAAATTATAGTAGAACCCAAACAAAGGAACAAGGGAATATACATCTACCAAAAAAGGTTCTTCAATTAACTTCAAATTTCAAATTTTACGACTTCATAAATCGCCTTTTTTAGTCCTACAAGAAAACCATTGTACGGATCATAATAACATTTCCAAACTGATTAAATCACCAACCAGCTTTAATTAAACTACTTAAAAACAAAAAGACAATAAAAGGGGAAAGATAAGGGCTGGTAACATAATGATGGCTGTGGGGGTAAATAGCGACCGAGCTGTCAACTTAGAATCCGAGCTTGGTACGGCGCCAGTGACGGCGCTTGGCGTTGTAGCGAATGGTATTGTCGGTGCGCATGCGGATCCAATAAGGGATGGGCCTGTTCTGCCTCTGCTTCTTCGCCAGCTTCTTCTTTATCATGAAAGTCTTGTGGGACGGCTGATTGATCATCGAATAATAAGAAGAAGAAATCCCATTTCAGTAATCACGATTCAGACTAATAAAGGACATGAGAAGAGTTATATATGAACACATTTCAGCAATCATCGAACGAGAGAATCAGAGAGGGTTGGGAGGTGGAGGCCTTACCATCTTCGGTTGCGGAAGTTGGTGCAAAGCTCGTCGGCATGATGCGTTCGCTTCGGCTCAGCTGCAGAGAGGCAGGAAAACAATCAGGCGGCCCAGATTTATAAACCCTAATCTGAGCGGGTGTATTTATCTATACTGTGGGGTCTTGGGCTAGGACTCGTTAACGGTCCTTTTGATCTATTAACCGTCAGGCCCAATTACCCAAACTCTTTGCTTCCCATTCTTTTCAAGAGCCCAAATGGGGTCTCTCATAAAAAGTACGTTAAAAAAAATAACCTCAATGATACTTCTCCAACCCCCACACCCCCCCCCCCTCGTAAAAAAAAAAAAAAAAAAAGGGTGAGAAATTATTTAAAAAAAGAAAAACTCTCTGCTACTTTCACTGTCAGCAAATGAGGGTTCTCATCCTCAGAGCTCCATTCCTTCCTATCGCTCGAGCTATTTGCTGCGGAAGCTAGCTGAGCTAGGGTTTTTATCCGCAGAATTAAATTACAAAGAATGACGACAGTGGTCCCTACTTCGGAGGAAGATCCTGTTCTCTCCGTCGTCCGATTCACCGCCGAGTTGTCCTGGCCTGACGCCGGTCCCGAGGTACTCCCCCGGCTTTCCATTTCTCTGTTATATGCTTTTATAGCTTTCTCGTATAAATTCTGGTTTTGATGCATTTCTTTTTTTGTTGTGAATTTTATTTGGGGTAGTATGAATAGTGGACTTGAAATTTTCTTTGTGGAATTACTGTTAGGTATTGGAGTCACAGGTAAATAGCTTGTGTGCGGAGGCGCAGGAATGCATGATTGCCGGTAAATGGCTGGAATTGGCTAATCTCATGCTTACTTCTGCTGATTTGATTTTTCCCAAAGCTTCCAAGAAAGGTAATTTCTTCTAAGATATTTAGAAAGAAATGTCTCGAATTAGATATGAGGGGTTCAGCAACAGTGTTGCCTCCTGGTAGTTACGAAAATTTTCTTAGTCCCCACTGTTAGAACTGAAGGGTAACCGTTTGATCAGGTGAGATGACATAGTTGATAAGCCCTTAATGCATAAGTGACGATGCCTTAGTATGTTATCTGGTAATGAATTGGGGGTGGCATTAAATTTGCAACATACATAATTTGGGGTAATGATGTATAAATTCCACATTCTTACATTCCACCTATTTAACTAATATACTGTGAGTTATAACTCTTTAAATTTTGATACAAAGATAGCAAGCCCAAATGATAAGGATTTCTTGGTCTAAAAAATAAAAATTGTAGTCTATAAATGATTTCCCATAATTTTTTCCCACCTAGGTTTTCTATATACAGATTTTGTCCTATTACTGCAAATAGCAAAAAATCCGCTTCCCAAGTGGCTACTTTTACTCCTCCTACTAGTCTTTAAGTCTTGCTCTGCACTTTAGCGTAGATCCTTCTCACGTTTCTTTTTTCTTTTTTCTTTTTTTTTTTTTTCAATTGGTGGTTCTTGTCCTATTAGTTTTCCATTTCTATGAGACCTAATACTTTGTCAGTTTTTTCATCAGATCTCGAGTGCATTTGCACTGTGATTTGCAACCTTGTTAAGAGGCCTGAAAATCTTGATCAAGTACACAAGATTGCAGATTTCTTATCCTCAAGAATTGCCCAACAGCCCAATGATAAACCTGCATTGCGCGTTAAAATGTAATGTATCACTGGGGCTTATGATTCAGACTTGCAAGGCTTGGATGCCTTCTAACACTTGTCTTTTCCTTTTCCTAAATGTTACAGCTTGTTCAATCTCTACAATCTATTGGAGAGCCCATATAGCCGCTTCTTTGTGTACATGAAAGCTTTTAACGTGGCAGTCGGTGGAAAAGTCACTGAGCTTGTAATACCATCATTCAAGAATATAGATAGCTTTCTGAGGGAATGGAACCTTGGGTTGAAGGATCAGAGAGAGCTCTTTCTCAGCATCTCTAATCTATTGAAAGGCAATAAGAGGTAGGCAATGGTTTTGGTTGTAAAAATCATACTTGCAATGACGTTTTCTTGTCCAACCAAGCACGTAGTGTTCACTTTGTCTTATTCCTTGTCATTTGTTGGATTTCCAGCTCTGCAAAAGATTCTTTCAAGTTTCTTATCAGATATCTCGCAACCTTTTCCGATGAAGATGCAAATGCTATGATTGAAGCAAAGGAAGAAGCAGTGCAGGCAATAGTTGATTTTGTGAAGGCACCTGACATGTTTCAGGTATCACTCGTCTGGCTAGCTCCTTAGATCAATTGCCTCGACTGGTTCTAAGGAGATTCTAGTTTATTTCTTAATTGGATCTCTCTTTATGGTACATGATTATTAATTTCGTGTGTCAAAATATATTTGCTAGTTGCTTTCATATTACTTTAAGCTGAAATGTGACACATATGCTGTTTACACTCTACTATCAATTTGGTACATTGAAAGTTATTTATGTGATGTGTCATAGACTCGCAGAGGCATTTGTATCTTGGAATGAGAAACTAATCAGCTCATTAATCAAGTTAAATTTTGTTCTCATGGTCCTGGATTACAGTAGTTGTACTTTTCCATTCATATTTCTTTGATTAATTGACAAACTTGTTGTATGATGTCTTGTCGGAATATAGGTACATGTGGATCTGGTGGAATGTTAAAATGGCTGTATATCTTTAATATATCCAAGGACCTAATATACTTTGTGATTTCTTTGTTTCTTAAAGACACTGCGACATGTAATATGTGGATCTGGAAATTTCTTTCGTTTGGTATGTTTTATGAGCTTTTTTCACCAATCCTGTGTCGATAATAATTCTTTTATTCGTGTCTCCTTTGTAGTGTAATTTGCTAGATATGCCTGCTGTAGCACAGTTGGAGAAGGATGCTAAACAGGGACTAGTATATCAGCTTCTGAAGATCTTCTTAACTCAGAGGCTGGACACTTGGATTTTCATGCTGCAAATTCTGCTTTGCTGAAAAGCTATGGTAATGGTCCATTTACTGTAGCTCTATCATATTTCTTTTTAGTTTAACTTTTGCCTATAATTGCTTATTGGGATTGTGCAGGACTTGTTCATGAAGATTGTATAGCCAAAATGAGGTTGTTTTCATTGGTTGATCTTGCGTCCAATGAATCTGGCCAAGCTCCTTATTCTTTGATCAAGGACTCATTGCAGGTGAATTTTCTTTTACCTACTATGAAATCAAATAATTCTGTATATTTTATTACTTATAGCATGACATACAACATTTTTATCATATGACATACAACATTTTTTTCAGATTGATGGTGATGAGGTTGAATCATGGATTGCTAAAGCAATCACGGCAAAGTTAATTGACTGTAAAATTGATCAAATGAATGAAACAGTGATTGTGAGGTACAGATTTATGGTATTCTTTTCCTCAACTTCAGTTTAACCAGAGGTGAGCTGTGATATTTGCACTTAGAGCCATTAACTTTTGCTATTTTGTGTGTAGGCATGGTACAGAGCGCGTTTTCGGACCATACCAATGGGAAAAACTCAGAACAAAACTTTCAACTTGGAGGGTAAGTCACGTTGCTTTACTCTTATCAATTTCTGTTAGAAACTGCATCAAGATTTGAAATTTGTAACCACCGTAATTGTAAATTTTGGTGTTACCAGTGTCACCTACTTTAGTAAATGTATGGTGGCATTCCAGTAATATTAACCTTCTGTTGATGTTAAAGCTGACGGTCCTGATGTGCTGCTTCACCTCTATTATCTGTTTTTTACCAAATTTTAAGTGCCTTTTGTGATTTATTATTTTTACTTTTAAATTTCTTGCAGAATAATGTTGCAAATGTTGTTAGCTCCATTCAAGCTAACAAGATAACAGAAGACAGCACACGAGGAATGCAAGGGTTGATGGTCCGCTGAATTTTTTCTTTGATCAGCAATTGGTTCACGGCATTCTTTTAACTACTTGATGGAAATGGGCTTCAGGGTGGAAGAATTGCAATCTATATTGCTGTGATGTTAGATCACGTTTGTTATTCTTGTAGCGTTGGCTTAGGTTGAATTTAAGCACAGAGGTAGAAAGTCAAGTTGAAAATTTACAGCTTGCATGCCACAAAATTTTGGAGTCATTTGAGCTGTATGGACACAATTTTGACTCGTGGCCGTGAGTTGCATTTAGTAGCTCCGCAAATGTCAATTACTTGGTGATTTGGTCAGTTGAAACTCTTCTAAACTCTAATTGTTGCTTTCATTTCACTAAAAATTGGCAGCTGCTAACACATCTCATTCATTCGTTAGTTACTGAGGTCCATAGGTGGCATTCGTGTGGCAAGTTGAGAAATCCAAATGCTGCACCTTAGATTGAAGTTTTAAAACATCCTGCTCGATCATATTGAGTACTTAATGCAAATTTTTTTCATCTTTTCCTGTAAAAGCTTGGTCATGAGAATTACCAGAACAGAGATAATCTTAGACTGAAGTTCTAAAATCTCGTGCTCAGTCACATTGAGTAATTGACGCAAATTGTTTCATCGTTTCCTGTTAAAACTTGGTTGTATGAATTAACAGAATAATGTACATTTTTTCTGAATAGAGTCGTAGGTTGTAAAGGAAACGATTCATAGGAATAAACACATTCAGAGATACGTACAACAACTTGCATTCAACTAATGGGGGTTTGTTAGTACGATGGTCCTTTTATTTTATTGGTATAAAGCGCAGGGAAAGTTTTTGATGTATCGTTCTTCATTGACAAAAAGGTCCGCAAAGGGCAATAAATTATAAAACATTTGTTTCTTTAATAATATACTAAATGTGCAACCTTTGCTCGTTACAGACGGTAAAATTGACCAGTTGCTTGGTCCAATCGAACATAAGATAAGCTTCTTCTATCCGCTTACTGTCAGAATTTCAATGGAACAACAGATGATCTTAACTCGATTCACAATTAATGAACTGCACCAGCACAACTCACCCCAAATTTACAGGATCAGTTTCGCTCTTCGGTGCCTGCAATTGCCTTCTCACTAATGCAGTATAAATTCCATCCTTGTTCAGCAATTCTTCATGGGTGCCGCTTTCAGCTACCTGGCCATCATTTATAACCGCAACTGTGTCTGCACTTTTGACAGTTGAAAGCCTGTGTGCTATGACCAGAACAGTTCTGCCTCTCATTAGAGAATCCATGGCATCCTGTATACATATAACAAGTCAGCTGAATATATTGGAACTGGCTTGAAGAAATGAATAGTATGCATCAGTGGCTGCTTTAAGTTTCCCAAAATGATAATCGCATTAACATTTACTTGATGGGCTGAGAATGGCGAATCTAGAACCACTTGCTAAGAACATACTGAAGAATTGATTAATATTTCAACATTCATTGAAAAATGACAAATAAAATGGCATTACCCAACTTGAAACATGAATCGTGGGAACATATTAATTGTAAAATGAATGCACAAATTACCAAAAGCGAAAAAGAATTGCAACAGGATAATTAATCTCACCTGTACAAGGTACTCGCTCTCAGCATCCAGAGCACTGGTTGCTTCATCTAATAGAAGAACACTTGGATTCATCAAGAGAGCTCTTGCTATTGCTATTCTTTGCTTCTGGCCTCCAGATAGCTTCAATCCACGTTCTCCAACAATAGTTTGATATTTATCAGGAAATGATACCACAAAATCATGCACATTAGCCATTTTCTGCGATATTTCAATTTCAGCAGTATTACTTGACCGATGAAATACAGATAAAACTATTTCACAACATAGAAGGAAAAGTCTGAACTAGAAACATGGAGGCACTTACAGCAGCATTTTCTATGTCTTTACTGCTTGCTCTGCCATCAAATCCATATGCAATATTCTCTTCTATGGAACAATTGAAAAGAACAGGTTCTTGGCTCACTATACTGATCTATATGTAGACCACATAATGATATTTTGGTGTAAATCCATGAACTGCTGGAAAACATTTGAAACTAACTTCAAGGATAGTAGCACTAGAAATACCTTTCTGTGTAGATACTTGTGCGATATTTCGACCAAGGAAGCCCCATTAAGCAAAATCTTTCCCAATATTGGGTCATAAAATCTCTCGATCAAGTTAGCTATAGTTGTCTGCAAAATAAGGGCCTAACTATGTTGATGAAATGCTACATCAAAAAGCTCCCTAACTGAAGAAAATAGGTGCTTTCACTGAGAAAGATAAAGAACGAAGAAAAAAGTAACCAACTGTACCTTTCCTCCACCACTTGGACCAACCAGGGCTACTTTTGACCCAGGCCTCAACTGTAATGTTATTCCCTGAATTTGTTACAGAACTTGTTCAATTGGAATCCGAAAACGAGAATGGAACATCACCTCTCCAGGAAAAGGATATATACAAAATTGTCATTTTGCTCTCAATATATAATATTGCTGATGAGACTACTCAGTAAAATTTTTCAATCTAAGAAGGTTCATAAACAATTCAACAGAATCATCATCTCAGGGTGAGCACAAACCGTACACACAAGAAACAGAACATACAGCATCTATCATTGCCTCATCTCAAAATGAGATATTGTACTTTATTTCATACCTTGAGTACCATATGACTTGGACGAGAAGGATACGCAAACCAGACATCCTCCAATGCCACATCACCGTCTGGATTGCTGACCATGAGCAAAAACACCAGAATAAGTGGCAAGGAATCATATGTTAATAGAAATGTATCAAGTAAAGCAACATCATCACATAAGCAAGTTTTCATGTGTGCCCAGGGGAAAAGAAACTAACCCAACAGGGCATTTATCTCCTGCTTTAGGCATGGTAGAAACACGATCCAGAATTTGAAAAACTCTCCTACTTGCTCCTGCCGCTTTCATAGCTGTTGTATATAACCCTGACAATGCTGCTATTGAGGACCCAACTGCAAAAGCAGTTTTAAGGCAATGAAAATTAGAAAGCTCGAATTTTTGCTAATTACTATACAAGTAAAAGCAATTGACTGTTGAATACATTTGGAATATGGCATATTATGCTGCAAGGCCATGAAGAACTTTTGGGGCAGGTTACATAGCCCGAGAAAAGAACTCATCCATTCCTTCCAGGAAAAAGCCTAATTATAACTAGTATGGAGTACAAACAAGATGGCATCAGCTCATAGCACAACCTGATTACCATTAGTACTGATAAAAGAAATAAATCATAGTACCCATAAAGGAAAAGTCTCTCTTGTCAAGAGATATACCTGTGAGGCTATAGAGAATAAATGATGTTAAAGAGCCAGTAGTCATGGAGCCTGTTATTGTCAAATAAGCTCCATATATTATCACTACTATGATAGATAGTGTTGACGCGGCATTTAGTCCTCCAAAAAGCAGTCCGACCATTTTCTGTTGATAATAAATAGAGAATCAAACTTCCAAGAATGCACTGCATTTGTGCATTTAAACCTAAAAAGAGAGGAGAAAAGAAGCTGGTTTCGGGAAACTTTTGTGAGCACAGATTGGAGAAAAGAAACTGACTGCTTGTCGGAGTCCAAGCTTTAATGTATCATCAACCTTCTCTGAGTAACCTGAGATTGTATACTGTTCTTGTGCAAAAGATCTCACTGTTCGAATGGCCCCAAATGATTCCTAAATGTTGAAATAATTTGTCAAACTAACATGTTGTCTGTTGGTACTATTTACATACAATCACAGTCAAACACGATAAACACACACCTCTGCAATTGAGGCAGCGACAGCAGCTGCTGCTTGAGTGGCATGTGAAAGTTCTTGAAAATAGTGGCCCGATCTATGAATGCCAACTAAAATGACGGGCACAATGGCCAAAGCCAGCACTACGAAAGATCACAAAAAAATCTTAGTGAGCAACTGTAGATGAATTGAGTTCTACAGGAGAGGTGAAAGACCATCAATCACTAACATGTTAGCTTCCAGGAAGATGTGAACATGAATCCAATTCCAATGATCGCGGTAGTCACATTTCGCAGTGCCTCCGAAAGATTGGTAGTTGCAGCACCTTTTATGATTTGGGTGTCTTCAGATAGCCTGCTGAGAAGTTCGCCTGTCCGAGTAACATCGAAAAAAGCTATTTCCTGTGGAATCCATCCCAAGTTAGACACAAGAACTGTCATATTTGAGGTAGAAATATCATAATCTTCCCATGCTGTGCCAACACAGTAATTTGCCATCTTACAATCTCAATCGTGGAAAAGGTATTGATTCTCAAATTTTGACAACCAATTTATCAGGAAAGAATTGGGATGATAAGTCAGCTGCAAGTATACTACTTCATAAGGCTGATGAACTATAGAAAGCCTTACTTGCTGGATGAGGTGACTGAATAAATTCTTCCTTAGACGAGCAACCACTCTCTCACTGGCTGATGCAAATAACCAAGACCGAAGTGCTGTGGATACAGAACTGTATAGAATAGTGATATAAGATACCCCAAGTAGAATTTCGAATTACAAATAGCAGTGAAAAGGAGGTTGATGGACTATGATAACATATTCAATCTGCATGCTTGGAGAAAATACACAACTCTGGCCACCCCATCACCTCCCCAGTATAAAGACAAACTTCGACCACCTCTCTAGATAAGCATAGATTATCAATTTATATGGTTGTATGTCCTGAATTTTCTTCAAAAAAAAAAAAAAAAAAAAAGCCTGTATGTCCTGAATGCTAGCAGCTAAAGAATTAGTCATGTTAAGGCTCAAAAACTGTACCTTTGGGTTTGTTAACTTAAACCTATTTCTCTTGACTAAGCACTAAGGAATTGCCTTTATAATTCCCTATAAATACTTTTGAATATGATTTTGGTTATGAGGACAACAGAAATATCCATACCCGATGACAACAATCAAGATAATAACAATTATTGTGTTCTTTATGGCATCCAATGCTTCAGCTTGCTGTTCAGGAGTGCTTGTATCCCTTGAAACAATATCTATTATCATACCACCATACTTTGGCTGCAATAAAATGATAACGTGGGATTAATTTCAGGAACTTTGAAAATTGGCAAGGTTTTTTTGCCAAGAAAGCAGTAAAGTGTTACGTATGGAGAAACTTTTATCTAGCCAAATTCTGGAAGATAAATTATCATAAGATGTTAACTATATATGTATTAGTGAAAAGAAAGAAAATTCACAGGAACCATATTGCATGGAGTAGTAGAACAGGGAAACAAAATTTGTACTTTGCTGAACAGGGCATGTAATGGATTATATCTCAAATTTCTGACTCCTTTAGCATACCCAAATTTCTAAAAGATCACTAACAGGTATACGATGAATACTGGGAATCGAATAATCAAGACTACAACATGGTAATAAGAGTAAAGGTTTGCAGAAGGATTAGGCATCAGTATGCAAAATGCCATACTATGAGAATGTTTGATGTGGATGCTATCAACAATGCTATAGTAGCGACAATCAACTTCCAGGCATCTGGCTTTGCCTACATATTTCAAAGAGATCATAAACTGTTAGGAAAGGCAGAAACAAGACTCATTTTCAGTCATCGAAACTAATGCGAGACTTACCAGGAGAAAAACTCTACCAAATCCAATATTTGCTGCCTAAATTTTGCCAAAGAAAGCGAATATTCTTAGAACAGTGCTACCACTAAGTGCGGAAAGAAATGCAGAATCAAAGAACAGCAGAGTAACTACCTCTCGTGCACCGCGTTCCAGGTCTGTCTCAGGAGCCGCACGGGAACCATTCTCGTTTGCCTTCAGTCCAGCCCAAAGGTGCAAATGCAAGTTACCCCTTTTGATTGTAAGATTAACAAATAAAGCAAATTTTGTATCTGATGCTCTCGAGGATCTATCATACAAGGTGAATTATATCCGTCTAGAATCCAAAAGATATAATACCAGAATTACACCGTTGGAAAAAAGATTTGATGAATATTTATGACAACCAGAACAACCATGCATTCTTCTAGTTCAGAAGGGACAAGGTGCATTTTGTAAGGTTAAAAAATGGTAAGATGTTTTTGGTATTCCAACCTGTGTCCAAATCAAGCCACTTTTTCATATTCCAACCTGTGTCCAATTCAAGCCACTGTAGTTTATAATATCTCCAGGCCAATCTGGTGCAATAGAAAATGGAAAAATTGGCCATTTCCTAGCCCGGTGGCTGATCAGCATAAATCATTTGAGAAACAAGGCTAGTCCTCGTTGAGCTGTGACATCATGAAATCCAGAAAGCATAGATTATGGGTAGGGATATTTCAGGCGAACTATCTTGTATCCCAGGACTTTGTAGAGCTTATACGCGACACAAACAATTATTATAAAAGCTAATAAAATTTTTAGCGCCAAAATTCTGAATGAATGAACTTTGTCATATCCCAATTCCTAAAGACCATTGTATATTATTAGGCTTAACAATTTTAATCAGACTTGGCCCTTGAAGCTGGCAAGACCCCACTAGCCTCCACTACTTTTCAAGCACCATGTGTGACGCTTGATGCCTAAAAAACGCTTCAAGGAAACAGAACCCAAAATTGGCTGGGGTAACATGCCTTGCCAAAGGCCCGACATTTAATACAAGGTAAGCCATCATCAAGTCCATTTAAAAGATTTCTACTGCATCAGCAGAAGGGTACAAAGCGGGTTTAAAAATCTGAAAGAAGACACCCAGATGATAAGAATCCCGAGAACAAGCCAAAAGAAAATGAGGAAAAGAACAGAAATTCAGATGAAAAATTTTGCCTGTTTATGCAGAAGAGAGACTCTATCGCTGCCAGTGGACATGATGGACTTTGACGTCCAATCCACATGCCTTTTCTTCCCCATGGAAAACCTAACAATTTGGAGAATATTAATTCAACAAACTAGTTAAACAATCAAGTATTAATAAAAGCAATTCTCTTCCCCTACATATTACTAGAAGCTGACCGAAAAATACAGATCAGCCCGCAAAACCAATATTAAAGAAAACGAAAACTTGGCGAAACTTGGAAGCCAGACTGACGCAACAAGTTCGGTCAAAATCACAAGAAGGTATCCTCTTGATTCTTGAATAGTGAATATAATCCCGCTAAACCACAATTCCTCCTCTCCTCAATGCCAGCCCACTTTATAATTTACAGAAATTCAATCAAAGTCAATTGACTCCAAAAAGGAGTAATAAAGGGGTCTCACTCTCAGTTGTTGAGAAGTTGAGACTTTCACCTGCTTTCCGTACCAACCGATAATCAAATCAGAAGCAAATCTTGCCCTATGCATCCCTTTTGACTAAATTTTCATTATCCGAGTCGGGTTTCAGGCAACAATTTTCATGCAAAGTGATACTACCAATAGTAAGCTCTTCTTTGCATTTATGTTCAGAATCAGAGTTGGGATTGCGTTACTTTTCCCCTTTATACTGATTATTCAGACGAATTACTTCAAAATGATCATTTCTTAAGTATTTGGTTCATTGTTAAGCCTGCCATTTATCGTCCAGGTTTAGCCTTCTTCCACCCCCAATGTCTGTCAAAATCATCCTACGTACTAATACTAAGATCCCCTAACTGAGAGTGAATTACTCTCATGAAATCTTTATTACTGAACATTATTTTATTGTCAGTATTTGTTTGTCCCCTAAACGAGTTGTAGCTTATCGAACGTACTTGCACTAATAACAACAGAATCCATAGTGCCTCAAATTCAAAAAAAAAAAAAACAACAGAATCCATAGGTACCAACGAGGCCAAGACTATGCAGAGGTGGTTGTAACTAATATAGTTACTAAAGTCAATGAGACAGAAGAAAAGCAACATTAAAAAAAAAAAGACAACAAGCCAAGTTGTCCCGACAATTTTCCCTTTGACCTCTGATCATCTTCATTAACAAATCCAATGAAGAAAGAGACTATGATTGCTCAACTTTTCAAAGTCCCATATGGATTTAATTACTAAAGAATTTGAGAAAAAATTGATGTGGTGCAGAAATAAAAAAAAAAAAAAAAAGGCCTCAAGTTGGCACTATCTATCTGACCATGTTGAAAATATATATATATATATATATATATAAAATTAAAAATATACATATCAAGAATGCCTTTACATCACTTGTACCTCAGTGCCCTTCTTAAGCTCATCCTCCTTTTGATCCTTCTCAGAACCCAAGTCAGACAAGACGGCAGAGATGAAAGTGATGTTTACTAGATGTATTGAACAAAGAGCCTATTACATATATGGATTGAGATCACGAAAATCTTTCAATCTTCCAATTAGATTCATTTATCACATGTTCTAGAAAGTGTAATAAGTTGGTTATTAATTCTTTTTGTCCCGTTAACTATTATGTCTTTGATTTCTTTTCTTTTTTTTTTGTAGGTTATTGACCGTTTCTTTGAAAATTTTAAGTTAATTAGAGTTTAAAATTTTATCAAGTATCCTCCAAGCATTTTTTTTAATTGACTAATTACATAAATAAGAATTTTATTACAAATACTGTCCATTTTACCAAAAAAGGAAAAAAAACGATGATGACAATGTTAGTTGGACAGCCTTTAAAGAACTTTTAATGCATTTTTTTTTTCATTACATAAATTGAGGGTACAAAAATATTTTCTTTAATTTTTTTTGTCGTTTTTGATTTCTTAATAGCTTCTTTTCTAGAAGTTCTGAATGCTGTTGGCTTTCATTAAATTTTTTTTTATATCAATAGTTGGTTTGACTTTAGAACATCATATTGTTTCCACCATAAATTATTAAATTTATTTCCAGTTTTCACACTACACATTAGTGCATATTCTTCAGTATTTTGGAAAAAAATAATTTTTTTATTTAAAAATATTTCTCCAGTACTTTGAGGCTGTTTACGCTGCTGCCCCTCGAGGCCCACCAGAAATCTGCTGCCCATTAACATTACTCCTCTCTTAACAGAATGAGAATAGATTCTTTGCAGAGGATCATACAACAGCACAACGGGATCAAGGGAGGAGAAACCCAAAAAAAAAAAAAAAAAAACCAGAGAGAGAGAGAGGATAAAAAAAAAAAAAAAAAACAGACAATTTTGTTTTTTTCGTTGCAAGGTTTCATTTTTGTTGTTTATAGAAATGCTTTTAGCTTGAATGTGAACTACCATCGTAATGAATTGCTTAAAATTGGGGGAAAAAAAAAAACGGAAAAATGGACCATTGACTTTCCTTCAGAACAGGCTGGATTTAGGAAGCGAAATATCTTTTCTTAGTATAATACATAAAACACATAGCTTCAGAGCTCTTGTAAAAAGAAATAAAATAGCGGAGAGGAATGCGTTAGAATGAATATTAATGGGTTTCATACGAAGCAGCAACTACAACCAAACGTCTTAGACATTTCTGACGTAGTAATAGTAGTGCCCACCCGATCAAACAAAATACTGAATAAAAAGTAAAATACATTTAAAATCTTGTGGACTTCCACGTAATGAATGCTATGCATTTTCATGGGAAGTTTCAAACCATCTTCCTGTTTACTCTCAGCATTCAGCAGCAATGGCCCTGCCCGAATCCCTTTTCCAACATGGGCATTTGGAAGGAAAAATTGGTACAATAATGGCAGCTATAAGAGCAAAACCTTTGCATATTTTGCTCTGGGAAAAATCCTCATTTTTTCTCTTTCCTCGGTCAATTTAATTTTGATTTTCTCATAAAAGTGAAAATAGCAAATAATTGTCTCCAGAAGGCAATTTATCCTTTACAAAAAGTTCTCATAAAAGAAGGGGGAAAAGAAAAAAAATCAATATATCAAGCCCCAGTAGGCCATGAAACTTCAACCGCAGTAACCCATGACTTACTTTGGGGACAGCAAATGCAAAAGTCAAGCCGCCTGGTTTCCACCACAGGCAATTAAGCACGTCTTCATTTGGGTATTCTACTGAATTTCCGAGAAGATTAGAAGACATTTCATAATCAATAAAGAGATAACACTAGTACAACAAGAAAACTAAGCAACAATTAAAAAACAAAAAAAGCTTTTGCTCTATCGAAGACTTCCATGAGTTGACTGATTTCTGTCACAGCATCTATATTATCTTCAGCCATTACTGATGAATGATCATAATATTCTCTTACGCTAGCAGCTTAAGTAATCCATTCTTGGCTAGTAGCGCTATTGCAATCAATACCTCTGATATGTGTCCGTACCAATTCTTGGTTCTTACCCTTCTCTGCTTCCACTACGTAACCATCTTTGCCAGTAATATCCCAGTACTTGAAAACATAGCCATTTCCTGTGGCTCATCTGGCAGCTCAACTGCACTCAACGGACGGTTTTGGATTGGAGATGCAGGTTCCATACCATCCACGTTTCTGCAATTGAGCGGCAAATCAACCAAGTCAAGAGTCACCCACCATCATGCTGCTTCAACGGATGCTGTTCCTTACAAGACTGCTCGCATATCTCACCACGAGTTCACCTACAATTTCCAAGTTAAGGCAGGCCAGAAATTCATCCGCCTGCACTTCAACCCAGCTTCATACAAGGGATTCAAGAAGTCTAAAACATTTTTTACAGTCAAAGCCGGTCCTTACACTCTTCTCAGCAACTTCAGTGCTTCCCTTGCTGCTGGTGCTTCGGGGGCCAGGTACTTCAGTAGGGAATTCTGTGTCAATATAGAGGAAAATCAAGCATTGACAATAACATTCTCTCCAGCTCAAGGAAAGAGAGGTTCAAAAGACAGTTATGCTTTTGTCAATGGTATTGAGATAGTCTCTATGCCAACTGGTCTTTATTTTACTCGAGATGGTGATCTGGGGCCCTTTGTTGTTGGCCAGAAATATAGATTCTATATTGACAACAGCACTGCACTTGAGATGGTTCACAGAATAAACATTGGTGGAAACTTCATTTCGTCTGCTGAAGATGGAAGCATGTTCCGATCATGGGATGCAGACCTCAATTATCTGCCACAAAATGGAGGCCTACCAATCAAAAGGATCATCCCAATAAAATATGCACAAGCACCTTCATATCTTGGACCATTGAAGGTCTATCAAACAGCCAGGTCCATGGTTCCAGAAATTCTGAACAGGTACAACCTCACATGGAAAATACCAGTGGATTTGGGATTTAGATATTTGGTTAGACTCCATTTCTGTGAACTTGAATCGGAGATAACAGAGTGTGGTCAGAGAGAGTTTACAATACTCATAAATAACCAAGTTGCTGAAGGTAATGCTGACGTGATCAAGTGGGGAGGTGGACATGGAGTTGCAGTGTACAGGGACTATGTTGTGCTAATGGACGGAGATAGGATGGAAGGTAAACGTTATCTAAACATCACTCTGAAGCCAAATTTTGCATCAAGTGGTAAAGAAACCGCTGGGATCCTAAATGGTTTGGAAATATTTAAGTTGAGCAACCCTGATAACATGCTTGCCAGCACGAGTTCCACTGAATTAAGTGGCAGTCCAAGATCTGGAACAAAAGAACACAAAAGGATGATGCTTTTCAACAACAAAAATGCAATTGCAACTGCTCTAACTGTCATAATCACTTTGTTGAATATCATAGCATACCACGTCAGGCGCCTTTCTGAAACTACCTCTGGTGCGAGGAACTTGAAATCATCATCCTCAGAAAATCTTTGCCGTCGGTTTTCGATCAATGAGATCCGATCAACAACCAACGATTTCAGTGCCGATTTTCTCATTGGGAGTGGCGGATATGGTAAAGTGTATAAAGGAAGCGTTGATGGAGGAGCTACAATTGTAGCAATTAAGAGATTGAAATCAGAGTCCAGGCAAGGAGCAAATGAATTCTGGACAGAGATAAAAATGCTATCCAAACTCCGCCATGAACATCTTGTCCCTTTGATTGGTTACTGTGATGAAGCTCAAGAGATGATACTGGTTTACGAGTATATGACTAGAGGAACACTAGCTGATCATCTTTACAAGATTGGCAGGCATGGGGGAAATATTCATCCTCTTTCTTGGGAACAACGGCTTAAGATATCCATTGGTGCTGCACACGGATTATACTTCCTTCATGCCCAGAGGGTAATCCACAGGGACGTGAAGAGCTCAAACATTCTGGTGGATGAAAATTGGGTGGCTAAAATTTCAGACTTTGGCCTATCAAAAATGGGAGCAGCCAACGAGTCATTTACACATATCAGCACCAATGTCAAAGGAACATTTGGCTACTTAGATCCAGAGTATTTCTTGACGAAAAAATTAACAAGAAAATCTGACGTGTATGCTTTTGGGGTGGTGTTGTTTGAAGTTTTGTCTGGAAGGCCAGCGGTGGACATACGACTTGAAGAGGAGCAACACAGCTTAGCTGCATGGGCACGATACTGCATCAGAAAGGGAAAAGTTGATAAGCTCATTGACCGACATCTGATAGGACAAATATCCTCTGCTTGTCTGAAGGTATTTGTGGGAATTGCAGGGAGGTGCTTGGATACACATCCACATGAACGACCTCCTATGGCAGATGTAGTGATGAGCCTTGAGCTTGCATTGGGGCTGCAACAGAACCCAGATTCCTCAGAACAGGTAGAAGAAGATGAGGATATGAGTAATGTCGCAGGAAGTTGTAGTGACCGAAGTGATGGCATTATCTCATTTGAAGAATTCTCCATTAACCCCTTCAATGGAGGAATGGAGCAGTCCAAAGAGCTTTCCGGTAAGCTTCCTGGAACTAAAGACATTTATGTACTGAGGAATTCGAAGAAGGATAACAATTCCAACACCACAACATCATCAAGGTGGTGGTGGGATCCGTTGGGGCTTGTGCCAAGAAGTCCATCAAAATCAAAAGCTTCAACACTACAAGAAGGACTCCGTCAATTTTCCATCCAGGAGATAGAGAAGGCCACAAATAATTTCCAGAAGAGTTTCATCATCGGTTTTGGAGCTTCTGACAGTGTGTATAAGGGCCATATAGAGAGTATTCAAAGAGTTGTAGCAATCAGACGATCAAGTACTGGAGAATCAAGACTTTGGATGAAAGCGTGAATTGCAATCAAAGATGGAAATGGGCCCTTCACCAAGACATGCTCATGTCGTGTCTCCAATCGGTTATTGCAATGACGAACCTGAAGTGATCCTCATATATGAATACATGGCTAATGGGACACTTCATGATCATTTATGTGATCCTAACAGGGATCCACTCCAATGGAAGCGAAGACTTCAAATCTGCAATGGCATTGCACAAGGACTGTCCTGTCTGCAGTCCACTATTAAGCAGACAAATCTCCACCGCAACTTGAAGTCTATCAACATTTTTTTAGATGACAACTGGGTTGCCAAGGTTTCAGATTTTGGGTTATCCAGAAGAAGAGGTGTCAGTGGTGTGCCAACAATTGTTAGAGGCAACTGGGGTTTTCTGGATTCAGACTATATACGGGATGACCAGTTAACAGAAAAGTCGTACATATTCTCATTTGGCTTGCTATTGTTTGAGGTCCTGTGTGCCACTAAAGAATCAACTCGTTGGTTGGATGATGATCAGGTAACACTTTCACAGTGGATAAAATCAGGCATAAGAAATAACCTCTCTGGCCACATTGATCCATACCTAGCTGGTAAAATAGCACCTGAATGCCTTAGAATGTTCGTAGAAACAGCCAGTAAATGTCTGCTTGATAGGGGAACTGAACGACCATCAATGAGTGACATAGTGGCAAGTCTTGAGGCTGCACTTAGGCTGCAAGAAGCTGCAGAAAGTGCTGAAGGAAGTGTAACAGAACTGACATTATAGTGTAGCACTAGAATTATTTCATACAATTTGATACAATGGTTGTATTAAAATAACAGATGCATCGAACTCTTCAGTGATAAATTTTGCAATTGAGAATTATTGCATTTCTCATTCTCCACAAGCAGTCAAATTTATTTTGTAGTCAATGGCAGCTTAAATTGAACAAGTACTTAAAAGTATAAATTAGCCAAAATGTTAGTACATCGGGCACCCAAGACAAACAGATCAATTATTAACAATTACTAAAATGCAATTTGACAGACTATGAAAATTTCTCATTGACTCAATGTAGCAAAAATGCAAATCTGAACATGCACAAGGCAGAGAGGGAACAAGCTTAATTTAGCAAGACAAGTCTGAGAGGACAAACATAGCAGTGATTATTGTTGTTCAAGATTTCTACTAATATTCATTACATGTAAATACAACAGCACTGCTAAGACATCCAAAGTTTTTACCTTGCTGCCAGCCGCTCCATGAACTTCAAAATGCAGTCACCAGACCAATTCATTCCCCATCAATTGTAACCGCAAGATCACAGACAACAGAAAAATATGATAGTTATCGGGCAACTTGCAAATCAAAAACACATTTTGATGGCTCTTGCCACCAAGTTCTAAAGAAGTACATTTACCATGACTGCTATAATGGCTCAAAATTTCTCTCAACCAATTTCAACCTTCAGTACCAATAAGCACAAATTGTCGGACCCATTTGAAAATCCCTCCACGCCTTATAACTAAATCTATAGTAGTTACAAATACCAAAGTCACAGGCAACAAGTAACAAGAAAATTGGTTGAGTGGGATGCTCAAAAAGCATAAGCTAAATACAATACAAATGCTTATCACTTTAACACCAGGAAGCTATGTGCTAAGCTGATTAGAAATTTAAAGACACCAAAAAAGAAATTCAAGGAGAAACTTTTACCAGCTTTGTCAGCAGCTTTGTAGCAAACCATCAATGGTGAAAGGAGGCCACAAGAGCAGGAGTGAACAAACCAAAGAATTCTTTTCAGTTCTGGAGCTTGTCAAAGATTTTTAGGTAAATTACAATTACCTCGCTAAAATTTGACATAGCTATAGAGATCTCCTCTCATGGTTTTATGCTCATTATTAGGCAAAACCAATAGCTGATAATGCTTAAAGAAGCCTAATCATCATTAATTGATGTCAATTCTTTTTCCCTTTCGGGACATTGAAATTACTTAATTATGTAATAATACATACTGCTTGATTAACAATCACAGTGCCTAGTAAAAACAATTAGTTACATTCTAATAAATCATGTTTATTTGAAAAAAGGGACAATTTATGCCACTATTTGTTGATTTGAATGTATAAAATGCAACTTGTTGCAGCAGGTACATGATATTATTTCTAATTTGGATTCTTGCCAATGGTTAATAATTTGGAAAATAATAGAGGCATTATATCCAAAATTTTATTGGCCCACGACATTATTGAGTACATTTAGTCGGAATATTCTTTTGTTCTGGAGCTTTGCTGAGTTTTGTGGGTATTTGTATTAACATGGTATTTTCTTCCCAGTGTGAATTATACTCATATTTCACGGGCTTGACAACTAACATACTAGTATTTGGTTAACAATGTACACATGCTAGTAGAATTAGTGATCGTGATATCAGGTAGTAGTAATAAGTAATGTTACTTTGATTCAGTAAATTAATGACGTTTTCTGGTTTTCCCCTCCAATTCTTTCACTTCAACACTTAAGTACTTTGTTCTCTTGAATAAACGGCGAAAAAAAAAAAGGTGAAAAAAATTACACTACAATATATCAATAGGAACAAAAGGCAACTGGCAAAAAAAGATGAAAAAAAAAAATCATGCTACTGTCTATTGACAGCAACAAAATGCAATTAACGAGCTAATCATGGCATTTTCAACTTTTTGGAGAAGAAAAAGATATTTCCAATTTGCATTCCAGCTAAAGGTTCAATTATCTGAAAAGACTTGAGGTGCTATATCCAAAATTGGGATTGCCCTACCACACAAAAAAGATGTAAAAAAAAAAAAAAAGGTATTGCCCCGCGACAAAATTGATTTTTTTTTTTCACAAGATAATTAGTGGTACTTGGTGTTGTTTATTTCTTTTGTTGGAATATATCCTACAAATTCTGCAACCAATTACTAGGTTGATTCTACTATAATTTTGTGTATTCTTGGTCCCCCGACTCCCACCTCTCTCTAGTAGCATCTAATCAGTGGCAAAAGAGTCATTTAACTTCATCATTCAGAACAGAGATAACAAGATAACCTAGCGGATGTGGAATGGACTTCAGACTCGAGAGAAATAATAGTAGTGTTTTTACCTTGGTTTTATTGCTCACTGCTCAGCCTTAGGGAAGAAAGTACTTGCAAGGAGCTTCAACTTCTTCTGCCCATAACAATGCAGATGTCTCTTGCACTGACACTTTTGCAGGTTGCTTCTTCGGTGGCTTTGAACATCGAAGAGGGGAATTCTAAGTCACAATACGGTCCAGTCACTCAATTTCGCTAGGGTAAGCAGACTCGGTCAAGACAACCACTACCACGGTCCCCATATAGCGAGTCGGCTGCTAAGTCATGTAGAGGACTATTCCACCAAGAATTCCACTAGCTGCCACCGTTATTTTTTCTCTAATAGAGTAATAGACTAAAAGACTTGAGAATTTTTAGTAACTTCCAACAAATTATTGCGAGCAAACAGAATCTGTCACTTTCCTAATCAGCAAAATACTACTGTACAAAATTGTTTGAAGTTATATTATTTGAAATATTTCTAGCGGTAGAGAACTGAATAATAATAGATTCATATTTTAAAATGAAAAATGGAAATTGGCTGAAGTTGCTTGATATTATGAAGAGTCAAATTCTACTCCAGTATCTGTACGCTTCCTTCCTGTGACGTCCTGAATCCGCCCAACGACTTTTCCGACTCGGCGAGTCCACGCAAGACGTCACAGTTCCTTCCATCCTTTTTCCCCGCTCACTGTTATCCCTGCTTAATGCTTACTAGTATAATAGTTTATACTGGTACCGTCCTTCATCCCCATTTTATGATTACATAACCAGGAACCTTGGCCATATATTCCGTAAAGACCTTACACAAAAGGGGATCTAGAATCAAGGATCAACTCCAATTAACTCTCTCTAGTCACTAGCAGTGATGTTCACCTATGTTCTCTACCTTTTCTCTCTCTCCAAGCTGTTGTTCATCTTCACAGCTGCGGCTGACAATCGGCCTTACACTCCCACAGATTACATCCTCCTCAGCTGCGGCTCGTCCTCAAAAACTCCATCGTCCGATGGCCGGAACTGGGATAGCGATGCCGGCTCAAAATTCTCCCCAAGGAACATGGCAAGTATTTCATCCGCAGCCGCAGCCACCGAACAACTCCCCTCAGTCAACCAAGTCCCTTATCTAACTGCCCGCATCATTCGCTCTCAATTTTCCTACACCTTCTTAGTCTCTCCCGGCAAGAAATTCCTCCGCCTTTACTTCTACCCTGTTCCATACTCTTACTCCTACAACCTCAGCATAACAGAGTCCTATTTCGCAGTTACGGCTAATCAATACCTCCTTCTCAGCAACTTTAGTGCATTTCTTACAGTTTCGGCCGGGAAAGTTTCCGCCGAGGAATTCTCAGAAGCCTATGTTGTTAAAGAATTCATCATCAATGTGCAGAACAGTCAATCTCTCAACGTTACCTTTTTGCCCTCTTCGAATTCCTTCGCCTTTGTTAACGGAATTGAGGTTGTTTCAACTCCTGACAATCTCTACATGGGCAACCATGATTTTCTAATAATCCACTCAAATACGTCAATAGTCCGAACATCCCATTATGAGTTTGATCAAAACAATACTGCCTTCGAAACTCTTTACAGGCTCAATGTTGGAGGATCATCTGTTGCTGCGGTAAATGATAGTGGGATGTTTCGAGTATGGTCTACGGATGACAATTTCGTCTGGTATGCAGATAAAGGAAATCCCTTGAGCAATAATTCAATTGCTGTCAAGTACACTTCACAAACCCCGAATTACACCGCTCCTCCAGATAGTTTATACTACCGCGAGGGCGATGGGAAAGTTTAGCCACCAGTTTCAACTTGAGCTGGATATTTTCCGTTGATTCTGGGTTTAATTATCTCCTGAGGTTGCATTTTTGCGAGATCAATCCTGATCTAATTACAATGGCGGGCCAACGGGTGTTCATAATATACATTAGTAACAGAACAGCTGAGCCAGAGGCGGATGTTATATATTGGACCGGTGAACCCGGAATCCCGATCTTCAGAGACTACGTTGTGTTTGTTCCAAACCCACCAGGCAATCGCCCGACCAAGCAAGACTTGTTTCTTGGTCTGCATCCGGACCTTGACATCAAACCAGAATACGCTGATGCAATCTTGAATGGGTTAGAAATTTTCAAGTTGAATAGCTCCGACGGTAGTCGTAGTCTGGCCGGAACCAATCCTGATCCCAATTCACCGGCACCAAACACGAATCCACCGGCTAAGAAGAAGAGCAGCGAAAAATCTCGCGTGCTTGTTGCTGTCATCGGAGGGGTGGTCGGAGGGGCAGCAGTGGTTTTAATCCTGGGTTTCTTGATTTGCCGGCAACGGAGAGGAGTGAAAGACTTTGAACGAAAAAGTTCTTCTAAGTCTTCGTGGGTCCAACTTTCAACCCCGTCAAGGTCAACAAAGACTAGCGCGTCAGGCACATCCCCGCTGCCGTCCGATCTTTGTAGAAGATTTTTACTCGAGGAGATTAGATCAGCTACGGCCAACTTTCAATCCCAACTTTGTGATTGGAACCGGAGGATTTGGACACGTGTATAAAGGTTACATAGACAATGATCTCACCTCCGTTGCTATTAAGCGATTAAATCCTTCCTCCAGTCAGGGGGCCCGCGAATTTCAAACTGAGATCGAGATGCTATCAGAATTAAGGCATCGTCATCTGGTTTCCTTAATTGGTTATTGTGATGAAAAGGGCGAAATGATCTTGGTTTATGATTATATGGCTAACGGGACTCTTCGAGATCATCTCTACAAAACAGAGAATCCACCTCTGTCATGGAAACAACGCCTTCAAATTTGCATTGGCGCCTCGAAAGGATTGCAATATCTCCACACAGGTGCAAAGCACAATATCATTCACCGCGACGTCAAGTCAACCAACATCTTATTGGACGAGAAATGGGTGGCTAAGGTTTCAGATTTTGGGTTATCCAAACTGGGTCCTAGCGGTGGGATGCATAGCCACGTCAGCACGCAGGTCAAGGGGAGTATAGGTTACCTAGATCCCGAGTATTACAAGAGACAACAATTGACGGACAAGTCTGACGTGTATTCATTCGGAGTGGTTTTGTTCGAAGTGTTGTGTGGCAGGGCAGCGATCATTCCAAATTTACCCAAGGAGCAAGTGAACTTGGCTGAATGGGCCAAGAGGGTTTATAGGAAAGGGACCGTTGATCAGATTGTGGACCCCAATGTGACGGGTGAGATTGCTCCTGAGTGTTTGAGGAGTTTTGCTGAAACAGCTATCAATTGCTTGAAAGATCAGGGGATAGAAAGACCCGGGATGAATGATATAGTTTGGAGGCTTGAATTTGCGTTGCAACTTCAGGAGGCTGCTGAAAAAGAGGGTGGTCGTCCCCCGTTTCCTACTATGCTTATTATGCATGCGGCGGGAGGAGGAGATCTGGGAACTACGACCGAAGATGATACGGATGTGTTTTCTGAATCAGGAGGTGATCGAGAAGCTGCAGCCATGCTAAAGGACCATAGTATTACAACTGGTACATCCACGTGTAGCAGTGACAAGTGGAAATCTCAAGGCGTTTTCTCTGAGATCATGAATCCCACTGGACGCTGAGTTTCTTGATTAATCAACCAAAAAAAACTATCTAGGTGGGATATTCATTTCTCAGTACCATCTCTACCTCGCATACTATACCTTTTTGCTTGAAAGGCAGAGTACTATCTTTTTTATCAAAAAATTTATCATCTATGTAGCTGCAAATACTACACTAGCTTGTAATAGCAAGGAGTTAGGTCCGTGACACCTTGTGGCACGTGTTAAGTGTAACCATAAATGTATAACTAGGGAATAATTTCAATTTGGCTTTGAGCAATAAATAAATAGGTTCGTCCAGAAAATTTTGAAAAATTCTTTTATATTTATATATATATATTTTTATAAAACATGTACTATTACAATGGGGAAAAGGGAATTAGTATTAATGAGATTTGAACCCCTAACCTTTGCGGTAAAGTTATAAAGCTCTAATTGCTCGACCTTCTATCCGTTCCTTGAAATATTCTTTATTTTATTTCTCCAGATCATAAAATTGTAATAACTTAACCTCCTGAAATTAAGTTTTATCTCTTCAAATTGACCAAAATATAAAACTATATTAACTTCACCCCATGAAATTAAGTTTAATCTCTCTAAATTGACCAAATATACATCCAAAGTTGTTGCAATTGTTACCCTATTAATTTGTAAAATTTTGCAACGTTGTTGGGTGTCAAACCAGCAAAATAAAATAAATTTCTACTCCAAGAAAAATATACTCAAGTATAGTAGTGAGTAAGGTCGTATCCACAGAGACTGGTCGATTTATCTATTTCAAATCACAACAATGGGGGGTTTGGAGAATAATTAAATTAAAGAAACTTAAACCTAAGAAACTCAAAGGAAAAACACAAAATTAAGTCAAACGAAGTAAAATAAAAACTAAGCTCTAGTCAAAGGAATAATTTTCACTCTGGTTCAATTTAACTGATCCTCGATACAAAGATAAAATTTCTACGTTCATGAATAAATTGGTTATGGTTGTTGAGAAGCTCTAACAACCTGCCTTTCCTTACTGTGTCGGTAATTAAGGTACGACCGTTAATTACTTCCCTAATCAAATAATAACCCTAGGTACGACCTTAGGATTCAATTATTCAACAGCTTTAAATCTAGAAAAGCCACCAATTTTAATTAGCAAATACCTACGAGGCTTTGTTCAAATTAGATTATCTATCCCCGTGATATAATCCAAAAGTTTCTATTACTATTGAATTAATCACTCGCCACAAATACTAAAACTATTAAACAATTACGGATTTGACGTTTTAGATGGCTTTAGATTATTTGACAATTAAATAGTGATCAGTTATTTAACTGCGCAAAAATAATCACACAAGAATGAATACAATCACCTTGGAATTAAACAGAGAATAAATAAATACCCAAAAACGCAGAAAATAATTAAAAACAATTAGATTTCACAGTAATAGTTGAACCAAAGCTTCAATTATCCTTCAACTAGATAATATGTCTTCAAATCACAAAAGAAAAATAATAAGAATTTTTCTCTAGAGAGAGAAGAGAGAAAAACTAAAAACTAAAACTAAAAGAAGACTCTCTAATTTTTTTCTTTGCAAAATTGCGTATGTACTCCTGCATCTTCTCTTGTTTCCTGCACGTTTCTTTTTCTTTTCCTTTCCTTCCTTATTTTTGTTTCCTTTTCAAACTCTCCTTTCCTTTTAGTCTTCATTCCTTGTACACATCAAACTCTCTCCTCTTGTCTTGGTTTCCAATTCTTTCCAATAAAGAATTTTATCTACTGAAAGTCCTCATTATATAAAAAGTGGGATCCTTCAAACTCAGCCTTCTTGAAAATTCACGTTCCAGAATTCTGCACTGCTAGCGTGAGTAGGCCGTGGTCACGGTCTATCAGATATAGTCTTCTGGAGTTATAGACGATTTTAGCACATTTTTTTTTTCATAATTTCCTACATTAAGCCCAAATAACAAGAAGTGAATAAATGAAAGTATTAAACACAATTCTTGACCAAAACAAGGGGAAATTAAATATAAATCACATGTCAATTTAACACCCTAACAAACGTGCCTCTTAGGTGAAGTTGATAAGATGGATAAAATTGTTTCAATTTTTACTCTATTAATCTCTAAAAATTGATAAGATGGTAAAATTGTGCAATATTCCTGTTTGACGAAGTTGATAGGATGGAGAATATTAGACAAAATTTTGGGCTATAAGATTAACAATTAACATTCTAGCGGGACACGATACAATAAAAATTTTGGGTTATAAGGTGAACAACTAACGTTCCAGCTGGATACACTATGAAAAACTTGAGACACGTACCACAGAAATTTGTGTAGGGATTAGGTCCCTTGCATAAGGCAGGCAAATGCCATTGACCTTAGGTCATAGATCTAGTTGATACAGTAATTGAACAGATTACAATACGGAAGAGGGCCTGGCAAGTTCCGGTCCAGACCAGTTGATGGTCTGGATTGGAAATGAAAAAATAGACGACTGTAATGCAAACAACGGGATTAAAAATTAACATAAAAAATGACGTTGTTTTTTGTATGAAAGTAATTATACCAAAATACTAGACAGTTATACTAAAATTTTAAACAGTTACACAAAAACGTTGAAAAGTTGATTTCAACTTGCTCAAACTAGCCTGCAATGAACTTGCAAGTCCCCGAATCCAATATAATATATGGTGGACGAGTACATCAAGTCATCGTTTTTTCCTCAGCAGCTTATTTCTTCAAACAAAATATTCAGTTGCTGATGCATACACCAATTTTGTTTAAGTGTCATTTAAAAATGGGATAAGTACATT
The DNA here is from genome assembly GCA_024721245.1 of Mitragyna speciosa. NCBI lineage: Eukaryota > Viridiplantae > Streptophyta > Magnoliopsida > Gentianales > Rubiaceae > Mitragyna > Mitragyna speciosa. The sequence goes on along the minus strand of CM045561.1, from coordinate 1,632,129 downwards.
TACAGTAACTATCAATAACACCCACTAATCGTCTGTTCATTGATACGACATAAGTGGTCGAATCTTAGACCGACATTAGTTAAATTTCACCCAGTGATTGGGATAATTGTAGTTTCTCAAATATCTGGAGATTGAATATAGAAGTTTTTAGAACTAAATTCACATACGGATTTTATTAGGTTGTGGTCCTTCATGGTCGCGGACGGCCTTGTAACAAAGTGTCCCTGGTAACATGGCTTGGTTGATCCGTCAGTTTCTTTCTTCACCGACATGCCATTGTTTCCTAGGAATTAGTTGATTTTTTTTTCCACTAAAACTAAAAATTTGTGTCATGTGTGTTTCATAATTTTTGACACTTTTCATTAGTTTTCCTTTGAATTAAAATATCATTTATCAAAAACATCAATCAGAAGCACATCTACCAGGAAATGCAAATATTTTAGTTGAAATTTCTCGAGTTGAATTGTTAATAGTTAGATACATTAATTTAAACGCTGCTCTTTCTAAACTGGAAACTATAAATTACAATTTGAAACTATACTATCTACTTTCTAATTTTCCTTGGTTAATATATTTCATATTTGTTGCCTAATGTTTTCAATGTTCATGAGAAGGAGGCATCTTCCAAATCTGTCCCCGTTTCAGATTTTTATTTTTTTATTGGACATACAGTATTACATAGGAAAGGGAATTTTTTCCATTCGTTTTGGATGTTACCATTACTGCTTAGGGTAAGTCAAAACAAATATGACAAAATTGTGAAAAAGTCTACAAAAGGATAAACGAATGACAATAAAATAAAAAGTAAAGTCAACTAAAGCAAATGTGCTAAGGGTGGAATTATTTTTTAATTAGCCGGTAAAAGAAAATGGGATCTAGAGTTTGTGCAGTCTTTTGAAACCTCAAAAAGTGGTGTAAGTGATTTTCAACCCCGAATGAAATTTAGTTTAAACTTTCTTATATGCTCAGGCATGCCATTGTTTCTTTAAAAATAGCTGGATCTATTTAAAAAGGAAAATGAAAATTTGTTTTGAAGTGTTTTTAACAAACTAAAGAAACTTTCTTAGTTCCCTTAAATTAAAACATCAATCATGAAAAGTACCGCTATTCTTTTCTTTTCTTTTTCAAAATTTCTAGACAAAAACAAATTGTCCCATTTAAAAAAAAAAGAAGCAGAAAACTATTTTTTTTTTTTTTGTTTTAGTTTTAACAACTAAAACGGAGATGACAGAATTGAGGACCACCTAACATGGTGGACCTCTAATCAATTATGTCTTTTTAGCGGGAAGAACTATCTTCAACTCCGGGCCAACGATAGCCTTACGTTCCTTAATCAATTACGACTGCTAGTACTACTATAAAGCTGTCCAAATCTAGAGCACAAAGGAGTAAAGGAAAAATCTTCTGAAAAACAGTAAGTGAAATTAAGATGGAGAGATCAAGCAAGAGCATTAGCCAGTGCATCTTCTCCGTCGCATGGCTACTAGTCCTAGTCCTATTTCTTCTCAGCGCAAATTTGCAGACTGGCGATTGTGTTACCATTGAAAACAGCCTCGGACAGGAGTACTACTGGGGCAATTCCACGACCACCAGTTTAGCCGATGACCAAGAATTCCTTATGCAATCTCAATTTAGCAATAGTCTTCCTGCTTCTGGAGGCCACCTAAGTTACGATGCAGTACAGAAAAAATGACCTCCTGTCGGGTCACAAAGATACGCAAATGGCTATGGTGGTGGTGGACGTTGCGGCTACGACAATCGTTGCAAACGTGGCCAACCTCAGTGATTGCTTGATCGTTTACAAATTAATCCGCCAAGAGCGTTATCTTCTCTGTCAATCGGCATTGTTGTTTAGTCAAGTCTTCTTTTGTTATGAAGCTTCGCTCAATATATGTCTATGAATATCTGTATGTGAATTATAATCGTGTTTCACTAATTTATCGCTTAAATTAAAAGGGATATTAGGCCCTTTACTCTTTCCTATTTGTAAAAGTTTCTTTTATGGTATTATTATTGTAAGTTTTTTGAAGGTTTTAATAAATTGTACTCCAAATAATGATGAAATTATCTCTTTCTACATATCTATGTGTTTATTCCAATTTTGTCATGGCAAGGCATCCTCGGAAATGGTAATATCCATTGTAAACTGGCTTCAATCTGGAGAAATTTTATGCTCATAGATTGTGCTTGCATTCAATTCTCAAACGGGGGTAGGCAATTCCTATTGTAGTTGCGCAATCAGTCATCCACTTTTCATTTTTTTTTTCCTTCGTCAATGTTCCCTATATTCTTTAGTTTTTGAATTTTTTTTAACGCACATAAGCAGAAGGGCTTCTTGGCCTATTCAACTCTATTTAAATGTTAGTATTACTGAGCAGGGCGATTTTTTTTTTTGTGGTCAACCATGTCATTTGTTTATAGATTTCCAAAAGTTCAGTACATCATATTATATTAGCTATGTACAATATCTGGCAACTGCTAGGAAATCATTCTGTGCGGCTTGAGAAACTCACACAAGAAAATTGTCTTTCCACCTATATGCATTAATTAGGTCAGTGGCAAATTTTGGCAAACCATCACGTGCGTTCATTTTTCTTCCTATGAAACAGAGAGCAATTCTAAAAAGACTGACTAAGAGTTTTGACATCCTCTATGATTACCTCCTGACCAGGGCGAATGTGGTTCCTCAAAAGTTTGGAGATTGAATGAACCTTGAACTGAAATTTAATATGTCGGGGTGGTCCTCACCACGAACGTCCGTAGAAGAAAGTGTCCCAGGCTACACGGCATGGCTGATCCATCAATTTCTTGATTTGGCCTGGCATGCTTTGTTTGTTTAAAATCAGATGAATCTCGTCCTTCTTGAAAATGAAAAGTTGTCTCGAAATGTTTTTCATAACTTTTGAAATTTTGTAAAGTTTTTATTTTTTTCCGAATTGAAATATAAATCATGATCAAGTACCCAATGTTTGTCTTTAAGACAAATCTTGATTCCGTTTAAATCACATCTTTTTTATTGTCATTAAATATATATATATATATATATATCACATCTTTTTTAGTATCATTAAATAGATATATATTTGTATATGAGAGATTGAAAATATAAATAGTGATGAAAAAATTTTCTTTCGTTCTGATTTGTACATAGAGAGGGGGGATTGGGACCTCACAATTTAGGAGTCGTCCAGTTGGAACAAGTTAGAAGCGTGTGTAATTGGTCAGTTAAGATTTGTAATTCGTCAGTAAAAAATGTAACGAGCTAGTGAAAAAATGTAATTACTTTTTACCCAAAGCGACAGTCGTTTTTTAATTCCGAATCTAGCCAACATGGCCTAATCTCAATCATCCAATATTTGCCCATTTAATCTGAACTATTAACTTATTTCAAATGGAACTTATGAGGCCCTTCTATAGAGTGACGAGTCAAGGCAAACTCTTGCCTCCTCCGTTTGCAATGTGTCAAGTTGGTTCCCCACCTCCCCTCCCCCCTCTAAGTGGGCTGAATTGGATGATGTGTTGTTTGGGCTTTTGGCTGGTGGTGAGATGTTAGGCTTTGTGAAGCTTCCTTGGTAAATGAATTATATTTCTCTATTTGGGCTTTTCTTGATTGGTTTCTTCCACCACCACCGGCAGCAGCAGCAGTATGGCAGATAGCAAAGAATTCCTTGTGCAATCTCATTTTGGCAATCTTCTTGCTCCAAATAACGGCCAAAAGTCTATCGATTTACGACGCACTGAAGAAAGGGCCAATTTGCACTGCAATGCCATACTTACATTGTACTAGTTGGTAATGGCAAATACCGATATTGCGGCATGAAGGATCGGTGTAAATCAGGTATCATAACCCTGCCCGTCCCCATCTACTGGTATTTGATCACTCCTTCTGAGTTTTTAACTTGTTATGTTAGCACAAGTTCTTTAGGGGACTATTATTTTGTTATTTTCCAATGCATGGTTGTATTGATTTGTGCGAATAATGATGAACTATCCTTTTGTTATAAACGTGCAGTACTAAATCCTTGGTAAGGCATTCCAAATTGGCTACATTCTGGAGAAACTAACTATGCTCTATATATATTGCACTTGCAAACAGGACAAGACAATTACTGTTACCCAAACAGAAACAATACTGCTTATATATGTGTGTGTGTGTCTATATTGCATTTGCAAACATCCCATTTAATTTTGATCAAAACAATACTGCCTTCGAAACTCTTTACAGGCTCAATGTTGGAGGATCATCTGTTGCTGCGGTAGATGATAGTGGGATGTTTCGAGAATGGTCTGCGGATGACAATTTTGTCTGGGGAGCAAAAAAAGGAAATCCTTTGAGCAACAGTCAAACTGCTGCCAAGTACACTTCACTAACCCCACCTTAAATCACACCCCCGACAGTTTATACTACCGCGAGGGCGATGGGAAAGTATAGCACCAGCTTCAACTTGAGCTGGATCTTTCCCGTTGATTCTGGGTTTCATTATCTCCTGAGGTTGCATTTTTGCTAGATCAATCCTGACATAATTACAAAGGTGGGCCAACGGCTGTTCATAATATACATTAGTAACAGAAATGCTGAGCCAAAGGTTGACGTTATATATTGGACCGGTGGCCCCGGAATCCCGATCTTCAGAGACTACGTTCTGTTTGTTCCAAACCCACCAGGTGGTCGCCCGACCAAGCTAGACTTGTTTCTTGCTCTGCATCCAAACTTTGACGTCAATCCAGATTACGCTGATGCAATCTTGAATGGGTTAGAAATATTAAAATTGAGTAACTCCGACGGTAGTCGTGGTCTGGCCTGTACCAATCATGTTCCCAAGGAGAAGAGCAGTGGAAAATCCCGGGTACTTTTAGCTGTCATCGGAGGGGTGGTTGGAGGGGCTGCAGTGGTTTTAATCCTGGGTTTCTTAATATTCTGGCAACGGAGAGGAGACAAAGACTTTGAACCAAAAACGTTCTTCCCAGTCTCCATGGGTCCAACTTTCAACCCCTCAACGTTAACAAAGACTAGCACGTCGGGCTCATCCTCATTGCCGTCCGATCTTGGGAGAAGATTTTCACTCGAGGAGATTGGATCAGCTACGGCCAACTTCAATGCCAACTTTGTGATTGGAACTGGAAGATTTGGAAACGTGTACAAAAGGTACATAGACAATAACGTCGCCACCGTTTACCGATTAAATCCTTCCTCGAGCCAGGGGGCCCGCGATTTTCAAACCGAGATCGAGATGCTATCAAAACTAAGGCATCGGCATTTGGTCTCCCTAATCGGTTATTGTGATGAGAAGGGCGAGATGATCTTGATTTATGATTATATGGCTAATGGGACATGTAGACACCAAATTTTGATACACTTTTTGTAAAAATGTATTTTTATTTTATTTTGGGATACTTTTATTTTTCAAGGGTCAATTACAATTTTCGTGTATATTATAACTAATTAGTCATACCGGGGGCAAAATGATCATTTTAACTTGTAGATACCTTTTATTTTTATCTTTATTTCTAAATTCCTATTTTATGGTTTTTATCATTTTTCTAAATTTTAAAAATTTTTCAAAGTCATTTAGTAATTATTTAGAATTTTGATATTTTTCAAGTTAAAGGCACGTTTTTCAGTGTATTTTTTTAATTATAATTTTTTGTGAAAATTTTTATATGTACATTTTGGTATAATTATAAATTTCTGTAAAAATTTCATGATTTTTAAAAAATTGTTTGGTATTTATTACAAAATTTTATCTTTTTTATCTATTAATGACACGTTTCTCGATGTTACATTAGACACTAATTTTGACATTTAAATTTAATTTTCTTCTTGTAATTCTAAATTTTAATCTCATATGATTTTAGGGAGTCCAACTAGTTTTTATTTCATTTCATTTTCATTATTTTTTTCTTACAAATGTAGCCACAAAAAAAAAAAAAAAAAAAAACAGATGCAAGCTACAAACGCAACCTGTTGCTGTAAACAACCTCATGCCACACTTACAACCACCCTATGCCACCAAATCCCCTATTCCCATCATCACCATCCAATCAACATCATCTCTCTCATCCCCACTTGCACTACCCATACCAGATTTTTAGAGATTTTTATCATTTTTTCTTTGATTTTTACTCAATCTTTCTCTCTTCCTCACCACATACTTATAGAGGTTTTCCTCGTCAGCTCACCAATTCATCTCTTCCCTCACTTCACAACACAAGCAGACACTCACAACTCTCACTCTCACTCTCTCTCATCCCTCACAGCTTCACTCACCTCCACATACTCACCATTACCACAAACAACACATTTGCACAAACTCACTTTGCCATTCTCTCCACTTGTTTTCTCTCACCAGGGCACTTCTACTCAACAACACAATTCACCTGCACAAGGTCATCTCTCGCAACCACATGCCACCATTACTCACTTTACACATGCCATATTCACAAGCACACACAAACACATTTCACACAATCTCTCTAAACACACACATCACACACTACAACTCTCAACTTGCACACACAGACTTCACACATCTCTCTCCATCTGTTTTTCCCTCACTACACCTGCAAAACATACATTACACACACCTACACATTCACACGTTTACACACCTGCACTTCACACAAAACGCCATTCACTCACACAATTCACTCTCACAGCTCTATTGTGCACACCAAATCGCACAACTCACTCCACCTGCACACATACAAGCTCTCCCTATCTCTGCCCTCATTCACAAAAACCACACCTTCATAATCTCACCTCACTACACTAACACGCACCAGAAAGCAAATCACAAACACAAGTTTCAACCAATTGCCTAACACACACGCAGAACTCATACACATAAACAATCAGCTAGACACAATCATATTTTATCACCAATCACATGTACACGCACGCACCGTTGCACACCAATTGTAGCCCAAATTACTACCTACAAATCAATCAATAAAAAAAAAAAAAAACTACAACCTGCAACCAAGCCATCAAACTACCACCAGCAACAGCCCCTCTCTAACCCAGTTTCCATCGCCAGTCTAGCTCCACATCCAAACCGGTACCACCACCGCTAACTTCACCTCTTCGCTTCTCCACCAGGTAAATTCTTGATGCTCATCGAATTTGTTTTTGCACAATTCTTAATCATAGGTTGTTCTGCAATAGATATATCATAGGATTTAACCTTTAATTCGAGAAATTGGACTTGGGGAAGGGGAGGGGGCTTCGAGTAAAAAAAATAAAAAAATAAAAAGAGAAACCAGAAGCGAAAAAAAAAGAAGAAGAAAGAAAAGAGAGAAAGAGAAAGAAGCCAAGAAAAAGAAAAAAGATGGGGAGAGTGGGAACAGAGACAGAAGAGAAAAAGAAGAAGAAAAGAAAGAAGAGGGTGGTGAGAGAGAGAAGAGCAAAGGCGAAAAGAGAGGAAGAAAGAAACTGAGAGAAAGAGTGCGAGAAAGAAGAGAGAATCGAAAAAAGAAAGGAGAGAATGAGAAAGGGCCGAGAGAGAAGAGAAATATGGAGAGACCGAGAGGGGAGAGTGAGACAGAGAGAGAGGGAAATCTAAAGAAGCAGGGAAGGAAAGAAGAAAGAAGAAAGAAAAGAGAGAAAGAAAAAAAAAAGAAAATCGGTTTAAAAAAAATCTGTTACCAAAACTACATCGTTTTGACATAAAACGACGTAGTTTTGGTTAGTTTCCTTTTACTTATTTATTTTTATTATTTTTATTAGATTAGATATTTATGTTTTGCCCCTTAAGTTCTTAGTTGTTGTCATTATGCCCCCCAATACTCTTAGTTTCCTTCATTTACATCCTTATTTATTTAAATTGACCCCTAAAATTCATGTTTCCTTTTAATTATGTCCAAAATAATTGCAATTTGATTTTAAAGTTACTGGAAATTGCATTTTTACTCTCCAGTGTTGCTGGAAATTGCATTTTTACTCTCCAGTGTTGCTGGAAATTGCATTTTCACCCTGGAATGTTGCTGGAAATTGCATTTCACTTCTCAAGTTTGCTGGAATTACGTTTTTTGCCCTTAAGTATTGCTTGAAATTTTAATTTTTGTCATTATGCTTGCTGAAAATTATATTTTAGCCTGTAAATTTTTTGTAAATTATATTATTACTTTAAGTATGGTTTGAAATTGTAATTTTACCCTTTAGTTTGTTAAAAATTACATTTTTACTCTAGAATGTTGCCAAAATTTCTATTTTTAACCCAAAACCTTGGAAAATTTTTATTTTTGCCAAAAAAAATTTAAATAAATCCTTAAGACTTTTAATTATTTCTTTTCAATTTTATTTTTATTAAATTTTTAATTAATGTCCCAAAATTTGGGGGTCGACCTGTGGACAAGGTAAACTCAATGGCTCAAATTAGTTTATTTGTTTCTCTTTTAGTTATTTTGGTGATTTTTATTTGTGTGCTAAAAGCTTAATTATGTATTATCGTATTTTATTTTTTATTTTTTATTTTTTATTTCTTATTTTTATTTTTATTTTATTTATTTTTATTTAAATTAAAACTTTTCATTTTCTTCTTAAATATTTAATTATTGTTTTTTTTAAGTTTTGTTTATTATTGATGTAATTGTTTTGAACTCTATGGCATGATTATAACGATTAATATTGAAGTATTTAATTAATGATTTATTTATTTAAATAGTGATACCATAATATGTTTGCTCATGTTGTTAGCATATATATCGAGTTTTCGAATGGAAAGTATCCATATTATTCTTTCAATGTCTCTTTATGTGCTCATACGTGCTCCTACGTGTTTTTTTTTTATATCTTTTTGGTGTTTATTATATTTATTTATGTGTGAGGATTTATTTATATCATGTTATTTATTTGAATTTAATTTTTAATTATTCAAAGGAATGTAATAGATATGTGATATTCTATTTAACAAAAATTTTATATTTAGATAGTTAATGTAATAGATAGGTTATGTTTTATTGACAAAAACTTTTTGTATTTTAGATAAAAAAATGTAATAGATAGGTTAGATAGGTCATTTTCCTATCATTTTGCTTTTTTTAGATTGTAATTAGGTCATCCCCGGTATAATAGTTCGAGTTTTTGCGTGCTATGTGTGTTATGTGCTTATGTGTTTTACTCGTTTTCCCTAAAACTTTGTTTCTAAAATATTATGATTATGTGCTTTGTGCTATTACCTGCTTATATGTGCTTATTGCTTTAATTTATGTCTATTATTATTTATTGCTTGGCTTTATTATGAAATGTGTGTATCGTCACCACACGAGTCCAATACTAGTTGTGGTTCATCCTCATTTCCTGGTTGGTCCAACGCTAATGAGAAATTTATAAAAAACATACTAGTCCAAAACTAGACCCTTAGACTCCTTAAACATTAGTTTCATTTACATAAAATTCATATCGTTCACATGTAGGAACTTGTTCTATTTTACATGTCATTTTTCCTTATGTTATCCATCTTCCTATAAATATATAATGCATGGCATTTAGATTACATTTCATATAAAACTTTAGAACTTAGATAAATCATCTACTTACTTAGGTTAGGAAGAGTCAATATTTCGAACATGAGAATAGCGAATATGGTTTTTGTAACCTTAGTACATTATTTATCCCTCTATAAGAAAGAACATATTTGTCATGAGTTTTCGTTTCCCATACCTATTATATTGCATTCCTTTTCTTTGATCACTTATATCTATATTTATATTTATATTTTTTTTTACTTTTTGCATTCATTTTGCATAACTCGTGACTCCTTCGAGATCTCATTTTAGGTTACATAATTAATGCATTAATTCTAATTAAATCTCGAAAGGATATTCTGTCCCTCTCAATATCTCTTTTAGATTTAGGTTTACATTCATATAGTTACATCCAAATGTGATAGAATTTTAGAGTTATTTTAGAAAAATTTTGACTAAATCCGCAACTAGCCTCGACTAAGTTGAAAGGGTGCCTTAGGTGTAAACCTTTGTCTTTCCTTTCTTCAACTATGACTCTCAAATCTTTTTCTCTTGTTTTCAAAAATTTGGAGTTTGTCTAAAAGGGTTTTCTCATCTTTCTTATATTTTTTTAAAAAATAGTTTTCAAAGAAATCATTCTTGAAATTTTACCATTTATAATAAAATATTTTTTGGTGACTTGATGCATTAAAACTCAATACCAAGTGGCGACTCCTGTTTTCACAAGAAAAACCCTTTTAAAACTCTATTTTTTGGCCCAAAATCGTCGCATTTTCAAAGTCTCATTTTATGTCATTTTCTTTTATTTCTTTAAATAAAATCATTTTTATAAAAGCTACTATCTTTTTATACAAAAATCTTTTTTTATCTTTCGAAAAATGGGACGCGACAAGACCCTCAGCGATCATCTCTATAAAACAGATAATCGACCTTTATCAAGGAAACAACGCCTTCAAATTTGCATTGGTACCGCAAAAGGGTTGCAATATCTCCACACGGACGTTAAGCACAACACATTCACCACGACGTCAAGTCAACCAACATCTTATTGGACAAGAAATGGGTGGCGAAAGTTTCAGATTTTGGGTTATCCAAGCTGGGTCCCAGTGGCGAGGTCGACAGTCATGTCAACGCGCAAGTCAAGAGGAGTTTTGATTGCATAGATCCTGAGTGTTATAAGAGACAGCCATTAACAGACAAGTCTGGCGTGTATTCATGCGAAGTGGTTTTGCTTAAAATGTGAAGTGCCACAACAGCAATCGTTCTAAATTTACTTGAGGAACAAGTGAACTTGGCTGAATGGTCCAAGTAGTGTTACAAAAGAGGGATAGTTGATTAGATTGTGGACTCCAACATGAAGGGTGAGATTGCTCTAAAATGTTTGTGGAGTTTTACCGAAATCGCTATCAATTGCTTGAACAACAAAAGGTCAAAAAGACCCGGAATAAATGATGTAGTTTGGATACTTGAATTTGCATTGCAACTTCAGGAGATTGCTGAAAAAGAGGGTGGTTGTCCTGCTTTTCTATGCTTATTATGCATGCAGCAATAGGAGAAGAAAGAGGAAGAGATTTGGGAAATACGACCGATGATGATACGGATGTGTTTTCTGAAATAAGAGCCAATCAAGATTCCGTAGCCGTGTTAGAGAAGCACAGTAATACAATTGGTACCTTCACGGCTAGTAGGGACAAGTGTTATAGTCTTTTTCTCTGAGATCATGAATCCCACTGGATGTTGAGATATTCAATTAATCAACAAAGAAACAATCCATTCTGCTATATGTGGGATATTTATTTCTCAGCATCTTCTTTATCTAACATAGTGTGTCTTTTTTATTTTAAACTTTTAAGAAATCTTAAAGAGGGGCATTTTTGTAACTCAAAAAAGTAAAAAAAAAAATGAGGACTCATATAAGAAACTTAAATTAGAAAATATATTCTAATTGCATCTTTGATATTGGAAAAATCAGGAAAAAGAACCAGCGCACTATTGGAAATGCTAACAGGTAATATTTAAAATTCTAATTGCACTTAAAAGCATCAAATAACCCAATTGCAATTTTGGGATGATATCAAATCTTCAATGGCTTTCAGTAGCAATCTTTATTAGTGAAATTGTCAAGCAGCAATAAACACGGACAAAAATGCTGACCAGAAAAATATATGATAAATTTTATTACCGTAAACATATTCCTAAACTTATCATTATATTTTAGACATCTCGTCTTCATCATCCTTAGATCCCCCAGGGGCTTTGATTGGACCAACCCAAGGGCCTTACTGCCCTTGGGACAGCAAATATATTTCTCCCTATTAACTTGACTTTCTCATCCCGATGCTTTTGACTGCTAGATTGTACCGGTTTGATTGTTACCAAGACCTGTTGTTTTAAGTTTTCAAGTTATGAGAAAGGAAGTAAAAATATGCTAAAGTAGGCAAAAGCTGAAGCAACCAGTGGAAAATGAAATGTAGCACAATCCATTGGGTAACCCCCAGCAGCGAAATGCAAAATTGGGACAATAGTGCGAAGATCACAGACTAATTTCATTATATTGGCTAAAACCAAAAATAATATAGTCCAATAAATTTCTCTAGTTTATCAGCTTGTCAGCTGGCAGGACAAGGCGTTTCTATTAGTGTTCTAGTTTATTTTTCCCCATTTTTCCCTTTTATTTTCAAATTCTGAGTGGAGTTGTAGACTATTATAATGGGAGAAGGAAAATTAGTATTGGTGGAATTCAAATTCTCGACTTCTGCAGTGGAATTGCAAAACTGTAGCTGCTTGACCCTTTTATTCTTTCCCACCGGGTTAGTTTCAATTTGGTTACGAGCAATAAATATTTTCATCTAGAAAAATTGTAAAGTTCTTTACTATGTCTCTCCAAATAATAAAACTGTATTAACTTAACCCCTGAAGTTAAATAATTTCTCCAATTGACCAAATATACATAAAAAAATTGTTGCAATTAATACTCTATAATTTGTAACATTGTGTATGTATCGTCTTGGATGAAGTTTTTTTTTTTATATATAAATCCTACACTATTATACAGAGTCAAGGGATTAAAACTTTATGACTCTACTCTAAAGATCGGGGGTTTGAATCCCAATAGCAAACATTCGAGCGGCTTAATTGATACAATATGATAAATTTGAGACACGTAAAAAGAAAATTTGTGCAAGGATTGTGTTTATTGTAGAAGGAGCAAATATGATTGTTTTTAGATCTAGTTGATGCAGTTATTATACTGATCGCAATATATTGTGTACAAGCATACAATTCGTCATTAGCAACTTTTTTTTATCAAACAAAATATTTAGTCGCTAATGTATACACCAATTTTATGTAACTATACACTGAAAAATGGGATAAATACATTTACAATAACCATTGAAAACACCCATTAATTATTGGTTCATTGATACGACATGTGTAGATCGACACCAGTTAAAATGTCACTCCTCTCAGTGATAAAAGGTAATTGTAGTTTCTCAAATATCTGGAGATTGAATATAGAAGTTTTCAAAAACTAAACTCATGTACAAATTTTTATTACGTGATGGTCCTCATGGTCACCGATGGCCTTACAACGATGTGTCCCCGGAGTAACATGGCTTGGTTGATCCGTCACTTTCTTTCTTTATTCGGCATGCCATTATTTCTTTATATTTAGTTGAATTTATCTTTTCCTAAAACTAAAAATTTGTGTCCAAGTGTTTTTCATAACTATTGAAACTTTTCATTAGTTTTCCTTTGAATTAAATGATCAATTATAAAAAATATCTGTTATAATCACAACTACTAGGAAATGCAATATTTTAGATGAAAAGTCTCGAGTTGAATTGTTATTAGTTAAAACCCTACTTTATATAAACCATATAGAAATGGTATGAGGGAATAAAAGAGGACCCAAATGTGTTCAAAAAAGCTTTAATGTGGATTCAGGTTAGGAATTTACCTCTTCATTGTGTCACCAAAGAATCAAGATAGGGGGTGGATTTCAAGATGTAAAGGAGATAATAGTCCCCCAATCTGGCAGTAGGGATGGAAAATATCTGTAAATGCTAGTAGAAGTTGATATCTCACAGCCATTGTTGAGAGGAACAACATGTTTCAATGGGAACTCAAAGTGGATCCAATTCAAGTATGAGAAATGTCCTAATTTTTGTTACAATTGGGGCATAATTAGACATAGAGAAAGAGCCTGTTTCAATAGAAAAAGATTGGAAGAGAAAGGTCAAAGTCAATAATTTAGAGACTAGTTAAGGGTTAAGGGTTAAGGGTACCAAATTAGGAATGAGTGGTAGTAAAACTAAGATCAATCATGATTATTTTAAAGAGCTTAGAAGCATTAATCATCAGACGGGAAAAGGAAATATTCAAAGGACTCATAGCAGAGAAGTAGTTGAAGGAAATGATATAAGAGAAAAAGTGGGGGGTATTGGTCAACCAAACGTTGAGATACACAGTAAGAACAGCAAGTTTGATGAGATAGAGAGGGAAAGTTCAACTTTACAAGAAGGCATTTTAAGGGAACAAGTCCCTAGAAACCAAACTGAGAGAGAGAGAGAGAGAGAGAGTAGTAGGGGCAAAAGAGATAATACATAGAATTAGTGAAAGAATAGCGTCACAGGAACTAAAACGTCTGAACAATGAACCTTTCACGGGTGATGAAAACCAGAGAAAGAAAAGTTTGGAAGTGTATCAAGGAGAAGGCTCGGGTCAAAGTGGGTGCACAGATTGGATCACCTGATAATGAAACTATGGAGATGGAAATATTGGCTGCAAATAAAAAGTAACTATGCATAATGGAGGAGGTAAGACAGAAAAGTGCCAGAAGGCTCAAAAGGATTAAAGATAGAGCTAGAATCCTATTGACAAAAGTTCCAATTTTTGAAGTAAATGTCTTGCCATTTGGAAAGAGAATATGGGATAATGAGAAGAGAGCTCAAAGGGAACAAATCCAGGTTATATCTCCAAAGAAGAAAAGTTGTGTAAAAAAAAAGAGAAGATAGGAGAGAAGTTACAGGAATTGGGCGCTTTCCTTCAAAAGTCCTAAATACCTAAATGAAGATAATGGTGTAGAACTGTCAAGAAGTTAAGAGCTCCTTGACAGTTCCCCAGTTAAAGGAGCAAAAGAAGCTTCTCTCCCTAGATGTGGTCATTTTACTCGAAACAAAGAATAGGTTGGTGATGATGGAAAAAGTAAGAAAGAATCTCAAGTTTGATCATATGAGAACAGTAGAACCAATTGGTAGAGCTGGGGGAATGGCGGTATTGTGGAACACCAAAAGTAGTGTTAAGGGGGTGGCAGTTTCAGCTTTGACAATAGAGTTGTTAATAGAAGATAAAGAAAAAAGAGAAACATGGTGGTGTGTTGGAGTGTATACAAGTGTAGATGATAAGATAAGAAAAGAGCAACTGAGGGTCCTGAACAAAAGGAAATCATTGTGGGGCAGTAAATGGCTGATAATGGGGGCTTTCAATGATATTACATCAAATCAGAAAATATGAAGGGGAAGAGTGAGAAATGAGTGGTCGTTTAAGGTTTTCAAAGATTGGATCAATAAGAATAAACTGATGGATATTGAATATGTTGAGGATCAGTAGACATGGTCTAACCATTGGGCTGGAAAAGGGGAAATTAAGTAACGTTTGGATAGGGGATTGAGTACAAAAGATTGGACTAAATGTTTTGATAAGGCAACCTGCACTCATATAAAAAATGAAGTTTTGGATCACAGTATATTAATGGTTGATACCTGTCCAGCAAATGAAAGGAAAGCCAGAATATTTCATTTTGATAAAAGATGCTTAAGTCAAGAAGGGGTGAATAAAGTGATTTGAAAAGCATGAGAAACTGATCAAGTTTCAGGTTTCAGGACGTTCAAAGTGACAAAAAAGATTAAAGCTTGCAAGATGGCTTTAATGAATTGGAATAGAGGGATTATGTGAATGCGAAAAAAAAAAAGATAAAAGAGTTAAAAGAAAAGATCAAGCAGATGAGAGAGCATAGGAACCATAATAAATTAGAAATGATCAATCTTAGTTAGCAAAGTTTTAAAAGCCAAATACTATGATAAAAAAAAGCTTTTGCGATTCGAAGGCTCCTAAGCATGCATCATGGATTTGGAACAACATTATCTCTGTAAAAGAACTGATAGAAAAGGGGATAAGAATGAGAGTTGGGGATTGGAAAAGCATCAACATTTGGAAAGATAAATAGATTTCATGTACAAAAGATAGGAAAGTCAATTCCCCAAGACCTCAAGATTGTGAAGTGGTAATGGTCAGTCAACTAATTCAGGATAGAAGATAGTGTAAAGAGCTGATTGATAATATCTTTTCACAGAAGGAGGCTGAGATGATCATAAGAATCCCAATAAGTATGGTTGGCAATAAGGATAGATTATGCTGGAAGGAAGCTGGGAATGGGATATATTCAGTGAAAACAAGGTATGCTCTAGCTAGAAGGATACAATGCAGCAAAAGTGAAAAGCGATGTGAGGGTGAGACAAGCTCGGCTCCAAATAAAAGTAAGGTCTAGAATAGTATATGGGGACTTAATGTGAAGTATAAAATCAAACATTTTCCATGGAAAAGCTTAAGTGAAACTCTTCTTGTAAATGACTTAATTTTTTGTAGAACTAGTATTGGGGACCCAATCTGTTCCAGATGTGGAGAAGGAGTTGAGTCAATTGAACATGTGCTGTTAAACTACAGAGCTACATAGAAGATTTGAAAACCATCCCCTGTTCAGCGGGATGGACTAGTTGAATAGAGCTTTGATTTGTGGATGTGGTGGGAGAAGCTATTGGAAGTTAGAAGTAGAAAAGATGGAGCTAAGCATATTGAGTTAACTACTAATATCATGTGGCAAATCTGGAAAAATAAAAACTTATGTGTGCTTAATTAAGGAACAGAAGGAGAACTTAAGTGTGGTTAACACAGCATCGCAGAACTGGCTGGAGTATGATATCTCAATTGAAGAGGAAAGAGGAAGGAGCACAAATGAAATAGTAGAATTTGAACAAGCAGTGACTGCAGAAAGAGGAGATTTGAGTTCAATTACAATTCTTTAGAATGTGGTCATTAACAAAGCTTTGAAAAGAGTTAGATACAGTATAGTGGCCAAAAACCAGAAAGAAGAAGTACTGTTAGTGTGGGCTGCAGCTGAGTATAGAGAAGCATCTCTGCCTATGGAACAGTCTTGACAAAAGAATCCTTTTGATTGAATACCTCAATTGTGAGGATTTCTCTCATTATATAGGCACAAATCTGCAATATACAAGGCTAGAATTAAGCCTAAATTATAGCTATCAATCTGTCCTAAATTACAGCTATAATTAAGCCTAAATTACAGCTATCAAATCTGTCTATATACAGGCCTAAATTATAGCTATCAATCTGTCCTAACTTACAGCTACAATCAAATCTGTCTATATACAGATTTTGGCTAAATAAGAAAGTATATATATACAATTGATGAGAATTAAATAAGGGGAACTAAATAAGGAAGCGTATCATGGAGAGACAATCATGGAGCATATTATGGTGACATCAATCATGGAGCATATTTATGCTGACATCCCCCCTCAAATTGATGCTGGTAGATCAAGAAGCATCAATTTGCTCACAAAAAACTGATGACGTTGTCGTGTCATAGCCTTTGTAAACACATCTGCAATCTGGAGTTCAGTAGAAATATGAGGAAGAGAAATGATACGAGAATCGAATACTCCCCGAATGAAATGACAATCAACCTCGATGTGTTTTGTACGCTCATGAAAAACAGGATTAGCAGCAATCTAAATGGCACTAGTGTTGTCAGCATGTAGAGGAGTAGGATCAGACTGAACAAAACCAATCTCAGCAAGAAGACCACGAAGCCATAGAATCTCAGAACAAGCAGCAGACATCGCACGATATTCAGATTCAGTGGATGATTTGGAGACCCGATCTTGTTTCTTACTCTTCCAAGATATCAAAGAGTCACCAAGAAACATGCACCAACCTGTAACAGATCGTCGCGTATCAGGACATCCTGCCCAATCTGCATCACTGTAAGCCACAAGCTTAAGAGGAGTCCCATTAGGAAAGAATAGGCCACGACTAGGAGAACCTTCGAAGATATCGAATGATACGACGGACGGCCGCTAAGTGTAGATGACATGGAGCCTGCATGAATTGACTAACTTGCTGTACTGCAAAGGAAATATCAGGTCGAGTAATGGTCAAATAGTTGAGGCTCCCCACTAATTGTCGATACATAGTGGGGTCAGAGAGGAGATCACCCTCTTTCCCGACGATACTTCGTGTTTACTTCCATTGGAGTGTCCACAGAAGAAAGTATCATGAAGACCAGCCAATGCAATAAGATCCTGAGCATATTTGTGTTGATTCAAGAAAATGCCGGAGGAAGTGTTATGAACTTCCAAGCCTAAAAAATATGTAAGAGGACCAAGATCCTTCATGTGAAATGAGGCTTGAAGATGCTGCTGTAGTTGGGTGATCAAAGTAGAATCCGTTCCAGTAATAACAATATCATCAACATAAACCAAAAGAAGGACAATACCAAGAGATGTCTTGCAGAAAAATAAAGAAGAATCATAAGCACTTTACTTAAACGAAAACTGGAGTAAAGTGGAGCGAAATTTATCAAACCATGCTCGGGGAGCTTGTTTCAGCCCATACAATTATCGTTTCAACTTACAGACATCCGAAGAAGAGTAGGAGGACAAACCAGGTGGAATGGTCATGTATATCTCTTCTTTGAGATCTCCATGCAGAAAGGCATTTTTGACATCCATCTGATGAAGAGGCCAACCTTGGGATGCAGCAACAGACATGATAGTTCGCACTATAGTCATCTTGGCAATTGGAGCAAAAGTCTCCTCATAGTCCACCCCAATATTCTTGCCTATTACCAAGAGCAACCAACCGGGTCTTATAACGATCTAGAGTTCCATCTGAACGCAATTTGATAGAATAGACCCATTTGCAGCCAATGGGTTTCACCTGAGCAGGACAAGGGACAACATCCCATGTATGATTATCTTGAAGAGCCCGAAGCTCTTCATCCATTGCCGCACGCCAACAGTCATGTTTAGCTGCCTCAGAATAACCTGATGGAATGGGGATGGAAGATAGAGTAACATGTAAAGAGGTATGAGAGAAACCATACCGATCTGGCGGACGAGACACTCTGGTCGAACGGCGAGGAACTGGAGTTGTATCCATATCATTCGTAGAGGATTCAATCTGAACAGGCTCAGATGGCGGACCAGACTCAGGAAGGGGCAAAGTTGATCTTCGTCTTTCATATACAAGCCCAGGTTTGAATCGGTCCAATAGAAGGGGTCAAGTCATCAAAATTAGGCAAAATAGACATCTCGGGCAAAGATTCATTATGAGAAGGAAAGAATGATTGATTTTCAAAGAACACAACATGACGGGAAATACGAAATCGATTAGAATTCGGATCATAGCAAACATAGCCTTTTGTGGGAAGTACTATAACCCATAAATGCGCATCTAACAGATTGAGCAGATAACTTATGACGCTCATGAGAAGGCAAATGAACAAAACAAACACAACCAAAAGTATGCATGTCAACGTATCTAGGATGTTGATGATAAAGACGAAAGTAAGGAGTTTCAAAATTCAAGACACTGGACGGCAATCTATTAATTAAATAAACTGCTGTAGATAATGCCTCAACCCAAAATTTAGGTGGAACAGATGATTGAAGCAATAGAGTACGAACAACATCCAACAAATGTCTATTTTTACGTTCAGCAACACCATTTTGTTGGGGTGTATATGGACAAGAACGCTGAGAAACAATGCCTTTTTGTTGGAGAAAAATATGAAATTCTTGAGACATGTATTCACCACCTGAATCAGACCTCAGAATTTTGATGCTAGAAGAAAACTGATTCTCAACATAAGCAGTAAATTGTTGAAAAACGGATAAGACCTCAGATTTAGCACGAAGGAAATAGATCCAGGTATACTTTGTATAATCATCGATGAATGTAACAAAGTATTTATAATTTGCATGAGAAATGACAGGAGAGATTCCCCACACATCACTATGAATCAAATCAAAACAGCGTTCAGCATGACTTCCATGAGAAGGAAAAGAAAGAGATTTACTTTTACCTAATTTGCATGTGGAACAATCAAAAGAGAGAGAAGAAGAAAATTGATCTTTATTGCCCAACAAACCAGAGTTTATTACATGAGATAAAATAACTGAATTAGGATGACCTAACCGTTTGTGCCATACTTCACACTTATTGTTCACAGTGTTACAAGCAAATGAAATAACACCAGGAATGGAAAAATGCAGAGGAAATAATCGTCCAACTTTAGGCCCCTTCGCTAGTATCTTGCCCGACACCTGATCCTGCACAAGAGAACCATTACGAGAAAAACGAACATCACAGTTATTATCAACTAATTGCCCGACTGAAATAAGACTGGTAGAAAGCTGAGGTGATACAAAAACATCTCTAACAGTGGAATTAACATCCCCAATAGCATGAATAGGTAACTGACTACCGTTGGCAATTTGTATATGTGCTGATCCAGTATAAGTTCGAACATTGCTAAGGGTTTCAGAAGAACTAGTCATGTGATTAGATGCACCCGAATCAATAATCCATGGAGAGGAAAGAGAACTATTACCTTGCAGTCCTAAGGCTGAAAATGCGGAAATAATCATCTGTTGTACCTTCTCAGTAGTAAGAACGGAAGAGTCACTAGTAGGAGGAGAAGAAGTTGAACCCACAGTAGCTTGATAAGCATTAGCCTGACGATTTTGAGGACGAGTAGGACACTCTTTGATAATATGCCCTGGCTTTTTACAGTAGTTGCAAAATTTTCGTGTACAGTTGGTAGCAATATGTCCGTATTCCTTGCAACTGAAGCATTGAACTTTCCGCATGTCTCGTCCTTTGCCTTTTGCTTGAGCAACATGCGCTAGTGCATTGGGTGTCATGTTATCGTGTTGATAAGTGGCCTGAGTGGCGAGTCGCTGCTCCTCACGAAGTAACTCCCCAAAACAGACATCCAAAGATGGCATGGGATAACGATTCATCAAATTGGAACGAGTGGATTCAAATTCAGGTCGTAACTTCATTAAAAACTGATCGCGCTTGCTTTGCGCATGAAGTTCTTGCACAACTGCGAGAGATTCTTCTGGTACCTTGGCATAAATAATGTCTGTAAATTCTTCCCAAAGATTATTAAAGCCAGAGAAATAATCCTGAATGGAGAGATCGCCCTGAGTGTAACTAGCAATCTCGTACTCTAATTGAGAACGTCGAGCAGTATTGTCCTGATAATATACCTTTTTTAGGTATTCCCACATAGATTTAGCAGTCTTATATGGCCTCAAATTAAGAACAATAGCAGGATCCACCGATCCTAAAATCCATGTCATCACCCGAGCATCTTTGATCTGCCACTGAGCCAATTTAGGCACATCAGTAGGAGCTGGATCACTCCCATCAATATGACCCCATAACTCTTTTCCCGTGACAAATAAACGAAATTGAAATTCCCAGGCATGAATAATTCTTGCCCGTGAATTTCACCGTAAAAGAGTCAGAAGACATGATGTAGTGCTAAGATTGAGAATAAAGTAGCCCAAGAACTCAGAAGACGCCAAAATACTCCAAGAGACACTCTGATAGTGTCAAAAATACCAAGAAGCTCCAAAAAGAAAAACTAGAAGCACCGAGATGAGAAAAGGAAAAGAAACTAAAAAAAATTTTATGCCTAGAAACTTGGCTCTGATACCATGACAAAAGAATCCTTTTGATTGAATACCTCAATTGTGAGGATTTCTCTCATTATATAGGCACAAATCTGCAATATACAAGGCTAGAATTAAGCCTAAATTATAGCTATCAATCTGTCCTAAATTACAGCTATAATTAAGCCTAAATTACAGCTATCAAATCTATCTATATACAGGCCTAAATTATAGCTATCAATCTGTCCTAACTTACAGCTACAATCAAATCTGTCTATATACAGATTTTGGCTAAATAAGAAAGTATATATATACAATTGATGAGAATTAAATAAGGGGAACTAAATAAGGAAGCGTATCATGGAGAGACAATCATGGAGCATATTATGGTGACATCAATCATGGAGCATATTTATGCTGACAAGTCTAATGTCATCAGAGTTGCTTTGCAAATTGCATTGCAGAAAGGATGGCAGAAAATAGTGGTAAAAAGGTCAAGTAAAGATATAATGCAGAAGTTGCAGAAGAATGATACACATGACTACCTGTGTGCAACAACTTTAGAGAATGTATTAGAATTAAGCTCTCTATTTCACTCATGCTCTTTCTTTTTTGTAAACCTACAATATAATGTATTGGCTACTGAAGTAGCAAAGTTTGCAGTCAAGCTGCAGGAAAGGATAATCTGGGAAGGAAACTTTCCAACGTGGATCACTAGGATCTCACAATGATTCTGAGGGGCAGTTGCCCCCTTTTGGTATATGATGTAACTATCATACAGATTCATGAATATATTCTGTTGCCTTTTGTCAAAAAAATATATATATAAACCATATATATATATATATATATATATATTATACTGACCAGGGTGAATGCGGTTTCTCAAGCGTTTGGAGATTGAATGAAACTTGAACTGAAATTTAGTATGATGGTGTGGTCCTCAACTCCAATGTCCGCAGAAGAAAGTGTCCTCGGTAACATGGCATGGCTGATCCATCACTTTCTTGATTTGGCCAAAGGCATGCCATTGTTTCACTAAAATCAAACAAATCTGGTCCTTCTTGAAAAAGAAAATTTGTCTTGAAATGATTCTCATGAAATTTTTATTTAGTTTTTTTTAATTGAAATATAGATAATGATCAAAATACCAATACATGTTTTTTTTTCAAAAAAAAAAAAAGGTTCCGTTTGAATTGTATTTTTTTTAATATTATCAAAATAAATTCTTTACTATTTTGGTATATGAGAGGTGGAAAGTATAAAATGGTGATGAAAAATCGTGTATGAGGAAAATACTTAAATAGAATTCAGAAAATTATTGAGTTCCTAGAGACCTCTCCTTTTTTTCAAAATTTCAAAACAGAGAAAAAAAATATCTTAAGAAAAGATGACAGAACTTGAAGGTCACCCAAACATGATGGAACACTAATTAAGGTTTGCTTTTAAGGAGGAAGACTTATAGTCAACTCTTGCCCAACCATAGCCTTACGTTCCTTGTCAAGATAGCCTATAAATACTGCCAAAAAATTATCTTCAGAATGAAAGATGGAGAAATCATCCAAGAGCATAGGCCTGGGCAATGTTTCCAATGGATGGCTACTGTTCACATTTCTTCTCATCACTAATATCTAAAGTGGTAATTGTACCGTCAGCATGGTTCGCTATATTAGTCGAGTTTGTGACGTACCACCCGAGTTATAATTGGAACAGAGCTTACCGTTACGATACTATTACCTACATCATTTTTAGAACTAAATCGAATATAAATCATCGAGAAATCGGTGATATTGGCCGATATGAATAATATGACACCGAATCTGTGAAAATCGACTGAAATTTCGGCGATATGTACCGTTATGCACTCAAAAAAAAAACTAAGAAGGTAAATACGATTCTCACTAACCTCCTCCTCTAATAACAAAATAGTAAAAGGAAAACAAAAAATTGAAGAATAATAATCAAAATGTTAGAATAATCAATCAAAAATTAACCTTTTCACTCTACCATACAAAGTAATAGGAGTTAAGTATTAAACATATATCATAACTTTAAAAGAGAAAATCCATCTTGTACCAAAAAATCCAACCCCATTATTTCTCTCTTTCTTTCTTGCCTGCAATATTATAAATCAAAAGATAAATAATTATTATTACACTATATAGATTTTTTTCTAATTTTGCAACCTTTTGCAGATCTATCATTCCAATTCAATCAAAAGTTCTTATTGATCAATTTATGATGAAAATGCTTATTATAAATATGGTGAAAATGCTTACTTATTATGTCTTTGTATTTATAATATTATTTAATAGATATATGTTTCTTTAATGTATTGAACTAAATACTATTACTTTCTTTGTCTAACTCTTATTATATTATATAAGATATAATGGTTTTACTCTTATATTTGAATTTTAATGTCATATAAAATTGATACTAAAATCAGTTACTGTTAATACTATAGTTTTATGGTTACATCAATAGTACTTTATTTAAATAACTAGTGGTTATATATGACAATATAGGTATTTAGTACATTTAATTTAATAATTACATTTGTTATGGGGTTTTTTATTTTTAATAATTTTTTTAAATTTTTTAAAAAATTTTATATGCTATAATGTGCGCATCACTCGATATTTGCCTTAAATACTAACGTGAAACAATGGCGACCGTGACCTGCGACTATGAACCATGGTCAGCATTGGGAGTATCTCCAGCTGGGAATACGAACGGGCAAATTCCTTGTGCAATCTCAGTTTGGCAATCTTCTTGCTCCTACTAACGGCGGAACCGCATCACTAAAAGAGCGTAGCTGCCAAAGCCAATTTGCAGTGGAAAAAGATACGCCAATTGCATTGTACGTGATAGTTACCACCGACCATGGGACTTCAATAATCGTTGCAGCCGATATAATAAGCGATGATCCGGATCAACATAGGACTTTGCCCGTCCCCGTCTGCCGGAATTTGATCACTCCTTTTTAACTTGTTATGTTAGCATAAGTTCTTTTATGGAAGCTATTATATTATTTTGTAATTTTCCAATGCATGATTGTATTGATTTGTGCGAATAATGATAAATTGTCCTTTTGTTAATTGTTATAAACGTGTAGTACTAAATTCTTGGCAAGGCATTCCAAATTGGCTACATTCTGGAGAAACTAACTATGCTTTATATGCATATAGCATTTGCAAACGGGAGAAGACAATTACTGTTACCCAGACAGTATTTGTATTGGTTTACCAAGAGCAATTTCACATTTGATTTTTTTTTTATTTAGCTTTTTCTTTTTTCTTTTTTTTTTTTTTGTTGGTTTTACTAAAAGAGTTGGAAAGTAATCTTTTCGGAAGCGACAATGCAAAGTGAAGTGTAGTGTAGTGTAGTGTTTGACACGACCTCAGGGAACTCGTATGAGAATATTATCGAACAAAACTCATTCATTAACATCTAATACAATGTAAAATTTTGTATGATCAATGCGTCCTCCCTTTGTTGTTTAAGGTTTTCAATTTCAGGAGGAGGAGGGGCAACTTCCAAATCCGGCACCGTTTTTAGATGTTACCATTACTGATTAGGGTAATTCAAAACAACAAATTTGTATAACAAAATTGTCAACAAGCAAACAAAAGGGTCAACGAATAACAGTAAAATAATAGAGAAGTCGACTAAAGCAATTGTGCTGCTAAGGGAGAAATTATTTTTTAATTAGCCGGAAAAAAAGAATGGGATCTAGATGTTTCTGCAGCCTTTTGAAACATCAAGTGGTGCAAGTGACTTTCAACCCCGAATGCAATTTAGTTTAAACTTTCTTATATGATGAGGCATGCCATTGTTTCTTTAAATTTAGCTGGGTCTATTTAAAAAGGAAAATGAAAATTTGTTTTTAAGTGTTTTTAACAAATTAAAGAAACTTTCTTAGTTCCCTTAAATTAAAACATTAATTATGAAAAGTACCGCTATTCTTTTCTTTTCTTTTCTTTTCTTTTCTTTTTTTCAAAATTTCCAGACAAAAACAAATTATTCCACTTCTATTTTTTTTTAAAAAAAAAAGAAAACTATTATTTTTTTAATTTATCAACCACAGAAAGATGAAAGGCTTGACGGTAACCTAACATGGTGGACAGCTAATTAAAGTTCCTTTTCTTTTAGCTTTAGCAGCGATATCCTTGCGTTGCTAAATTAGTTATGACTACAAGTAGTACTACCACTACATATAAAGCTATTCAAGTCTTGATGAGTACTAATTAATGAGTAAAGGAAAAATCATCTGAAAAGAGTTTAGTGAAATGAAGATGGAGAAATCAAGCAAGAGCATGAGCCAGTGCATCTTCTCCATTGCATGGCTACTAGTCCTTCTAGTCCTATTTCTTCTCAGCGCAAGTTTGCGGATTGGCGATTGTGTTAGCACTGAAAGTAGCCTCAGACGAGAGTGCGACTTCCACCACCACCAGTGCAGCCGATGAACAAGAATTCCTCATGCAATCTCAATTTAGCAATAGTCTTGCTGCTAACGGAAAGCACATAATTTACCCTACAGCACGACAGCCAAAAAAATCTGTTTTCCATCCATCAAAAAATCAAGGATACCTGCCTGGACGTCGACCTTGCGACTTCTGCTCTTTTTGCAAACGTGGTAGTCATCGCTGATTTCTTGATTGTTTACAAATTAATCCGCCAAGAGCGTTATCTTCTTGTACGTAAATTATAATCGCGTTTCGCTAATTTACCGCTTAAATTAAAAAGGGATATTATGTCACGCCTCGAGCCCGTAGGTCCAGCACGCGACGACAAGAGTCTAAGCAATCAAGTCCAACTATTTGGGCTCCGTTCTCGTTAGTCCAAAATAAATATTTCAAGTTAGACTTGAATGCTTAGGCTCAACTTATACATTGATCCATGTTACTTTACTTTTTTTACGTGGGACGGGTATCACATATTAAGCCCTGTAGTATTTTGCAAAAGTTTCTTTTATGATATTGTTATTGTTGTAAGTTTCTCAGAAGCTTCACAAGAGAATACAAAGCACATATGGGTTTGAAGATGAGAAGCGATTTCATTTTTACTCTTTTTCTTCCTCAGCCTTGGAAAAGCGTTCGGGAGAGCTTTAGCTTCTTCCATGCTTAACAATGCCCATGTGTCCTGCAATGGCACTATTGCAGATTGCTTCTTCGGCAACGATGGATATGTGGAAGGGGAGTTTCCCACGCATTATTATGCAGATGGCAGGTTGCTGCTCCAACAAGGACAGAAAATTTCGTACGCCTCTCTTCAGTATGCTAATTGCATTGGGCAAACTGGAGCTCAACTGGAGTTTCCCAGGCCTCCAGTTTGCAATGCAGCTCAGTATGCTAATTGCATTATGCAAAGTGATAATAAGAATAATAAACCATGTACGGCATACAATCGTTGCAAGCGTGCAGGATAGCTCATTGATAATTGGATAAGTCTAGCCGAGAAGGTAATTTCATAGGAGTATCTTCCAGTCTTTGATGATTGCTTAAATTTATGTTTTTCAGCCTTGTCATTCGCAGTCAAGAAATGTAATTCTGGATTCCGTTTCTGTCCTATGCACAAAACCTTTGCAGCATATAAGTTTTGCACTTCGCAGATCTGTATATGAAATGCTGAAAATTCTGGAATTATTGTAAAATCACTCCACATAATGTTAACTACAAATCTGTGTTTTTAAATTCGGACCGGACCGGCCGGTCGAACCGGGAACCGGCCAAGTGTCCGGTCCGAGTTAGAATAAAAACTCGGTTTTCTAAAATTCGGTCAAACTCGGTCAAAAACCGGGTTTGACCGGGCAAAACCGGAAACCGAAAACCACCCAGCCCTTTTTTTTTTTTTTTTTACAAATCTAGCCACATTAATGCTCCACACTTCATTAGATATGGGTCCTTATACATGTTTGTGGGCTTCTATATTCATTGTTTGAAAAAAATGGATTCAAACAATTATTTGTCTTTGAGTTTTGACAATGATATGGGCCCATTGACATACATCCAACAAATGAACATCAATGCTAAATCAGTACATGATTTTTATTTGCTCTGGCCCAATTATCGGTCAAAAGGCAACCAACTTCTTTGACCAATTACAAAATATTAGTGGTGCCTCACTTCTACTTCTTTATACTAATTATATTAAAAAGTGAATAATTTGAGTCCATTATATTTATTGCTAATTTTTTCAATTCAATGCTTTTTTAACTATTAATAGCAAGATATTAGAATGGTTATTGAGGGTATTTTGGCTATAATTTTTTGGACTAACAACTAAAATTAAGAAAAAAATTAGTAAGTGTATATATGTGTTATATATATATATATATATATATATAATATTTATGATGTCATCTGGTTCGACCCCGAATCGACCTCCGGTCGAACCCATTGACCCCTGACCCCTGAGCTCAGCCGGGTCGATACCTGGTCCGAATCTGAAAACATAGCTACAAATAAGGGAGCAGGAAACTTTACTTTTTGTCGTTTTCTAAAATTATCTTTTCCTACGTTCTAACTAAGCGTGTTAAAATTGATGCCTTCAGCAAAAATTAACCAAATGTTTGTCTCCGTCCCATCAATAAACGATAATGAACTTAACATAAATTAGTACTTCAACGAGTAAAATTTCCCTCCTGTGTTAACTTCTAGTAAAGTTTGCTAGTTACCCTCCTGTGTCAAGTAGAATTTTTTACATCGATAAGCGGTAGTGTAAAAAATGGGTAGATAAATTTGATGGGGTGCACAAAAAATGAATCCCTTTTGTGTATCTCATCTCTCCTCTTTCTACTCTCCCCCTCCCCTATTAACTGTTGAAAAAAAAAAATAATACTACAACAACTTGGTTTCTCCTCCTTCTCTTGGGTTAACAATAAAGAAAAAATCTTATTTGAGAATTTTTGCTGACTTCCAAAAATTATTGCAAGCAAACAGAATCTCTATATTGCTGCAAAAAGTTGTCTGAAGTATATTATATGAAATATTTCTGGCGATAAAGGACTAAATACTAATAGGTTTCAACTTTCAAATGGAAAAAAGAAATTGGCTGGTGATAGTTGATATTCTTTTATTATTATTATTATTATATACCTGCACTGTTACATGGGGAAGGGGAATTTAGTGTTGATAGGATTTAAATTCTCGACCTCTGAAGTAAAGTCATAGAGATCTAACCGCTCGACCCTCTATTCGTTCTCCATAATTGATATTATGAAGTGTCAAATTTTTTAATTTTTTTGCCAAGTTTCAACCGCTCCAATATTTGTACGTTTCCTTTCCGTGACGAACTGAATCCCAACTACTTTTCCGACTTGGCAAGTCCATGCTAGACTTTGGCGTGGAGTCTGGACTTGCCAAAGATTGCGCTGATCATCTTTACAAGACTGGCAGGTATGGGGGAAATGTTCATCCTCTTTCTTGGGAACAATGGCTGAAGATCTCCGTTGGTGCTGCACACGGATTATACTTCCTTCATGCCCAGAGGGTAATCCACAGGGACATGAAGAGCTCAAACATTCGGGTGGATGAAAATTGGGTGGCTAAAATTTCGGACTTTGGCCTACCAAAGATGGGAGCAGCTAACGAGTCATTTACACATATCAGCACCAATGTCAAAGAAACACTTGGCTACTTAGATCCAGAGTATTTCTTGATAAAAAAATTAACAAGAAAATCTGACGTGTATGCTTTTGGGGTTGTGTTGTTTGAAGTGTTGGCAGGAAGGCCAGCGGCGGACATATGACTTTAAGAAGAGCAACACAGCTTAGCTGCATGGGCACGATACTGCATAAGAAAGGGAAAATTTGATAAGCTCATTGACCGTCATCTGACACGACAAATATCCCCTGCTTGTCCGATGGTATTTGTAGGAATTGCAGGGAGGTGCTTGGATACACATCCACATGAACGACCTCCTATGACTGATGTATTGATGAGCCTTGAGCTCGCATTGGGGCTGCAACAGAACCCAGATTCCACAGAACAGGTAGAAGAAGATGAGGATATGAGCAATGTCGCAGGAAGTTGTAGTGACCGAAGTGATGGAATTGTCTCATTTGAAGAATTGTCCATTAACCCCTTCAATGGAGGAATGGAGCAGCCCAAAGAGCTTTCCGGTACTCTTCCTGGAACTAAAGACACTTGTGTGCTGAGGAATTCGAAGAAGGATAACAATTCCAACACCACAACATCATCAAGATGGTGGTGGGATCCGTTGGGGCTTGTGCCAAGAAGTCCATCAAAATCAAAAGCTTCAGCACTACAAGAAGGGCTCCATCAATTTTCCATCCAGGAGGTACGGAAGGCCACAAATAATTTCCAGAACAGTTTCATCGGTTATGGAGGTTCTGACAGTATGTATAAGGGCCATACAGAGAGTATTCAAAGAGTTGTAGCAATAAGACAATCAAGTACAGGAGAATCAAGACTTTGGATGAAACGTGAATTGCAATCAAAGATGGAAATGGGCCCTTCACTAAGACATGCTCATGTCGTCGCTCCAATCGGTTATTGGAATGATGAACCTGAAGTGATTCTCATATATGAATACATGGCTAATGGGACACTTCATGATCATTTATCTGATCCTAAAAAGGATCCGCTCCAATGGAAGCGAAGACTTCAAATCTACAATGGCATTGCACAAGTACTGTCCCGTCTGCAGTCCACTATTAAGCAGACAGATCTCCACCGCAACTTGAAGTCGATCAACATTTTTTTAGATGACAACTGGGTTGCCAAGGTTTCAGATTTTGGGTTATCCAGAAGAAGAGGTGTCAGTGGTGTGCCAACAATTGTTGGAGGCAACTGGGTTTTTCTGGATTCAGACTATATACGGTATGAGCGGTTAACTGAAAAGTCTTACATATTCTCATTTGGCTTGCTATTGTTTGAGGTACTGTGTGCCACTTAAGAATCAACTCGTTGGTTGGATGATGATCAGGTGACTCTTTCACAGTGGATAAAATCAGGCATAAGAAATAACCTCTCTGGCCACATTGATCCATGCCTAGCAGGTAAAATAGCACCTGAATGCCTTGGGATGTTTGTAGAAACAGCCAGTAAATGTCTGTTTGATAGGGGAACTAAACGACGATCAATGAATGACATAGTGGGAAGTCTTGAGGCTGCACTTAGGCTGCAAGAAGCTGCAGAAAGTGCTGGAGGAAGTGTAACAGAACTGACATTATCGTGTAGCACTAGAATTATTTCATATCATTTGATACGATGGTTGTAATAAAATAACAGACGCATCAAACTCTTCAGTAATAAACTTTGAATTGAGAACTATTGCATTTCTCGTTCTCCACAAGCATTCAAATTTATTTTGTAGTCAACGGCAGCTTAAATTGAACAGGTACTTAAAGTATAAAATAGAGCCATTAGCCAAATTTTGGTATATCGGGCACCCTAGACAAACAGATCAATTATTAACAATTACTCAAATGGTAATTTGACAGACTGAAATTATTTCATTGACTCAATGTAGCAAAAATGCAAATCTGAACATGCATAAGGCAGAGAGGGAGCAAGCTTAATTTAGCAAGACAAGTCTGAGAGGACAAACATAGCAGTGATTATTGTTGTTAAAGATTTCTACTAATATTCATTACATGTAAATACAACAGTACTGCTAAGACATCCAAAGTTTTTACCTTGCTGCCAGCCGCTCCATGAACTTCAATTTGCAGTAACCAGACCAATTCATTCCCCATCAATTGTACCTGCAAGATCACAGACAGTACAAAAATATGATAGTTATCGGGCAACTTGCAAATCAAGAATCTATTTTGATGACTCTTGCCACCAAGTTCTAAAGAAGTACATTTACCATGACTGCCATAATGGCTCAAAATTTCTCTCAACCAATTTCAACCTTCGCTACCAATAAGCACAAATTTTCGGACCCATTTGAAAATCCCTCCACGCCTAATAACTATATCTGTAGTAGTTACAAATACCATAGTCACAGGCAACAAGCAACAAGAAAAATGGTTGAGTGGGATGCTCAAAAAGCATAAGCTAAATACAATACAAATGCTTATCACTTTAACACCAGGAATCTATGTGCTAAGCTGATTGAAATTTAAAGACACTAAAAAAGATATTCAAGAAGAAACTTTTATTAGCTTCGCCAGCAGCTTTGTAGCCAACCATCAATGGTGAAAGGAGGCCACAAGATCAAGAGTGAACAAATGAAAGAATTCTTTTCAGTTCTGGAGCATGTCATAGATTGTTTGGTAAATTACGTTTACCTCGCTAAAGTTTGACATAGGTATAGAGATCTCCTGTCATGTTCTTTATGCTCATTGTTAGGCAAAACCAATAGGTAATAATGCTTAAAGAAGCCTAATCGTCAATAATTGATGTCAATTTTTTTTTTCCTTTCGGTTCGACATTGAAATTACTTAATTGTGTAATAATACATACTGCTTGATTACCAATCACAGTGCTAGTAAAAACAAGTAGTTGCATGCTAATAAATCATGTTTATTTGAAAAAGGGAACAATTTATGCCACTACTTGTTGATTTGAATGTATAAAATGAAACTTGTTGCAGCAGGTACATGATATTATTTCTAATTTGGATTCTTGCTAATGGTTAATTATTTGGAAAATAATAGAGGCATTATATTGCCAGTGTGAATTATACTCATATTTCATGGGCTTGACAACTAACATACTAGTATTTGATTAACAATGTACACATGCTAGTAGAATTACTGATCATGATATCAGGTAGTAATAAGTAATGTTATTTTGATTCAGTAAATTAATGACATTTTCTGGTTTTCCTTTCTAATTCTTTCGCTTCAACAGTTAAGCACTTTGTTCTCTTGAATAAACGGCCAAAAAAAAAAAAAGGTGAAGAAAAAATAATCTACAACTTGTTGACAGGAACAAAAGGCAACTGGCCAAAAAACATAGAAAAAAAAAATCATGCTACAATCTATTGACAGCAACAAAATGCAATTGACAACTAATCATGACATTTTCAACTTTTTGGAGAAGAAAAAGATATTTCCAATTTGCATTCCAGCTAAAGGTTCAATTATCTGACAAGACTTAAGATGCTATATCCAAAATGGGATTGCCCTACAGCCAAAAAGGATGTCAAAAATGTCATAAAAAAGGGTATTGCCTCGCGACAAAATTGATTTTTTTTTTCACAAGACAATTAGTGGTACTTGGTGTTGTTTATTTCTTTTGTTGGAATATATCCTACAAATTCTGCAACCAATTACTAGGTTGATTCTAATATAATTTTGTGTATTCTTGGTCCCCCGACTCCTGCATCTCTCTAGTAGTATCTCATCAGTGGCAAAAGAGTCATTTAACTTCATCGTTCAGAGCAAAGATAACAAGATAAACCTAGTGGATGTGGAATGGACTTCAGACTCGAGAGAAATACTTGTGTTTTTACCCTAGTTTTATTGCTCGCTGCTCAGCCATAGGGAAGAAAGTACTTGCAAGGAGCTTCAACTTCTTCTGCCCATAACAATGCAGATGTCTATTGCACTGGCACTTTTGCAGGTTGCTTCTTCGGTGGCGTTGAACATCAAAGTGGGGAATTTCTCAGTCACAATGTTGCAGGTTATAGGAGGCCACTCCACGGTCCAGCCACTCAATTTCCCTAGGGTAAGCAGACTCGGTCAAGACAACCACTACCCCGGTCCCCATATGGCTAGTCGGCTGCTAAGTCTTGTAGAGGACTATTCCAAGAATTCCACTAGCTGCCACCGTTAGTTTTTCTCTAATAGATTAATAGACTAAAAGACTTGAGAATTTTTAGTAACTTCCAACAAATTATTACAAGCAAAACAGAATTTGTCACTTTCCTAATCAGCTAAACACTACTGTACAAAATTGTTTGATGTATATTATTTGAAATATTTCTAGCGATAGAGTACTAAGTGCTAATAGATTCAACTTTTAAAATGAAAAAAGGAAATTGGCCTAAGTTGCTTGATATTTTGAAGAGTCAAATTCAACTCCAGTATCTGTACGTTTCCTTCCTGTGACGTCCTGAATCAGCCCAACGACTTTTCCAACTTGGCGAGTCCTCGCAAGACTTCACAGTTACTTGCATCCTTTTTCCACACCGACTGTTATCCCTGCTTAATAAATACTAGCATAATACTAGTACCATTCTTTAACCAAACCACTCACCACAAAAAGGCTTTTAATGGTTAAATGGGATAAGAAATCAAAAGTTCAAACATTATCTTTCATCAAAAATTTAAATAAATATATAATATATTCGTTTAGCCGTAGTTCAGACTCAGTTTTTCGAAGACTCAATTGACTATTGATAAAAAAAAAAAAATACTAGTCCCGTTCTTCATCACCATTTTATGATTATATAACATAAGGACCAACCTTGGCCATATATTTCGTAAAGAATTTTCACAAAAAGGGATCTAGAATCAGGATCAACTCCAATTTACTCTCTCTAAACGCTAGCAGCGATGTTCACCTATGTTCTCCACCTTTTCTCTCTCTCCAATCTGTTGTTCATCGTCACAGCTGCCGCTGACAATCCGCCTTACACTCCCACAGAGTACATCCTCCTCAGCTGCGGCTCGTCCTCAAAAACTACATCATCCGATGGCCGGAACTGGGATAGCGATGCCGGCTCAAAATTCTCCCCAACGAACATGGCAAGTATTTCATCCGCAGCCACAGCCACCGAACAACTCCCCTCAGTCAGCCAAGTCCCTTATCTAACTGCCCGCATCATTCGCTCTCAATTTTCCTACACCTTCTTTGTCTCTCCCGGCAAGAAATTCCTCCGCCTTTACTTCTACCCTGTTCCATACGCTTACTCCAACAACCTCAGCATAACAGAGTCCTATTTCGCAGTTATGGCTAATCAATACCTCCTTCTCAGCAACTTTAGTGCATTTCTTACAGTTTCGGCCGGAAAAGCTTCCGCCGAGGAATTCTCAGAAGCCTATGTTGTTAAAGAATTCATCATCAATGTGCAGAACAGTCAATCTCTCAACGTTACCTTTTTGCCCTCTTCGAATTCCTTCGCCTTTGTTAACGGAATTGAGGTTGTTTCAACTCCTGAAAATCTCTACATGGGCAACCATGATTCTAATAATCCACTCAAATACGTCAATAGTCCGAACATCCCGTATGAGCTTGATCAAAACAATACTGCCTTCGAAACTCTTTACATGTTCAATGTTGGAGGATCAGCTGTTGCAGCGGTAAATGATAGTGGGATGTTTCGAGTATGGTCTACGGATGACAATTTCGTCTGGGGAGCGGATAAAGGAAATTCCTTGAGGAATAATTCAATTGCTGTCAAGTACACTTCACAAACCCCGAATTACACCGCTCCTCCGATAGTTTATACTACAGCGAGGGCGATGGGACTGTATAGCACCAGGTTCAACTTGAGCTGGATCTTTTCCGTTGATTCTGGGTTTAATTATCTCCTGAGGTTGCATTTTTGCGAGATCAATCCTGACATAATAAAGGTGGGCCAACGGGTGTTCATAATATACATTAGTAACAGAACAGCTGAGCCAGAGGCTGATGTTATATTTTGGACCGGTGGCCCCGGAATCCCGATCTTCAGAGACTACGTTGTATTTGTCCCAAACCCACCAGGCGGTCACCCGACCAAGCAAGACTTGTTTCTTGGTCTGCATCCGGACCTTGACGTCATTCCAGAATACGCTGAAGCAATCTTGAATGGGTTAGAAATATTAAAGTTGAGTAGCTCCGACAGCAAACGTAGTCTGGCCGGTACCAATCCTGATCCCAATTCATCGGCACCTAACAGGAATCAACCGGCTAAGAAGAAGAGCAGTGGAAAGTCTCGTGTGCTTTTTGCTGTCATCGGAGGGGTGGTCGGAGGGGCAGCAGTGGTTTTAATCCTGGGTTTCTTGTTTAGCCGGCAACGGAGAGGAGTGACAGACTTTGACCAAAAAACTTCTTCTAAGTCTTCGTGGGTCCAACTTTCAACCGCGTCAAGGTCAACAAAGACTAGCGCGTCAGGCACATACTTACTGCCGTCCGATCTTTGTAGAAGATTTTTACTCGAGGAGATCAGGTCAGCTACGGCCAACTTCAATCCCAACTTTGTGATTGGAACTGGAGGATTTGGACACGTGTATAAAGGTTACATAGACAATGATCTCACCACCGTTGCCATCAAGCGATTGAATCCTTCCTCGAGTCAGGGGGCCCGCGAATTTCAAACCGAGATCGAGATGCTATCAAAATTAAGGCATCGTCACTTGGTTTCCTTAATTGGTTATTGTGATGAAAAGGGCGAGATGATTTTGATTTATGATTATATGGCCAACGGGACTCTTCGAAATCATCTCTACAAAACAGAGAATCCACCTCTATCATGGAAACAACGGCTTCAAATTTGCATTGGTGCCGCGAAAGGATTGCAATATCTCCACACGGGCGCAAAGCACAATATCATTCACCGCGACGTCAAGTCAACTAACATCTTATTGGACGAGAAATGGGTGGCTAAGGTTTCAGATTTTGGGTTATCCAAACTGGGTCCCAGCGGTGGGATGCACAGCCACGTCAGCACACAGGTCAAGGGAAGTATAGGTTACCTAGATCCCGAGTATTACAAGAGACAACAATTGACGGACAAGTCTGACGTGTATTCATTCGGGGTGGTTTTGTTCGAAGTGTTGTGTGGTAGGGCAGCAATCATTCCAAATTTGCCCAAGGAACAAGTGAATTTGGCTGAATGGGCCAAGCGGTGTTACAGAAAAGAGACCGTTGATCAGATTGTGGACCCCAATGTGAAGGGTGAGATTGCGCCCGAGTGTTTGAGGAGTTTTGCTGAAACAGCCATCAATTGCTTGAAAGATCAAGGGATGGATAGACCCGAGATGAATGATGTAGTTTGGAGGCTTGAATTTGCATTACAACTTCAAGAGGCTGCTGAGAAAGAGGGTGGTTGTCCCCTGTTTCCTACTATGCTTATTATCCATGCGGGAGGAGGAGGAGATCTGGGAACTACGACCGAGGATGATACGGATGTGTTTTCTGAATCAAGAGGTGATCAAAAAGCTGCAGCCATGTTAAGGGACCATAGTATTACAACTGGTACATCCATGGCTAACAGTGACAATTGGAAGTCTGATAATGTTTTCTCTGAGATCGTGAATCCTACTGGACGTTGAGTTTCTTGATTAATCAACTCAAAAACTATCCATTTTGCTGTCTGTGGGATACTTATTTCTCAGTATTGTCTCTACCTGGCATAGTATGCCTTTTGATTTGAGAAGACAAAGAATTGTCTTTTTTTATCTTTTTGTTTTTTTGGTTGGGGGCGGGGCGGGAGTGGTTGTTGGCGGGGGGGGGGGGGGGAATGTCTTTTTTATCTAGAAATTTATCATTTATGTAGCTGCGAATACTGCACTAGCTTGTAATAGTAAGAACTAAAGTCCGTGACACCTTGTGTCTAATGTTGAGTGTAACCATAAATGTATAATTAGGGAGTAAATTTTCAATTTGGCTCTGAGCAATAAATATATTCATCCAAAAATTTTTTTTGAAGAACGCTTTACTTTGTCTCTCCAAATTATAAAATTATAATAACTTAACTTCCTGAAATTAAGTTTGATCTCTCCAAATTGACCAAATTATAAAACTATATTAATTTAACACCCTGAAATTAAGTTTAATCTCTCCGAATTGACCAAATATACATCCAAAGTTGTTGCAATTTTTACTCTTATTAATTTGTAAAATTGTGCAATGTACCTCTTAGTTGAAGTTGATAGGATGTAATATTAGACAAAATTTTGGGTTATAAGGTGAAAACTAACATTTAAGTGGGATACGAATAATAAAAAAAGTGGGTTACAAGGTGAATAACTAACATTCCGGCGGAATACACTATGATAATCTTGAGAGACATACAAAAAGAAATTTGTGTAGGGACTAGTTCATTGTATTAGGGCAATTACGATTGACCTTAGGTCATAGATCTAGTTGATACAGTTATTGTCTAACTAGTACATAAAAAGCACTTCAGCAACCATTCATTCCCCTTCAGCAACTATTCATTCCCCTCAATAATGCCACCTGTCAATTCTATATTTTTTTTCCTTACTTGCTGGGTTGATTTGGTCTTTCATTTCTCTGGGCTTTTGGCTGATTCAACATATTGGGATTATGGCTAGAACACGAGCCTTAATTCACATTGAAACTAAATTTGAATAGAGTTTTTATTTAATCTTTGCTTTTTTTATTTGATAATATTTTTTATTTTTGCTTCAATTTACATTTCAACTCGATTGCGTGTGTTTTGCTTTGGTTGCCATTTTATCTTTTGCTTTCCGTGTCATATCATTGCTCTGTGAACAGGTTCTTTAAAATTCTTGTGGTGCATTTGAAAGTTTTGCCAAATAGGAGGCAGAATTGGGATCTCAAAATTTATTGGCCTTCTCTTTTTTCTTTGAGTTTTTTTTTTCTTTTGGATTTATAATCTTGTTTTTGTATATCCATTGTACATAATGAACAAAAGAAAATGAATTCAATATCTATTGTACATAATGAACAAAAGAAAATGAATTCATACTCTGCACATTTTATGTTCTAAAATAAAAAATCATTATTTGTAGAAGGGATAATTTTACATACCTCTCCTGAGATTTACCATAATTACACTTACCGCCCTTCAGGTTTTAAAAAATTACATTTACACCCCTTGTTTTATATTTTTCACAACAAAATAAGTCTATTTCGATAATATGACCTAAAGACACCAACCAAACACCTTAAAATATGCTTAATTGCTTTTAAAAAAGAAAAATAAATATTAAAAAATTAATTAATTAATCATAAAAGTACTTATATTCTTACATCAAATTTTTAATCTCCATCAAATATTACTTCTTCAAAACTCAGTTATCTGATTAATTTTAAAAAATTTACTTTATCTATTAAAATTTTACAAACAGATATGTTAATAAAAAATAGATGACTAATTTAAAAGCAATTCAAGATATTTTAAGGTGTTTGGTTGGTATTTTTGGGTTATATTATCAAAATGGACTTGTTTTGTTTTATAAACACAGGAGATGTAAGTGTAATTTTAAAATCTAAGGGGAGGTGATTGTAATTATAGAAAACCTCAGGAGAGGTATGTGAAATTATCCCTTTGTAGAATTTGTTGTTTTCTAAAGAAAACTTAAAAACTTTATAACTCAAAAACATATTAATATAAGTTAAGTGTATAGATTATTAATTTAAACATAAACAAATACTAATATTATTTTAGGATCCATTATCAGGAAAAGCAATTTTTCATCTTTTATTTGGGAAGTGAAAGAGGAAGAAGGTACACTGCAACAAGATTAATATTCTTTATTTTGTTTGCTATTATTATTATTATTATTATTATTATTAGAATGTATTACTTTGAGTGGAAAAGCGCAAAAGCCGAGTGTACTATCAGAACTTGTAGCTTGAATCTGTTAACAATATTGGGGGCAGGGCAATCTCAAACATGCAAAATGTTAATATACCTTTGAGTAACTTGTAGCTTAAATATATCAACCAAAATTATTATATTTATTTGACTTTAGTAGTGTCAAAAAAAATTTCTTCTTAAAATAGCATCTGTATTGAACTTTAAAGTGTAAATGATGAAATTTAAAATTTTTTAGGCTAATAAAGATAGAAACTCATTTTATTCTAATACTAATTATAATATATGGTGGACAAGTACATTGAGTCATCTTTTTTTTTCTCAGCAGCATTTTTGTGCAAAAAAGAAAATATCCAGTTGCCGATGCATACATCAATTTTGTATAAATGTCATTAAAACATGGGATAAATACATTTACAGTAACCATCCAAAACATCCATTAATCCTCGGTTCATTGATACGGCATGTGTAGTAGAATTCTTAGATCGAAACCAGTTAAATGTCACTGCTTCCAGTGATGAGGGTAATTGTAGTTTCTCAAATATCTGGAGATTGAATGTAGAAGTTTTTAAAACTAAACTCACGTACGAATTTTATTAAGTCGTGGTCCTCATGGTCACCCGCGGCTTTCCAACAAAGTGCCCTAGTAACATGGCTTGGCTGATCCGTCACTTTTCTTTTAGGAGGATGGCCAACGATAGCCTTACGTTCCTTAATCAATTATGACTACCAGTACTACTATAAAGCTATTCAAGTCTTGAGTGCTAAAGAGTAAAGGAAAAATCTTCTGAAACGGAATATAAGCGAAATTAAGATGGAGGGATCAAGCAAGAGCATGAGCCAGTGCATCTTCTCCGTTGCATGGCTCCTAGTCCTAGCCCTATTTCTTCTCAGCCCAAATTTGCGGGTTGGCGATTGTGTTAGCATTGAAAGCAGCCTCGGACAGGAGTACGACTGGGGCAATTCCACGACCACCAGTGTAGCCGATGACCAAGAAGTCCTTATGCAATCTCCATTTAGCGGTAGTCTTGCAGAGCAGCGACACATATCCCTCAGTGCACTACAGCCACCACCTCCTTTCCCTACATCACCAAAAAATCCACTCTACGCGGATTCCTATGGTGGTAGAGCACGTTGCTCCATCGGCAATCGTTGCGCACGTCCACCTGTTTGATAGCCTTATTGTTTACAAATTAATCCACCAAGAGCGTTATCTTCTCTGCCAATCGGCACTGTTATTTAGTCAAAGTCTTCCTTTGTTATGAATCTTCGCTCAATATTTATGAATATCTGTGTGTAAGTTATAATCGTGTTTTGTTAATTTATTGCTTAAATTAAAAGGGACATTAAGCCCTTTAATATTTGCATAAGTATTTTTATGGTATTATTATTGTAAGTTTTTGAGAGGTTTCAGTGATTGTACTCCAAATAATAATAAAATTATCCTCTTTGTATTGTTCTAATTTTGTCTTAGCAAGGCATCAGGGCAATTTTAATCCGTTGCAAATTGGCTTCAATCTGGAGTAATTTCACGCTCTTAGACTGTGGATTGGATTTTCAAACAGGAGTTGAAATGTGTCGGGTTG
Source organism: Mitragyna speciosa (assembly GCA_024721245.1). Lineage (NCBI taxonomy): Eukaryota > Viridiplantae > Streptophyta > Magnoliopsida > Gentianales > Rubiaceae > Mitragyna > Mitragyna speciosa. The sequence continues at coordinate 1,591,874 of CM045561.1, read as the reverse complement.
AATTACCTCTATGTGACATATTAATTAGCTATTATTTGCTACCCTAAGTACATATAAAAATATGGGTGTCAATTATATCAATTTTTCATTTTTTTTTTCCTTAGCCAATTTTCCATATTTTCTATTAAGTTTTAATTTTTTTTTTTTTTGTTAACGTACACAAGCAGGAGGGCTTCTTGGCCTATTTTAATTCGATTTAGATTACAGAGCAGGGTTAATGTGGTTCCTCAAAAGTTTGGAGATTGGACGAACCTTGAACTGAAATATAGTATGTTGAGGTGGTCCTCATCACGAACGTCCGCAGAAGAAAGTGTCCCAGGTAAGGGTAACATGGCATGGCTGATCCATCACTTTCTTTATTTGGCCAAGCATGCCATTGTTTGTTTAAAGTCAGCTGAACCTAGTCTTTCTTGAAAATGAAAATTTGTCTTGAAATGTTTTTCATAACTTTTGGAATTTTTTTTTCTAATTGAAATATAGATCATGATCAAAGTATCCAATACATGTTTTCAAGAAAAGATCTTGGTTCCGTTTGAATTGCAATTTTTTTAGTATTATTGAAAAAAATACAATATTATTATTATTATTGTTATTATTATTATGTGAGAGGTTGAAAAAATAAAATGGCAATGAAAATTTTTTTGAATAGCATCGGAAAATTATTGAGTTCCAAGAGACCCCTTCTCTTTTTCAAAATTTCAAGACCACAAAAAAAGGAAAAAAGAGTTCTAATTTTGCTTTTACAAAAAAAAAAATTCTTTTTTTTCTTCTTTTAGAAAAAAAAAATCTTAAGCAACCAAAGGATGATGACAGAGACTTGGCAGTAGGGGTGAGCAAATTCGGTAAATACCGAATTACCGACCGAATTCAAATTGAATTCGGTAAATCGAATTCGGTAATTCGGTAATTCGGTCGGTAATTCGGTAAATCCGAAAAATATGAAATCGAATTCGGTCGGTATTCGGATTCACAATTTTTGAAATCGGTATACCGATTTCGAATTCAATTCGGTAATTCGAATTCGGTATTATAATACCGAATTCGAATTACCGAATTCGAATTCCTAAGGGTCCAATTATTAGTTGGGTTTCTAGAAGTAAAAGTCCGATGGGCTGAAAAATTGAGACCCAATACTCTAAATCACTAGTAACTACCCACAATATTATACTCCACTGCACCGGTGGAGTACATATACCCCAAACCCAAAATTTTCTACCACTCCATCAGTGCATATTACTAGTCCAAACCCAATACTTCGTTTTTTTTATTTTAACCAAACCCAATACTCTAAATCACCCATATTCCAATATATCCATTCAATTACAGATTTGCATTTTCACCACTAAAACAAAAAAATCAAACCTCTCACATACTCTCACTCGCATCCCTCTCGTTCCCTTTTTGGCCTCTAACTCACATCCTATTCAATCAAACCCTAATCCCTAAATTCTAATCTCTGATTCTCCATTCCCGTTCCCCCTTTAGCCTTCCATTTTGCTTCCTATTTTGGATCTTGACCTCGGTTGTTTGTGTCTTTCCCGTTCCCGTTCCAAGCCAAATCACTGAATGCAGCTAGCCAGGAACTTCGCTCGACGGCCAACACTACAGGAGGAACTCAACCATCTTTTCATCTCACCGGTAAGTCCTTTAATCGAACTGCAATGCTTTTTGCCGAGTTTATTTAGAGTAAGAAGGAGTAATTAGTTTGGTGCTAACTGTTGAGGAGTTAGTGTGTGTGTATAGGGAGAAAGAGATCTTAAACAAGGTCGGTGGAGGGGTAAATTGAAAATGAGAGGTTGCTTCGAGAGATGAAGATCTCAAAGTGGAAAATTGAAGAAAAAGAATTGAATGGAATATATAGGACTACTGGGGAGGTTTTATGGCCTTTCACTTACTAAGTTTATATTTTCTAAGTAAGATTTGTTCGTAAGTAAGCTAGTAAACAAATCTAGTAAAATCAAACCTAATTGAGAGGTTAGCCATCCTGGTGAATGGTGGTTGTCTGAGGGTAAATGGAGACATGCAAGTGTAGTTAATGGAGTGTTGTTTTGACGGTTTCACAAAATGCCGAGTAACTTCATTTCAATCTATAGCTTCTGAGTATGCTTTGTTGCAGATTTGAGGTCCTTCTGGGCTTCTATGTTAAAACATTTCACCACATATATTTTACTAATAGTAGTATCTAAGATGTCTTTTTGGAATTTTCTAACATAGAAATTCAAAATGAAAACTTCTACTACTAATTAGTTTTAAATTAAACTACATCAATTTTAGTTACAAATCCACCATCTTAGACATCCAAATATGACCAGCATGTCTCACAAATTTGCATTTGATGCTTTTCAATGCTTTTAGTAGGTTTTGCTGTTCCTAGTCAGATTGGTATTAGAAACATCATCAGATGATGAATGGCAAATATATGAGCATTTTGGCCAAAAGGATAGTTTCGGTTCAATTGGACAAATAACCATAAAACGTTGATTGTACAAAGGCTGTGTGTTATTAGAATACAGTTTTCAGAGCTATGGTTCTTATTTTCTCCGTGCTATTCTCGCAAAGAATTAGATACTTACAATTAGGTTACTATTTTTTTAGTAATTAGATACTGATCTTTTCTTTCTTTCTCTAGGCATATTTTCCTTATCTTTTGAGGCATTCAAGAAAATCCAGCAAGAAGCACATCAGAGCAGTGCTATTATGGAGGGCGATGATGGTGAAATTGAAATCAAAAGCAATGCCAAAGAATCAGCCAGCAAGATGATATTTGGATATAAATTTTTCTTCAATGAATAAAGTCTATATTATGTAATTAATTGTCTACACTAGTCTTTTGGAACCTAATGTTTGATTATGTTAATTTGGACATGGCTGGTATTGTAATGTTTGATTGTGCAATTTAAATTACAGGTTTATGTTAAACTCTATAATTTGGATTTGTTTAGTCTTTTTTGGTTGATATTCTCTATTGATCCTTTGGTTAGTCTTGTTTCATTGTGTAATTTAAATTCACAAATTCACAAAAATTTTTAGGTGACCTGCTGCGTGCTGTTTTGCTGCAAGGGAAGATTTTTGTTTTTTTTTTTTTTTTTTTTTTCAATTACCGAATTCAATTACCGATTTACCGAATTGAATTCGGTATCGAATTCGGATCGGTAATAAATGAAATCGAAATCGAAATCGGTCGGTCAAATTTTAAAAAAAAATACCGAAATTACCGATTTCAACCTACCGAATTACCGATTTACCGACCGAATCTCACCCCTACTTGGCAGTGGCCTAACATGGTGGAGCAGCTATAATTAAAGTTTGTTGTTCGAGAGGAAGACTTGTGGTCAACTCATGCCCAACCATAGCCTTACGTTCCTTATCAAGAATCCAAGATACCCTACTAATACTGCTGACATATTATTCTATGAATGAAAGACGGAGAAATCATCCAACACTGTCAGGGTTGAATATAACAAGCCTAGCCCACGACATCATGTGGTGGGTCGGCCCTAATACTGAGTAGTGGAGCCCAATTAGGAGCCATGTATCCCTGCTTAATATTTTGGCAGTGCTCCTAGGCCCCTCATTTCAATCCAGAGATAGAAAACAGGGCTTGTGTAGCCAAGGCCCCAAATTACATATTATCGGCATTTAGCCCAACTCGCTGAGTGTTGGGCCCATCTTGTTGTCCCCTTTAATAGCGGGACGGGACTCTTTAGAGTTCCCGAGTTCCTTGTGAACTTTTATTAGATTCTCCTAAAAAGAGGGAAGTTAATCCGACGATATAAAGCTGCAGATCTATTTGGGAGCCATGGTGGCCCCAGGTAGGACAAGAAAACTAGCCTTTACCAACAAAAGGTGTATTGGTTTTATGACCCAGGTAACCACTCTATTACTTACCTCATCCATCAGCTCGGGTGCCATAACCCCTGACCCTTATTTTTACATGAGGATCATGATAGAATAAAAATTATTCTACATCCAAGATCATACATGAATACTTAGAATACTAATTTAGAGAAAATTAGATAGAACTTGATTTTTGATCCAACGTGATGTTGAACGAAAGCAAGAACACGATCAATGATCAAGTGCACTAGATTCTTCTCTCCGAATCTTATGACTAAGTCTCTTAGATGGTAGAGAGAGAAAAACTTAATTTAGTCGTTATTTTTTCAGATCCTTAGAGAGGGGATCTAGCACTCTTTATATATTAGACACATTATGATCTCCATCTAACAATCCCTAATGGGCCTAATAGGTCTACACAATTAATCCACATCTTATTATATTAGAATAATAGACCCAATAATTAAACCAAAATAAATGGCCCACTTTATGTCTCATATTTGACCATATAATCTTAACTATTAATCACAATTGATATAAGCTCATAATTAGATTAAAAATCTAACATTCTCCCACTTGGGCGACATTAATTGTGACTAATTTTTTTATGTCAAGATAATACTTTAAAAACTTTATGAGCTCAATGTATGTTGGTCAAGAGACTATTCTAAAGTATCATTCTGTCAAACAAAATCATCAATATTGAATCATAGCAGAATTTGTATCATTAATGAGACACAATTCTTTCTATGGTTACAAATACTAATGAATCTTGCCAACATGAACTAGATGTGATAGTGTAGCAAGTAACAATAGCACTAGGTTTATGGTTTATATAATGTGCTATTTACTTGTCAGTCACCAATTTCTCTACTTTATGCATAACAACTATGCAAGAGAAATACTTTATGGTTTAAATAATTTAAACCAGTATGTCTTATAATTAATTTTATATTCAGGATATCTTTATGTGTCATAAGACATACACACTAGCCTAACGATTAATGCCCCAAGCTCTTGCTTAAGACTGACACATGTCTTAAGACTTTACAAAAAATATAAAATGTCATATGATTGAATATCAATGATTATTATTATCCAAATTTATAATAATCCAAAAAATATCAAAATGATGCCTCAAATAAAACAAAAATAAGTAGAGCAAACATATATACTGACTCCCACTAACTAAGAACATCAAATGACTCAACCAATCCCATGCTAACAACATGCCCTTTAAAAGCACTAAGGTGGAGTCCCTTAGTTAAAGGATCAGCAACCATACATTCAGGCATAATATACTCTACTTCAATGTCACATTTCTTTATCAACTCTTTTAAGGTCAAATATTTGATTTTCATATGCTTTGACCCTGTGATACTTTTATTATTCTTAGCGAATAATGCTGCAGCAATATTATCACAGTATATTCCAATTGGTCTTGACACAGAATTGACAATGGTCATCTCAGCAATGAGATTGTGTAACCATACACCCTGTGTAGCTGCCCCATAACATGCTACAAACTCAGCCTGCATAGTGGATGAAGCTAACAACGTCTGTTTGACACTTTTTCAAGAAATAGCATCACCAGCCAATGTGAAAACATAACCAGATGTGATCTTTTATCATCTTTACAGCTAGTAAAGTCAGAATCTGTGTATCCTACAAGTTTAAGGTTTTCAACCTTCTTATATGTTAACATATAACCTTGTGTCCCTTTCAAATATCTCAAAACTTTCTTTACAGCAATCCAATGGTCCCATCCAGGATTAGATAAATATCTACCCAAGAGACCTACTGTAAAGGCAATATCCGATCTAGTGCAAACCTGAGCATACATCAGGCTCCCTACTGCACTAGAATAAGGAATATTCTTCATTGACTCTCTCTCAATATCATTTTTGGGATACTGTTCCAAACTTAATTTGTCACCCTTATAGATTGGTACAGTTTCAGAATTATTGTTATGCATATTAAATCTTTTTAATATGCGATCAATGTATGCTCTTTGAGAGAGACCTAATAAGTTTCGAAACCTATCTTTTTGGATTTCAATGCCTAGAACAAAGGATGCATCTCCAAAGTCTTTCATGTCAAATTGTTTAGACAATAGCTGCTTAACCTCATGTAACATGCCTAGATCATTACTTGTAAGCAAAATATCATTCACGTAAAGAATGAGGGAGATATATTTGCTCCCACTTACCTTGAGATATATGCACCTGTCTACTTTATTTTCAACAAATCCAAAAGATGTAATTATCTCATCAAATTTCAAGTACCATTGTCTGAATGCTTGTTTGAGCCCATAAATAGACCTCTTAAGTTTACAAACCAGACGATCATTGTTATCATCTACAAATCTTTCAGGTTGCACCATATAAACCTCCTCAATAAGGTCTCCATTGAGAAAGACGGTTTTAACATCCATTTGATGTAACTCTAAATTATAATGAGATATAAGTGCCATAAGTACTCTAAATGCATCCTTAGAGGACATAGGAGAGAAAGCCTCATTAAAATCGATCCCTTCTCTCTGAGTATAACTTTTGGTAACTAATCTGCTTTTAAACCTCTCAACTTTCCCTTTAGAGTCATTTTTGGTTTTATAAACTCATTTACATCCAATAGGTTTGCAACCTTCAAGCAACTCAACAAGCTCCCAAACACCATTATGCTTCATAGATTACATTTCATCTCTCATTGCATCACACCATATGTCAGATTGAGGATCAGAAATAGCTTCTGTAAAAGTAATTGGATCAACAATATGACCAATATCATAATCATGTTCTCCTAAATATGCCACAAAATTTGATGAGATAGCAGGTCTCCTCTCCCTAATAGATCTCCTTAGTGGAACCTGTTCAACTGTATCTTGTGGTTGAGGAACCTCAATAACAATAGGAGGTTCTTGTCCCTCTATAGGAACAACCACAGGCTCAAACTCCACAATACTTTTATCTATAGGTTGAGGAATATAAATTGTTGTAACCTGTATATTCTCATTCATAGTATTAGAGTCACTTTTATCAGTTACATCATATTCTAAAAACTTTGCTGTTTGTGATTCTACAATTCTAGCACCTCCATCTTGACAATAGAATTTATAACATTTGGAATACTCAGAATATCCAATAAAATAACAACGAGTATATCTAGAATGCATCTTACTTGTATAAGGATCATAAAGACGTACCTCTGAAGGACATCTTCATACTCGAAAATAATTGAGGTTAGGTTTACGTCCAATCCACAACTCAAAAGGAGTTTTACTAACAGACTTATTGGGCACTCTATTGAGGATATATAAAGTTGTTTTAATAGCCTCACCCCAAAGATAGTTAGGAAGATTGGCCATATTTTGCATGCTTCTCATCATATCTTTAAGTGTCCGATTTCGCCTTTCAGCAACTCCATTTTGTTCAGGACTACTTGGCATGATAAATTGAGCAATAATGCCACAATCTTCAAAGTATTTGGCAAACGGACCTTTTACTTGTCTTGCAACGCCATGTTTGCCATGATACTCACCTCCTCAATCAGATCTTACAATCTTAATGATTTTTTTCAACTGTTTCTCAACTTCAGTCTTGAAAATCTTGAATTTATCAAGAGTTTCAGACTTTTCCTTAATCAAGAACATATAACTATATCAAAAAAAATTATCAATTAATGTAATAAAATACTTATTATTACTTATAATGGGTGAGTAGGGGCCACTTATATCTGTATGAATAATCTATAAAAGATCACTACTGCGAACTGACCCTTGTTTCTTAGTCTTGGTCATTTTTTCCCTACAACAGTCTACACATATTTCTAGGTCATCAAAGTCAAGAGTAGAAAGAATATTATCTTTTATCATCCTTTCTACTCTTTCCTCTAGAAATATGACTCAATCTTTTATGCCTATAACATGGAAGATTTTTCCTTAATTAGGGGTCTTTTGGCAACAACTTGTTCATCATTACATGCAGTGGAATAAATTTCATTTGGAGTTAAACACAA